>OY776677.1:72519713-73173350 GCA_963675555.1 Leptura quadrifasciata
AAGCAAGCTAGAGGGGGCAAAAATATAATATAAATAATTAAATCTACTGCAGATCCGACTCAAAAATCAAATATTTTTATAAAATTGCATAATAAATCGTTAGCAAATCATCGAAATGAATTTGGAAAGATATTAATTTCGAGCGCTCAGAAATGAATTTAGATATATTATTATGAGATATAATATAATATAGGTATACTGTCCATATATGTACATACTTGGATGTGTATGTATGTGTATATATAAAATTTACTAATTAGACCGCGTTGTTGTCTTTGCACAAGACTACAGTGAGGAATAATTAATAGATTGATCGATTTACCAGTAAAAATGATAGATCGAACTTATTCGAGCTGTTGTCTGTAATAATTGTATCCCACCCTGACCCCTCTGGCATTCCCCCTCGCGATATAATTAATCAAAATAATATAATAAGTTCTAGGAGTATATCAGGCGCCTTAGATATGGTACTGAAACTTCTTGTCTTTAAATGTTTTGTGCCGATCTGCCTGTTTTACATTTAATACTTACTAGTATGTAATAATAATCATTACGGAACAGTTCGAATAATTTGAATGGATCATCCTTACAGGTAAGTCGATTAATCCATCAATCTTATCGGTAAAGAGAAACAATGTTCAGTCTAGCAACACTTAAATATCAACAAAACAAATATGGTTTTTTCAATTCAATTAAACGTCAGAGATTGAAACACAACAATAAAATAATGAAAAAATATTAAGCGTCACGTGCCTGGAGCGAATAAGATTTATTGTTAAACGAAGTTTCCAGTTATAGAACTTGCCTGTGGCTCGTTGTAGAACGTGTCTACTTGTCTACTTTTTCAGTGAAGTATCAGTTTTCGGGTTTGTAACGTAAATAACTGTACATGTAAGATATAACCTAATTACTAACTGTAAAAACTTTACATTATCTCCTGCCACAACATTATGTGGCTTTATTGCCTATTTTATAAAAAGCTGTAACTTAATATCTTATTGCATTCATTGTTGACAATCCTGTAGCTGTATATTTGATCAGGTGCATTTTTGGAAAAATAACTCTTTTTGGAATTTGGAAATTTAAAACACATAAAAGTAAATTTTCCACCAAATAATATTTTTTGAAATCTTAAATATGAAATTTGTGAGACTTTTTGAGTTATTGTGGTTATCACAGAGGGATAGAGAGATAGACCGACGGTCAGTTGAAAGTACGTCATTGAGAAACTGGTTGCAATAGTATAAGGCAAGGTCATATATCAGTTCAAAATATTGTAGTCGAAAAATTCATACTAACTATGAGTAAAATAGTTCGTATTTGGGAAGATATATAAAAAACAGAAATAAAACTGCAAAAAACATTATCATATAAGAAATTCAGGCCAATAACTGTTTGTCCTCCTAGAGAAAAAGTCAATCGTACAATAAAATTTCTATCTTCAATATTTCATCTTTGCAAAGAAACAACTTATACCTCTATACAATGAGATGAAAGTGTGTCCTTTTAGAATTCTATTCTAAAGTATTCTCAGTTTGTTGACATTATCCTGAACAAATCGCCGAGTTTTTTGTGCGATAAGATAAAATTCAGTCTCTTTTTACTTTTAACAGAAAGTTACAAAGTATACATACAACTCCTCTACACCTATATAAGATTTCTTGCAATGAGTATATTTGATTATTTTATTATTCAGATTATTATCATGTTTAAATTGTACCCAATTACTTAATACGTTTTAAAGAACTGAAATATTGAATTATGGTAATGTTGAAACATGTTTTACCAACCTATCACTAAATGTGATGTTTAAATCAATGATGTTACTTGTTTTTGATATCTAAAAAAATCAGAATTAGGATTTCTCTTGCAACTTTTTATAGTTTTGGTGTGGTACAGTCTAGAATTTCGTAACATATTTTGCATTTTAGGGTGCCTTTTTTTATTTTCATTTCTGAGATTTTATAAATATAATGTAATAGCAATCCCAACAGTATAATACAAATACCCAGTATATTAAAAGCACCTAGCCAAATAAACCAAACTCATTAGATGGCCTCGTAGAAAAAATCCAATGAATTTAAATCTGGGTAGCGCTGGCCATGGAAAAGGGTCTTTCGTTTCAATTCAAGTATTTGAAAAACTGTTATTTAAATAATCGCGTACAATAGTATGGAAATGAATGAAGACCCATTCGGGTTTGCAGAGGAACGCTATCTGAAAGCATCTGAAATTGGTTCTAAAGGAAGTCCAAATACACGTCTTCATTTAAACGGTTGTTAAAAATAAACGGCTTGATTCCCTATTATTTGTGCCAAAATATTTATAAGGATTTTTAATTTTTACAGCGCTGCCTATCTGAGTTGCATCGCTTTAAGGAGTTCTCTCTAAGGAGTAGGCAGATTGGGATCCCTAAATCGAATGAGTCCCACAAACTCAGACCTACCTCGATAGTTATTTTTCGGGACATTTCCTCTTGATCATTTTGACCTTATTTTCCCTGGAAAATGTCTGCAAAGGGACAGCCGAATCGGCTGATCCGAATTTCCTTAATTTTTACATTTTTTGAAGGCAGTTTATTTTATGCCTCTAAAAAACATTAACGTTCTCTCTTAATATAGGAAGAAACATTATTAATATAATTGAAATTATAAAAAATATCTCATGAGGATGACCTCAGTTTAAAGGTATCTTAGTTACCAAGATTTTCAAATGCTTGATATATGTTGCAGTCAGTGGATAATGGAAAATTGGCTACTATAAAATTAATGGACAATAAAAATTAATTAAAGGCATAATCTCTTGTGGATATTGTATTTGGAAACGTGTTGATTTTACAAACAATAATAGATGAAAAATTGTTCTTTTGGGACAATAATTATAAAGTGACAGTTATTTATGGTAGGGAAGGTAATTATAAAATCCGAAAGAATTACACCACAGTTTAATCTATCTGAACCAACGCTGTTTTATTCAAGTATTACAAATAAAGAAAATTTAAAAAATGAACCATAGATAGGCGTCCTTGAATTACCATATTCGCTAATTTTATTATAAAATCAGTAACTTTAATATATTATTATCAGTGGCGTAAGTGGAGCCCCAGGCTAAGTTCATGTTAGGGGATCTCCTTTTCAAATTTTTGACAAGCAAAATAAATTAGGTAATATGTAAATTATGGAACATAAAAATTACCTAATTTATTTTGCTTGTCAAAAATTTGAAAAGGAGAGCCCCTAACATGAACTTAGCCTGGGGCTCCACTTACGCCACTGATAATAATATATTAAAGTTACTGATTTTATAATAAAATTAGCGAATATGGTAATTCAAGGACGCCTATCTATGGCTCATTTTTTAAATTTTCTTTATTTGTAATACTTGAATAAAACAGCGTTAAACTGTGGTGTAATTCTTTCGAATTTTATAATTACCTTCCCTACCATAAATAACTGTCAAACGTCAACATAAATTCCAATATTATTAAATTATTACACGGCGAACTTAGCGTTTACAAATATGACAATAATCTTATCCAAATTTCCCTTTAAACTGTTTGTGATTTCATGTTCAATGGCCCAGATACTTAAATCACTAAGTCTGTCTTGACCTATTGAATTTCGCAGATGATTTTTTAATATTTTTGCCGTTGCGACGGTCACCCAAAATAGTTATAAACAACAAAATGACTGAGTAGACTGTGGCGTAACTAGAAACAATTAGGCCCATGTGTAGATTACCAGTTATAGGGAGGCCTAACAATGGAGGTCCATTGTTCATGAAATAATAAAAAAACGCCTCAACGCAAAAATTAAATATTGATTTAGAAAAATATATATTGAAACATTAAAAATAATATATTTGTGAAACAATTCACATCATAAAAACGTAATCCTTTATAATAATAAATAAATCTTAATAAATTGCGCAAAATAATACCCATAATACAAATAATAATTATAATAATAATATTAGTTAAATAGTTACTTTCCTGGCTTTGGTTTCGGCGAAATGTTGGATGACTGTCGATATCTATACTTCGGGCGAGTTCATTTTCAATGGAAAGTATGGCTAAATTTGAAAAATTTTCTTGTAATAAAAAGTTCCTTAAGTAGTTCTTAATTAATTTCAATTTCGAAAATGACTTCTTCTCAGCTGAAGCTATTGATACAGAAATCGTTAAATATAAAATGAAAGCAGAAAGTAGTGCAAACTTAAGTTGATGAAATAGAATTGCTAACTTTGCCAAATCAAGCATTTTATATAGGGTGAACAATTAATAATAGACTATAGTTTAGGGGTAGATTCTTTGGGCCAAAATATGAGGATATAACTAAATATGCTTTAGTAAAATGTTGCTGTGGAAAAAGATATAGGGTGTCAAAGTTCAAATTATTTTTTCGTTTTTTTGCAATAACTCAACAGCCGCTTGACTGATCTTCGCCAAATTTGCTAGAGGAACTTCTTTTATTCTAAGAAACAATAATTTATGTATTACATCAAGTTAGATCATAGAGGGGACCGCAGGACCTGTTTTTGATGATGAATTTCTTTTTTTTTTTTTGACGAAACGTTGTGGTACTTCTGGCCAGAAAGTCTGATGAGGGTGTCATTTTCACGTATAAAAGGTACACTTAGTAGAATTTGATAACTCCAACCGTTTTCGAGGAAAGTGCCGTTAAACATTTCAATCATTCACAAATTTAAATTTAATAAAACAAAATGTATTTATTGAAAAGTGTGCTTTGGTTACGTTTTATCTCTGTCTTTAACTTCTTTATTTACAATTCCTAGTCATAATAATTTTTCAAACAGGGAAATGAGGGATATGATATGTATTTACGCACAAAATAATTTTAGCGGACGTGCTGCAGCGAGGAGATACTCATTGCAATATCCAAATAGAATCATTAGTATGACTGATGGTCGAGAGGTGAGCACACTTGCCTCTCACCCAAAAGTTCCGGGTTCGATCCCCGGTCGTGGCAGTGGAAAATACTGTGAGAGGGATTTTTTCACTATACACGAATATTGGGTGTGTGCCCCTTGTCTCTAAATGTGTAGCCCCCTCCCACACAAGGCTCTTCTAGAGCCTTCCGGGATAAAGGGGGTCGTCATTACCTGTGGTGTATTTATTATTTATTTTTTTTAATGCAGCCAGACCATAAGGTTCTCAAAGATCTGTTTCGTCTTTTGGGAGTAACGGGTTCATTTCGCCATAAAAACGATGTAGGATGAACGAATTATTCCAGATCAAGAACTAGAAATTTTAGTTCTTGTGGATGAAGATCCTTAAGTCATCTCAAGCCGTTTAGCAGCGGTAACAGGGGTGAGTAAACAATCTGTCCTAAGAGTCTTACCTAAATAACGCTTCTACTCATATCATCTCACTCCTGTACAAAACTTACTTAGAAGGGATCTTTCACAAAGGCCACAACTTTGTTAATTGGTTCTAAATAAACACAACAACATTTATTTACCGACGAAGCAACTTTTACTCTCCGAGGCGTTTTTAACTGGAGAAATACCCATTGATGGGAAGTAGAAAATCTTCATGCCGTTCAAAAAAGGCATTTTCAGCAAGAATTTAAGATTAACGTTTGGTGTGGTATCATCGGCAATCAATTATTGGGACCATTTGTCCTTCCTCCAAATTTAAATGGGCAGTCTTATCTGTTTTTTCTTCAAAATACTCTTGGTTAATGCAAGATAGAGTTCCCTCTCATTTCTCCATTGAAGTCAAGAATTATCTTGATGAGACTTTCCCACGGGAGGAAGTGAGTTTGCTTGGCCACCAAGGAGTCCTGATTATAATCCTTTGGATTATTATGTGTGAGGACATATATCTTAGTCTATGCAAATACTATCAACTCAAGTGAAAAACTGTGGGACAAAATACAAAACGCAGCGAATTTTATTAGAGGACAGGAAAATCTATTTTTCAATGTAAGAAAAAATCTTTTATGAATAGAATTAGAAAAGGCATAGAAGTAGGTGGAGACCATATCGAACATTTACTCTAAGTTGCAGCAATGGGATTTTTGCATGGGGGGGAAGTTTATAATGTCATTAAGTCAACTTTTACGTTATTTTTTGGCCTTCTAATAAGATTATATCCTTATTTTAGACAATCCGTTGATTTATGTATTTATCTTAATACCATGAAAATAATCCATTACTTCATAAGAAAGTGAGAAAGAGTTTACGCTGTTATTACGATTTTGTTTTCCCTTACGTTTTGTACTTTTTTCAATAAATACACTTTGTTTCATTAAATTTGAATTTGTCTTTTAAAAAATTATTTTCGAGTAGGATTTGCGCTTGAATTTTTAGCGCATGATGTAAATTTTTGGAACGATGTAATCTTTACAGACGAAAAAACTTTCCAGTCAACACACAGTGGTCGCATTCGTGTTTACCGTCCTCCGAATACTCGATTCGATGAGAAATATATATCTAACAATGATAGAAGTGGTAGATTTTCTGTCAATATGTGGGCTTGGATATCGGCACGTGGTCCTGGTGTTTTGTGGCATATTGAGGAACGATTTAATAGTGGAACGTATATTAGGATTTTAGACAATATTATGCTCCCTTCTATGTCACAATTATTTCCTAATAATGAGTTCATATTTCAACTTGTTCCGTTCACAATGCTCATACCGTAACTAACTGGTTTCAATGTTCTTAACTGGCCCAGTCATAGTCCAGATCTTAACCCTGTGGAAGAAGTATGGGGACTACTCGTAAGTATCCAAAAACGAAATGTGAGACCATAGAATGCCGAAGAATTACTGGAAATAGTAAATAATGCATGGGAAATATTATTACTAATGATTATTGTATAAGGTTATTTAATTCTATGCTAAACAGACTTATAGAAGTTATAAATAGAAATGGTGCAATAACGAAATATTAATAGTTAGTTTCTTGTTAAGTAGGATATCCTTTGTCCTTTGATCCAGGATTTCTACTAATCGTACCGTTTATTCTCCACTTTCTTAAAATGTTACACACCAAATTTTTGTTATAACGCAGTGCAATTTGTCTCATTAACCATCCATCATTTACTATAGCAATAACTACAGCATTAAAATAAAAAATAAATGAAAAGTGATATCTGTTTTATTTCGGCTACTCATTACATATTCAAATAGAGACAGACTTACATTAGAAAAAAAAAGTTGTCCTACTTTTTTCTGCTCACGACAGTACGAACACGCAAGTTTACGGCAGGCGTAAGTACAAACGCTTTGCTGTTGGTGTTTTAAGTGTTTATTGTATTGATATTTATCACTGTTCGGTTGAATATAATTAAATAATAATTTATGTGTTATAAATATGTGGTTCTAAACTCTGATATTTATTATATGTAGTTATATCTAAACATGTAAATACAGTGTAAAATACTAAAGAAATTGAAAGAAACTTTAGATTTAAAAAGTGCATCATATATCAATATGCATCTTCCGAAATAGATTAAGTGAGCGGGGGTTTGAAACATTAAAAAATGCTATTTTTATTCGAAAAGACAAAGTTTAGAGACTGTTGAAAAATATTATTGATGACAATTTTATTGCTCAAAAACTTCTGTATCATTGGAAATGTAGATCCGAATACACCGATAAAGAAGCTCTTGCAGTATTTAATGTATAAGCACCTGTGACAAAGATGAACCTGTAGACGAACAAAAATCTAATCGTAGTAATCGTCAACCAGTGGATTTTAAAGAAGTGTGTTTTCCATGTCTTAAAGTTAGATATAAAAAAAGGAAACCGTTTCATATCCAAATAAGAAATTTCAGGGTATTGGAGATCGTCCTATAAATATGATGACTTCAATTACTATACTTCATGCTTAAATTTTTTTATGTGTAAACGTGCTGAAGAACAGGTATATAATGCCACTATCTACGACATTGCATTTAATCAGTTGATAGATGAAATTGAGGACGATTTTAATATCATCTGAATGTATATATATTGTTTCTGGAATTCGTAATCTACTCAGAAGTATTTTAGCTACAATTGCTACTGAAGACGTTGCAGAAAAGTATACAACACATAATATAATTAAATGTTTAACTAATTATTTTGGTACTGACATTCAATTTTTCTCCGAAAAGTATGAAAAAAGTGTAGTGTGTTGCGCCCAGATAACTATTGGAAAGTTTTTAAAAATTAAAAGAACTGAAAGAATCTATTACGGAAGATTTTGATAATGAAGACCAGATCTTTGTTAACGATGGAGAAACACGCCCTGATTTGTAGCTGCTAAATACTTGAGATGTTATATGAAAAATAAAGCTGCTGTGATAAAAAATCGCTGCCCAAGGAATCACTACTTCCACATCCAGATCTTGTATACAAGCCTTATACACACTAAATCCCAATGTAATATTTTACTCCTTTTAATAATAAGGTGGGGGTGGCTAATGCCAAAAAATTTTTAGAGTCCCTTGGTTCTCATATACACACTAAATTCCAATTTAATTTATTACTCCCATTAATAATAGGATGGGGATGGTAGAGGGGTAGCTAATGCAAAAAAATTTTTTGAGACGTTTAGTTCTTGTATACGCACTAAATCACATTTTAATTTTTTTATTACCTTTCATAATAGTGTGGGGGTGGTACTGGAGGTGATGGGGGGGCGCTGATGCCAAAAATTTTTTTGAGACTGACTTTTCGTATATGCCCTAAATTGCAATTTTATGGACTCTTACTTGCTTGCTTTGCCTATTTACCCTTATTTACCCCATTTACCCTCGAACCCTTTAACGGAATTAGATCAAAATATTAATAGATCCAGAGTAAACGTGCGCACTAAAAAAGTTACAGACAGGCCGACAGATAGGAATTTTTTCGCTCAAATTTAAAATCTCGACTTTTCGTGACATTTTAAGCCTATTTCAACAAAAAGAAAATATGTTTTGGCGTTACTATACTTCCACTGGACGTGGAAGTAAAATACACAAACAGTCGATAGTTCATTGAGAATATCTCATGAGGAGGCACTTAAAAAAATTCATGTTGCCCTTTACAATCATTTGGCGTTGATTTTATCAGATTTTGAATTTGACATTGATGATATTGGTCGAATGATTCTACCCAAGAGACTTGAAAATGCCAATGATAATAGCATAATCTCAAAAGATATTTTGATCTATAATCTTGATGCATTGTAATAAACCAGATGTTAGCGCGCCAGAAAACGGCCGAATACTTATAATAGAAGTTGCGCGAACGCAAAGTACGGGATGTTTAAAAATCTCTAACTCGCAAACTATATGAGATATAGAGCTAATTTTTTTTTCAAAAACTTTTTCTATCTTTGGACCATATTTCATTCATATATAGTGTATAAAATTTTTAAACATTTAATGTAGTTGCCCACACGTCGAAATTTTCAATACACCCTTTTGTTCCTCCGACTTTAGCATTTATTTAAAAATAAAACTTTATGTGGTTTTCAAATTATATTATTATAGATAGAGGCGCTCATCACTTTAGTATATGAGTATAAAAAATGAGACCGATATCGCACATAGTTAATTATTTAGCGAGAGTTAAACGTTTAAAAACGCAAATTCTTGAATTACCATTGCGCCATATTTTTTAATTTTTTAGAAGTTGGGCAAGAGCCAACAAATGTCCAACAAGGTATTTCTGATGCATCTAAGGGCCTTCCTTCGATATGTAAGCGCAAAAATTATTTACCTTGGCTGAATGGGTTACTTGAGAATTTTGACGGCTTTCGACGGCGTGGACACCACATATAAATACTCACTTTTTTCCGTGATGGGTATGAACCCCTAAAAAGTCATCGTCGATCGACTGCCGGCCTCACCTCCATTCTTGAAATCAAACGTTAAAAACACGAATTTTTACAAATAACTCGAAAAAGGTTAGTCACGCGAAAAAATGATTTAGATAACAATTGAAGGACTGCAAATTTCCTATGAAAAAAGTTATATAACATTTTTTCGTAAATATAGCCACTTTTGCTATAGAGCGTGCTTAATATTTTCATGGTGGGTACTATTATGAAAGGCGCGCTACTAATAGTTCTTACTTGACTTCGGTAGGATGTAGAAGTTGCATACCTGTCTGCGAATATATAAGGATGAAAATAGGTATAGGGTCTCCACCCTTCCTAACTCCTTAAGCATTCCTGCTCCGGAATTTGACCTAATAGCGCTAAATATCAGATACCACGAAAAATTGTACGTAGACTTTCTCCGGGGACCAACAGTCAACAAACTGCCTCATCCTCCTCATTGCAGCTATGCAAAAAAATATTTAATCGATTAGAAGGGTAATACGAGCGACAATACTCATTGCCAGAGTTAATTACTCTACTTAGAGACGTGCAGTATAAACCAACTTCAAAACCGTGGTTAGCAAAATTGATTAAAAAGTACGAGAACGATATTCTCTTTACTACCCGAGAAAAGTGCGAAACTATTATTTTTTTTTTTGATATATTGTACACACAATTTTGCATAACTGGCATACGACAAAGGCTAGGATAAAGCAAAGGATAATGATACCGATAAACGTCTCCAAATTGTAACCACGGCTGCCGACATAATGCGAAAGGATATACGCTCTATGATATATTACGATACGTGATATTATAATAACAAGGACAATTTTTTCCAATTCAATCCCGCAATCCCTCAGTTTACTGCTGAATATCATTATCATGAAAATCAAAAAAGCAAGTCCAGAGTCTTTGAAAGTGAAATGGTTGCGGTAGACCACGCTCATTCGTGTCCTCCTGCAAATAAATTTGCCAACTATGCTGTATAGAAGATTTACTTACGGCCGAGCAATGCAGTATGAAGTTTCCAAATTATTTAATCCAAAACTAGCGGACTGTCAAAGAAATAATAATAATTGGTATTTATTTGCCAATCAAAAATACATAGAGTAAAACAATAAAAATTCAAATGAAACGGCAGTGCCGGATTAACCCTAAGGCAATGAGACATTGCGACATAACCGAATAACTACCAACCGCTTTAGTAGAAAATTCTAATAAGAAAAAAGAAACTGTGAAAAGAATTCCTTTTGTAAAAAACAATTACGAAATAATTAATAATCAAAAATTGAATACTGATAATTTCATTCGGACCGATTACATGAATACTGAATAAACAGAACAAATTCTTAAATTATGTAGAAAATATTCATCTATCATATGGAAATTCTGGAGTTAAACTTTACCAACCGAATAAAATATTGTGTTAAAACAAAATGCACAATGCCGGTTTACGTAAATTATGTATCCTTTAATAAATGAATGCTGGGATAAGTTATTATATGCCCAAGCAACACTTCATAATCATCAGATATGGGTTATTTCCAAGATATCAGAGGCTTCTATAAAGAAGAAATTGAGATTTGTCATCGATTAAGGAAGTTAATGAGAAGACAATTGAGGAATAGGCCGTCTTAATGCAAAGGGCGTTCCGGATAAATTGTGATGGTGTAACTATTTATATACATTTCACTTTGCAAGTGGGTTTCATCAAATAGAAATACACCTCGAAGATATCCCCGAAACCGCATTCAATTTAGAGAAAAATCATTGTACTTACAATGGATAACATTTTGCTTGGGATATAAAACGAAATTTGTTTAATGTGTCCAGTTGATATCATAATATACTCTAAATCTTTGGAAGAAGATTTGGCTAGCCTATGAAAAATATTCCAATGTCTCAAAGAAACCAACTTAAAGATCCAAATGGACAAGTCTAAATATTGCTACTGTAGGAATACGGAATACTGTAAGTAATTTATAAGGGAATATTATTAACTAATGAAGTGGCCTTACGACATCTGAATTTTGCAAAGGACTTTAACAACTGATGCAAGCAATGTGGTCGTGGGCGTAATTTCCCCCACAATAATTAAATACAAAGGACAAACCGGTAGCTTTTTCCTCAAGAACGTTAAACGATTCTGGGAAAAATTTTCATTAACGAAATTATTGGTCATGATATACAAATGACAAACGAGAATTTCTGTAGGTCATGACCAAGTCCTCGGAAATAGCACAAATTGCCAAGGATTTACCAAAAAATAAAGCACTGGGGAAGGACTGCGTCGAGTATAAGCTGCTCAAATATCTCCCTAGGAAAGGTATTGTGCAATCGACGTATATCGTTAACGCGATCCTGCGATTACAGCAATGGCCCAGACAGTGGAAAGGCGCCGTGGTCATTCCCATCTTGAAGCCTAACAAGAACGCGAAGTTCGCCGGCAGCTACAGGCCCATCTCGTTGCTGTCGACGATCTTTAAATTGGTGGAGAAGGTCGTTCTGATCAGATTGAACACTGTTCAGGAGGAGCTTCACATCGATGATGAGTTTCAGCTCGGGTTCAGGAAGGGCAGGAGCACGGTACAACAGGTCAGGTCGTTAGGATAATTAACGATGTCAAACCTCGGGAAGAAGGCGGCCATGGTGCTCCTCGATATTGAGAAGGCTTTCGACACCGTCTTCCGTACACCGTACTTCATTAAGCTCAGTGACTCGTTCTTGACGGGCAGAGAAGTACTAGGGGGTTAGACTGAATCAACGACTGATGTTTAACACCCACATAAATGAGACTGTACGGACGGTCTATTCCCTATCCAGGAGTCTGTATCCGTTTATAATCAGGGGCAGCAGACTCAACAGACAAAATAAAAAAATGTTGTACACAATGGTGATCGGACCGTCCATCACATACGTGTCGCCGGTGTGGTGCAGCATAACGGCCACGACAATGAAAAAACTGAAAATGTCCGAGCACAAATTTATGCGTCTCATTTCAAATTCTGGAAGGTACACCTCCCTCAGAGA
Source organism: Leptura quadrifasciata (assembly GCA_963675555.1). NCBI lineage: Eukaryota > Metazoa > Arthropoda > Insecta > Coleoptera > Cerambycidae > Leptura > Leptura quadrifasciata. The sequence goes on from OY776677.1 coordinate 72,532,569, forward strand.
CCTATACGCACGTTGCAACGACATAACCCCGATTACGTCCAGCAGATCTCCCAAAACTTTTACTCCTTCAAGCTGGGCGATAGTCCGCTAACAAGACACATAATACAAATTAGAGCATAATGGCCCATTTCGGATTAAACACCCTTTACCGTACCAGACGTTATCGATTTTCCGGCAACCCTTGTAGCCAAACTTCAACACCTATAACTTCCGCTTACCCTATCCACCTTTACTGACATTTCATACCTTTTGTATCTTTAGTTGTTTCCTATTCCCCTGTTCCTTTCTGTTTGTAACCTTTATGTCGCGTTTGTTTTTTATTGTTTTCTTCTTGTACACTTTTGTCTCTAAATTCATTTCGCTTCACAATTTTTTAGAAAATCAAAACATATACAACCCAAAATTTTAAAAATCAAAGTTTAGGCCAGCCATGCGCAGCCCGGCATTGACGTATCTCGCGGAAGACGCCTCGTTCAAATTGAGGTGCTAGCGTCAGATACGAAATTAAAAGTAATCAGTGCACGAGTGTTTTAATTTAGTATGCAGTTTTTATTCAGTTTTGTTAAGTTCGTTCTTTAAACATGTTCCTGATTTTAAGACCTTTTATAATCCGTCTGCGACGGAAGCAGCCTAGGTTTAGTTGTTTTAATTTTCTTTTTAGCCGAACCAGTCCCACTCCGCCCGGTCATGCAATCTGCGATCACATTAGCGCCATAGTTGCACGGTCGGACTCGGTTTGGGTTCTGGTAAGGTACTTTTTTGTATTAAAATAAGAAATAAAGTCATATTGATTGATTAATTGGGAAAAATTTCAGTACTATAGAAACGGAACTTTTAGACATGTTGTAAATTACCAAATACGTCCAGCTGTATTCATACGGAAAAATATTACTAAAGGAGCCAAATTCAAAACTGATTCTCTGAAGACTTAAATTGGAGGAATTTAACTACGAAGTAAAGCATAAAAGGGGAAAAAGTAACACCAATGTATACGCGCTATCACGTATCGAATTCCATACGAGGAAAAAATACCGACTGTCTTCAACGACAGAAATAGAACACTGAAAATATGTTAATAATTGATAACATCAGTGATTAAAATCAATAATGGATGACGAGCAAGGACCATCAGCACAATGAAAAACCATAACCAACACAGAAGAAATGGTATACACTATCCACAGAGGTACTTGAAGAAATCAATCAAAGCTAGAGAAGAAATGCTTACTTTAGAAAGACTTCTAAATTCACTCGATCATCAAATTATTTACACTCTTCCTCAGAACTCACATCTAAACAAAAATTTTCATCAGAGGAATAGCTTATGTTCAAATTTCAATAAATAATTTAGACTGATATCACTGACTTAAAAAATTATTTAGACCCAAAATTTTCGTATGTTATTCATTATAATACCACAAACGAAATTTAAAGAAAATGATTTAAGAATTCCAAGTATAAACTATTAAAATGTAACTCGATATTGCAGGACATTACAGAACAAGACAATCAGATGGAATAAAGTTCGATGTCGCATATTACATAAACCATTGTGACATATGCCAAACAAATAAATAAGGCAGAAGCCCCCTAACAAATAATAATAATAATAAACTAATAATATTGCCTATAGCATCCACAACTTTCGAATTTATTCATATCGATACTTTCCAAGCATAAGGATAAATGTTTTAATAGTAGTCAATGCTTGCCCAAGTATATCCTTTCACTCAGCATCAAAAAAAAAATTTACCGATATCACAATCACGTATTTAAATACTAAAGACTCTTCTAATATTGATATACATAAAAAATTTATATATAACTATAACTACATTCAGATGCAACTCAATATGACCAAGGAAATTTATAAAACATTAAATTATGCCAACGAAATGAAATGTTATTGAAAGTCATGACGAATAGAAAAATCGATAAGACACGTTAACGTGTGATCTAAACACAAATGTACATAGAAATAGACTAATAGGAATCTAAATAAAGTAAATCCTAAATATACTAAAGAAAAAGTAGACGCAAATAAAAACATAATAGTAAAGACAATTTGTAATGTGAATCTTAAGAAATAACTATAATGAATTTCAATAAAACCTGGGGGTTCTTCCTTGCAAACCAGGCACAGCTTAAAACATATTTTTATCCATTCTGATTCAAGCGCTATTGGAAACAAAATTAAAATACGTAAGTTAAGTGTAAGACTAGTTTTTAGCTAAACTTCGCCCATGAGTTAAATGGTTATTATACTGTTTATACTGTTTAATTCAATAAAGCAGATTATTATTATTGTTATTTTATTTTTATTTTTTTTTACAAAACTATTCACCCTACACTGTGGCTACCACACTCACAGAGGGGAGCACGTAATAAACACCAATAGCCACTCCCCACACCCGTGGGGTGAGTGACTACCGGGTCCGTGAATCGTGCGCCCTGAGTAGACGCAATGAACGGAGGATGACAGACAACGACTGTCTCATTCCACCGAGGGCTCCTATAATCAGTATCACTATTTTAGCAGAATGACCTGGATAAAGCCTGCGGAGTTCGAAGAGCAAATCTCGATATTTTGTCCGTTTTTCCTCCTCTTTCAAGACAATGTTGCTCTCAGCGGGGCGCTACATACATTGTCTTGAGTTAGTGGTCTAGGAGTACTGTATTAGGTTTGTTGGCTTGTATTTGCCTGACGGTGGGAAATGAGTAGTTCCAAAAAACTAGACACTTCTCATTCCCTACAACGGACTCAATATCCCCCGAAGTGTAAGGCAGCACTGGCGTTTCGTCTATCCCATACGAGTGCCTTGACCCATGACACGACTTCGATAGACGAGGGTGTTAAATACATCATCCTGGCAAGCCATTATGAATCCCTCGGTCTCGGACTTCAGCCCGGCTGACCTTAAAAAGGCGAAGATCAGCCTTTCGGATAAGCCGAGGTCTTCTATATTTTTATAGAAGACTCCGTGCAATGGCTTATCCTTATGGAGCTACAGAAGGATGTTGTGTTCTGCAGATCTAATATGAGCTTTTAGTCGAATGGGTTCCAACTCTGTGACGGAGTCGAGGTTTACCCGCTCGACGTCGAAGATGAGGCGAAGTTCATCGGCTGCTCTCCGTACTGCATTAAAGAGAAAAGCTCCTACCTCTGCATTCTTATGGTCTCGACATTTTACAAGCCACTAGCAACATCCTGTCGAGACAGTGCTGTTTGGTGGTTCGCAGCACTGCCTCATTATGTGTGTGATGGGCGCGTCTTAAGTTGGCGGCTAATCGACGCGCTTTAGGCGTGAACGGCCTGTTGGCCCCCATATTGTCTATCACACATTCGTGTCCTCCTGCAAATAAATTTGCCAACTATACAGTATGAAGTTTCCAAATTATTTAATCCAAAACTAGCGGACTGTCAAAGAAATAATAATAATTGGTATTTATTTGCCAATCAAAAATAGATAGAGTAAAACAATAAAAATTCAAATGAAACGACAGTTCCGGATTAACCCCAAAGCAATGAGACATTGCGACATAACCGAATAACTACCAACCGCTTTAGTAGAACATTCTAATAAGAAAAAAGAAACTGTGAAAAGAATTAAAATTCTTGAACTCAAAACAATTCCTTTTGTAAAAAACAATTACAAAATAATTAATAATCAAAAATTGAATACTGATAATTTCATTCGGACCGATTACATGAATACTGAATAAACAGAACAAATTCTTAAATTATGTAGAAAATATTCATCTATCATATGGAAATTCTGGAGTTAAACTTTACCAACCGAATAAAATATTGTGTTAAAACAAAATGCACAATGCCGGTTTATGTAAATTATGTATCCTTTAATAAATGAATGCTGGGATAAGTTATTATACGCCCAAGCAACACTTCATAATCATCAGATATGGATTATTCCCAAGATGTCAGATGCTTCTATAAAGAAGAAATTGAGACTTGTCATCGATTAAGGAAGTTAATGAGAAGACAATTGAGGAATACACCGTCTTAATGCAAAGGGCGTTCCGGATAAATTGTGATGGTGTAACTATTTATATACGTTTCATTTTGCAAGTGGGTTTCATCAAATAGAAATACACCTCGAAGATATCCCCGAAACCGCATTCAATTTAGATAAAAATCATTGTACTTACAATGACTTTGCAATGATGATGCTAACATGCTTATGTTAGCATCATTCTTAAGCTCAAAAACGAGTCTATGACGTTCTAACGTGCCATGGATAACATTTTGCTTGGGATATAAAACGAAATTTGTTTAATGTGTCCAGTTGATATCATAATATACTCTAAATCTTTGGAAGAAGATTTGGCTAGCCTATGAAAAATATTCCAATGTCTCAAAGAAACCAACTTTAAGATCCAAATGGACAAGTCTAAATATGGTTACTGTAGGAATACGGAATACTGTAAGTAATTTATAAGGGAATATTATTAACTAATGAAGTGGCCTTACGACATCTAAATTTTGCAAAGGTCTTTAACAACTGATGCAAGCAATGTGGTCGTGGGCGTAATTTCCCCCACAAGAATTAAATACAAAGGACAAGCCGGTAGCTTTTGCCCCAAGAACGTTAAACGATTCTGGGAAAAATTTCCATTAACGAAATTATTGGTCATGATATACAAATGACAAACGAGAATTTCTGTAGGTCATGACCAAGTCCTCGGAGATAGCACAAATTGCCAAGGATTTACCAAAAAATAAAGCACTGGGGAAGGACTGCGTCGAGTATAAGCTGCTCAAATATCTCCCTAGGAAAGGTATTGTGCAATTGACGTATATCGTTAACGCGATCCTGCGATTACAGCAATGGCCCAGACAGTGGAAAGGCGCCGTGGTCATTCCCATCTTGAAGCCTAACAAGAACGCGAAGTTCGCCGGCAGCTACAGGCCCATCTCGTTGCTGTCGACGATCTCTAAATTGGTGGAGAAGGTCGTTATGATCAGATTGAACACTGTTCAGGAGGAGCTTCACATCGATGATGAGTTTCAGCTCGGGTTCAGGAAGGGCAGGAGCACGGTACAACAGGTCAGGTCGTTAGGATAGTTAACGATGTCAAACCTCGGGAAGAACGCGGCCATGGTGCTCCTCGATATTGAGAAGGCTTTCGACACCGTCTTCCGTACACCGTACTTCATTAAGCTCAGTGACTCGTTCTTGATGGGCAGATTCCTTCGGGTTCGAGTGAATAACAAACTCTCAACAAGGCGGGTATTCGCGCGGGAGTCCCGCAAGGATCGTGTCTGTCACCAAAGTTGTACAACCTGTACGTCTCCAATTTTCCAGGGTTTCCGAATACGAAGCTGGTAAGTACGCCGATGACACAGCCATGTACACGCAATCACACAACGCCTAAGCAGCGAATATGCTGCTGAAGGCGCACATGGCTCGTGCTACAGCCCATTACGACCAGTGGAAGATTCGGGTGAAAGCTGAGAAGTCCGAGACGATAGTCTTCACGCGTCGGTTTACAGAGAATTAAATCATAACACCCATTTCGATCAGGGGAAACAAAATTTTAACTGAAAGATGCGTGAAGTACTAGGGGGTTAGACTGGATCAACGACTGATGTTTAACACCCACATAAATGAGACTGTACGGACGGTCTATTCCCTGTCCAGGAGTCTGTATCCGCTTATAATCAGGGGCAGCAGACTCAACAGACAAAATAAAAAATGTTGCACACAATGGTCCATCACATACGTGTCGCCGGTGTGGTGCAGCATAACGGCCACGACAATGAAAAAACTAAAAATGTACGAGCACAAATATATGCGTCTCATTTCAAATTCTGGAAGGTACACCTCCCTCAGAGACCTGTTGCACGTTGCAACGACATAACCCCGATAGCGGATTATGTCCAGCAGATCTCCCAAAGCTTCTACTCCTTCAAGCTGGGCGATAGTCCGCTAACAAGACACATAATACAAATTAGAGCATAATGCCCCATTTCGTATTAAACACCCTTTACCGTACCAGACGTTATCGATTTTCCGGCAACCCTTGTAGCCAAACTTCAACAATTATAACTTCCGCTTACCCTATCCACCTTTACTGACATTTCATACCTTTTGTATCTTTAGTTCTTTCCTATTCCCCTCTTCCTTTCTGTTTGTAACCTTTTTGTTGCGTTTGTTTTTTATTGTTTTCTTCTTGTACACTTTTGTCTCTAAATTCATTTCGCTTCACAATTTTTTAGAAAATCAAAACATATACAACCCAAAATTTTAAAAATCAAAACATATACAACCCAAAATTTTAAAAATCAAAGTTTAGGCCAGCCATGCGCAGCCCGGCATTGGCGTATCTCGCGGAAGACGCGCCTCGTTCAAATTGAGGTGCTAGCGTCAGATACGAAATTAAAAGTAATCAGTGCACGAGTGTTTTAATTTAGTATGTAGTTTTTATTCAGTTTTGTTAAGTTCGTTCTTTAAACATGTTCCTGATTTTAAGACCTTTTATAATCCGTCTGCGACGGAAGCAGCCTAGGTTTAGTTGTTTTAATTTTCTTTTTAGCCGAACCAGTCCCACTCCGCCCGGTCATGCAATCTGCGATCACATTAGCGCCATAGTTACACGGTCGGACTCAATTTGGGTTCTGGTAAGGTACCTTTTTGTATTAAAATAAGAAATAAAGTCATATTGATTGATTAATTGGGAAAAATTTCAGTACTATAGAAACAGAACTTTTAGACATGTTGTAAATTACCAAATACGTCCAACTGTATTCATACGGAAAAATATTACTAAAGGAGCCAAATTCAAAACTGATTCTCTGAAGACTTAAATTGGAGGAATTTAACTACGAAGTAAAGCATAAAAGGGGAAAATGTAACACCAATGTATACGCGCTATCACGTATCGAATTCCATACGAGGAAAAAATACCGATTGTCTTCAACGACAGAAATAGAACACTGAAAATATGTTAATAATTGATAACATCAGTGATTAAAATCAATAATGGATGACGAGCAAGGACCATCAGCACAATGAAAAACCATAACCAACACAGAAGAAATGGTATACACTATCCACAGAGGTACTTGAAGAAATCAATCAAAGCTAGAGAAGAAATGCTATTTACACTCTTCCTCAGAACTCACATTTAAACAAAAATTTTCATCAAAGGAATGGTTTATGTTCAAATTTCAATAAATAATTTAGACTGATATCACTGACTTGAAAAATTATTTAGACCCAAAATTTTCGTATGTTATTCATTATAATACCACAAACGAAATTTAAAGAAAATGATTTAAGAATTCCAAGTATAAACTATTAAAATGTAACTCGATATTGCAGGACATTACAGAACAAGACAATCAGATTGAATAAAGTTCGATGTCACATATTACATAATTATTATTAGCCGTTACTCGAGTCCGAGTATAAAAATGTTACAGTCGATAAATTGTGTACAATAAAAAAACAAGTAACAGGTGTAGTTTATTGTAATTCCCATTCATCTACGGTGCACACGACTATGGCTATAGAGGCCAATTCGGGAGAGCACATGTCGACCGCAGTCAGGACAAACATAGACCTGGTTAGGTCTTGGATTCGGCCTTCTTGCAGCAACATTTCCTTGATAGCTGGCCACAACCCCTCGCCATTCGGTTCTGTCCGCTGCAAGTTGTTCCCATTGCTCGTCTGCAATACCGCAGGATTTTAGATTTTCATGGAGAGCGTCTTTGAACCTCTTTCGTTGACCGCCACGCCTTCTTCTACCGCTTAGCAATTCACCATAAAGTGTACATTTAGGAAGGCGGTTATCATGCATACGATGAACGTGACCTGCCCATCTTAGGCGTGCTCTTGAAATAAGCACCTCAATTGGAAGGCTGTTTGCTCTCCCGAGTACTTCCACGTTTGATATGTGATGAAACCAACGGATTTTCATCATACTTCTGAGGTGTCTTTGCTGAAAACGTTCTAATTCTTTCACATGACGACGGTAAGTGACCCAGCTTTCACATCCATATAGCAGTGTTGGAATGACAACTGCTCTGTAGACAGCCATTTTCGTTGACAAAGCAAGGTCATGGTTGTCAAATACTCTTTCTCTAAGACCCCAGAGTGCTCTAGATGCAGCGTTAATTCTATTGCGAATCTCGCTGTCCATGTTTGCTTTGTCATTAACAACGTTGCCTAAGTAATTGAACTGATCCACCACTTCAAGAGAATTTCCGTTAAGTGTAATGTCTATTTGGTTCACTTGATGAGGAGTTGACATAATCTTAGTCTTTCCAATGTTGATTTTAAGTCCCAAGGAATCATAGCTCTGGGCATACACATCTAAAAGTTCTTGAAGCTCTTCCGGCGTAGAGGCTAAAAGTGCACAGTCATCCGCGTACTGGAGATCACAAATGAATCGTGTGCGTGTCTTCGTGAAAGCTCTAAAGCGCCCTATGTTAAAGAGACCGCCATCAAAACGGTATCTGAGACCTATTCCTCTGACTGTCAGTTTGTTGTCAACAATAATTGTTAGAGCAGTGGTAAACAAATTAAAGAGTAGGGGTGCCAGGACACATCCCTGCCTAACTCCAGTGAGGGTTTGGAAAGGTTCGGTTGCCTCATTATTATACATAACCTGGGCGTTGTTGTTTGTATGTAGACTGCGAGATACTTCCACAAATTTTCTAGGGATACCTAAGCGGAACATAATTTTCCAGAGCACTTCCCTGTCCACCGAGTCAAACGCCTTGGTTAAATCAATGAAGGCCATGTGAATTTCTCCTTGATGTTCGAGTGCTTTTTCTTGAAGCTGTTTAAGTGTGAAGATTAAATCCGATGTGCCTCGGTTTGGTCTAAAGCCACTCTGTGTTTCAGGAAGTAACTTTTCCATAACAGGTGTTAGCCTATTTGCCATCGCTTTAGTGAGTATCTTCCCTCCAACAGCCAGGAAAGCTATACCCCTGTAATTTCCACAGTCCGCAGCGCTGCCTTTGTTTTTGAAGAGGTTGATTAAAAGTGTATCACGAAACTCCTGCGGAGCTTGACCACTTTCCCACACGACATCAAACAGTTTTTTGAGGTAGGGTATGAGCTCTGACGACACAGCTTTAAAGATCTCAGCTGGGAGTGAGTCGGCGCCGGGAGATTTGTTATTTTTTAGCTGCCCAATGGCGGTTAAGATCTCTTCCGTTGTTAGTGGCTTATCTAAGTCTTCGAAGGTGTCGTATTGAGGGATAAGATTTATAATATCGTGATCGGCTTGACTTTGCTGGTTAAGAATGTTAGAGTAGTGTTCTTTCCATCGAGCTCTTATTTCCTGGTCTTCTTTGAGGAGATTTCCATTTAAATCTTTAATAGGGCACATATTTTTCCGACTGGGGCCGTACACTGCTTTTACTCCTTGAAAGAAATTCCTGTAGTCGTGTGAATCGGCGTACCTTTGAATTTCTCTGGCCTTGCTTGCCCACCACTCGTTCTTTATTCTTCTGATTTCGCGTTGCGTTTCATACTTAGATTGGGTAAAAGCTTCTGCTTTTGATGAGTCGTTGGGGTGGTTGATAGCGTTTTGGAAGGCAATATGTTTGCGGTCAAGAAGTTCTTGTATAAAAGCTTCATTATCATTGAACCAGTCCTCCTGTTTTTTACTTGCTACAGTGCCAAGAATTTCCTCACTCGCACTTTTTAAACTGTCTTTAATTTGTGTCCAGGTAGCAGCGACATCTACAGAATTGGTTTCTTCTAGTGCACTCAAATTCTCTTGAACTTTTTGCTTTAGCTGTTCGACGGTTTGTTGGTCACGCAATTTACTAATACAGAGACGGGGTCTACGTTTTACTTGAGTTCTTCGGTGTTTGGGTCTCATAACAATTTTCATTTTAGAGACAACAGGACGATGATCGGTCCAACATTCGCTATCAATGCGCGCCTTTGTAATTTGGACGTCCTTGAGATGCTTCCTACGTACGATAACATAGTCCAGTAGATGCCAGTGACCTGATCTGGGGTGACGCCAGGTGCCTTTAAATTTATCCTTTTGTCGGAAAATGGTGTTTGTTATAACTAGATCATGTTCGGCGCATTTAGTTAGGAGTAGTTGACCGTTAGCGTTCATGTTGCCCAAACCGTTCTTGCCTATGATGCCTGGCCAGGTGTCTGCATCTCTCCCTACTCTAGCGTTAAAATCGCCAAGAATAACGAGTCGTTCCGTTTTAGGTATTCTACAGAGGGTTTCTTCCAGCTGTTGATAGAAGCTTTCCTTGGTTTCGTGACTTGCATCCAGAGTGGGAGCGTAGGCGCTTATTAGATTTACCGCGTTGCCATCTGATAGCTCATAGCGTAGCAGCATTAGACGCTCGGATAGGCCTTGTGGTACTTGTGTTAAGTTGGATACAAGTTGATTCCGAACGGCAAATCCTACTCCATGTTGTCTTCTTGAATTGGTGGGAAGACCTTTCCAATAGAAGGTGTAGTACTTTTCTGTGAGAGAGCCTTCCTCCAAAAATCGAGTTTCGCTGAGAGCTGCAACGTCAACATTGAGTCGGTGAAGTTCTCTATCTATTAGAGCAGTTCTTCTTTCAGGCCGATCGGTGCGAGTGCTGTCGTTCAAAGTACGAACATTCCAAGCGCCGTAGATGAAAGAATTCGTTTTGTTGGATTTAACTTGTCGGTGTTTTTTCGACATTCGATGAGGTGTCCCTGTGGGCACCCTCCCCCGGAGATCCGATCGGGAGGGTATTTTACCTCCGGATGATTTTGTCCCACTTGAACGCTCCATCATTTTTTAAAGCCTTAATCGACTGAAAACGAAGCTGCATTTGAAGTTTTAGCTGGAGCAGATATGCAACTGACCAGCTCGGTTGCGGAAGGCGAGTGGTGTGGTCCCATGGCACAGAAGGAGACTGCGACGATGGGGTAACCAAACGATTCCAAAAGCAACCTTTGTGTGCGGTGGGTTATTTTTACCGCACTCTTCGTGAGAAGGTGGATGTGCTCACGGCAAAAGATAAGGGTTATTCCGCCCTTACTCGGTCGTTAGAGCCTCGTTAGTGAAAACAGGGTGCACCAAGTTCAAATTGAACTCATCGCGAAGGTGAGGTTAACAATTGAGTAGGAGAGGCTATAACTTGCGCTTACATACATAAACCATTGTGACATATGCCAAACAAATAAATAAGGCAGAAGCCCCCTAACAAATAATAATAATAAACTAATAATATTGCCTATAGCATCCACAACTTTCGAATTTATTCATATCGATACTTTCCAAGCATAAGGATAAATGTTTTAATAGTAGTCAATGCTTGCCCAAGTATATCTTTTCACTCAGCATCAAAACAAAAATTTACCGATATCACAATCACGTATTTAAATACTAAAGACTCTTCTAATATTGATATACATAAAAAATTTATATATAACTATAACTACATTCACGTGCAACTCAATATGACCAAGGAAATTTATAAAACATTAAACTATGCCAACGAAATGAAATGTTATTGAAAGTCATGACGAATGGAAAAATCGATAAGACACGTTAACGTGTGATCTAAACACAAATGTACATAGAAATAGACTAATAAGAATCGAAATAAAGTAAATCCTAAATATGCTAAAGAAAAAGTAGACGCAAATAAAAACATAATAGTAAAGACAATTTGTAATGAGAATCTTAAGAAATAACTATAATGAATTTCAATAAAACCTGGGGGTTCTTCCTTGCAAACCAGGCACAGCTTAAAACATATTTTTATCCATTCTGATTCAAGCGCTATTGGAAACAAAATTAAAATATGTAAGTTAAGTGTAAGACTAGTTTTTAGCTAAACTTCGTCCATGAATTAAATAGTTATTATACTGTTTATACTGTTTAATTCAATAAAGTCGATTATTATTATTGTTATTTTATTTTTATTTTTTTTTACAAAACTATTCACCCTACTCTGTGGCTACGACACTCACAGAGGGGAGCTCGTAATAAACACCAATAGCCACTCCCCACACCCGTGGGGTGAGTGACTACCGGGTCCGTGAATCGTGTGCCCTGAGTAGACGCAATGAACGGAGGATGACAGACAACGACTGTCTCATTCCACCGAGGGCTCCTATAATCAGTATCACAATTTTAGCAGAATGACCTGGATAAAGCCTACAGAGTTCGAAGAGCAAATCTCGATATTTTGTCCGTTTTTCCTCCTCTTTCAAGACAATGTTGCTCTCAGCGGGGCGCTGAGAATTCCACGACATACATCTTCTTGAGTTGGTGGTCGAGGAGTACTGTATTAGGTTTGTTGGCTTGTATTTGCCTGACGGTGGGAAATGAGTAGTTCCAAAAAATTAGACACTTCTCATTCCCTACAACGGACTCAATATCCCCCGAAGTGTAAGGCAGCACTGGCGTTTCGTCGATCCCATACGAGTGCCTTGACCCATGACACGACTTCGATAGACGAGGGTGTTAAATAGATCATCCTGGCAAGCCATTATGAATCCCTCGGTCTCGGACTTCAGCCCGGCTGACCTTAAAAAGGCGAAGATCAGCCTTTCGGATAAGCCGAGGTCTTTTATATTTTTATAGAAGACTCCGTGCAATGGCTTATCCTTATGGAGCTACAGAAGGATGTTGTGTTCTGCAGATCTAATATGAGCTTTTAGTCGAATGGGTTCCAACTCTGTGACGGAGTCGAGGTTTACCGGCTCGACGTCGAAGATGAGACGAAGTTCATCGGCTGCTCTCCGTACTGCATTAAAGAGAAAAGCTCCTACCTCTGCATTTTTATGGTCTCGGACCATGCAGAGGAGGGGATCCGAACTCCTGATGACCTTACATGCTCCATCTAGAACCATCCTGCTATGGAGATTCTCCAAGCTCAAGAGTCCACTGCTTCCCGGATGTCGTGGGAGATATAACTGTGGAATGGACAATTTAGCATGCAAGCTGCTACTGAGATGCATCCTCTTGCGGGTTACTACATCTAGTTGACGCAGCCCTTCTCTAGTCCATTTCACTACTCCGAAAGGGTAGTTCTGAAGATCAGATGTGTCGGAGTAGGTGCTGATACTTGCCGCGGAGAGCGTTTTTCACTACACTCACTTCTTGGGTGGAGCGTTGCTCGAGATCCAAGTAAGTGTACGACTCTCCAGCATCTAGATGGTGTAAGATACTTCCGTCCACGAGCTGCGCGTTCACTCCGTAGTCATCGCATCGTCCTCTCTTGAGATGGATCAGTGAGCAATTGTCCAACTCGAACTGCATACCGACAGCCTGTGTGTACTCCTGTACCACCCTAAGGGACTGTTGGAGATCCCTCTCTCCAGACGCATAAAGTTTTAGGTCATCCATATAAAATAGATAGGTGACCTTATGCCTCCTGTCGCCGGGGGTACCGCACGGGTTTTCCAGAGCAAAAGGGATCATTATCCGTCTCGCAGTAGTGAGATGCAAAACAGAAGGGAGTTGAGGAAATCTCCCTGAAATACTCCTCTTACGAATGTTACCAACTCTGTTTGGACTCTATCGTTGCCCGATGTTATGGTAAAGCGAGTCCTCTAGAGTGGCATCGGTTCTTCAATACATCTCACTACGGGACCGGGTACCACAAGACATCGGAGCAAGTGAACATTGAGTTCATGCAATGTCATGTCAAATGCCTTGCGGTAGTCGATCCAGGCCATAGAAAGATTCCGCTTATATAGTATGGAGCCCTGCGTGACGCATCTGACGATCAGCAGGTTCTTCTTGCAGCCAGCGACAGCTCTCTTCGACCCTCGTTGCTCATATGCCCGTTCGTAAACCAGTTCAACTGCGTGGAACACCCGCATGTACAAAATGCGTGTAAACACTTTGTAACATGCGTTTAGGCAGGTTATCGGTCTATAGTTTTTTGGGTTGGACAAATCTCCGTTCTTGGGGATCAGCACTTTCCGCCCCTCAACAACCCAAGAAGGAATTTGCTGTTCCCCATTCAACCAGGAATTAAAAATTCTGGCCAAATAGTGGTGAGTGCTCGATAACTTTTTCCACCAAAAGTTATTTATCCCATCGGGACCTGGAGCAGCAAAGTTCTTAGAGACCTCAAGAGCCCTACGAACCTCTTCTGGGGTTATTGGTTCACACACTTCCTGTGGTTGCTGAAGCCTTTAACAAAAGGCTTCAAAGTATGCAAGGGCAGGAGAATCTCGGTTGCGTGGAAGCCTCTCCTCGTACAGCGTTTTCTAAAAGTTATCCACTGCAGTCGATGGATCTGCCACGCGGAGGCGGTTATAAAAGGCGCGAGGGTTTTTGGCGGAACAGTTTATTTTCCGCAAGCTCTCTTACCCGCCTCACTAGTGACATTTTACAAGCCACTAGCAACATCCTGTCGAGACAGTGCTGTTTGGTGGTTCACAGCACTGCCTCATTAAGTGTGTGATGGGCGCGTCTTAAGTTGGCGGCTAATCGACGCACTTTAGGCGTGGACGGCCTGTTGGCCCCCATATTGTCCATCACACATTGGATACGGGATGCGTGTTGCCTCGCCGACCGGATCTTGGCTTCCATCTTTTGTATGAGCCGCTCCGCCCTCTCCTGTGGGGAAACAGTGTTTCGCCCCTCCACCAGAGAAAAGCGTTGAGCAGCAACATACACGGCACAATTTATGTGCCAAAGGTCAGCCCGTTCTGGTACTGCACGAAGTTCTTCATCCACTCTGGCCCGGGGGTTTTTATGTGGTGCAACCCTCGTCTGATACTGAGGCCCTCTGGTCTTGGCGGAACGAGGGAAACACGTCCTCCCTTCAGCCACCTCATTCACCGGTCCAGGAGCAGCCCTCATGTAGCCCCTACTACGAAGGTTGTGTTCTATATTTTTATAGAAGACTCCGTGCAATGGCTTATCCTTATGGAGCTGCAGAAGGATGTTGTGTTCTGCGGCTCTAATGTGGGCTTTTAGTCGAACGGGTTCCAACTCGGTGACAGAGTCGGGGATTACCCGTTCGACGTCGAAGATGAGCCCAACTTCATCGGCTGTTCTCCGTGCTGCCTTAAAGAGAAAAGCTCCTACCTCTGCATTTTCATGGTTTTGGGCCATGCAGAGGAGGGGATCCGAACTCCTGATGACCTTACATGCTCCATCCAGAACCATTCTGCTATGGAGACTCTCCAAGCTCAAGAGTCCACGGCCTCCCCGATGGCGTGGGAGATATAACCGTGGAACGGACGATTTAGGATGCAAGCGGGTTTTCCGGAACGAGCGGATAATGGCAGTAGTGAGATGCAAAACGGAAGGGGGCTGAGGGAATCTCTCTGAAATACTCCTCTTCTGAATGTTACCGACTCTGTTTGGACTCTATCGTTACCCGATGTTATAGTAAAGGGACTTTATTATTATTATTAAATAACGGCTGCGGAACATTGTCCTTGTTATAAAAGACAGTTTAAGTCATCCTTATTTCTTTGAATTGGGGAATTTTGATCGAGCCCTACCATTAAATTCAGCTAAATAAAAATTAAATGCTCCTAAATAGAAAAAGATAAACTTTGTCAAATTGCTTCAGGCAACATTAACTTCATACAAAGTCAAATGCCTGTAAAAATGTTTTAATTAAATTAGGGAAAGTAGAAAATTGCTATCAGATGCTATCACATTTCGTATGCACATGTCAGGTGGTGATGTTGTTACGTATGTATGTAACTTGAAATTAAAAATCTGCCACGACAAATGAGAATAAGATAAAACTACAAAATGTGTTTTATGAAGAGTTTACAGTTTGTTAAATTTTTACATAAAATGTAGTAGGTATGTACCAATGATAATAATTAATTAAAAAAATAATAGCATATAAATATTCACCGGTAAAATCATGCCAAAAGAATTTTATTTCCGGATTTTCAGATTTTTGCTGTTAATTCGGAATTAATTCTACAAGACCTACAATTATAGAGTTTTGTAATTAAGAAAACAATTGTAATAAAGGAAATGAGTAATATGAATAATTTCGGGATGTTTAAGTTACTATAAGATATTTAAGAGAATAATGAAGTTATTCGCAGAAGATATATTTATAGTCTAAGATATTTCATCATCCCCTTTTGTAAATTTGTGTTAAACGATCATAATGAACGAAGTTAAAATTCTCATAATTGTTGTCATTGAACTTCTTTCTTATTCACGGAAGCTACCAAAATGAACTCCAATTTCGCATGCAATATCAAAAGTGTAAAAAGAAGAAAAACCAAAGCGCAAATCTATAATTGAAATTGTTAAATCATCTGGAAATTCCGAAATACTTAAACGTAGGTAACAAATGAGGTAATTTAACAGATATTAAACGAGTAAATTTAATTTTGATGAAATCCAAGATATTCAATTCATTATTTATTTTATAATATGATAAATATATTCAAAACAAAATGAAATAAATATTATAAATGGTTCAATAAATTCAGCGAATTCTACATATTCGTAGTTTTATATTTATTATAATAGTGTAGATCTATAGTTTTGCATGAAAAAATAGTGTCACATTAATGCGATTAACGACAAACATTGCTACATTTTCATAAACAAAATTAATATCTTCTATGATCACCTACAAGTTATAGTTATTGAATAAAGCATGTACCATGTGAGACAAAACATCATATAAACTGTTAATTATTTTGAGATAACATCTTGAAAGTTATACAACGCAAAATAATTGCCCATTCTTCCTAATATTCACGTTTCACAGAGTGATTCAAGCAACAGTACAATTTGCATTGTATATTTTTCTATATTTTTGATTGTTGTATCCCAAATATTAGCCCGTGAATTATTTCAAATATTGACTTTTTATCTTAGTCTCTGTGCTTCATTCTATTTATTAGCGCATTTTATCCAGTTGAAATTTAAATGAATATAAACATTTCTGTTAACTGACCTACACAGTATGCCCATTGAACAAGATACAAGGTAAATATAAGTTTTGTAATGTAGAAATATTATTATTTTATTTCCCCTAAATGTAGGTACACAGTGACTTTAATATTTTTGTAATCCTAAAAGTATTTTAACATCTGTAATCTATCAGATTTTATCTGTTTGACATAATATATAACTGCATATTGTAAGGCCTAGTTGATTCATCGACTTAATGTAAAGCACTCTAACAAGGAAAAGTTTTGGTAATTTCAATATCATTTACTGGCTTCTTCCTAATAAAATGGCTTCTAGAAAAGACCATCCATTCATAAAATTTATTTTTAATTGAAGGTAATCTATTAGATGAGGAAATTGCTATAGCATGGCACTCGATTATTTATTGTTTGTATTTTCAGTGTACATCAAGTGAATTCACAGCGACATTTCACTAAGAAAGTTCATGGGCAAGTCCTCAAAGGAAAAAGTGCATGGATTTTCTTTACCGATAATTTGCCTCCCGCGTTAACATCTCCTTTTATCTTGTGACAATTCTTGGGCTATGGAATTTCACGCAGGTGGCTTAAGTTTGCCGCCTTGGTAATGCTGTGTTGTTACTCCTGTGTCTTCCAGCGGCGCCACACATGAGCAGTTGGTTTCCTGCCTCTTTGTATCGTTTTTTTTTCCTAAGGAGCCCATCCTTTTAACTTAGCTACACGGTGTCGATGAGGACCAAAAAGTCCGAAACGCGTGTCCACGATTGCACTCTTGCGGGTTTGCCGAGTTTAATTAATTGGTAACTGGTCTTCATTATGACTAAAATTGGGAGAGGTTTCTTATCCATATTTATTAAAGCATAAAACTACAAAATTATGGAGGTACTTCGATGACAATTCAGTAGTCAGTAGTCCAATAGAAATGTCAGATATATATTAAAAGTTTTAAGTTATTTTATATTTTATTATCACAGACTATAAAAAGACATTAAGATTAGTCATGCAAAATTTGCAAAATGGAAATTAAATTCATATTTCTCATACCAACTTAATAAAATATTTCACGAACTTGCAGTTAATTAACTCAAACGAAAAATAGTAACTAAGCACCGTAGTAACATTAACTCTAACTTAACCTCGAGTTAAATTGGGAGTAAGAGTTAATTAACTGCAAGTTTAACTCAGTATTGAAAAGCTGGGCGTGACTAAATCTTATTATAAATACAGCAGCAAAAATAATAGTCATCATAATGAATTCGTGGATCCATCCAGAAGCCGTTCGCCATTCACTACTGTCTATGTTGTTCCACGCAAACGGAGATATTTAGTGATAGTGGGAATTTCTAGGCTAACAAATAAGTGATTAATTAACCCTCATTAGGATGTCGAAGAACCTACGTGATGAAATTTACAAAAATGCGGTGTTTGGGGGTTTACAATAAATTAAATTTAGAAATGATTTGCAAATCATTTTAAAACTGTATGGCTACAGAAATTTGCGTTGGATTAATTTAGAGTAGGTCCCGAATATTAAATTCTGAAAAGCGAATGGTTTTATCGTTTAATGTTAAAGTGTAAAATCCCGAGCGGAACTACTAACTTCTTGCATACCAATATATTTATAGTTTTCAATTTTTCATAAGCTCTGTACAACAAGTAGTTTAACCGTATCCATCACACGATGACTACCGACACGCCCAGTAGGCGGGATTATAGACCTGCGGATTTTGTAGTACTGAATTTTGAGTTGAAGTGTTGAAATTTTGAAATATAAAAACTTGTAAAATTCGAAATTGTAATGAAAATTGATTATTAACTGTTTATTAATAATTTTATAAGTCAAGGATCGATACAATTAATAAAGCGATTAAAATATGATTAATTAAGTTAATTCACTTTCTAGTAAACTAGAGCTAATGGTGGCTGTCGAACTTGGGACTGAAAATAAAATAATGTATTTAATTTTTTATGATTTAAGATTAATGCAATTATTGACTTCTTTAACGATTTTACGTAAAAGAAATTAATTAATTCTAGGTAAAACTAGAGATTCGTTCATGTGATAATACTTGCGAGAATTGTGTGCAATAGTTTTACCATCGATCAAATTCTCGCTGTAAACAAAAACATGGTCGTAAATTGTATAACAATTATTTGCGTTCCAAAAAATTTTGAAAATACAAATATCGATGACAACACTTAACAATCATATTGTTATAAATATTAAATACCTCAAGGCATGCTATTCGTATATTGCACATCCATTTTCATACTTATAATATAAGTACTATATACTTGAATAAAATATGTATAAGTATACAGGCTGTCCATTTTATCCGGGCACTCGAGAATGTCTCACTTAATATCGGTCGTACAAAAAAAAATATTTTTACCAAAATTGTACCGATTTACATTGATTGTTATAATATGTTCGTTACATATTGCCAATGCAATTTTAACTCTGGATTAGCTCAAGTAGAATATAGAAACAGATTTCCATAAGCAGTACAGCCGAATAAAACTCTGTTCTTAGAATTAGCTACGAAACTGAAAAATAATGGTTCATTTTTAAAGAAGAAAACAAGGTTGAACAGTGTTACTGAAAATGTAAATAAGGTAAACCGAGTTATTAATATGTAAGAAATAACTATACAGAAAATTTGGAAACATCGTTAAAAGAAATTCAAATTGCTTGTCATATAAATAAAACAAGTGCTAGTAAAATTTTAAAGAAAAACGGTTACCGGTGTTATAAAGCCAAAAAAGTTCAAAATTTACAAGCGGTGGACAAACCAAGGAGGTGGCTGTTGGAAAAGAAGCGTGCCGATCCATAATATGTAGTAAAATACTTTGGTCCGACGAAGCAAATTTTTCCAATAATGGATTTTTTAATCGCAATATTCATTACAAATGGAATTCTGAAAATACACACTGGCATAGATCGACTGGGTTTCAAAATCGTTTTTCAATAAATGCGTGGATAGGTATTTTAGGCACCAATTTAATAGGTCCTTATTTTTATGATGGTCACCTCAGTGGTCAAAGGTACTTAAACTTTTTGAGAAATGAATTTAATGAATTCTTAGATGACCTACCGTTAGAAAATCGACACAACTTTCAATATTTTCAACAAAATGGAGCTCCTCCCCACAATTCCCAGATTTGCCTAGATTATTTAGACGAAATTTTGCTTCAACATTGAATAGGTACCAATGGATTTATTCGATGGCCCCCTCGTTCTCCAGATATAACCTCAATGGATTTTTTCTATGGGGTTATATTAAAGATAAGGTGTTTTCGACGACACCGCAAAATGTAGAGGACCTAAAAGCTCGAATTCAACAGGCATGTATTACAGTTACCCCCGAAATGCTGAGTAATGTTTTAAATGCAGTGCCTAGCCGCGCTCGATTGTGCATAAGAAATCGCGGTGGACACTTTGAACACTTGATATGATATCTTAAAAATTATTTTGAGGATTAGATAAATATTAATGTTCTGTGTGCTAAATTCTTTTTATTATTAATTTGTTTTTGTTACTTGAATTTACTTTATTCTTCTTAATTGTGTTAATGTTTTATTATAGCAAGGATTTGAATAACTTATTGGATTATTTTATCGTTTTATTTAATCATACTTCTCCACAGCAAGTATAATGCTTGTTAAAAAAAAAAATATTGGTTTTAAATAAATGTCTTTATAATTACTAACGTAGTACCAATAAATAAAAATGGCTTGTGATATATCGTTGAAAAGGGAAGAAAGTACTCTATTTAATGGCGCCCGTTTCAAAATAATTTTTTTAACGGCCTGAAGAGTAAATTTCAAAATACAGCGGATTTGAAAAAAATTAGATAAAACCTCGTTGAAACACTCTGTTTTGCGAAAAAATTTTCGCCTTAGAATATTTCTCGTATCTCTTCAAATAACGGAGATATTTGGCCTGGACGTTTTCCGCATTTTCGATATTTTACGCCATAACTCTTAAAGTAGGCAATGGATTTCAAATGTCTTTAAACAATTTTGTAGGTTATATAAATCGGCACAGCTTTCGTAAAAATATTTTTTTTTATACGACCGATATTAAGTGAGATATTCTCGAGGGCACTAATAAAATGGACAGCCTGCATAGAATTACGTAAACAAATTTATAATATGGACCCAGAATGATACTAGAAGAAAGAAAACTTAGAAATGAATTAAGTAGAACATTAATTCTTCTAGTTTTTTATTTCATGTGTATTATTGTGCACACGAGAAAATACGCACAATTGTAACATTGAATCAATAAACCGAAGGAAGCAGAATGCAGCGCACCATATCTTTTGAAAACAAGAAACCTTCCCAGTAGGACAGCGACTACCCAGATCTTGAGACAGCTGGAAAAATTCTATATAAGTGTATATGTGTATTTGTGTGTACTACGTGTGTATATGCATATATACTTTTATATACCGTTCTATATAGGTTCATAGAATATGAGATATTAATTTATAGTCCAATAAAGGGGACTTTTAAATGTCCATTCGTACTCCATGGCTGAATTTTTTACCAGAAATTAGTTTTAAGATGTACATCAAGCGTCTGTAGTCAAAAAGTAGAAATTGATGGGCAGGGGTTGTAAAAAAAATATTTAATGGTTGAAATCGCGATATGTCAAAAACGGAAAAATTTTCGAAAAAAAGTTTTAGACAAAAGTTGTAGAGAAAAAAATTCTGTGTAAAAAAGCTACTTAACTTTTTTTTTCTATAAGTGACCGGCGAGCCGTGAAATTCGATTAAAATTTTTGAACGATTTACGCAGTCAAATACACAGCTGACGCGTATGCCCTCTACTCACCGCCTGAGAGAGAAGCGTAACAGAGTGTGTCTAGAGTGAGAACGACAAACGTCATGAGGCGAATAATGTTTTATGTTTTGTTTGCGATTTTAACATTTAAAATGTTTTTATTTTCCAATACAATTATGAGTTTCCATTAATAGTCGTCCATTCAAAGAGTCGGGATTTATGACGAAATTACCGAATGTTTGCGCCTTGGACTAGACAATGTCCTCCCTACGTTTTCGAGGGTGCTGAATCGGTCCCCGTGATCAAACCATTTTTTTCACCTCGGCAACCCCCTCAAATTGGCCAAAAACTACCCCTAAACTCCACTTTTCCGTAAACCCGTTTATTTTCCACAGTTTTTCGACTAATTGTTGTTCCCTCAAGTAGAACGGAAGTTCCCTCGAGGGATTTGACCTCAGCCACCCCTGCCCCAGGCTACCAACCCTTGTAGGGGGTGACAAATTGATATTTGTTTTTGTGAGAACAAAATTTATATTTTATAGGCGGTGTTTCTTTGTTGAAGGTTGTAGGTGACGAGGGTTGTGTAACCACCCCCGGGGGATCTTTTCACCCTTCAAAGGGGTAAAAAATTATATTTTTTTGGGGAAAGTGGTAGATGGCCAGGGTTGTGTAACCTGTCCCGGGGGTTTTTTCACACTTCAAAGGGGTGGAAAATCAAAAATCAATATACATATATATATATATATATATATATATGTTAGATAGTGGATTGTTTGAATAACTTTTTAAAAAGGAACTTTATTTGTTACACTGGAGTCGACGTTGACTCTTTAAGAAAATACAATAATAATTTAGATGAGGTTTATTCGAAAGTGAGTATAAGACTGATTACAAAAAGGTTGTTGGTAATATTTATAATGTGTTACGGACCTCTAGCGTATGCGACCCACCATACGCTTTAGCGTTTTGTGGGCCGCATTATAACAACTGCTACACGTCCGTAACACATTTCGCTATTCTCCATGGGAGGGCGACACATTTGTGACACGTGATCAACAGGGAAACGGAAGCAGACATTTTTGGTTGGCTTGGCTTGGCTTGTTGGTTAGTTGTTATTCTGTGAACCTTGATTTTATTCAAGGCATCCGCATGGATTTTAGAATAACCAACTCAAGAAAATTTCCTCAATCCGTTGTTGTTCCGTCTAGCGGAATATTTTGTGTTTGTGAGTAAATTTTATCTGCGGAAGCAGGATATTAAATTACACAAGGTAAGCTAACCTCTTCACGCCATCTTGCCCGTTCTCTACCCACGTGTTTCGCAAATTTGCAGGCTTTCCTGTGGAAATACAGTGTCAACTTTAAAAGGCGACTCAACCCCATTTATCCGACTGTGGCTTCCAGGAGTTTTGGTGGATTGTTCCCTCATCAGTGAGGTAAATTATGTTTCATTTGTAGGTTATGTCAGAATTTCTCACATTAAGCACGCTTCACGTGCATTTCTGACTGTGAATTAAATCGTGATATCTTTAGGGTTCTACGGACGGGGCTTCTACGCACGTCAGTGAAGTTCCACGGACGGGGCATCCACAAACAGTGGAAGGTTCCAGGGCTGGTGAGGCCACGATCAACCCCATCCTTGGGTCCATTTCTTGTGTCCCGAAGGCATCTCTGCAGGGCTTCAGTTCTTCCACCGGACTCGGTATCGTACCACCCTAAATAAGTGTGTGTTTATTATTTTTACTTACCGGGGACCACCTTCAGTGGTTCCGCTGGACATCAATTTATACTTTTTGGCATTTTAACCTGTACATTTTTAAATATTTTATGCATATATTTACATATATTTAAGGAGGTTCTTTAAATCAAACCTTTGTGGCAGAATCTATGACAATTTTATGATCAAATTGTAAACCGATGTGTAGCTACACGAGGCATTTTATGAATGTGTTATAACTTTTTAAGCGTGAAATTTGTCACACCTTGTGAACATCACCAGGTTACATGCTAAAGAACTAATTTTGTAAATTGTTCAATATAGTGCATTTCATTTTTAAAGAAAGTGTCATTATTTCGTCTGCGACCACTACATATGGAAAAACTCAGTGATTTGTTAAGTAAGTAAACTAATAATTTATCATAGTTTGTGTAAGCTTGGGCTTAACGCCCTGAGATAGTCTGAGCTAGAGAAATTTTATCGTAGGCACGTACATCACTTTCCGGGTAAGCCAGTGCCTACGGTATCTGCTACGCTACAGTAGCCCAAGTGATTTCGTTACGTAATATCTGATAATCATTAAGATCCAACGTATCTATTTGTTAATGTACGTTCAACTCGTAGCAGTGGCGCCCAACTTAAATAGTACAGTTATCTCAAGGCGATAGCAGTGGCGCCCAACTTAAATAGTGAAGTTATCTCAAGGGGATAGTAGTATCGCCCCTAATTAAGTTTTTTTTGGTGATAAATTGAGTGTTCCATTTGTTGGTGGTTTGCATATGAAATAATAGCCAGACACATAGTAACGTTACGTGACACACATCAAAAGGGGGTTACTTTGCCTCAGCGTAATCGCTTCGCTTTTTTTTGGTAGGGGGGTGACTTCGTTTTTTTTGTCTTATTATTTCATGAGCGGATTAGTAAACAATAGTTGTTGCGTATAAACCATTGGAAAGATTCCTAAGTGCAGCCAACAGTTTTTTTTGTTGTTGATATGTACCGACGCCCAGCGTCGTTTTGCTAATTTACCCGATATTGTCATTTTTACACATTATTAGGTACTTACTAGTGTTAGTAAACTTTTTCTGCGTCCATACAGTTGCCGACGCCCAGCGTCGTTTTGCTAATTTTCTAGATTTTGTCGTTTTTATACATTATTAAGTGCTTATTAGTGTTTGTAAACTTTTTTTACGTACCGACGCCCAGCGTCGTTTTGTTAACTTACCTGATTTTGTCGTTTTTACTCATTACTAAGTACTTGTTAGTGTTGGTAAGTTTTTTTTGTGTCTATATACGTACCGACGCCCAGCGTCGTTTTGCCAATTTACTCGATTTTGTCGTTATTACACATTGCTAAGTACTTATTAGTGTTGGTAAGCTTTTTTTGCGTCTAAATACGTACCGACGTCCAGCGTCGTTTTGTTAATTTACCTGATTTTGTCATTTTTTTTGTGTGTTTGGTTGAAAATTCAATATGGCTAGTTCACAAATCAAGTTAGATATTAATAGGTTAGTTAGGGATGAGCTTGTTTATGAATTACAAGTACGTGGCTTAGGAGATGGTAGTGATCTTACTGTGGCAGAGTTGCGTACTGTTTTAAGAGAAGCCATACATTTAGAGAAAACCACTTTGGCTATTAAAAGTCCTCCATACCCGTACCAATTCACTGTCGATTCTGAAGCTCTAACGGCATCCCTAGCTGCTATTCAAAAACATATTGATGAATTTGTGGGTAGCGAGCATGATAGTAAATATAAGGGGATTGTTTCCAAGATAGCTCATGCGTTGGGTCGTGTTAACAGATCCATGCCAACTAATGATGAGCAAAAAGGTGTGAAGTCCAATACTCGGCTCAAATTATTGTTAGCTTTTGATAAACTTAAGGATAAGGCCCGCGGGGATCGTAAGCTTAAAGAGTCAGCCATCCTCGATATGTCGGTATTGCATAATGCCATGGCTCAGGTTCAGCCTGATGCGCATAGCTCTGCAATAACTACTGATTTTAGTTCAGATGAGGAGGAGGCTGCGAAACCTAAACCCGTACCGGTTAGAGACTGGGGTTTGAAATTTACTGGCCGAAAGGGCGACATGTCTTTTTCAACTTTCTTAGAACGCGTCGAGGAGCAACGGAGGTCTCGTGGTATTTCACGAGCACGGTTATTTAAAGATGCAGTTGATTTATTCGAGGGAGATGCCTACAATTGGTATAATCTGGTGAAAGACTGGGCCACCGATTGGCCGTCCTTAGTGGAGGCAATGAGGGAACAGTTCATGCCAGAGTCTTTTGACCGCGACTTGTTTGAGGAGATTAAGCGACGTACTCAAGGTAGTCAGGAAAGTATAGGATTGTACATCGCTAGTATGATTGGGTTGTTCAAGAAGATGCACACTCCAATACCTATGGGAACCCAACTCGAAATCATTTTGGAGCGCATAGATCCATATTATCATCCTTTCCTTGCTTTTGAAAATATAACTTCCGTCACGCAACTCCTGCAATGTTGTCGTATGCTTGACTCCAAACGGCAATTGGCTAAGTCGTATGTTCCTCCTCCACCTAAGAGTAAATCTCTTATACCAGAGTTGGCTTATGCATCCACTAGTTCTACTACTTCTCGTTCAACCTCTCGTTCTAGTCTCGTCTTGGATGAAGTCCAACATTCTGGAATCAAATGTTTTAATTGTGGTCAAGTTGGTCATGGGCATCGGGATTGTCAGGCTCCTAGGAAGAAATTCTGCTATAAATGTGGTAAAGCAGAGGTTACGATTAGGTCCTGTCCTAAGTATTCGCATTCGGAAAACTGTCCAGGGAGACACTAATTGGTCGAACAGTTTCTCCCGGTGTATGTGAGTCGACCAGCAATATTGTTGACTTAAAACAACAAATTTTTCTCGATTATGTCATTTCTCATGTGGTTGGTGATCAGCGTCCTTACTTACAACTTTCGGTGTTAGGTTTTCCTATGATGGGTTTGTTGGATTCAGGTGCTACCAGGACAATGGTAGGATCATCTGGTTTTGAGGTCTTCCAGCAAATTGGTTTAAGTTTGAAGCCTTCTGTCAATGAGTGCAGAGTGGCTAATGGGCAAGTCTGTTCCGTTATAGGTTATGTATCTGTTCCTTTCTGCTTGGGTGACAAAGTTCATGTAATAGATGTCCTAGTAGTTCCGGAAATACCGCATAAGTTAATTCTAGGGATAGATTTTTGGGTGGCGATGAATATTATACCAGATTTACGACAAGATGTTTGGCATTTTTCTGAGCAGGAACCACTCGTTGAGGTTAACAGTGTCCTTGATGAAACTTCTTTAAGTGTATCACAGAAACTAGCTCTGGATAGTTTGGTGGAGGAAAATCGGAAACTGATGGGTACTTCCCTTGGTAGTACACATCTCGTTTCTCATGAGATCGAGTTACTCCCAGATACCAAACCTATCAAACAGAGATACTATCCTGTTTCGCCTGCCAGACAAAACTGATTGATGATGAAATTAAGAAAATGCTAGAGTTAAATATCATCGAACCGTGTAAAAGTCCTTGGTCTTCCCCAATATGTTTAGTACAGAAAAAGGATCAAACTCTGCGTTTTTGTGTAGATTACCGGCGCCTTAATGCTGTTACTAAAAAGGATGCCTATCCTCTGCCGCTGATTTCCTCCATATTAGATCAGTTGAGGGATGCCAAATATTTAAGTTCATTAGATATTAAGAGTGCATATTGGCAAGTTCCTATTGCTGAATCTTCCAAAGACTATACCGCTTTCACTGTCCCTAATGGCTTGTATAGGTTTCGAGTTATGCCTTTTGGGTTGTCAAATGCGCCTGCGACTTGGCAGCGTCTTATTGACACCGTGCTTGGAGCTGATTTGCAGCCTTCGGTTTTGGTTTATTTGGATGACATTGTGGTAGTGTCGAAGGATTTCGAATCTCACCTAGAGACGTTGCAGAAGGTTTTTGATCGCTTGCATTCTGCTGGGCTGATAGTTAGTTTTGACAAGTGTCAATTTTGCCGTCCTGAGCTTAAGTACTTGGGATATGTTGTTGATAAGTACGGTTTACGTCCTGACCCAGCGAAAGTAGAGTCGATTTTGAGTGTACCTTCTCCGAAAAACGTTAGGGAAATTCGTAGATTTATAGGCACAGCATCTTGGTATCGAAGGTTTGTACCGCAGTTTTCTACAATAGTGGCTCCTCTGTCGAACCTCACAAAGAAGAATGTTAGTTGGTGTTGGTCACTTGAATGCGAGAAATCTTTTAAACTTCTTAAGGAGTGTTTGGTTACCGCACCTATTTTGACCTGCCCTGATTTTGAGCGTACCTTTTATGTGCAGACAGATTCGTCGGCATTCGGTGTCGGTGCCGTGCTCACGCAGCAATTTGATGATGGGGAAAAGGTAATTTGCTATTTGTCCCGTTCTTTGACTAGCCAGGAGCGCAAATATAGCTCGGTCGAAAGAGAATGCATCGGCGTAATTTGGGCAGTGGAGAAGCTACGTCACTATCTGGAAGGTTTCCACTTCAAAATCATAACGGATTGTCATTCTTTGCTATGGTTGCAGCAGCTAAAAGATCCCCAAGGTCGATTGGCCAGATGGGCACTTCGTCTGCAGCCTTATGATTTTGAACTGATTCATCGCAAGGGCTCTGAGCATACTGTCCCTGATTTTCTGTCTCGCTCAGTACCAGTAACGGTGGAATCCGTCGAGGTCATGGACCATGCCGATTCTCCCACCGATAAATGGTATTTAAGAATGCTGGATCGAGTTGAACAGTCTCCTATGCGTTATCCCTTATGGCGTATACAGAATGGCCAGTTGTATAAGTATGTACGTTTGCGTTATCCCGAGTTAGCAGATCCTGCCGACACTTGGAGACTGGTTTTACCCAAAGAGAAACGTCTAGAAGTAATTAGGTCGTTGCATTGTGATGCGAGTTGTGGACACGCAGGGGTCCATAAGACTGTGGCTCGAGTGGGAAATAGGTATTATTGGCCGAAATTAAAGGCCGATGTGGCTAAGTTCGTTAGGCAATGTGAGATTTGCATAAGTACTAAACCCGAACAGAAGTCGCTTATGGGAAATTTGTTGAGTAAGACACCTACCGTTGGAAAACCTTGGCAATTAGTTAGTGCCGATCTGATGGGTCCATTACCCAGGACGGCCAAGGGTTATCAGTTTATTCTTGTCGTGTGTGACAATTTTAGTAAGTTTGCCATGGTGTTTCCGTTGAGGTCAGCTACCGCTAATAGCATATCGCAGGTCATCGAGGATAATGTAATTCTCTTATTTGGCGCTCCGAAGACTATAGTGGTAGACAATGGTCGTCAGTTTCAGAGTAACCGTTTCCAAAATCTTGCGAAAACTTACAACATCGAAATAGCGTACACCGCAAATTACCACCCTCAATGCAACCTGACTGAAAGGGTAAATCGTGTTGTTAAGACTATGTTATCTGCGTATGTAAAGGATAATCACAGGGCTTGGGATCAATTTTTGCCGAAAATAGGTTTCGCCATTAGATCGTCCAAACATGAGGTTACAGGCCTAACACCTAATTTTGTCAATTTTGGTCGTGAAATTTCGTTAGATGGCAACAGTGATAAGTACGTACCTTCTGAGTCTGAGTATCCAGTAGTAAACCCTGAAAACCGTAAGCTTGCTTTCGCTAAGATTTACAAGGATGTTCAGAGTAGAATATTAAAGGCCCATAAATCCAGTAAGAAACATTATAATCTAAGACGCCGACCCGATAAGTTTGTTTTGAAGCAAAAGTTCTGGAGACGTTCTCACGCCCAGTCTGATGCCTCTAAATATTTCACGGCAAAGTTAGCACCTAAATTTGTGGGTCCTTTCACGATTAGAAAAATTCTCTCACCATGGACTTATGAGCTCGAAGGTTCTGACGGTAAACGTTCGGTGTGGCACATAAAAGATCTGAAAGCACACCCTCCCGATGACAACTAGCTGTGGGCTGTTAGTTCCGTTGACGTACTTAGGCATCCGAATAGGCAATGACGAATTCGTTTTTTTTATGTTAGTCTTAGTAACATGGTTTTAGGTCACTTCTGTCGTTAATTTGGTAGTAACATTTGCTTTTCTGGTTCATTGGTCTTGCTCAGGTGGCTGAAACCCACTGAGTAAGTTTTCACCTCTTTCCGCCTCACGGGAGGAAGTGTCTTTGTTGGATCTCTGTGATGGGGGATGCACGAATACCATCATCGTGGTTATACCTGCGAGGGGTAAAAGTCCCCAAAAAATGGTCTTGTGTGGCGCTTGCGTCTTGAGGGACTCCGTCTCGTTGGGGGCGCTCACATTGCTGGCAGCTGCCTTTAAAGGTATCCGTTGGAGGGGCTCGAGTTTGGGAAGTGCTGCTTGGAGGTAGCCTGGTCTAGGCCTGGTTATCATTACCCGGGTAGGCACTACTGGGCTTCAGACTAACCTCGTTGTCTAGCAAGGGTGGTCGTCGTGGTGTGACGAGGAACACTCCCATACCTCATTGTTTTGCTGGTGGAGTAGCCTTGGGGCGAGCTACTTCCTAGCTGTTAAGTCCTTATGCGTTTTTGTTCTTTTTTTTTCCTTCTCTTTCTTTTTTTCTCTATGTATTTTTTTTTTGAGTTGTGTTGTTATGCCTGATGGTAACTTGGGAGACGAGTTAGCCATCCCCGTGCATTTAAGTCTCCTTATTTTTGACATTATTTTTGTTGTTATGCCTGATGATAACTTGGGAGACGAGTTAGTCATCCTCGTGCATTTAAGTCTCATTATTTTCATTGTTATGCCTGATGGTAACTTGGGAGGCGGGTTAGCCATCCCCGTGCATATTAAGTCTCCCCACCAATTATCCATCCTCTGGTGAGAAGCTAGTAAGAAAAAAAAATCTTCGATTTTTTTTTTCCTGCGAGTAAAGGGGGAGTTGTTACGGACCTCTAGCGTATGCGACCCACCATACGCTTTAGCGTTTTGTGGGCCGCATTATAACAACTGCTACACGTCCGTAACACATTTCGCTATTCTCCATGGGAGGGCGACACATTTGTGACACGTGATCAACAGGGAAACGGAAGCAGACATTTTTGGTTGGCTTGGCTTGGCTTGTTGGTTAGTTGTTATTCTGTGAACCTTGATTTTATTCAAGGCATCCGCATGGATTTTAGAATAACCAACTCAAGAAAATTTCCTCAATCCGTTGTTGTTCCGTTTAGCGGAATATTTTGTGTTTGTGAGTAAATTTTATCTGCGGAAGCAGGATATTAAATTACACAAGGTAAGCTAACCTCTTCACGCCATCTTGCCCGTTCTCTACCCACGTGTTTCGCAAATTTGCAGGCTTTCCTGTGGAAATACAGTGTCAACTTTAAAAGGCGACTCAATCCCATTTATCCGACTGTGGCTTCCAGGAGTTTTGGTGGATTGTTCCCTCATCAGTGAGATAAATCATGTTTCATTTGTAGGTTATGTCAGAATTTCTCACATTAAGCACGCTTCACGTGCATTTCTGACTGTGAATTAAATCGTGATATCTTTAGGGTTCTACGGACGGGGCTTCTACGCACGTCAGTGAAGTTCCACGGACGGGGCATCCACAAACAGTGGAAGGTTCCAGGGCTGGTGAGGCCACGATCAACCCCATCCTTGGGTCCATTTCTTGTGTCCCGAAGGCATCTCTGCAGGGCTTCAGTTCTTCCACCGGACTCGGTATCGTACCACCCTAAATAAGTGTGTGTTTATTATTTTTACTTACCGGGGACCACCTTCAGTGGTTCCGCTGGACATCAATTTATACTTTTTGGCATTTTAACCTGTACATTTTTAAATATTTTATGCATATATTTACATATATTTAAGGAGGTTCTTTAAATCAAACCTTTGTGGCAGAATCTATGACAATTTTATGATCAAATTGTAAACCGATGTGTAGCTACACGAGGCATTTTATGAATGTGTTATAACTTTTTAAGCGTGAAATTTGTCACACCTTGTGAACATCACCAGGTTACATGCTAAAGAACTAATTTTGTAAATTGTTCAATATAGTGCATTTCATTTTTAAAGAAAGTGTCATTATTTCGTCTGCGACCACTACATATGGAAAAACTCAGTGATTTGTTAAGTAAGTAAACTAATAATTTATCATAGTTTGTGTAAGCTTGGGCTTAACGCCCTGAGATAGTCTGAGCTAGAGAAATTTTATCGTAGGCACGTACATCACTTTCCGGGTAAGCCAGTGCCTACGGTATCTGCTACGCTACAGTAGCCCAAGTGATTTCGTTACGTAATATCTGATAATCATTAAGATCCAACGTATCTATTTGTTAATGTACGTTCAACTCGTAGCAAATGTTTTGAGAACAAAGGAAACAGTGTTGCTGATTCAGCACAATCAGGATTACTTAGAATTGAAATACAATGCTCATGCAGCGTGAGCGGTTATTGAGAAGAGCTGTTACGCAGTATGTAATACGATATGTTTGAGAAGGTTAAGCCTGTCTCGATAATATTATATATCATAGTATATTTCTAATATAACAGCTTCCCCCTTATAAAAAAGTTGGTGTTTTATGCAGCAACTTTTGAAATGAATATAAAATGTATATAAAAGGTAATGGTACAATTTGGAAAAATATAAAAGATACAAAAATGTTAAATCGTAAGGTTTAAAACACAGAATATAACCTTAGCGTCTAAAATATGAAATGCAAGCACAATAAGCTTGATTCATAAAATAAAATAACATAAAAATGTTAGAGTTAAAATATAGCTTTGGCAAGAAAGCGTAAAATACAAACATACTAGATTTGAATTGTAAAATAGGATAAAATATTCCTAAGGTTAAAATATAGCTTTACTGTGAAAGCATAAAATATAAGCATGATGGGTTTGAATGAAAATGACGTAAAAATGTTAATAAAATTGAAATTAACAAATGATAGAAAAATAATGAAATATAATGATTAAACAAATGAAATAAAATTCACTGAAGAGTCCAGCACTGAAAGTCAGTAAAAAGGCACAAAACAGTTTGTCTTTATGTAAGTTCTATGTCTTCGGCTTCGTTGTCTTCTCTTCTTAACGTAGGTCGTCTTCGTGAAGGAAATAGGTTAGCAAATGTCCTGTAGGGTTTGCTAGGCCTCGGTGGAGATGGGGGTGATGCAGAAACATCGATGGCTAGTCTTCGTCTTTTTGTTCTGCACTTACAAAATAGGTACAGAAATAACAGTCCAAATATTAGCACAATGATAAAATAGGTGAACCAGGATATGTGTTTTGTTATAAAGGGTTCGTTGATCAAATCATCTAAATCTCTGGAGTATTGGTCCAACTTGTGTTTGGCAACTTCGAGGTCTTCCATATTGAGATTGTTTAATTTTAGTGGTTTAAGATTTGGAGCTCGGATTTTGTCTGGAATATGTTTATAACATTCAAATGGAATTTGGATTGGATGAGTGTCGTCTTTTACATCGGTTACTTCATTGGTACTGGCTTGAATTTTTGCGATGCCTATGAAGGCGTAACAATTTGGTTGTAATTTTACTATTGAATTTTTGTAGATGACTTCAGTTTTTGAATTTCTTTCTGGACAGTTGATGGTTGTTTGTAGAGGTTCTGCGTTAATAACTAACCATGTGTTTTCGTCTATTTTTTGGACGTTGTAGCCTTGGCTGATGAGAAATGACGTCTGGCAGTTTTCTGGGGGGAGTTTTGAGGTTCTTGAAGAGACGGGCTTCGCATACGGCATTGTTGTCAATAGGATATGCAAATAAATTTGGACATAATTTGGTGTTGAAATAAAGTGGTTTGCATTCTTCAATGTTCGAGATAGGTATGTACATTAATGAATCATCATCTCTCGCGATATATTTTTGAGAAGTTGATAATACATGATATAAACCAGTTCTATTATCCAAAATAGGAATAGGGTATAATTGAAATACTGAATATGTTTGAGGGTCTATTAAAGGTATGTCTAACACAAATATTAGATCCGAATTTGTTTGAAAAGCTTTTAGTTCTATAATGTCTAAGTACTGTGCAACCTTTGATAGTTTGATTGGAAGCGGTAAATTGTTCCTTTGTAGGTTTTGCGAAATTTCCTGTAGAGAATTTACTAAGTCTTTTGGATTTATAATTGACGTGTGAATTATTTTAAGCCTCGCGAAAGTGATGGAATTTAGGATGTCATTTAGGTTATCCTCGATAAATAAATAACTTGCAATAAGTTGTTCGCAGATTTCGATAAATTTCAGTTTTGCATGGACGTTTTCTATGTCTTTAGTCATGTCTAAAATTGAGGTTTCAATTTCTTTAATATCCTTATTGAAAGTTTCTTCGTCAACTTGCAATTTTTGAATAGTTGCGTTGAAATTTTTGATTACTGAAGTTGTAACGGATATTTGGTTTTTAATTAGGTTTTCGAGTTGGTGTTCGTCATTATTCAATTTATTGATACAATCAGTATAATACTGACCGTCTTCTGCGTCTAAATTTCCGGTTATTGATTTGAAAATCGTTCCGATGCCATTTAGTATTCCTCGTTTGTATCGTTTCGTGTCAAGGTAAATTTCGTCAAATTTTGATTGTATTGATTGGGAAATTTGCGTCAATAAGCTAAGGTGAGTTTTTACATCTCCTGAAAAGACGTTCATGTAATGATATGCTGGGTCGAGTGTGTTGTATAGTGTCTGTAAGATCTTGTCGTTTTTGTCGAAAGCTGCCTTAAAGATAGATATGTTTTTGTGTACCAGTAAAGTCCATTTCTTGTGAGAAATCACAATGTCCGTGTCTTGGTGATAATATACTCCGATCGTATTGTTAATAGGTGTTATTTTAAATTGAGCAAGTGCTGATCCGATCAGCAGGAGAAACCTGAAAATAAATTTAATCTTCAGTATATGGTTTCATTCGATCAAAATTTACTTTGGTTGTTTGGTTTGTTTCGAGATTTAGTAATGTAGCGGAATTTTGAAAGATTTCTGTAATTTCAAAGGGACCGTTGAATTTATTTTGCAGTTTATTTTTTATTTGTGATTCTTTGACGTACACTTTGTCGCCAATATTATATGTGTGTCTATTTTCGGGAATGTTCTTGTCGAATCGAACTTTGGCTTTTTGTTTTTGTGCTTCTGTTCGACTTCGCGCAATTTTGTAATAATGAGATATTCGATTATTTAGGTCTCTAACGTATTTGGTGATCAGGTCTTTTTGGTTGTAAAGAGTTTCAGGTGGTCGGTTAGCTGTATGTCCGAAAATAAGCTCGTATGGCGTAAAGCCATGAGTTTTGTTTACCGAGTTATTGTAACATATCACCGCATAGGGTAATATAGTAAAGGGATGTTCGTTGGGATTTTCAGTTTTGTGTATTCTTATCATTTCTGCTAGGGTGGCATGGAATCGTTCGATAGATCCGTTGGATTGAGGATGTCCTACGCTTGAGTATGTTAGTTTTATGTCGTAAAGGGTGCAAAGGTCTTTTAATAAATTATTATCAAATTCACCGCCATAATCGCAATGAATTCTTAGTGGGGTACCATAATGCTAAAAATAAAGCAACAGGGTATTTACGACTGATTTTGCGCTCTTGTCTGGGACTGCGTAGGCTTGAGTAAATTTGGTTAACTCGTCGCGGATAGTTAATGCATAGTTTCGCGTGGGAAATTCGAATAGATCAATATTAACTCTCTCAAATGGAGTTTTAGGGGTTTCGGTAATCACTGAGGGATTGTTGAGGTTCTTGCGACAGACTTTTGTTCTTTGACATGTTTCACAATTTTTTATAAAATTTTCGACGTCTTTTGTTAAGCCTTGCCAATTATATTTATTTTTGATTCTACGTATCGTTTCATTTATTCCACGATGTAAATTATTTTTTCCGGTGTGATGCTGGTCGAGAATGATCGGACGTTGGTCCTCGTCGGGAGTTCGTACTAAATTTTGACATATGATTAGTTTTAAGTCTTTTTCTGCAAAAATAAATGATAGGATTTCGAGAATTGGAAAGTCTAGATTGTTTTCAACATGGTAAGTTTTGGAAAGGTCTAATTTGTTCCGGTGTTTATATAATGTTAAAAATAAGTGTTCTACCACAGGCTCTGGGTCGAAGGGTAGAGCGATAATGTAATAATTTCTTTGTCGGGTCGATTTACTGGAAACGATATTGATTGTATTGTTATAGAATTCGGGGTTTTCCTCGAAAATATCCTCGATAATTTGATGGTGAAGGTCTGTCAAGTTGTTTTGTTGGAAAAACGTTATGATGATTTTATTTTCTCGATCTAATAGTTGTTTATTTGTGATTTGAATTTTGGAATAGTCTATTAGAGATTTGGTTTTGTAAAGACGGGAGAATGTGTCAAATTCTCGGGCAATTTGTTCGTCAGTGATCTCGTCGTCGTTGTCTGAGGTTTCATCTTCGTCTGAGTCTTCGTTTGAGTCTTCGTTTGCGGCTAGAATTTTTGAATAAAATTTGGAACATTCTGAAAAGTGATTGATTTTTATTCTGGACAACGCGTCCGCGTTTTTATTGTTTTTTCCGAGTTTGTATATTATTTCGTAATCGTATTCTTCGAGTTTTAAGCGCCAACGGGCTAGTCTACTACCTGGGTCTTTTATGGAAAATAACCAAGTGAGTGGTCGGTGGTCGGTGACGAGTTTGAACTTCCTTCCGAATAGATATGGCCTAAAATGCTTTACACTCCAGACCAAAGATAAAAGTTCACGCTCAATGGTTGAATACTTAGTTTCCGCGCCGCATAAATTTCGAGATGCGTATGCGATTGGCAAATCTTTTCCTATACTTCCTTGTGAAAGTACAGAACCTATTGCAAATGCACTAGCGTCTGTAGTTAGGACAAAAGGTTCATCAAAGTTGGGGTAGATCAATATTGGGGTAGTTGTCAAAGTTTGTTTTAGGGTTTCGAATGAATTTGTACAGTCATTGTCGAAATTGAAAGGTATATCTTTTTGTAGCAACTTAGTTAAGGGTTTTGAAATTTTGGAGAAATTAGGAATGAAGCGTCTATAGTAGCCTGCTAGACCTAGAAAAGATTTAATTTCTTTCTGATTTTTGGGTTGAGGAAAGTTTAGAATTGCTTCGACTTTGGCAGGGTTTGGTTTTACACCATCCTTTGTAATAAGGTGCCCTAAATAGGCGACTTCCTTGGGAAGGAATTCGCATTTGTCTGGCTGAATTTTGAGGTTGGCTTTTTGTAGACGTTTGAAGACTTCTGTTAGTCGAGAAATATGTTCATGGATAGTAGGGGAATAAATAATAATATCGTCCATGTAGACGAGACAGCGTTCATTTTGGATGCCTAATAGGATATTGTCCATGACCCTCTAGAAAGTGGATGGAGCATTTTTTAGACCGAATGGCATACGTACAAATTCGTAGTGGCCATTCTCTACCGTGAAAGCTGTTTTTTGGATGTCCTTAGGATCGATTTCAATTTGGTGGAAGCCAGAGGCCAAGTCTAGAGTCGTGAAATATTGACATCTGCCTAATTGGTCTAGAAGATCAGAAATGTTGGGCAAAGGATACTTATCACCTATCGTTACTTCGTTTAATTTTCGGTAGTCAACTACGACGCGCCATTTCTGTTTACCAGAAGCGTCTAGTTTTTTGGGGACTACCCAAACTGGGGAGGACCAGGGAGAAATTGAAGGCTGGATAATGCCTTGGTCGAGCATTTTTGAGACTTGTGAATTTACCTCTTGTTTATGAATTTGGGGGTAACGATAAGATTTAGTGAAAATTGGTTTAGGATCGTTAGTGTCTATTGAATGTTTGATTTCATTGGTAAATGTCAAGTTGTCAGCTTCTAAATAGAATATGTCTGAAAAGTCTAAACAGAGTTGAGTAATTAGTTCACTCTCCTCATCGTTCAAGTGATCTAAGCGTAATTGGTTTCTTATTTCGTAATTTCTGTCTATATATTGGGAATCCGGATTTTGGAGATTTACATTAAATATTGACCTAAATTTTTGGACGGGTTCAAGTTTAAGATCCGAGAAATGCATTGTTTTTGGAATCGCGTTTGCGTTTATTATCGTTGTCAAAAATTCACCATTGTTGTCTATTTTGACAATGGCATTCGGTAAACGTACCTTTTCATTTTCCTGGGCTATTAGTATAGCTTCGGTATTTTGTAAATCGCATTTAAGTTTAAAAATCTTTTCTGTGCGTGGTTCGATAGAAATTACATTTTGGTTTTTGACATTTAAATTTGGGTTTGAAATTCTAATACCTGGATTATTGTTTTCGTTAGAATTATTGTGGTTCCTGATTGATGTTACCTCAGTCACCTCGAATAGTGGTACGGTTTTAAAATTGGTAATAAGTTGATTATTTTCAAAGTCCACATGACACTTATAATATTTTAAAAAGTCTGCACCTAATAGTCCATCGAATTCTATATCTAGGTCGTGAACATAAACCTTGTATGGGTCATTTATATTGAATGGTATTAGTACAGATTCGGTGATGTTAATTTTTTCATCTGTTATACCCTGTATAATTACGTTTTCAGGATATCTTTGTTTGTACCTTTCCGCTGTTTTGGTTTTAAATACAGAAATACCTGCACCTGAGTCGACAAGAATTTTGAAACGATTTGTGAAGTCTTTTATGTAAAATAGATTTTTGGAATTTACGACATTTAGTTTGTAGCGGGGTGTTTTTACATGAATTGGTTTTCCGGGAAGGTCAGGTTTGGGTCGAAACCGTCCTGGAGGTTTATCGCTTGGACTTGGCGAGAAATTTGGTCTAGTTCGTCCGTTTGCTGTGTTGGAGTACTCGTGGAATACTCCGGGCCTATGCAAAAATCCGGAGGATTAGCAGTATAATCCTCGTGCTGTTGAGATTGAGAATTAGCAGTATAATTCTCGTACTGTTGGGGTTGAGAATTAGCAGTATAATTCTCACATTGTTGGGTTCCAAAATCGTAATCATAATCATTTTCGTTAGAATAATTGGAAGAATAATTTACAGGATAATTTTCATATTGGTTTGGGCTATCAGTGTAGTTATCATAAGATTCTTGATTTAGGTGATGTGTCTTTTGTTGATTGAATCGATTAAAATTCGGGTTTGGTTGTATGGCAGAAGGTCTCTGCTGGTGGAAGTTGGGATTTGGCCTGATAGCTGAGGGCCTGTTCTGTTGAGAATAATTGTGTTGCTGATTAGAGAAATTTTGAAAGTTTTGTGGTCTATGGTTAGATGCACTCTGGAAATGTGACCTTGGAGGCTGTGCTTGATTAGAATAAGCATTTAGTGTGAAATTGGGAGATGGGGACTGATAATTTTGCCTTGTGCGGCATTCGTTAACATGGTGTCCGTTTCTTTTGCAGAAGGTGCAAAATTGTGGGGAGTTTGGACGTCTTTGTGGGTTTTGAATGGGATTTTTATTTGGAATTCTATTAGAAAATTTTTGTG
This sequence comes from Leptura quadrifasciata, assembly GCA_963675555.1. Taxonomy (NCBI): domain Eukaryota; kingdom Metazoa; phylum Arthropoda; class Insecta; order Coleoptera; family Cerambycidae; genus Leptura; species Leptura quadrifasciata. Next base: position 72,571,367 of record OY776677.1, read on the forward strand.
ATTCAAAATAGGATAATTGCAATTCACGTTTAATGCGGTTTATTGCGTCTAACATGTCGCCAGGGTTACCAGCCCTAATGATTTGACCTAATTTGGGTTCTAATCCGGTTAATAAAGTAGTCAATGTCATATTTTCAATGAGGTTACATTGAGCAGTTTTTTCCTCTAGAGTTAGTCTGCTTTTGCACTGCTGCGTGCATTTTCGCGTTGTGCGTTTGTAGTCTTGATACAAATATTAGTGCGGTTTCGTTGGGTAACTGATGAATCCTCTGCAGATCCTGAATCAAAGCTGTCAGGTCGCGAGAGTCACCAAAATGTGCTTCAAGTAAGCTTCTGATTTCTGCCCATGTAGCAGGGTTTCGGGAATTTATTAATTCTGCGGCTTTTCCGCGTAATTTATTTTTTATGTGAAGCGTTAATAAGACGCGCTGATCATCAACAGCGATCCCCTGAGCAGTTATACAAGCTGAAATAAATGTTTGCAAGAATATGGGGTTGCCGTCAAATTCGGGCACTATGAAAAATATTTCGCTTAACCTATAAGGTTCAATATTTATGGTTTCGTTTGCAGCGATTGAATTGTTGGCATTTGTAGTGATTGAGTTGTTTACATTGGAATTTGTAGCCATTTTATTTACAATATTTAGATAATTAAATAACTTAAAACGCCTTTTTCCAATTTAAGTTAGTACGCTACTGGTGTTTAATAAGAAATTTTTATATGAAATGTGCAAGAATTTATTCTGTAATATTTAAAATTTATATTATAGAATAGCTAGATTAATTCGAAAAACGCGTTTGGTTTAAAAAGCGTTTTGAGTTTGGAAATAGTATATCTCTGATAATTTTATATTTTGCACACACGGTATTATAGAACACAAGCTTGTCTTACGGCCTTAACCTTAACCTTTTATGTGGTATGCAATATTATATTACGATAAAAATGCAAAGATAACAATGGTACGTGATTACAGTTAATTGGATAAATTCGCACTTAAGGAGTATATGATATTACCATAAAAATAATGTTACGATAGGAACAGTGTATGATTACGGTTATTTATATAGGTTACACAAATTATAATCAAGATATTTTGTTTCAAGTTTAAATAAAATTACTACCTTAGATATTAGAACTGTATGTAGCAATGCAATGTATTTTGATAAAATAAAATGTAAAATTATGTCGTTGTTTGCAAATAAATGTTTGCGACATGATTCAAAAATGACTTACCCTAAATTTTTCATCCCTTGTGGTCCAGTTGAATGCGACTTCGTGAGCTTAGCTTCACCAAAGGTCTCTCTCTGCCAGGGGCGTCACTGGGTGTTCCTTCCGCAGGGTTGCCTTTGATGCCGAAGACACCAACGATGGGGCGGGATGAAATTCTTACTTGCTAATTGTTGAATCGCGTTGATTTGAAATGTTGCTTTGTTGCTAGTATTTCTTGATAATTATTATTGTTTCGCTTCTGTGCGTTTGAGAATAATGTAGGTTCTTCTGAACAAAGGATTGGGATCCACCACTACAGCTAAGAAGTTCTCCTTGTTCCAGAAGCTCTTTTCGTCCGGTTAGGCACCTTTTTCAGATGGACTCCTTGTTCCCTCGGATATGTTTGCTACTGGTTAGGCTCCCGAACTGTGCGTGTTTTTCAGATCCGCCACGACTGCGCCAATGTTAGATAGTGGATTGTTTGAATAACTTTTTAAAAAGGAACTTTATTTGTTACACTGGAGTCGACGTTGACTCTTTAAGAAAATACAATAATAATTTAGATGAGGTTTATTCGAAAGTGAGTATAAGACTGATTACAAAAAGGTTGTTGGTAATATTTATAATGCTTTGAGAACAAAGGAAACAGTGTTGCTGATTCAGCACAATCAGGATTACTTAGAATTGAAATACAATGCTCATGCAGCGTGAGCGGTTATTGAGAAGAGCTGTTACGCAGTATGTAATACGATATGTTTGAGAAGGTTAAGCCTGTCTCGATAATATTATATATCATAGTATATATCATAGTATATTTCTAATATAACATATATATATATATATATATATATATATATATATATATATATATATATATATATATATATATATATATATATATATACAGGGTTACTGGTAATTCGATACATTCCTTTGGAGATGTGATGGGGCATGATCTAAGAAGTAAATTTAGCCCTAACATATATTATGCAAAACTCAATAGTTTTTGAGATATTTAATTTTTTTGCTTTTCTCAAAAAGTAGATTTTAATGTCCTAAAAGTTAATTTTCGAAAAATCTATTTGACATTTTTAATTTTTTTTTTACTGGATTACTTGTCCAATATTATAAATACCCATTTGGAATGAAAAATATCTGGAAACATTTCGATCATGTGAACATCTGAAATAAAAATTTTAAAAAGTTTTTTTTAAAATCAGCTATGAAATTTACCTATTAGGTTTTTTCAAAAAAATATTAATGTAACACGCGTATAAATTATTATAAAAACTGCCTTATTTCAATAGCTATCTAACAAGGTACAAATGTTCAATGTACCCTTAATAGTTCTAAGAAAATACTAGTAAAAATAACACAAGTAGTACGAATTTTATTTTTAGATAAACAGTAAAAAAACATTTTAAAAGTAGAGTTTAATTCTCCATTAATTTCAAAGTTGTACTTTATTTTTTATATGTCTTGCTCAAAATGAAAGCCCCTATTCCGTATACAGACACGGCAGCGTCTTCTTATTTCCGTCCTTGTTACTCTGGTTGTCAGATTATGCCTTATGTGTTGGGCAGCATCGACTATCCTTTGTCTAAGGTTTTCTATAGTATTGACTGGTGTGGCATAGACCATCTCCTTCATATGACCCCATACGTAATAATCAAGGGGTGTTAAGTCAGGGCTTCGCGCTGGCCAAGGTATTGGGCCCGCTATTCCAATCCAACGGTTAGGGAAACGTTGATCAAGTAACTGTCGTACTGGAATAGAGGACCCACCTTAACCACCCCTGGTTCTGATACGGACCAGACCTCTTTGAAATTAGCAATGAATTTATTTATTAAAATTTATTTATATAAGAAACACCGAAGGAAAATGTGTGCGTCGCAAATACGAGACTCTCAGCCCTAAGAGCTGTAAGGATGATTTGCAGATTGGCGATACGCCAGAGAAGTACCTACCCTTGGGGGTTTACCTTCTCTTAGAGAGCACATCCGAATGGTCTACTAAAGTTACTCTCCGAAGAAAAATTTTAATTTCAGCTTATAGCCAATGGATGCCGACGGTTAATGAAGACAAATTTGGGGATAAAACCCGATCAAAAATCCATGTATTTAATATAATATTAGCAACATTAACATATAACATAACATAAATTAATACTACATTAACTTAACTACCCTTTACCACCACCATTGCGATTCACTATATCGCGAGAACGGGAAGTAAACCGGCGAGTTTAATAATTGGAGTATTTCATAGCTCCAAGCTCAATCGGTGATACACCATCTAGTTCTGGCTGGAAGGCTAGGACATATCCTCCATCCTTCGCGATGTCGACCACGGAACCCCATGATCCCTGCGAAGAGGCCCTTGGGCCTGATGGATTCTTTACTATCCTCTACGTAACGTTGGTCGATGTGGCGTGGGCAGCGCCACACATGACCATGATTGCCTAACACCACAGCCAAACTGTGAAGGCTTAAGCAGAATTTTATGGAAGAAAGACCCATGCAGGTGTGAAGGACATCCACCCGCACAGATCCCGAACCATACTTCGAAGACTTAAGAAAGTTTTAAAAGGCTTAATAGAATCTGGCCCGAAGGCCTGCCTACAGACGACCACCACGTCTATATGTCTAGTCACGAGACCACGTTTAAGAAGAAAGGACCCATGCAGGTGTAAAGAACATCCACCCACATAGATCCAGAATATGCTTCGAAAGCCACCAGAATCCTAAGAAAGCTTAAGAAAATTGGCCCGAAGGCCTGACTATCGACGACCATCTCGTCATTGTATGTCTAATAACAAGTCTACAATATTGTGAAAGTTATTTTGAAAAACGTCCGTCGTGAAAGGACCACCGTCCGGTAGCCGATCTACGATCAGGCGCCTAGTGCCGTCGTATCGGTCACAAGCGAAAAGTCTGTGCACCGGATCATCGCCGACATTGCATTCGTCGCAGTCTGGTGACTCGCGCTTCCCTATCCGATGTAGGTAAGCAGGAAAGTCACCATGGCCAGTTAAAATCTGACAAAGTACAGGAGAGGGCAATCCCTCCTGACCACACCAATTAATCACGTTTGGTATAAGCGAACAGAACTTTCTACCCTTAGCTGACTGTCGCCATTCAGCCTGCCAAGCCTCATAGACTCTCGAGGACAAGTTCTCTATTGCACGGGAAATGAATCCGTAGTGCTCGATATCTAGACGGACACCCTGGAGCGTCGTCGTACCTGTGTGCCTAGCTCAAAGGCTGACTTAATCTTAACCAACTGTAAGTGAAGCGGAAGTGTCTTAGCTAATACGCAAAGACTCTCTACTGGCGTAGTACGGTACGCTCTAAGGACAACTCTCAGACAGTTAGCTTGTGCTTGACCCAGCTTCCTCCTGTTTCTGTGTAAAATCACCGCCAGATTATTTCTTAAAAAATTTTCATAGACTTCCCCGTTTAAATTTTGAGGAAGAAAGTGTGGCCCTATTAAATAGTGGCCAATGACTCCCATCCACACATTAATAGAAAACTTCATTTGGAAACTAGTTTCACGTGTTAGCTTGGGATTTTCCTCTGCCCAATAATGTAGGTTGTGGAAATATGTTATACCCTCGCGATTAAATTTCGACTCGTCCGTCCATAAAATACTTGTTAAAAAATTTGCACTTTCTGCATCTGAATTTAACATAAAGCGGCAGAATTCCACTCTCCTTCCAGGATCACCTTTCTCCAAGCCTTGGACAGGGGTATAGTGGTAAGGATGACATCCAACTCTACGTATCGTAGACCAAACTTTCCATTGTGACGCTCCGGTTAGTCTTGCGACTTTATTAGTTGAAATAGTTGGGTCTTCCTCAAAATACCTCAATATTTCTTCCTCATCATCTGGTTCATAAACGGGAGGAGCACCAGCGTCACTTCTTCTACATTTCACGGAGCCAGTTTCAGCGATATTTCGATATGCCGTACTGAATACACGTCCAAACACACGACAAACAAGATATCAACGTATTCTGCGTTGGCATACGCGGCCATGGCACAGAAAATACAATAACAACAACTAATAATAACAACTACGAGCAAAATCAAAATCTTCGATAACTAATTTAACAAGACCAACAAACTTAAGGGACACGGAGATAAGAATGTCAGTTAATGACATATATGCACAAACGTCAAAGTCAAGGACTGACTGACTTAAATGAAAATGAACGATTAGTCGTTTAATAAATTCCGCCACCAGCATTATCTTTACTAATTTTTTATTAGAACTATCAAGGGTACATTAAACATTTCTACCTAGTTAGATAGCTATTGAAATAAGGAAGTTTTTATAATAATTTGTACGCGTGCTACATTAATATTTTTTCATAACTGATTATAAAAAAAATTTTTTTACAAGTTTTTATTTTAAATGTTTACATGATCGAAATGTTTCCGGATATTTTTCATTCCAAACGGATATCTATAATATTGCACAAGTAATCCAGTAAAAAAAAAATTAAAAATGTCAAGTAGATTTTTCGGAAATTAACTTTTAAGACATTAAGATCTACTTTTTTGAGAAAAACAAAAAAATTGAAATATCTCAAAAACTATTGAGTTTTGCATAATGTATGTTAGGGCTAGATTTACTCCTTAGCTCATGCCCCATCACATCTCCAAAGGAATCTATCGAATTACCAGTAACCCTGTATATATATATATATATATATATATATATATATATATATATATTGCGATGTATTTGCATATACACAAACATGCAATCTTCGTAAGATTGCATGTTTGTGTTATTTGCTGAATCAAGATTTGAATTTGTTTATTTTCTTTAGATGGTTTTCAAAATTTATTTACATTAGCTAAAGATCCGAAAGGTATGTGTTTTAGACTGTTAATATTTGTTTAGAGTTGTTTTAATAGTTTTAAAGTTTTTATTTGATGTCAACATTAAGTTTGATACTGACATCTATGTTAGTACTTATTAAGTTATTGTTGAAATAATTTCTGACATTTAAGTCATTATGACTTTTCTTTTAAGTAGGAAATTTTATTTTATAGTTGGTAAATGTTTTCCTGGAGAAAGATAAGGAGGTTTAAGTTAGGTTATGTTTGGAATGAAATTAATCAAAATTCATATGGTGTTTTGTTTTGTTTATTTTGGATACTTTGATATTTAGTTATATAGAACAACAAACACCAGATAAAAGAGAGGTTGTAAAATTGGAAAATCAAATTTAAGAAAAAAAAAACAAGTGAAAATTAGGGAGTGAAGAAGAAAAATAATAAACAAGGATTAATAATTTTGAAATTGAATTGAAAGTCAGAAATTGTGGAGATCAGCGAAGAAGAGAAAAATAGACTGTAAATAAGAAGGTAGAGGTGTTATTGTGGATTGGAGTTGCAGAGGAGATAAGGACGAGATAAGGTGAAGAATTAATGAAAGGAGAATTGTTGGATTTGGAAAGAGAAGAGTGTAGCTACGAAGAAGGAAGGTTTTTGTGTATTTAATTTTCGGACAAGGTTGTATATTAAAATTTAAATAGTGTATTAGACTTTCGAACCTGTTATAAAGCTAAATTATCTAAATATCAAAGAAAATAAATTATTTATATCAGATTAAAAATTTTACTTTAACAAAAATTTCATTTTAAATAGGAACTGAATTTGAACCTGCTCCTGAAGGGAAAGATAAGCTAGCCGGCCCATTAAATATTTTGACATACTTTCGGATCAAAAGGTAAGAGATTTTAATTTGATCTTTTGGTTTTAAAGTTTTTTTTTATCTATTGGAAATAAACAAGTTAAAGTTTGATTAGTACTGCAAATTATTAAGTTCAATAAATATAGAACAGCACAATATATATATATATATATATATATATATATATATATATATATATATATATATATATTACAAGCCTGGCGCGTTAAGTGTAATAATCACATATTACCAACAAAACGCTAATGCTTCGATTGCAACAAACACCAGCCGAAAGACTGATCCTACTTAAAGGAGCTCTCGTGCCAGTCGTCCCATACCACTTGCAGACTGCAGTTTCGAGCTGTTGGCTCTCGTCAGTGTAAGGTAGGCATGTGACGAACGACACGAGATGTAAAATAGTAAGCAGGCGCCATCCAGCGGTCCAGTGTCTGTTGCAATCGAAAAGTAAATAGCCTGACTGGGCTTAGCATAGATCAAGTGTGCTTCTAGAGGGCAGAAATATTAAAACATAATATTTCAGTCGCAAGCTCCTCTATAAAATCCTTATTTCACTATAAGGAATGTAACCAGACTGCAACCAACAGCTACTCTCCGGGCTATGTGTCCCGCCGAGCGCTGAATTACAAGTTACAAGCCTGGCGCGTTAAGTGTAATAATCACATATATATATATATATATATATATATATATATACAGGGTTACTGGTAATTCGATACATTCCTTTGGAGATGTGATGGGGCATGATCTAAGAAGTAAATTTAGCCCTAACATATATTATGCAAAACTCTATAGTTTTTGAAATATTTAATTTTTTCTGTTTTTCTCAAAATGTAGATCTTAATGTCCTAAAAGTTAATTTTCGAAAAATCTATTTGACATTTTTAAATTTTTTTTACTGGATTATTTGTCCATTATAGATATCCGTTTGGAATGAAAAATATCTGGAAACATTTCGATCATATGGACATCTGAAATCAACTATGAAATTTACCTATTAGGATTTTTCAAAAAAATATTAACGTAACACGCGTATAAATTATTATAAAAACTGCCTTATTTCAATAGCTATCTAACAAGGTACAAATGTTCAATGTACCCTTAATAGTTCTACGAAAATACTAGTAAAAATAACACAAGTAGTACGAATTTTATTTTTAGATAAACAGTAAAAAACATTTTAAAAGTAGAGTTTAATTTTTCATTAACTTCAAAGTTGTACTTTATTTTTTATGTCTTGCTCAAAATGGGAGCCCCTATTCCGTATAGAGACACAGCAGCGTCTTCTTATTTCCGTCCTTGTTACTCTGGTTGTCAGATTATGCCTTATGTGTTGGGCAGCATCGACTATCCTTTGTCTAAGGTTTTCTATAGTATTGACTGGTGTGGCATAGACCATCTCCTTCATATGACCCCATACGTAATAATCAAGGGGTGTTAGGTCAGGGCTGGCCAAGGTATTGGGCCCGCTCTTTCAATCCAAGAGTTAGGGAAACGTTGATCAATTAACTGTCGTACTGTCAGCAGATAATGTGCTGGACAACCGTCATTCTGAAACATCATTCGCTGTCTAACGGCGAGAGGAACATCTTCTAAAACCACCGCCAGATCATTTCTTTAAAAAATTTCATAGATTTCCCCGTTTAAATTTTGAGGAAGAAAGTGTGGCCCTATTAAATAGTGGCCAATGACTCCCATCTACACATTAATAGAAAACTTCATTTGGAAACTAGTTTCACGTGTTAACTTGGGATTTTCCTCTGCTCAATAATGTAGGTTGTGGAAATTTGTTATACCCTCGCGATTAAATTTCGACTCGTCCGTCCATAAAATACTTGTTAAAAAATTTGCACTTTCTGCATCTGAATTTAACATAAAGCGGCAGAATTCCACTCTCCTTCCAGGATCACCTTCCTCCAAGCCATGGACAGGGGTATAGTGGTAAGGATGACATCCAACTCTACGTATCGTAGACCAAACTTTCCATTGTGACGTTCCGGTTAATCTTGCGACTTTATTAGTTGAAATAGTTGGGTCTTCCTCAAAATACCTCAATATTTCTTCCTCATCATCTGGTTCATAAACGGGAGGAGGACCAGCGTCACTTCTTCTACATTTCACGGAGCCAGTTTCAGCGATATTTCGATATGCCGTACTGAATACACGTGCATTTGGTAAGCGGCGGTTAGGGTACCAAAGACCATATTCTCGGCGAGCTTCAGCAGCTTTGCCGCCACAGTATCCATAGACAAACAAGATATCAGCGTATTCTGCGTTGGCATACGCGGCCATCGCACAGAAAATACAATAACAACAACTACGAGCAAAATCAAAATCTTCGATAACTAATTTAACAAGACCAACAAACTTAAGGGACACGGAGATAGGAATGTCAGTTAATGGCATATATGCACAAACGTCAAAGCCAAGGACTGACTGACTTAAATGAAAATGAACGATTAGTCGTTTCCGCCACCAGCATTATCTCTACTAATTTTTTATTAGAAATATCAAGGGTACATTAAACATTTCTACCTAGTTAGATAGCTATTGAAATAAGGAAGTTTTTATAACAATTTGTACGCGTGCTACATTAATATTTTTTTGAAAAAACCTGATAGGTAAATTTCATAACTGATTTTTATTTTAAATGTTCACATGATCGAAATGTTCCCGGATATTTTTCATTCCAAACGGATATCTATAATATTGGACAAGTAATCTAGTAAAAAAAATTTGGGTTAGGGTTAGATTTACTCCTTAGCTCATGCCCCATCACATCTCCAAAGGAATGTATCGAATTACCAGTAACCCTGTATATATAATAACACTTTAATAAACATATTTATTATGCTGTTTTTCAATTATAGCTGGAAAAAAATTTCCACCCCCTTGATGGGTGAAAACAACCCCTGGGGGTGGTTGCACAATCCTCGTAACCTACCACCTTCCTCAAAAAAAGCCTCCTACAAATAAATTTTTTCTCACAAAAACAGATATCAGTTTTCATTAAGGTGAAGATATCCACAAAATTTCATCCACAAATGTTGACATAGAGGAAATTCTATCCCACCAGTGTAGAGCGTGTAAGACGCTACGACATACGTGCACTATCACATTACGTTACGGCTTTGAAATTTTGCACGTGTATAAGTCTCGTGATAATACACTTTAACATCTTCATATAAGAAAAAAACAAGATGACGGGTTCAAGATGGCGGACGATTTTACCGTTTACGATCTGATTCGACTTAAAATCGATATCTGGGGATTTCGAGATCCCCAATTATGAATTTTTGGTCAAAATTCAGAAATTCAAAATGGCGGCGCCAATATGGCCGACGACTTTTGTCATCTGCGTTCAAATAGATCAAAATCGATATCTGGGGATTTTCGGAGTCGCGGATTACGAATTTCTAGTAAAAAATTTAGTTCAAGATGGCGGACGACTTTACCGTTTATGATCCGATTCGCCTCAAAATCGATATCTGAGGATTACAGCATATCAAAAGACTAAAAAGTAAAAAATAAAATTAGTTAAAAAAATATTTTAAAAAAAGCTTTTATTTAAACGCTCTAAGAAGTAGAAAATAAACGTTGAAGCAAATCAAATCCATCATTTTGATCCATTAGGGACATTAACTTGGATTTACTCTCAAATAATAATAATGTTGAACAATATAAAAATACAATGAGTGCCCATGGTTTTATATCATATATTAATGAACCAACTCGTCCGCAAAGTGAAACATGTCTAGATCACTTCTTCATAAAAAACTCACTACATATGGATGATAATAATATAAAATCTTATATCTTTGAATATGACGTTACAGATCATTATCCTATTGCTATAAGTTTCAAAATCGACACAAATAAAGAAAGAAATAATACAACTACAAAAGAAAACATCAAAAATAAAAAATATATAAATTATGCTAACCTCAAATCGGACTTACAACAGGAAAAATGGAATGACATGTACCGTGAAAATAATATAGACCTGATGACAGATATATTTATGAAAACATTAAAATACCATATTACAAAAAACACCAAAGAAATTAAAATAAATCACAAAGATATACACCGGAAACAATGGATAACCTCTGGACTCGTAAAATCTATAAATGAAAAAAATAAATTGTACCAAAAATTACAAAACGATCCAAATAATATAAACCTATCTAACGCATACAAAGAATACAAGAACAAATTAAACAGGTTGATACAAAAGGCGAAAAAAAACTATTCTAACTCTATGATAAACAATAACAAAAACTCAACTAAGGCTCTTTGGAAGTGTGTAAACAATATTTGTAACAAATTGGAACCTAAAACAATTATATCTAAAATTAGATTAACAGATGAAAATATTATAGAAAATAAACAACAAATAGCAAACGCACTTAATCAGCACTACAGCGACTTGGGGCAAACATATGCAAACAAAATAAACGATCCACCGGAGGGTTTTGCCGAAAACAATATCGAAATAGAAAACACAATGTACCTATATCCGACAAATGAGACAGAAGTCCGGAAAGTTATCAAAGAACTAAAATTTAAAAAAATCTCCTGGTCTTGATAACATTCGCACGGAAGTATTAAAAAAAGTAGAAACAGAAATTGCCACTCCAATAACATATCTAATAAATAGATGCTTTGAAACTGAATGCATCCCTAAACTGCTAAAAGTTGGTCTCATTAAACCACTTTATAAAAGTGGAGACAAACTAGAAATAATAAACTACAGGCCAATCTCACTTATCTCTAATCTCGCCAAAATTATTGAAAAAATATTAAAATGCAGAATTCTGAAATTTCTAAATCGCCACAATATAATCTCGGATCACCAATACGGCTTCAGAGAGGGAAAGTCAACTGAAGATGCAATTCATAAATTAACATTTGAAATATATAGAGCTCTAGACTCAAAAACACCTGCTTTATGTATCTTTGTTGATCTATCTAAAGCTTTTGGCACCGTGTCCCACCAAAAACTTTTAGAAAAAATAAAATGCTATGGACTTCGGGGAAAAATGTATAACCTCATTAAAAGTTACTTATCCGATCGGGAACAGTATGTGGAGATTGACGGTGCTATTAGTAATGCCAGAACAATAACATTCGGAGTCCCGCAAGGAACGGTATTGGGACCACTACTATTTACAATATATATCAACAGTTTACTATCCATTAATTCCACTGGTAAAATATTAAGTTTTGCTGATGATACTGCTGTTTTATACACCGGAAATAGCTGGGAAACTCTAAAAAGAGAAGCAGAGACCGACTTTAAAAAAATAAAAATATGGTTCCAGTACAACAAACTAACCTTAAATTGTGACAAAACCAAATATTTACCGTTCACCTCCTACACTAACACATTACCCGATATTGGCCCACTAAAAATTAATGAAGACGTGCAAATACCAGAAGCTGAGTCTATAAAATACCTAGGCATTACTGTAGACAGACATCTAAGGTGGGACCTACAAGTAATGAATATTATAAAAAAAAGTCAGAGGACTACTCACCAGATTTAAACTTCTTAAAGAACATTTAAACGAACCACAGCTAAAAATTCTTTATTACTCGTTGGTCCAATCACAGCTTTCATATGGTATTGTAGGCTGGGGAGGAGTAAGCGATAACCATCTGGAAAGACTAAATTCCATACAAAAATGGATACTAAAAACAATTTTTGGTAAAAATCGAACTTACCCTAGTGATAAGCTATATAAAGAAAACAAGGTTCTGGATATTCGACAACTGTTTTGTTTAAATATGTTACTGAATATAAGAAAAAATAAACATAGACCCTATTCGTCACAATTATAATACACGAGGAAAACAACACAGTCATATCATGCCCCGATGTGACAAAACCATAGGTCAACGAAACTGTAACTACTTAGGACCTCGTCTATATGAAATTCTACCAACAAATATTAAAAGTATGGACAAATTCAAAAAAGTAAAAAAAAAATGTAAAAATATGGCTTCTAAATACTGATACTGATCGAACTAGGTTTCAAAATATAATTAACCAGAGAAATAATCCCAGCAAACAATAATAATTATCCAAAATATGCCACCAATTAATATTTGATATAATATATTAATCGTAAAAAAATAAAAAATTCTACATACCTAATTAAATAACTGAAAACATTATAAAATTACACGTCAGCTCCTATTTATTGTCTATTTAAATTACTTGCTATGTATATGTAAAATCACGCACAAGCAGCAGCAATCTGCTGCTGCTTCTGTGATTATCCCAGTTTATTTAGGTGTTTATGCATTTTATACGCCATTCATATATTACATTTTATATATCATTATATTGTGTATTGTATATTATCTTAAATAAATTTATATTATTATTATTATTATTATTATTATTATTATTATATAATTTGTTTATGATATAAAAGCTTGTCGCGAACAATCTCCTTTACACAGGAAAATCTGGCGACAAGTTTTTATATCATAAAATAAATTATATAATGTAACATAATGATGGATTTGATTTACTTCAAAGATTATTTTCCACTTTTTAGAGCATTTGAATAAAAGCTTTCTTAAAAAAAATATTTTTTTACATAATTTTTTACCATATTTCTAAGACAGCTTTATTATAAATTCCCAATTTTACCCATATAAAAGTTTTCCTATAGTATTACATAGTCAATATATACATTAAAAAAATTTCTTCGTGACGAACGAGACGAACAAAGCTTCTATTACATTGAATTTCAAATTTATTTTAATGTCAAATATATAAAGATTGTTTCCCAAATTTCCAGCTGTACCCCACCAAATTTTTCCTACAGCTTCCTGGGACAGATGAGCCTTCATACGCGAGTAAATTGTTTATTACATTGAATTTCAAATTTATTTTTACTGTTATATAAATAAAGATATTTTCCCAAATTCCCAGTTGTACTCCAACAAATTTTTCCCACAGTTTTTTAAGACCCTTATGTACATTTGCCATACAAAAGTAATCAGTGGCAAACGAGCCTTCATAGGTGAACAAATTGTTTATTACATTGAATTTCGTATTTATTTCTACTGTTATAAAAATAATTTTTTTTTCCAAATTCCCATTTGTACCCTCACCAAGGTTTTCCTACAGTATCTTAAGACCCTTATGTACATTTGTCATACAAGAATAATCCGTGACAGACGAGCCTTCATACGCGAGTAAATTGTTTATTACATTGAATTTCAAATTTATTTTTACTGTCATATAAATAAAGATATTTTCCCAAATTCCCAGTTGTACCCCAACAAGTTTTTCCCACAGTTTCTTAAGACCCTTATGTACATTTGCCATACAAAAGTAATCAGTGGCAAACGAGCCTTCATAGGTGAACAAATTGTTTATTATATTGAATTTCATATTTATTTCTACTGTTATAAAAATAAAGATTTGTTCCAAATTCCCACTTGTACCCCCATCAAAGTTTTCCTACAGTATCTTAAGACCCTTATGTACATTTGCCATACAAAAAGAATCCGTGACAAACGAGCCTTCATAGGTGAACAAATCGTTTATTACATTGAATTTCAAATTTATTTTTACAGCTATACAAATAAAGGTTTTTTCCAAATTCCCATTTGTACCTCCACCAAATTTTTCCCACAATTTCTTAAGACCCTTATATATATATTTGTCACACAATAATAATCCGTGACAAACGAGCCTTCATAGGTGAACAAACCGTTAATTACATTGAATTTCAAATTTATTTTTACTGTTATACAAATAAGGACTGTTTCCAAATTCCCATTTGTACCCCTACCAAATTTTTCCTACAGTTTCTTAAGACCCTTATGTACATTTTCCATATAAAAATAATCCGTGACAAACGAGCCTTCATAGGTGAACAAATCGTTTATTACATTGAATTTCAAATTTACTTTTACAGTTATACAAATAAAGATTTTTTCCAAATTCCCATTTGTACCTCCACCAAATTTTTCCCACTGTTTCTTAAGACCCTTATGTACAGTTGCCATACAAAAATAATTCGTGACAAACGAGCCTTCATAGGTGAACAAATCGTTTATTATATTGAATTTCAAATTTATTTTTAATATCATATAAATAACGATTTTTCCAAAATTCCCATTTGTACCCCCAACAATTTTTTCCCACAGTTTTCTGAGACCCTTATATATATTTGTCACACAAAAATAATCCGTGACAAACGAGCCTTCATTTGTGAACAAATTGTTTATTACATTGAATTTCGAATTTATTTTTAAAGGTTCGTTTTTCACGGATTATTTTTGTATAGCAAATGTATATAAGGGCGTCAGGAAACTGTGAGAAAAATTTGTTTGGGTAAAGCTGGGAATTTGGGAAACAATCTTTATTTATGTGACAGTAAAATAAATTTAAAATTCAATGTAATAAACGATTTGTTCACCTACGAAGGCTCGTTTGTCATGGATTATTCTTATATTGCAAATGTACATAACGGTCTTAAGAAACTGTATGAGAAATTTGGTGGGGGTAAAAATGGGAATTTGGAAACAGTCTTTATTTGTATAACTGTAAAAATAAATTTGAAATTCAATGTAATAAAGGATTTGTTCACCTACGAAGGCTCACTTGTCATGGATTATTTTTATATGGCAAATGTACATAAGGGTCTTAAGAAATTGTAGGAAAAATTTGGTGGGGGTACAAATGGGAATTTGGAAACAGTCTTTATTTGTATAACAGTAAAAATAAATTTGAAATTCAATGTAATAAACGATTTGTTCACCTATGAAGGCTCGTTTGTCACGGATTATTTTTGTGTGACAAATATATATAAGGGTCCCAGGAAACTGTGGAAAAAAATTGTTGGAGGTACAAATGGGAATTTGAGAAAAATCGTTATTTATATGACATTAAAAATAAATTTGAAATTCACTGTAATAAACAATTTACTCGCGTATGAAGGCTCGTCTGTCACGGATTATTTTTTTATGGCAAATGTATATAAGGGTCCCAGGAAACTGTAGGAAAAATTTGGTGGGGTACAGCTGGGAATTTGGGAAATAATCTTTATTTAATTGACAGTAAAATAAACTTGAAATTCAATGTAATAGACGCTTTGTTCGCCTCGTTCGTCACGAAGAAATTTTTATAATGTATATATTGACTATGTAATATTATAGGAAAACTTTTATATGGGTAAAATTGGGAATTTATAATAAAGCTGTCTTAGAAATATGGTAAAAAATTATATAAAAAAATATTTTTTTAAGAAAGCTTTTATTTAAATGCTCTAAAAAGTGGAAAATAAATTTTGAAGTAATTCAAATCCATCATTTTGTTATATTATATATATTTTTTTATGATATAAAAGCTTATCGCCAGATTTTCCTGTGTAAAGGAAATTATTCGCGACAAGCTTTTATATCATAAACAAATTATATAATGGATCAACATGATGGATTTGATTTGCTTCAACGTTTATTTTCTACTTCTTAGAGCGTTCAAATAAAAGCTTTTTTTGAAATATTTTTTTACATAATTTTATTTTTTACTTTTTAGTCTTTTGATATGCTGTAATCCTCAGATATCTATTTTGAGACGAATCGGATCATAAACGGTAAAGTAATCCGCCATCTTGAACTAAATTTTTTACTAGAAATTCGAAATCCGCGACCCCGAAATTCCCCAGATATCGATTTTGAGTTGAATCGGATCTTAAACGGAAAAGTCGTCCACCATCTTGAAATCGCCATCCTGAACAAATATTTTTACTGGAAATTCGTAATCGGCGAACCCGAAAACCTCCAGATATCAATATTGATCGATTTGGACCATAAATGACAAAATTCATCCGCCATATTGGCGCCGCCATTTTGAATTTCTGAATTTTGACCAATAATACATAATTGGGGACCTCGAAGACTCCCAGATATCGATTTTGAGTCGAATCGGACAGTAAACGGTAAAGTCGTCCGCCATCTTGAAGCCGCCATATTGTTTTTTTTCTTACATGAAGATGTTAAAGTGTATTGCCACGAGACTTATACACGTGCAAAATTTCAAAGCCGTAACATAATGTGATAGTGCACGTATGTCGTAGCGTCTTACACGCTCTACACTGGTGGGATAGAATTTCCTCTACGTCAGCATTTGTGGATGAAATTTTGTGGATATCTTCACCTTAATCTTACATGACTAAGAAGTTAACTGTTTAATTAGTCTAATTTTTTTTTGATTTGTGTTTCAGTTTGATATATTTCTCGAAATTAAGGTGAAGATATCCACAAAATTTCATCCACAAATGCTGACGTAGAGGAAATTCTATCCCACCAGTGTAGGGCGTGTAAGACGCTACGACATACGTGCACTATCACATTATGTCACGGCTTTGAAATTTTGCACATGTGTATAAGTCTCGTGACAATACACTTTAACATCTTCATATAAGAAAAAAACAAGATGGCGGACGACTTTACCGTTTACGATCCGATTCGACTCAAAATAGATATCTGGGTGTTTTCGAAATCCCCAATTATGAATTCTTGGTCAAAATTCAGAAATTCAAAATGGCGGCGCCAATATGGCGGATGAATTTTGTCATTTATGGTCCAAATCGATCAATATTGATATCTGGGTTTTTCGGGTTCGCCAATTACGAATTTCCAGTAAAAAAAATTTGTTCAGGATGGCGATTTCAAGATGGCGGACGACTTTACCGTTTAAGATCCGATTAAACTCAAAATCGATATCTGGGGGTTTTCTAGATCGCGGATTATGAATTTTCAGTCAAATTAAAGAAATTCGAAATGGCGGCGCCAATATGGCGGATGAATTTTGTCATTTATGGTCCAAATCGATCAATATTGATATATGGGAGTTTTCGGGTTCGCCGATTACGAATTTCCAGTAAAAAAAAATTGTTCAGGATGGCGATTTCAAGATGGCGGACGACTTTATCGTTTAAGATCCAATTCAACTCAAAATCGATATCTGGGGGTTTTCTAGGTCGCGGATTATGAATTTTCGGTCAAAATAAAGAAATTCAAAATGGCGGCGCCAATATGGCCGACGACTTTCGTCATTTACGTTCAAATAGATCAAAATCGATATCTGGGGGTTCTCGGGGTCGCGGATTACGAATTTCTAGTAAAAAATTTAGTTCAAGATGGCGGACGACTTTACCGTTTATGATCCGATTCGTCTCAAAATCGATATCTGAGGATTACAGCATATGAAAAGACTAAAAAGTAAAAAATAAAATTATGTAAAAAATATTTAAAAAAAGCTTTTATTTAAACGTTCTAAGAAGTAGAAAATAAACGTTGAAGCAAATCAAATCCATCATTTTGATCCATTATATAATTTGTTTATGATATAAAAGCTTGTCGCGAACAATCTCCTTTACACAGGAAAATCTGGCGACAAGCTTTTATATCATAAAAAAAATTATATAATGTAACAAAATGATGAATTTGATTTACTTAAAAGTTTATTTTCTACTTTTTAGAGCATTTAAATAAAAGCTCTCTTAAAAAAATATTTTTTATATAATTTTTTACCATATTTCGAAGACAGCTTTATTATAAATTCCCAATTTTACCCCTATAAAAGTTTTCCTATAGTATTACATAGTCAATATATACATTTTTTCGCGACGAACGAGGCGAACAAAGCGTCTATTACATTGAATTTCAAATTTATTTTACTGTCAAATAAATAAAGATTGTTTCCCAAATTCCCAACTGTATCCCACCAAATTTTTCCTACAGTTTCCTGGGACCCTCATATACATTTGCCATACAAAAACAATCCGTGACAGATGAGCCTTCATACGCGAGTAAATTGTTTATTACATTGAATTTCAAACTCATTTTTACTGTCATATAAATAAAGATATTTTCCCAAATACCCAGTTGTACCCCAACAAATTTTGCCCACAGTTTCTTAAGACCCTCATGTATAGTGGCAAATGAGCCTTCATAGGTGAACATATCGTTTATTGCATTGAATTTCAAATTTATTGTTACAGTAATACAAATAAATTTTTTTTCCAAATTCCCATTTGTACCCCCACCAAATTTTTCCCACAGTTCCTTAAGACCCTTATGTGCATTTTTCACACAAAAATAATCCGTGACAAACGAGCCTTCATTGGTGAACAAATTGTTTATTACATTGAATTTCATATTTATTTCTACTCATAAAAATAAAGATTTCTTCCAGATTCCCATTTGTATACTCACCAAATTTTTCCTACAGTTTCTTAAGACCCTTATGTACATTTGCTATGCAAAAATAATCCGTGACAAACGAGCCTTCATAGGTGAACAAATTGTTTAGTACATTGAATTTCATATTTATTTCTACTGTTATAAAACCGAAGATTTTTTCCAAATTCCCATTTGTACCCCCACCAAATTTTTCCTACTGTTTCTTAAGACCCTTATGTACATTTGCCATACAAAAATAATCCGTGACAAACGAGCCTTCATAGGTGAACAAATCGTTTATTACATTGAATTTCAAATTTATGTTTACAGTTATACAAATAAAGATTTTTTCCAAATTCCCATTTGTACCCCCACCAAATTTTTCCCACCGTTCCTTAGGACCCTTATGTACATTTTTCATATAACAATAATCCGTGACAAACGAGCCTTCATAAGTGAACAAATCGTTTATTACATTGAATTTCAAATTTATTTTTACAGTAATACAAATAAAAAAATTTTCAAATTCCCAGTTGTACCCCAACAAATTTTTCTCAGAGTTTCCTGAGGCCCTTATATACATTTGCCATAAAAAAATAATCCGTGACAAACGAGCCTTCATATGTGAACAAATTGTTTATTATATTGAATTTCGAACTTATTTTTAAAGGTTCGTTTGCCACGGATTATTCTTGTATGGCAAATGTATATAAGGGCGTCAGGAAACTCTGGGAAAAATTTGTTGAGGTACAGCTGGGAATTTGGGAAACAATCTTTATTTATGTGAAAGTAAAATAAATTTTAAATTCAATGTAATGAATGACTTGTTCACCTATGAAAGCTCGTTTGTCACGGATTATTTTTATATGGAAAATGTTTATATGGGTCTTAAGAAACAGTGGAAAAAATTTGGTGGGGGTACAAATAAGAATTTGGAAATAATCTTTATTTTTATGGCAGTAAAAATAAATATGAAATTCAACGTAATAAAACAATTTGTTCACCTATGAAGGCTCGTTTGTCACGGATTATTTTTGTACGGAAAATGTACATAAGGATCCCAGGAAACTGTGGAAAAAAATTGTTGAGGGTACAAATGAGAATTTGAGAAAAATCGTTATTTATATGACAGTAAACATAAATTTGAAATTCAATATAATAAACGATTTGTTCACCTATGAAGGCTCGTTTGTCACGAATTATTTTTGTATGGCAAATGTACATAAAAGTCTTTAGAAACTGTGGGAAAAATTTGGTGGGGGTACAAATGGGTATTTGGAAAAATTCTTTATTTGTATTACTATAAAAATAAATTTGAAATTCAATGTAATAAACGATTTGTTCACCTATGAAGGCTCGTTTGTCACTGATTATTTTTATATGGCAAATGTACATAAGGGTCTTAAGACACTGTAGAAAAAATTTGGTGGGGGTACAAATGGATTTGGAAAAAATCTTTATTTGTATAACTGTAAACATAAATTTGAAATTCAATGTAATAAACGATTTGTTCAACTATGAAGGCTCGTTTGTCACGGATAATTTCTATATAGCAAATGTACATAAGGGTCTTAAGAAACTGTAGGAAAAATTTGGTGGGGGTACAAATGGGAATTTGGAAGAAATCTTTATTTTTACGAGAGTAGAAATAAATATGAAATTCAATGTAATAAATAATTTGTTCACCTATGAAGGCTCATTTGTCACGGATTATTTTTGTATGGAGAATGCACATAAGGGCCTTAAGGAGCTGTGGGAAAAATTTGGTGGGGGTACAAATGGGAATTTGGAAAAAAATCTTCGTTTTTATAACAGTAGAAATAAATATGAAATTCAATGTACTAAACAATTTGTTCACCAATGAAGGCTCATTTGTCACGGATTATTTTTGTATGGTAAATGTACATAAGGGTCTTAAGAAACTGTAGGAAAATTTGGTGGGGTACAAATGGGAATGTGGAAGAAATCTTAATTTTTATGAGAGTAGAGATAAATATGAAATTCAATGTAATAAACAATTTGTTCACCTATGAAGGCTCGTTTGTCACGGATTATTTTTGTATGGAAAATGCACATAAGGGCCTTAAGGAGCTGTGGGATAAATTTGGTAGGGGTACAAATCGGAATTTGGAAAAAATCTTTATTTGTATAACTGTAAACATAAATTTGAAATTCAATGTAATAAACGATTTGTTCACCTATGAAGGCTCGTTTGCCACGGATTATTTTTGTATAGCAAATGTACATAGGGGTCTTAAGAAACTGTAGACAAAATTTGGTGGGGGTACAAATGGGAATTTGGAAAAAATCTTTATTTGTATAACTGTAAACATAAATTTGAAATTCAATGTAATAAACGATTTGTTCACCTATGAAGGCTCATTTGTCACGGATTATTTTTATATGGCAAATGTACATAAGGGTCTTAAGAAACTGTAGAAAAAATTTGGTGGGGGTACAAATGGGAATTTGGAAACATTTTTTATTTGTATAACTGTAAACATAAATTTGAAATTCAATGTAATAAACGATTTATTCACCTATGAAGGCTCGTTTGTCACGGATTATTTTGTATGGCAAATATATATAAGGGTCTTAAGAAACTGTACGAAAAATTTGGTGGGGGTACAAATGGGAATTTGGAAAAAAAATTTATTTGTATAACTGTAAACATAAATTTGAAATTCAATGTAATAAACGATTTGTTCACCTATGAAGGCTCGTTTGTCACGGATTATTTTTGTATGGCAAATGTACATAAGGGTCTTAAGAAACTGTAGAAAAAATTTGGTGGGGGTACAAATGGGAATTTGGAAGAAATCTTTATTTTTATGAGAGTAGAAATAAATATGAAATTCAATGTAATAAACAATTTGTTCACCTATGAAGGCTCGTTTGTCATGGATTATTTTGTATGGAAAATGCACATAAGGGCCTTAAGGAGCTGTGGGATAAATTTGGTGGGGGTACAAGTGGGAATTTGGAAAAAATCTTTATTTGTATTACTTTAGAAATAAATTTGAAATTCAATGTAATAAACGATTTGTTCACCTATGAAGGCTCGTTTGTCACGGATTATTTTTGTATAGCAAATGTACATAAGGGTCTTAAGAAACTGTAGAAAAAATTTGGTGGGGGTACAAATGGGAATTTGGAAAAAATCTTTATTTGTATAACTGTAAACATAAATTTGAAATTCAATATAATAAACGATTTGTTCACCTATGAAGGCTCGTTTGTCACGGATTATTTTTATATGGCAAATGTACATAAGGGTCTTAAGAAACTGTAGAAAAAATTTGGTGGGGGTACAAATGGGAATTTGGAAAAAAAATTTATTTGTATAACTGTAAACATAAATTTGAAATTCAATGTAATAAACGATTTATGCACCTATGAAGGCTCGTTTGTCACGGATTATTTTTGTACGGCAAATGTACATAAGGGTCTTAAGAAACTGTAGGAAAAATTTGGTGGGGGTACAAATGGGAATTTGGAAAAAATCTTTATTTTTATGAGAATAGAAATAAATATGAAATTCATTGTAATAAACAATTTGCTCACCTATGAAGGCTCGTTTGTCACGGATTATTTTTTGTGGAAAATGCACATAAGGGTCTTAAGGAACTGTGGGAAAAATTTGGTTGGGGTACAAATGGGAATTTGGAAAAAATCTTTATTTGTATTACTGTAACAATAAATTTGAAATTCAATGCAATAAACGATATGTTCACCTATGAAGGCTCGTTTGCCACTGATTACTTTTGTATGGCAAATGTACATGAGGGTCTTATGAAACTGTGGGAAAAATTTGTTGGGGTACAACTGGGTATTTGGGAAAATATCTTTATTTATATGACAGTAAAAATAAGTTTGAAATTCAATGTAATAAACAATTTACTCGCGTATGAAGGCTCGTCTGTCACGGATTGTTTTTGTATGGCAAATGTATATAAGGGTCCCAGGAAACTGTAGGAAAAATTTGGTGGGATACAGTTGGGAATTTGGGAAACAATCTTTATTTATTTGACAGTAAAATAAATTTGAAATTCAATGTAATAGACGCTTTGTTCGCCTCGTTCGTCACGAAGAAATTTTTTTAATGTATATATTGACTATGTAATACTATAGGAAAACTTTTATAGGGGTAAAATTGGGAATTTATAATAAAGCTGTCTTCGAAATATGGTAAAAAATTATATAAAAAATATTTTTTTAAAAGAGCTTTTATTTAAATGCTCTAAAAAGTAGAAAATAAACTTTGAAGTAAATCAAATTCATCATTTTGTTACATTATATAATTTTTTTTAAGATATAAAAGCTTGTCGCCAGATTTTCCTGTGTAAAGAAGATTGTTCGCGACGAGCTTTTATATCATAAACAAATTATATAATGGATCAAAATGATGGATTTGATTTGCTTCAACGTTTATTTTCTACTTCTTAGAACGTTTAAATAAAAGCTTTTTTTAAATATTTTTTACATAATTTAATTTTTCACTTTTAGTCTTCATATGCTGTAATCCTCAGATATCGATTTTGAGACGAATCGGATCATAAACGGTAACGTCGTCCGCCATCTTGAACTAAATTTTTTACTAGAAATTCGTAATCCGCGATCCCGAAAACCCCCAGATATCTATTTTGATCTATTTGAACGTAAATGACAAAAGTCGTCGGCCATATTGGCGCCGCCATTTTGAATTTCTTTATTTTGACTGAAAATTCATAATAAGCGACCTAGGAAACCCCCAGATATCGATTTTGAGTTGAATCGGGTTTTAAACATCCGCCATCTTGAAATCGGCATCCTGAACAAATTTTTTTTACTGGAAATTCGTAATCGGCGAACCCGAAAAACCCAGATATCAATATTGATCGATTTGGACCATAAATGACAAAATTCATCCGCCATATTGGCGCCGCCATTTTGAATTTCTGAATTTTGACCAAGAATTCATAATTGGGGATCTCGAAAAGTCCCAGATATCTATTTTGAGTCGAATCGGATCGTAAACGGTAAAGTCGGCCGCCATCTTGAAGCCGCCATCTTGTTTTTTCTTATATGAAGATGTTAAAGTGTATTGTCACGAGACTTATACACGTGCAAAATTTCAAAGCCGTAACATAATGTGATAGTGGACGTATGTCGTTGCGTCTTACACGCCCTACACTGGTGGGATAGAATTTCCTCTACGTCAGCATTTGTGGATGAAATTTTGTGGATATCTTCACCTTAATTTTCTCGAATGCTTTTTTTGCATAACGTCACCCAATATCCTCTGGTCCTGTCCTCGTAATATTTTATTAATATTTTTAACCCACGTAAAAATATAAAATGAGATAAAAATTTCAGTATATTCATACTTCAAATTGTGTTCTGGGCAAGACCAATTTATGCCATCTAATAAATATTTATTCAACTTTAATTTAAGTCTCTCCTTAATATTCTTTTTATGACACATTTTTGGAAGAAAGAAGTGCATGATGTCACAACTTTTCGTAAATATTTCCCTATAGTATTCGCTAACATTTATAAGGGCTCTAGGGTTATAAGCCCTTGCCTCTATATAACTGCCTTCGACTCTTTCCTGACTGATTAGGTTGTGGCGGCAAACTTTGCAAATAATTTTTTTAAACATCTTTTTTGTTACAAAACCTGCTAAATATGAATGAAGTTCAGTTTTATAATTTGTGACATTTTCGGTGAAATGAAAATTACTCTCTTCCTCAATTTCTTCATCTGCGACTTCCGGCAAGAGCTCGACCCCATCATCCCCCGTATCACTGTGCTGAAGAAGTTTTCTAAGGTTGTTAAGGGCTCCTTCACTCTCGTCGGCTTCACAGTTACCTCCTGGAGAATGTGACGAGGTAAAATTATTTATTATTAAAGTCTTAAAGGATGCAGCAAATGATGCACATGTTGGATTAATATTTCTTCCTGCTTGCATTCGCACAAGACAAAAAAAATCCTGATTGAGATTTCTTGGGCAAAGGAACTTGACTTTGTATTTTTCTTCTAATACTTTCCATAAATATCTAAACGCCTTGATTGTATGTGACCAGTTAGATACGCTGGGAGGAACCGATTCATCTTTTAGATATCGTATGCTCCTTAAAACTTCTAGAGCTTCGTTATAAAATATATGGTGGGGTGATTTCACCTTTATTGCACATCTTGATTTTTTACCATCTACTGGCTCTACAGCTGATCCATTACAACTATCAAACAGCTTGTCAATAAACAGTAAGAAATCGGCTGTATCAGCAGCTTTAAGCGAAACCCGGAAACCTAAAAAAAAAAAATTATAAAAAATAATACAAAACTATGATTAATTAATTAAAAAAAAACAAAGATTTACAAATATATATCGGAAAGATGTCAAGAACCATCGTAACCCTATTAGGAGTTCATACATTCATAAATACATTTTTAATAAAACTTTTGGGTATTCCATGGAGATGTGAGTGTAATTTCTAAACTAAAAATTTATT
The DNA here is from genome assembly GCA_963675555.1 of Leptura quadrifasciata. Classification (NCBI taxonomy): domain Eukaryota; kingdom Metazoa; phylum Arthropoda; class Insecta; order Coleoptera; family Cerambycidae; genus Leptura; species Leptura quadrifasciata. Next base: position 72,597,011 of record OY776677.1, read on the forward strand.
GCATACCAAGTTGTTGTGGAACATCCACCTGACATGCCTGACTTGGGCCAGCAACGGGCACCGACTCCTCATTCCCTTGTATTAAAGCAGAACCACTTTGTTCTACAGTAATAAACTCATGTTCAACTTCAGTGGATTTTAAAATTAATGTGTCATCCTCTTGAATGTGTATACATACATTTTTATTTTCTTCGTTGGAAACTGTGGGAGGGAATTCTGTTAAAAAAAACATCGTATTACAAAGGAGAATTAAAAATTACCATAAGTTAAATAACATACCAGGATCACGTTTTGCCAAGAATTTCATTACTGAGGACACCCTCTGAGAGAACACTTGTGCTGCATTTTTTACTTTCATTTTTTTAATTTTGTCTTTATAGACATGCTGGTCCGTTAATCTGTTGCACATTTTAAAATCTTCTGCACCCACATCAGTTTCATACAGCGCTATTACATCACTCCAAGATGCTCGCTGGGTCTTTTTCTGGAGCCATTTAAACTCTACATCTGCTTCTAACATGTTATTTCTTATGCCTTTCAGTAAGTGTGGAGGATCGTAGAAATAAACAATCTCTTCGCCACCTATCACAAAACCAAAATAGCGATTCTCAATATTATTTCTAATACAGAATTCATCTGTTTGTTTTTTTAAAATATTATTAGCTGCTATATTGGTAGATAACTGATCAGACACAGAGGCAACTACAGTCAGACCAGTTGACTGCAATGCCCCTACCACTATCTTTATGGCAATAGCTAGATTATTGGATTTCATCCCTCCTTGAGAGTAATAATAGGCAACAGGCTGCTTCCACTTCCTAAATATCCCTGTCGCCATGAATACCATAGCATGATCAGCATAACCAGTTCTATCACTATCATCTCCATAGTCCTCAAATCCAATAATTCTGTCGTCGTTTATGTTATATGATAGAGCCGTTTCTATGCTCATTTCATCGAACGTTAGAATGCAACATCTGTCTTGTAATGACATTTTTTCAACGCTTCTTTTCAATGAATCAAAAATTGCCTGATTGATACCACAGTGTATAGGAATTTTTTTTAATAGCTTGGTCAAAGTATTTTTTGACGGCAGTGCAAAAACTTTTGATAATAGCCTATATCCTTTCGGACTTAGCTTTAATAATAATAATAATAATAATAATAATTTATTAATCCTTTTGATCACAAAAACATGATATAGGATAAGTCGATTGCAAATAGAAAAAATCATCAGTTAAAATACAATAAAAAAATAGTGAACTAGGTTAGAATAACAAACTTAAAAATAATAATAAAATAAGGTACATATATACAAGTATATACTCGTACATGCAGAATGTACATACATTTTACATATATACAGGAACACTGATATAAAATATACACATATAAATAAAAATAACATACCTAATATATATGGAGAAATAACAAGGAAATAAAAAAAATGATATAAGTGGATTGGTTACAAACTATTATCATCGTGATATTCATTCAGAGAATAATAGCATTTATCTATTAATATCTTTTTGAGTTCTAATTTAAAATGCTTTAGTTGTAGATTCTTATACCGATCAGGTAAATGATTGTAAGCTTTTATAGCCAGGTACTTAGGGCTTTGTTTATATTTAGCTAATCTGTGTAGAGGAATTTCAAGGGTTGTGCCATTGCGAGTATTGTACATATGGTGATTATTAAGCGAATTTGTGCTTAGTTCTGTTTTAGCATACATTAAGAGATTAAGTAACAAAATGCAAGGTAATGTTAATATTCCTAATTGCTTAAACAAATTTTTACAACTCTCTCGTTTATTTAATCCAAAAATAAATCTCAAAGCTCTTTTTTTGCAATTTAAAAACTCTGACACTATCGCTTGCAGCCCCCCAGGCAATTATCGCATAAGAAATTACGGAGTGAAAATGCGCATAATAATACATGACCAATACAGACCGGTCCACAATATCACGTAACTGATTTATGCAATAACATACCGGGGCAACTCTTTTACAAATATTATCAATATGCATAGACCAGGAACAGTTGTCAGATATATATAAGCCTAAAAACTTTAAAGCTTGTTCTTGTCTAATAGTACCATTTTTTGTTTTTATTAAAAGACTTTCCTGATAATTTTCTTTTAAGTTACTGAATCTTAGAAATGCAGATTTATTATTATTCAAAATCAGGTTATTCTCAGTGAACCATTCGTGAGCTTGTGAGATCTTTAGATTTGCTTCATTTATCGTGTGCTCTATTTTTGAATTTGATATTAAGAAAGATGAGTCATCGGCAAATAATAAAGAGCCATCAAGAGAAAAATCATTTACGAAAATTATATACAGTAAAGGACCTAGAACGGACCCTTGCGGTACTCCGATTGAGATTCCAAGGACATCAGACTTAATATTATTAATTTGGACAAAATGTGCTCTGTCACATAAGTAGCTTTTAAACCATTTTAATGGTTGACCTCTTACACCATACTTCTCCAGTTTATTTATAAGACGAGTATGGCACACAAGATCAAAAGCCTTGCTCAGATCAAGAAAGATACCTACACATTTCTTACCTGTATCTAAGCTTTCATAAAGATTGTTTAAAAACTGCATAATAGCCGTTGTCGTAGAGAGGCCTGTGCGAAAACCAAATTGATTACTATTAAAAAGTTTGTGTTTATCAAAGAATTTTACGATTTTTTGGGCAACATATTTTTCAAATATTTTAGAAAAAGAACTCAAAAGTGATATTGGTCGATAATTTTCGACATTTGACATACAACCTGACTTATATAATGGTACTATCTTGGCAACTTTTAGTTTTTCGGGGAAAATTCCTTCATTTAAAGAACAGTTTAAGAGTTGAGTTAATGGTTTCAGGATTGGCATTATACATTTTTTTAATAAATTTGTGCTGATATTATCCTCACCTGAGGAATTGGAATTTTTAAGATTTTTTACTGTACTCAAGACCTCAAAGTCAGTAGCTGGTTCAAAAAAAAATGAGAAAGGGTTTTGTTTTATACATAATTCCTGAGAAATATTTTGAGATATTTTAGGAAGTAATAAACTGGGTACATCATTGAAATACTTATTTAGATGGTTGCCAACAACATTAGTATCATTTGTTAGAGCATTGTTTACGTTTAATATAATTTCATGCCTATTTTTATTATTATTATCATTATGTCTGATTATGTTCCACGCCATTTTTGATTTATTTTTAGTATTAGCAAGTAGGCTATTGTTATACATTTTTTTAGCTTTTTTTAAAAGTTGTCTGTAGATAGATTTATACTTTTTATAAAACAATTTTATTTCTTCACCCCCATTTAAAGTTAATGCATATAGTTCTTTTAATTTTTTTGAAGATATTTTTAAACCGTTTGTTATCCATTTTTTTGTTGACATTTCATTATGTTTTATAGTTTTAGTTTTTACTGGAAAAGCTAATTCAAAATGATATAAAAAAGTATCACAAAATATAGCGAATTTAGTATTTGCATCACATGTTGAATTTAAAATATTATCCCAATTTTCGTTCTTAAGTAAATTACAAAAATGTCGAATATTATCAGGATTATTTAATTCTCTGTATGTTACCCGTTTTTTATTATTAATATCATTTTTAATTTGAACCGAGATTATTTGGGCATTGTGGTCACTGATACCATTATTTATCACTGAACTCTCGTACAATTCTTCATTCAAATTTACACAAATATTATCTATGCAAGATTTAACTCTAGTAGGTTTCTTTATGGTAGGTGTAATACAATAAGAATTAAAAATATCTAAAAGGTCTGTGCATTTCTTAGAAGGCAAAAGAAAATTTATGTTAAAATCGCCACATATTATTATATTATGTTTTTTATGATTTTTTAGCAGCATGTTTAGCGCTATATTTAGCTTGTCAATAAAGATGGAAACATTTCCATCTGGGCTTCTATATAATGTTAAAATTATAAAATATTCATTTTCTTTTACCGTGTATTTTATAGCTGAGCATTCAAAATCTTTTTCTACAGATAGGTTACTTACATAATCTAGATTAACATAATTTAAGCTGTTTTTTACGAAAATGCATACACCTCCATTTTTAAAACTTTCTCTGCAGTAATAGCTACCTAAACAATATCCATTAATATTTAAGGACATAAGTTGGTCTTTCTTTGCCCAAAATTCAGACACACAAAAGATATCACAATTTATATTTTTTAAAAATACTTCTAACTCTAAAAGTTTGTTATTAATGCATTGCACATTTTGATGAACTATCTTGATATTAGTTGCCCTCGCTGTACTTCCAAAAAATTTCCTCTTGAGTTTATTCCGACATCATTTGTTGCTTCAGAAACTTCACTTTTCCCTTCTGCCGATTCGGACGTCCTTAAGTTCATATTTGGACTTTCTTGCGACAAGGAATTTTCTTCCATATCAATAATATGTGTGTTGTCACTATAATTATTTTTATTTAGTTGAATAAATATTAAGTTTTTGTCATTATTTTTACACAATATGTTGTTAGTAATTGCACATGCTAAATCAGACTTTCTTGATTCTTCCTTATGGTATTTGTTGACATCTACAATACGCACTTTCCCAGGAATACATTTATTCAGCTTCCACACAAATTCACTTAGCTTATTGTTAAATTTATAGATAAACTTGTCCAATTTTGAATTTTGATATGGCACAGTGGTGATGATAATATTCGAAAGTGAACATAATTTAACTTTTTCCCAAATATTTCTGAAAGATGGATACTTGTCTGTTTTCCTCTGTAAATTATTTGAACCTGCAATGATAACGATATAGTCGTCCATTGTATAGCTTGCAGTTAAAGGTTCTATATTTTCAATAACTTGATCGAAACAAGCCCCAGGTTTGATAACGGTTTCAATTTGGTATTTAGCAGGAGATACTCTTTCATTTTATTAATGTTACGGCCATAGTCATCACACAATAAAATAATTTTATGTTTTTTTATATGGTTACCTGGAATCCTTTTTGAGGGGTGACTATGATTTGTTGGCTTAGTTTGGCTGTCTGTTATATCTGAATCTGACTTTTTTATTTTGTGGTTCTTGATATTATTAGAATTTTTCAAATTATTAATTATTTTCGTTTCCAAATTTGCACAGTCTTTAGTCTCTACGCCGCTGGATGATTTAAAGTAAGTCTCAGTAGACGTAGATGTATTTTTTGTTTCATTCTTTGTTTGGGTGCCAATACTTTTTAATATTTTACTGTTGACATATTTTTTCCTAATATGTTTTATCTCCTCTTCTAAATCGACGATAATTTTTTCCTGATCTTTAATTAGCTGGTTCATCTCCTCTTCCGCATTTACAGCTTCGTATATAATTAATTTATTTTCCACTTTTAGTTTATAGATATGCTTATCTTTCAAATTATTGTCCTCATTAAGATCGTCAATGGTCTTTTCTAGAAGAATACTTTTTTCGTCTTCATGGTCACTTGAAATATCTTCCTCACAACACATTATTTTATTACGTTCAATAAAACGTATTTGTTTTTTAAACTTAGGCACGCAGCATTTGTGGTATATATTATAGCATTTTACACACACGTAATGCAAAAAAGGTTTATTTTTGCAACATTTATAATAAAATGAACAGGAGCTCTGTGAACAAACAACCTTACTCGAAGCCATATTAATATAACCTATGGACAGTGCAAAAATTTTATCTTCAATAGTATATCTTCTCCCACGTGCTCTTTTTGGCTGACATTCTATTTGAGATTGTAAAAATCTCAATGTAGCATTATTAATTTTATTAAGTTCACCCGAATCGAGATATTGTAGTGCTTGCTGGAGTCGTTCTCGGTTGTTTGTATTCTCTCTGTCTAATTCTGCAGCAGTTTTTTTCAAACTCTTTGCCAAAGTATACATAACCTTGGCTTTCGGTGTCAACTGTACACTTCGTCTGACGTTAAATCCTCTCCTTATTCCTGCAAAAAATAGAAATAGTTATTATTTTTGACGAAATTATTATATTTCCTTATAATTGTCAAATAAAAGGGCAAGATTAATTAAAATGAGACGCCATGCTTCCGAAGTCTCGCTAAAATATTTCAATAACATCAGGATGCTCAGTGGGGCGAGCGTAGGTGCGTTTTTACTATGTACATACTTCGGTATGCGATGTAAAGCAACGACAGGCGCAATTAGTACTTGGATAGGTGACCATTTCAACGGAAACCGCGTCCTCGCCTCTCACATCTTCCAGCGGTTTGTATGTGCGGAAGCTATACAACCTTAGGCGAGGGTTGTATAAGAGATATACCATCCTTCGGAGGGGATGTAAAGCCGTCGGTCCCTTGTCTATTAAATGTTAGGCAAGTAAAAGATCCCTACTCTTCTTTAGGGAAGAGGTTCGGTTGGGGGGGTAGCTCATCTACAGGCGTCGGTGTTAGGCCTCAGTAGCGAAAATAGGCCAACGTTAAATAAATGTATAAAAAAAATATACCTTTTCTAGTTCCTAATGCAGATCGTGTAGTACTGAGGAACGAGGGGCTATTCCTCTTACATGTTTTCTTTACAGTTGGCTGTAATACATGACTGGGACCGGCAGAAATTTCTTCGATCTTCCGTTTGGATGCATGTAATATATGACTAGGACCAGCAGTAACTTCTTCCACAATTTGCTTGGATCCATGCTCATCTCCATGCATATTCGAAAACTCACTACATTGTGGCAAAGGTTCTTCGACATTTAACACTAATGCTGGAACATGGCTCAATCCAGTAACAGGTTCTGGTATAGGAGCCTCTCCTAAAAAACACATGTCTGTGTTATATTTAACAAAATAATACAATAATATTTATTCGTCAAAAAAATACAAAATATAAATTTCAATACAAGTAATACATTACAAGATATGTCATGGAAGAAACCTTACATGTGACATTTTTATGTATTCTTAAGTAATCTACTCGTAATTTTACAAAATAGTTGATGTTATGCCCATATATATACATACCGATAGGATTTTGAGAAGGCAAATTCAGAGTAGGCAAACTCCCCACCACTAATCCAGATCGACTAAAATATTGTGGATCTATTCTCGTTCCAGAGGAAAAATGATTTTCGCAAACACGATAGTTTTTTCTTACTGTTTCAGGGTCCATTGTTTTCAAATCTTCCCGCTGAATGGGCTGCATCCACTTTTGATATACCTAAAATTTCAGATCATTGTTGAATAACATTATTATTTATCTACACTATAAAAAAGTTATCCAAGTCCAATATATTGTAATTTTAGAGTGTTGAAACTTCTAATACGATCCAACATATTTTAGCAGTTTTGTGATTTAGTATTCAATAGTTTAGTATTTGAGGAAATTGCATCCGGCTGACTTAGCGGTTATTAACTGGTAAGCCAAATATCAAAACGGTTTTATGAATATGATTTAAGTAACCGGAAAAACTTGCGGCACACCATTTTTGACACCAGATTTAACGACTGGTTTAAAAATATATATACTTTTTATATTAATGATGAGGGCTACTGAACCTTAAATGAAAAATAATTACTTATTAATTGCCAATAATTACTAACTATTAGCAGAATTGAACACGTGTACAACATAGAAAGTTCCAATGAAACATTAAAATCACTTACCTCCACATCCACAGGAAAACGGTGAACTTTAACTTCTTTATTTTGTTTTGTGCACTGTGGCACACAACAATACCAAACCATTGGAGGCATGACGGCAAATATAAAATCGAATAAACGAACGAACCTAACCTTAAATAGGCGATCTACACAACACAACAGCTTCCAGAAAAATGTGCTCGCACTGCTCGCTCACCGAACTCAATCGAAATTTCACGAATAAGACTACTAGCGCCAAGCGCTACAACATTAAAATTTCTCCTCCGTCCCACTTCGGTAAGTGCGGACCGCAAAGGCCCTGAGTTGATATAGCATGACTAAAGGCGAGTCGTTGTCGAGCGTGCTTAATGTTCCAGTCAAGTATTTTAGAAATACACTAAGCCTATGATAATAGAGAATTATTAACGTGATTAATCTGAAACATTATGCGCTAACGTGTGAAATACATTTCAAACTAGAATTTATTTATAGATATAGTGATATGTTTTTTTAGACACATTTAACAGAATTTTTAGGTAGTTACACGACTGAAAAATTAAACTTTTTTAATATTGAATTTTGCCATCGCTAAAAATACTCGAAACAGCTCGAATTTTCGACGAGAAAATATTAAGTGAAATTAAGAAATGAAATTGTAGCGGAAAATTGAAATACAATCGCAAACTTGCTTGTCAATCGGCATTTATTTCCCTTCGAATTTGAATGAGACACAGCCGATATTATTTTGCATGAACATTGGTTATTGCTGAGGTATCATCCTTCAGCTTATTTGATTGATTGGCTCATTTAACACATTTTATTTTTTATTTGATCATATTAAGATCTCTGAAAAATTCAGTAGCAGTAGTTTTTCCATTCTGAATTTTTTTAATACATTATTTTCTAGTAATATTTTTTTTTAACTGAGTAATTTTTACCGTTTGTAGTTTAGAAGGTCTGATATTATTTTATATTATTCTTAATGTTTTTGCTACTTACTGGTTATTACTATACTATTACTGAAAAGTGTACTTTAATGCTCCTTACTAGATTTGCATTTTGCTAAAATGATGTAACTATGCCCTTGCAAAGAGAATTGAAACTGTTGGAATTCATTTTAAGAAAGACGACTGTCAGAACTACACCTATACGATATTTAATTAATGATAGACATATAACCAGAAATATGTCTCATATTTATGTACTTAATTTATTGAGAAAGCTGATGAAAATTGGATCAGTAGCTAACAATAAAAACGTAATTCAGCGCACGCTGTATGAAATGAAAACGCCCAAACAGCTATATTAGAACATGTACCTCTAGACAATATATTCAGCACTAGACAGCTACTTGAAATCTCAAGCGTAGGCCAAACTAGTGCGCAAAGAATTTTAAAAAGTAATAAACATCATCTCTACCGGACACAACTCGTGCAAGAATTTCATGAATGCGAAGGTGATCGTTGTTGACAGTTTTGTGGGGTGAACAATTATTGAACAACCTATTTTTTAACGCTTGTTCTTCTGGCGAATCCTATATTAAACGGAACAGTGAATCGACACAGTTGCGGTTATTGGGATGAGCTCCACCGCATTTTGTGGCTGGTATGAGAGAAGTAAGAGAGTTGTTACATGAACCATTTTCAGGTCATTGGATTGGCGAAGTGTAATTGAGTAGCTAGCAAAACCACACGGTCTTGCCTCCTTAGATTACTTTCTATTGAGGTATTTAAAAAGCAAAGTGTTTGATACCAAGCCAAACTTTTTAGCAGATTTGCCTTAGAAAATTGTAGAAGAGTCGTAGAACTGCTGTAAAATGTTCGTCAAACCTTTCAACAAAAGTTATGTTATTATAATATAGAAGTTGGGTGGATATTTCGAACATTTAATCAAATAAATTATTTTTACATTGATGATTTTAAATTTTTTGGATCATACAATTCCAAAATTCAATATCTCGAAAAATGTTCACTGAAATGTTATCAAAATAAAACAGCTGTAGAGAGAATGGAAATGAGATATAACTTGGACTTTACTCCCCTTAAATTTTTGAAGGAGTTGATTTCCTCGTATAGTGGATGAAGCAAGCGGGTTGAATTTATCGTGGTTGTACCTACCCCTTGAAAACAAAATCAACTTATTTTTTTATGGATTTCATTTTAGCTTCACTTGTTTGTTGGATTGTTAGGGTCAAATCTTGCAATCCAATTTTAACCCACTTCCACATATCGACTTGATATGAAATTTTGCACACATATGTAATTTCTATGACAATTCAATTATATGCAGTTCAGATGAATCTCCCCGTTCAGTACTTTTTGTCGTACTATTAGATTTAGATTTACCGCGTTGCCATCTGATAGCTCATAGCGTAGCAGCATTAGACGCTCGGATAGGCCTTGTGGTACTTGTGTTAAGTTGGATACAAGTTGATTCCGAACGGCAATCCTACTCCATGTTGCCTTCTTGAATTGGTGGGAAGACCTTTCCAATAGAAGGTGTAGTACTTTTCTGTGAGAGAGCCTTCCTCCAAAAATCGAGTTTCGCTGAGAGCTGCAACGTCAACATTGAGTCGGTGAAGTTCTCTATCTATTAGAGCAGTTCTTCTTTCAGGCCGATCGGTGTGAGTGCTGTCGTTTAAAGTACGAACATTCCAAGCGCCGTAGATGAAAAAATTAGTTTTGTTGGATTTAACTTGTCGGTGTTTTTTTCGACATTCGATGAGGTGTCCCTGTGGGCACCCTCCCCCGGAGATCCGATCGGGAGGGTATTTTACCTACGGATGATTTTGTCCCACTTGAACGCTCCATCATTTTTTAAAAGCCTTAATCGACTGAAAACGAAGCTGCATTTGAAGTTTTAGCTGGAGCAGGTATGCAACTGACCAGCTCGGTTGCGGAAGGCGAGTGGTGTGGTCCCATGGCACAGAAGGAGACTACGACGATGGGGTAACCAAACGATTCCAAAAGCAACCTTTGTGTGCGGTGGGTTATTTTTACCGCACTCTTCATGAGAAGGTGGATGTGCTCACGGCAAAAGGTAAGGGTTATTCTGCCCTTACTCGGTATCTATGGGGGCGTTATAGAGAGGATAGTTCAAATAATAAAAGAAACTAGATTGTTTGAAAATTCGGAAATTTTTTGAAATTCAAAAATATTTGATAAATCGAAAATTTCTTAAAATTAAAAAAGAATTTTTTCCTTAAGAATATTCGAAATCACCATAGTTTTTAAAAAATGTCAAAAATATTGTACGAAAGCAGTGAAATACAAGCTGATCCGATATAACTCCAATCGATTAATTCGACATATGGACCTGGAACTTTTTTCATCGAAAAAAGTGCTTCCATCAGTTCAATTATTGGTTGGATATTTTTACGGGTTACAAAGTTATAAGGATTTTTCCATGACAGCATCTGGGCTTACGTCGATTTTCATCAGCAGAATCATTCGGATTCTATGCCTATGTGCCAAATATGAATTTGATACCTCTACCCAGTCGAGAGTTATAATTTTTTTCGCATTTATGACGTCATCTGGATTTACATCTATTTTCTATCAATAGAGTCATTCGGATTCTGTCCTTCTTTAATATTGCCATCTACGTGTCAAATATGAATTCGATATCTCTAACCGTTCACCAATTATAAGAATTTTTCGAGTTTGTGGTGTCATCTGTGCGGCTTAGGTCTTCAATCCGCTGATTAATTCAGATTTCATCCCACATCTATTATTGTACTACCTATGTGCCAAATATGAATTCGATATTTCTACCCGTTCGTGAATTTTAAGGATTTTTATGAAAAATTTAATAATAATCCTTACTTTACTACTATTTTGTGTTACTTTTGAAAGTAACACCCTGTCTAGCGTTTTGGCTTGAGGGGAGGTGGGATGGAGAAATCCTCTCATAAATTTGTCGCCACATATACAATTTGCAGCAAAATTATTTTCATGATTTTCATGAAGCTTTAATGATTTATAGGTGATATGAATATATTGTGACGCGTTTTTCTCCACCTCGCACGTTGCCGTGGAGAAAAGGCGCGGCCACTCTTTGACACACGAGCTTCGGAAACAAGTTTTCGAATTACTCGGGCGCCAGTCCTAGTTTAAGTGATAGGACACACTACCCTCAAGCCGAGTACGCGAGGCTGAGCAGCTCAAGTGGAGAAAGTTTATTCCAGTGGGTCAATATATGGGAAATTAGACGTTCACACACAGACAATAAAACTCAGAGTATTTCAATAAAGTCAGTATATTACTATAAACCTATATGGACAAATCTACTTCAACTACTAAACTCTATAAGTTACTTAGGCCGGGAGGAGCAAGCAAAAATCTAGTACCAAATGACTCAGGCGACAAGGATAGCAAGCACAAAACTATTATTTAAAACTTTAGCACCAAGCAAACGGCAAAGTGTTAACACAAAGTAAGCGGCGTTACGTGGGCAATTTAATGAAGCGATACCAAGGTGCAGATTAGATACGGATACCAGGCAAATGAAGCAAGACCACAATTATATACAGTATTACAATGGAAAGAGATAAAAACTACAGTGCAACAGTTTATAGAATACTTGGCTAGTGTTTAATGTGTCCTGAAAAGATACGGCATAATTATTACAGTTATACGGCAGCTTTTTTATAACATGCAGTTCCTCCTGGTGGCGGCTGAAACAGACAAGGTATGATTAATAAACATAAATGCAACTTTTCAGTACTCTTGAGAACCCCAGCGGGTAGTATCGCAAGTACCTACAAGATGCAGTTCCTCCTGGGATCGGCTGAAACAGACAAGGTATGATTAATAAACACGAATGCAACTTTTCAGTACTCTTGAGAACCCCAGCGGGTAGTATCGCGAGTACCTACAAGATACAGTTCCTCCTGGCAGCGGCTGAAAAGACAAGGTATGATTAGTAAACACGACTGCAACTTTTCAGTACTCTTGAGAACCCCAGCGGGTAGTATCGCAAGTACCTACAAGATGCAGTTCCTCCTGGGATCGGCTGAAACAGACAAGGTATGATTAATAAACACGAATGCAACTTTTCAGTACTCTTGAGAACCCCAGCGGGTAGTATCGCGAGTACCTACAAGATGCAGTTCCTCCTGGGATTGGCTGAAACAGACAAGGTATGATTATTTAAACACAGTTTGCACTAGCCAAGTTTTCCTACTCCGTTGACTCTCTTCTCTTTGGTCTTACTTACTTCTTGGTCTGGATTCAGGATTCTGGTTGCGGGAACGGTCAGAGCGGACTGACCCACTTGCTTGGTGTACCGGGACTTTTCTATAATCAAACAACTTATTAGAGTAGCGGGAGAAATGCGCCAAATAGATGCCTGCTTTATTCAATGACAAAATGTGAACTTAGAAAAATTCCCCGGTTCGGAATTAATATGTGGCAAGTATTATTTACCTGGAGTTTGAATTTTTCGGAGGAAACACGTCTGCTTGCTTCGAGTCAATCAGGCTGACTGCCTACACGGTATGAATTTAATTACTTCCTTCAGATAGGAAGGAGTGGGAGAAACAGCAGAAAACAGATGCGTGATGGATCACGGTGACGTCAGCCGGACTTGGCAAAATATTTGAAAGATTTTGGGGACTTAGAAAAATAATTCAGAATCAGCTTGGGACTTAGAAGAATAATTCCACGATGGATTTGTGGACTTAGAAAATTATTGCAAATACAGATTTTACGGACTTAGAAAAATTGATGTTACCTGGCGGCTTCAAATATTTAGCGTGAACACGTCTGCTGGCTCTGAGTCGATCGGGAAGACTAACTGGTCGGTGTGAATTTAATTACTGCCTTCAGAGATGAAGGAGTGGGAGAAACAGCGGAAAATAGGTGCGCGGTGGATCACTGTTAAATGTCTTTGGGGATTTAGAAAAATAATTCCACGATGGATTTGTGGGCTTAGAAAAATAATTCAAATATTGATTTTACGGACTTAGAAAAATAAATGTCACCTGAATTGTGGACTTGTAATATTTTCAGGACAGCCCTAGAGCCAACAGCAGGCACGTGTACCTCGTGGGACGGCAGCTAGAAGACTAAATGCGGAATAATTAAATTATTCCCGTGTACTGAAGGACTACGTCACATAAGTGACGTCGAACGGATTTGTAAAATATTTTCGGACTTAGAAAAATAATGCCACGATGAATTTGTGGACTTAACAAATTTATCTTACTCTTGTGGAAACACTTGGCGCGATCTTATTTCAGGAACGCACCCAACCATCTCATGTGTGTGTCGGCAGACTACTGCTGTGTCCGCTGGTAATTTGCGAGCCTAGACTCTTTCTATCCAACGCGCTGCTTCCTTAACCTGAGTGCATCTGTACCTTATAATTGAAATACCTACTCGGGGTTTCTAGAAATTAATTAATTTTAAACGAATTTGCCTACGGCGGTACAGTATATTTACAAATATAACAGAACTATAACATGTTTTCGAGAAAATAATGGTATTTTATACATATTTCGGTAACGAAAAATACTTCGTTACACTATGACTTCTATCGATCATAACTTTCTTATTTTTCATACTGGAGAAAAAATAAAACACGCGTCTAGTTCACCGAAATGTTACATTTAGAGTAACATTTTGGGCAGGGCGCGATTTTTTTATAGCCTAGGGAGGGGGGGGGGGCGCTATGTGTAAAATTGAGTTTTTGAGATCGGCATCTTGAAAATATTTCGCAATATTTCCGTAACTGTGCGTCTTACAAGAAATTTGTAAAAAGGTTTTTTTGTTGACAATCGAATTATTTACAATTTTATATGAGTAACTTTTCGTTTATAATTCAATGATAAAAAAGTTATAGCCAAAAAAGACAGAAATTGGTTATCTTTTAGGCGCTATAAATTTTTCTCTACCAATTATAAATAAATACATGTTTTAACACGTAAAAAGAAACGTCGGGGAAAGCAAGTCTCCACTTTGGAGGACCCCAATTCGTTAATTTTTGGAACAGGACAAAGAAAAAACTACTACTAGATAACTTAATATAGGAAATATTAACTTATAATTAAAAAAACACTTTTAAAAACAAGCTTTTATTGGAAAACTTTCTTAATTTCACATTATAAGAAATAGCATTAATTTCATTTTAATATGTAATTTAACTTAAATGTTTATACACTTTTCCTTTTATAAACGTGTTTCTGTAAACGCATATGATAACTTTAAATTAACGTTTTTTATATACATGTAAACATCTAAAGAAAATTACAACTATAAGTGAAAAAATTGATAAAATACGAGTACACTTATACCACCCAGATAAAAATAATAAATATTATTTCAAACGTGATTTATTAAAGTATTTCAATATGCATGTTATATCAGCTTTCCACACTGTATATATTTTATTATGTCCATTATCAGTAATGTTGTCATAAAGTAATTCAGTACCGGTATAGATAAATTCACAAATTGTATTATATTCCTTTTCGTTATCTTCGTAATATAATACGTCTGCAGTTTAAAAACACGTATGGTTTTAAATTACTCTATGAAATGCAGAATATAACAAATTGATGCTAATTCAGCATTTGATTATCGATCTTATAAATACACCCAAAAGGCATTCAGTTAACAGTTAGCAATTAAACGTTAAACTCAGTGTTTCTCGTATCCGAGATCCGCAATATTTTAGTATATTTAATATTCAAGTCAGTTTTATTAATTTCTATTATGTCAGTATCATAAGCTCAAACGCTTTTATATGAATTTAGCAATTTTAAGTAACATAATAGTGTAAATATCGATAAAAATAACTCTTTGTGTTTTTACAAATAAAATTGTTTTTAAAAAGTCTACAAGTGACTTCCAAATCTAACATGCATATTATTCAGAAAATTAGTTAAAACTGAGATTATTTCATGTTAAACCTTAAGCTCGCGTTTTGGTCTATTTCAAACCGATTTGAAATTTACTAATCTTTCATTCTTATCTCTATATCATGACTTTAATAGCATAGAATTAGTTCAATGTGACCCTCTTTTCAACTCCATTCGTGTTCATTTAGATTAGGGTTGAAGAAAAACAACGCTCGATAAGATTTAGTGAACAATAAATAATGACTTTATTTTTATATTAGTTATGAAAACTGTAAAGTTGTTGAAGAAATAAAAGCGGGAACCGAAAACAGGTTATTAAAAAACAAAGAATTTTTAACAACGGAAATTACATTCATTTTTATTGAATCAAATCGTTTGGAAACATATTTTTTTTAATAATTTTTTTTACGATTTAGCATTTTTTCACAGTATTTTTTAAATATCTCTGTTTTATTGGTTGGATCGGAAACTTGCAGGTATTGAGACTAGTTTATAATAAAATCTAAAAGAAAACCAGCCAGTCGAATTGGTAGCTATTTGGTAAATAAATTAAATATTCAAGTCGGATATGCTGCTAGATATGCTTAGCAGACTAAAACGACTACGCCAAATTTGAATTTGAAATATTGATTCGAACGGCTGAATTGTTTATTTACAATTTTTATATTTTGACCTTCTGCAAATCGTTCACGATGATTTTAACTTTTTTTTCTTTCATTTTAAACCGTATGTTTTTCAAAATTTGTTATAAGCAAAAGGATTTTTCAGCTAAAAATTATTATTTGCAATAAAAGCTTTCTTCAAACGTCAAAAGAACATGGCTCTAATGACAAGCTGTCAATTCACACACTTCATCAGATCGGAAGAAGAAGTGTTTTACTTCCTCTCTTATCATTTTGAGTACAGTAAAAGTCTTTTACTGCCGCCCACGAGTAGCACTAATAGTATTTATAAAAAACAGTATTTATTTAATTCTAATTCGACGCTTGAAGAAGATATATGATATTTTGTGAGTAAAATGATTTCTTGGGACTCGGTTGTTGTTCAATCTTTATATAATCGGACTGATTGCCCCTGAGGTATCAATTCACCTACCCTGGCTGCGGAGCTTTTCGCTGATACCTATAGAGGTTTTCTCAAATGATTTCCAAATATGTCATAGCTCAATATTCATTTAGCAAAAGCTGTGATAGCTGAAGGACCATATGTTGTTGAAAAAAGGGAGGATTACGTTTTATGCGCGATATGGACTGCACCAACTCAATTCAATACAACTTTATTTAAAGGACATACTATATATAGTCGGGTGTATATTTACTGGGCAGTCAAAAACGCACCAAAATCTTTATGGCCTCATTAAAATACAGTTACTGTCTGTACTGTCTCACCTACGACATGAGTCATCGCAGCGAGCTAGGATTTGATGGGGCGCGTCTGGTTCAGCGGTCAAAAACAATTTAAAAAAAATTAACTCCTTTCGCCGTGCAGAGCAAATTAAAATAACGAATCTATTCAAAAGCATTTCTTTTTTAAACACTGAACACATACTAAAACAATCACTTTTGTAAGTAACACACTAATAGATTTGGTAGTTGATGCGGGAAAAAGAGATCAAGAAAAAAAACCGCTTCAAGCAACTACCGCGGGGCATTCCATATATGCCAGTATATAATTAAAAAATTAAGATTGAAATAATTTTGAATCTTTAATAGGTTCTGTAAGGGGTAATGAAGAAGAATTTAAAAACAAAAATCAATAAACATAAACAAAGAGGGGGACGGAAAAGAGTTGAAGGTTTAAAGTTTAAAGATTAGAAAAGTTAGATAGAAGAAGTTTTTGGCAAAGGGAGGGTAGGCAAAGAGGTTGCCGGGAAATGAGCAGCACCTGGTATTGTAATTTGTATTTGATCCAAAAGGGGACAATATGCTCTCTAATTCTTGTAATGTTGTGGGTTAACGGACCATAGTCCACCTTGAATGCATAGAATTTCTGAGATATTTCCTGGATGTAGTCCGCTATTGGCGTTATGTCATTACAGCGTTCGCAGAGGACTCTGAGGGAGGTGTATCTGTCAGAATTTGAAATGAGGTGCACAAATTTCTGTTAACACTTTTAGTTCCTTAAATGTCGTAATCGATGTGTTGCATCACGCCGGTGTCGCGTATCTAATTCTCAGCCTAACCATTACTGTATATATCAACTTTTTATTTTGTTTATTTAGTCTGCTACTCCTGATCAAAAGTGGATACAGACTCCTGGACATGGAATATATTGTCCTCACAGTGTCGCTTATGTGAGTATCAAACGTCAGTCTTTTGTCCAGTCTGACCCCTAAGTACTTCACCCACTTTTTAATCGGGATTTGGTTCCCCCTATCAGAATTTGACTGCAACCGCGAAGTTGGAAATTGAGGTCGTCACGAAAAGGAGTATTTTTGACATTTCGTGAGACCGTTTTTATGTTTCACGAAATCGCGTTTCGAATCTCATTACTGTGATACCGTTGCAAAAGTGTCTCACTAGCTCTCTTGCCGCCTATTTGCTAATAGGTACAGGAGGGCGGGGGAAGTAGGGATGATAGTTGGGGGCGATCGGAACGCTCATGTTTCTTAATAAATTCGAATTGAAATTTGATATATGAGGTTTAAAGAGCTTTTTTTCTGTCCATGTGATAAATGTTTTCAGATGCCCTGAAAACTACAACAATATCCTTAACAGCAATTTTGGCGGTCATGTCTGGCTCTCAGGCCCAACTTCCGGAATTTTCGAAAAAACGGGCCCCGGTGTTCGAGATGTTGCTTAATCGTGATTTTTATGAAACTAAGATTCTATCAACAGCATTTTTTTGTGTTGCCGAAAACATGCAAAAATAGGTTTTGCAAGGTCGTCAAAAACAAACTGTTCTTTGCAGAGAGTGTAATACCAGAACCAATGATCTAACTGAGATTTTCTTGCTCTAAAAATGTTTATATGGCTGTTAACTAAAACTTAAAATACTTGACAGCGGTTTTTCATGTTGTGAATTTTCCCTACTGTAACCCTCAACATACTATCTCTTCCCCTTACCCTTTAGGCACCCTCCGTTCTATCAGGTGAGAGAGGGAAGCTGGTCACTTGAAACGGGTAGCACGTTGCTGCCACCAGGTAAGGAATAGTATCCTTCCATCTGACCACGGAAGTACGGAAAGATGTTGGTTTACAACTGTCACGGTATGGAACATCAGCTAATGTTCTGATAGTTCTCTTTTAGAGAGTGAACATTTTTTGTATGTAGTAAGCGGTTTATTATTCCGTAACTCAGTACCGTGGAATAAAGCATGATAACTTATTAAAGCTGCTTCCAAATTAATATTATACTTAACATTCTTCATAGTTTTTTCGAAAGAAAATTAATATGACTTTGCCAATTTAATTTCATATCAATGCTAAGACCTAAAAATTTTACAGCATCGGCACTTTTTGATTTAAGTAAAAACTCAAAAGATTGAGTTTTGTCTCTATTGAGGCATAGATAATTTGCAATGAATCAATCAGAATCAGTCTCAATCATTTCCTCTCTGATACCCTATCATAAATGTGGACTCTCCACATTTATGTTTTTCTCGATGTGAAAAGCTAAGGTTGTGTCATCTGCAAAAAGTACATTAAAGAAACCATTTGACATAGAGAAGTCGTTTATATAAATTAAGAAAAGTAATGATCTAAGAGCACTTCCTTGTAGGACCCCATGTTTACAACAAGCTATGTTTATTATCTTCAAACCTTTCACATATGAAATTTATTAGCCCATGCATGTACAGCATCTGATGTGCTTCGGTTTTGTCTGAATCCATATTCCTTTGGCGAGAAATAGTTATTTAATACGAAATATTTTGTTATTCTGATTGCATTATTTTTTCTATGATTTTAGCTAGAATAGGAAGTAAGGCGATTGGTCTGAAACTTGAGACATCATTTACATCTCCAGATTTCAGCAACGGAATGATCTTTGCTATTTGTAATTTATCAGGGAATATTCCACTTTCTAATATTAAATTAACAATATATGTAAATTCCTTACTGTTTTGTTTGAGTTTACAAGCACTAAACAACAAAATGGATTGACGAACGAAATAATAATTAACAAGGACTAAGGAACTATATATGTTTTCCTAATTTTTCATGAGAATTGAACTAGCAAAGATAAATTTTAACTTAAAAACACAACCTGCCAGTATATGCTTCCCTTAATCTGCAGAGAGCATTTTACCGGCAAATTAAATTATTTAGTGGAGCCGCGTACATCCTGAGCTGCCCTGTAGCAATTAAGCAACTCGCATGTCGTCAAAGAACCCCCATCGAAATATGACTGCATTATTTTCTATCTACTTAAACAAAGAAACAATATCCATCTGTGTTATCTACTACTGAGAGAGAAGAAAATTTTTACCAAAGGGGTAAAAAACGCTTACCAACTTCCCTTCCGTTTTCCGCCACCACTGGTTTTTCTCCTTACGTATGCCTATTCCTAGGCGCCAACTACCGCGTCTCGAACTGGTTTTAAGCCCTGGCCTCGCTCTGTTCACTTTTCCTTGAATAATTTCCGCACTCGATTATAAACCTGATACTCGAATTTCTTTTTAAAAAAGAAATCCCGACATGAACTCTAAACGCCTTATTGTAACCGCCATATCACCTAACACAAAAATTCCCAGCTTCGCGCCTCGTTCACTCGAACCCTCGCCCTTTTCCGTCCAACCAATTCGACGTTTCTCCGGGAAATCTTTAGTTCAACCCGCTCGAGAACCCTGGTTCCCTTGTAGCCCTCCTCCTCTTTTAAATTTATTGATGACTTTTCAAAATTTCATGCCCTTTTAAAAATCCCAATTTAGTACTCCGCGCCCTTTCTACCTTTACGCTCGACTTCCCGCTTTAGCTTACCGCTTCCTGCAGCCTACGAATTACACAACATATACATTTATAGCTAGATCAGCTGTTCACTCCAGCGATATTCGACATAAATTAAAATTAACTATGCCTCATCATCACACGGCCATGTATAAGAGAGGATTTTTATTTAATTCTATAAAGCTCTACAACTCATTACCTGAAAACTTAAAAAACACGTAACCAAAAAAAATTCAAATTCAAATTTAAAAGTTTTTTACTAAAAGCAGCTGCAAATATAATTTTAAGTACTTTACTAGAAATGGCCACCGGCCATTTCTAGCTCCTCGCGGAGTGCGGCGATGCCTGCGGCATCGCTGAGTTTGGCCTCCGGCCTCACGTCACTATATGCGGCTCAAAAGTTCCGCCGATTACGGTCAAAATTCTAAGAAATTATCTTTCAATGTACGTCATAAAATTATTTTTCAGTTTTCATCAGTTTCATTTTTTATTATTTCATTTTTCAGTATTACATTTTTTAGCTTTTAATTTTTTAGCATTTCATTTTTTACCATTTCATTTTTCAGTTTTTCATTCTTCAGTTTTTTATTTTTCAGTTTTTCATTTTTCAGTATTTCATTTTTCAATATTAACCGAACATATATTTTAAATTCGTATACGTTATAAAATATTGAAACGACATTCCCCCGAATCGTTCGAGATACAAATTCATGAAAGAGATATCTAAAATGTAATGAAAGATGAGGAAAATCTATTTAAATTTTTTTCTACTCCCTTGCGTAAATTTGCCGTTTGCCGTACAGTCTATAGTAGAATGGATATGAAATCGGCCAATCACAGCTAATCTTCCCAAAAACGGTATATCGCCTAAAGTATTTTTTATTTTAAGTACTTACTACTTACTATTTAGCCTATATATGTGTACCAAACAGGGAATTTTATTAACTGGTTTTTTTTGTGGAGTCGTAATAAAGCCTCCGAGGAGGGCCATGACTGGTGGTCGGAGAGTCGTCTATTCGGGGTAATCAGCTGGGGGAGGAGGGGGTGGGTCTGAGAACTATCTCGCAAATTATCAGCTCCTGAAAGCTTTATAACGTAAATAGTTACTTAAATATTTCAAATAAATTATTTGAATGTTTTTTTTATATTATTGCCATGCTCTTTATTCCATAGTTTGATGGTATGTTTTAAAGGTTTAATTTCGTGGTTAAGTATGACGAGCTTTAAGCTAGACTTCGCCACAAATGGGCCTAATTTTTATTTTTTGCGAAAATTATTGTATTTATATTTTTTTATAAAATAAAGCCGATTTATTATTATTATTATATACCCATTATATAACAATCATATGCTTGATCAATACAGGTCAATAGTGGTTCAGTAGTTTACCCACAGATATCGCTGTATGTGCCACATTTATATATATTTATATGCTCTACTGGCCTATTTTCGCCTGGTCATCAAAACGCTTCCATACAATGTATATGGGAAAAATTACGCTAAAACTCCTTATCACCCCTGATAAAATAATCTCTAAAGAATGCGACCACGTCCGGTCCACCGTCTACACTTTCGCACTTGGGCGACTCAAATGTTTTAAACGTTTTAAATTCTTCTATACGTACAAAATAAAGATCTCTCAGAACATTTCTATAGTACAGGTAAGGTGATGCTATACATTGATTTTTCCTTCCTTAATGTTAACATTCAATCAAGATACCCATTTAATTATAACATAATTTGCAAACACAAGCCATTTAGTATTAAATTCTGTCGCAAAATTACTTAACTTTTTATCAACATAATTTGTACACAGCAAAAAAATAACGTACAGGGGAGGGGGTGGAGGGTAATTGCTACACTATTAACCAGTACATTCAGCCTTATATTTTCTTCGTGATTTAAATAAAAATTTCCAAATAACCAAATGCATAACCATAGTTAAGAGCCATACAAACATTTTTAAAGTAAAAAAATCTTATTTAGACTATTTGTTCTGATATTACACCCTCTGCAATGAACAGCTTGCTTTTGCTTAGACGACTTGCCAAAACACATTTTTGCATATTAACCCTTTCGGTCACATAAAAATTACTATATTGATGCTATTGAGCATCTTAGCTTGATAAAGACCACGTTTAAGCAATATAATATATAGTGTATTGTCGGCACAGAATTGGCTCGGTAATGATTTAAATGCTGAACGGTGGGGGTGAACGATCAATAATGATATTTTGAAGCCCATTAAGACACTATTGTCATCTGTGGTAGATGTACTTCTAAGCACCACCTTTTGCAATTAATTGTACTGAACACAAGTTGCGGGTGCAGAAAAGTTGGGCTGTTCTGCTCAATACTTTGTGGCCATTGTAACGGTCAACCATGTCTCAACGCAAATGCCGATGGTGCTATTGAAGATTCAATAGAAAATATTGAAGATGAGGAATATAATGAGATTAATCTTATGGATTTCACTACAGAAAATATTACTGAAGCAGAAAGAAATGATACGGAAGACGGTAACGAAGAGAGAAAGAACAATAAGAGGAATGTGGAGGGGGAGGGAGAGGGCGAGAAAGAGAACGAGTTGTATAACGTAGTGAAAACAAGGAAAAATATGGATTCGGTCTATTGGGAAAACTCTGTAAAGAAACGCGCCTTGCACCCTATATCTGATGTGGTATGGAAACGGATGCATCGCTACTCACTATTTCTCTAATGTATAGCGTAAAAACGGCTCGGATGGTTCTATGTAAAAGATGTAAAGTACCTATATAACTTTGTTTTGTAGAGAATTTCCTAGAGCTTATTTTTTATGATAATTAAAAATGTCATACGACCCCGTATTTGCAAAAAACTGATTTCTGTAATTGTAACCTTTAACCTTGAATAACTGAAAATGCATGCGCGATATCGACGGGGACTTTTAAGACATTGGTTCTAAGGTCAAAATAAAGGCGTATGCAGAATTTCAGCTTACTTCATTTTTGTCAGCAGGCGGATCCTAATCTGATTGGAATATATTCATAAATGGCAGAAATGTTTAACTATCAGTACTTTCGTTTGTAATTAGCGTGTAAAAAAATTACATATTTAAATGACCGTCTTTTAGCGTACTTTTTTCACACGGGGACATTTTTTGTTGTAATTAATAATTGAAAGTTGAAAAATAATTTATTTATTAAAAAAAATTAAAAACCTTAAAAAAATGTAGTTGAAATTTAAAAAAATATATAGGTATCCCATTTGGAGCAAATAGCATAATCCTATGGGATGCTGAAATTTTCAATGTAAATAAACAATGCAGCTGTTATAATAAAAATTTTGATTTATAATTTGGTTCTAGCCCACTGGCAATATATAATATATTCACCAAGTGTTAGCAAACTATATTGATTGTTTCTGAAGATATATTAATTTGTTTAAAATCATTGTCTCAATTATCTTATTTATTACCAAAACAACTAACACTCCGGCTGATTTTGTTCATAATTTTATTCTAAACATATTTCAATTCTTACAATTTTTTGATCCAACTATTAGAAACAGAGATATCTATCAGATGCTGCTATGAAACGCTAACTTATAAAAACAATTGTTAAACTCTTGTTCCCGACCAATTTAATTCCACAAAACGTAACTGTAAACTTTCTTTGAATAAGTGGTAAGAAAAACAGACACGTTTAAAACAGTTCCCAAACGAAAGTTATTTTGTCTCCACTATTAAGATTTCTATGTTTGTTCATTCTACACCCTCACTCATGTAAAGTCAAATTTTAAATTCATGTTCTGAAGTTCTAAAATTACCAAGATCTTAATGTTAACGAAAAACAAGGGGCGGAAGATACGACATAAATTTTTACAAATTTAAGAAGTTAACTTTACCCAATTTGACTCCAGTGTTACAACTGTAATTTTATAACAAAGTTTTGTTTCTAGTACAATGTATATTCAACAATTGCATAACAGATAATATCGATTTTATAACCTCTTTCATGGAACGAAAAACGAAATCTTAGGCAATTATAAAAATTCTACCTCATTTCAAGTTATATTCCATATTCCTGAAGCTGAAAACTGATTTCCAAGAAGTATATTGTACCTTAACTGTGCTCTTTTTAAATTGAAAAATATTATTTTGGATGTTTAACAAATAATTTTTGTACATCTACTTTCTAATATTTGACATTAAAACAGAAAATTACAAGTCATGTATGTATACTGTTGTCCCCATAAGCACCAAAATACTACACTCAAGTAAATTTTGTCAATCAACTTGTCATCGGCTGGTAATTGTAAAAACTTCAGTGTGAATAATAAAAGCAAATCAGCAGTATTTTTAGTTATTTTGTAGAATACAAGATTATAGTACTAATAAACTTATAAATAGTAAAAGAATTTACTAAAAACTGTTTAGTAATAAATAATAATTTTTACACTAACTTATACATATTACATATTTACATACAAGGTTTCATAATAAAACAAATTTTTGCCAACGCCAATTAAATCGGCCCGACACAACTCCGGCAAACTTTCCCATTTAGAAATGGGCCGGACTAATAACGGGTCCGACAGAATAAAGTATCCAGTTTCAAAATTAATTCATGTCATAATATAGAGATATAAATTCAAATCAAGTCGCCATGCTTTCGCGATAAATGGAAATTTAAGGCAGTTTGCGAGAAATGTCAGTTTAGCTATGAATATGAAATCAGTTGGTCAAATGTTGAAACGTTCTCTTGCGGTTAAAGTTTATTTAGAAAATAACTATTCTGTTGTAATCGCCTAGCGTTTATTCGTCGCCACTTTCATTTAAATCCACGAGATCCAGTTCCTAGTCGAATAACAATTAAAAAGTGGATACACAAGTTTCGCAGTACTGCTTCATGTGCCAGAGAAAAACCAAAAGGAAAAGCTAGTTCTGTACGCACATTTGAAAATGCTAAACGGGTTAGAGCAACTGTGCTACAAAGTCCTAAACGATCTGCAAAACGACAAGCATTATCACTCAATATTTAGAACCGTAGTTACCGTCGCATTCTGAAAGACTTGCATCTCTACAAAATTCAAGTCGTACAAAAACTTCTGCCTCACGATTTTGGAACACGCGTTGATTTTTGCGAACGTTTTGAAGGACTGTTTTCTGAAAACCCTAATATCGTTGATTGCTTGCAGATGAAGTTCATTCTCATCTTTCGGGATATATTAACAACCAGAACTTTCGCTACTGCACGACGGAAATTGCACTTCAATTGTGCTTCATAGCAAAAAGGTTGGTGGTGTACAGTTTCCGCCTTTCAAATTTTTGGGCTGTTCTTCTCTGAGGAAAAAGACTTGACGATACTGTTACATCACAACGTTATCAAAAGGTATTACGTAAATTTGAACAACAACCTCGTGGTGTTGGTGTGGATATTTGAGCAATATGGTTTCAGTAGGATGGAGCCACTTCCCACATTGCTAGCGACTCTATGACAAATTTGCGAAGAATGTTCTCTAGTCATAACATTTCGAAATTTTTGGACATCAACTGCCCGGCACGGGCACCGGATCTCTCAGCAGTTCTTTTTATGGGGCTACTTAAAGTCAGAAGTATTTTCTAATCTTCCGCAAACTTTTGAACAACTTTAATATAATATTCGGACCTAATTCGACAATTTCTCGTATGTCCTTGAACCTATGAAAAAAATGTTTTCATAAGTTTTTAGAGAAAACGGGTATTAAATTACGTCTAGTTTTAAATGCACATAATTGATTTAATTTACTCTTAGTTGGACTAGATACAAAATAAAACATATTACAAATTCAAGAATTATTATTTTTGTTTATAATTAGTATGTACCAACGGTGTATTTATGCAATTCTACAAAAATATTTTTAATGTCAAACTGACGTAAACTGTCAGATTTACAGTCACGATCGCGTAATAAAAATTAAATAAGCATCTAGCGCCCGTTTCCATAGCTACTAAGTTGTTTATAGAACGCGTCCCCGTCAATTAATTCTAAATAAAAAATGAATCGCTTTTGGGGAAGATAAGATTTGTTAAAATTGACGGAGAAATTGAAAACAGTAAGTCAAAAAATACAAAGAGCACTCATCAGTCAATTCAATCAATTCCTTGCATTTTGCGAGAAGCCCTACATTTTAAATGAAATTTCTTCACTTTCAGATAAATCATTCATAACTCCAAACAAATTTGAAAATCAGCTAATTTAAAACTACCCATTTTTTTTATTTTTCAAACCTAAGTTATTATTTCTAAAGCCTCTTCGTCGGAATCTGCACAATCCAGAGAATCCGAATAATACTTTTTAATTATTGCATCCAAAATATCTTTTCTGTCTGTATGATCTTTCACATTTAAGTTCTTTATAAACTGAGCACAAGTAGCCCCAAAGATCATAACTTTCATTTCGTAGGCATTCCACGGGCGATTGCATTTGCCACTTCTCCACAAGAATTGTGAATTTTGATCTTCATAGTGTATTCAGACCTGGTGAAACATCTCTCGAACATCTGTACAACAGACAACTTTCCTTTGTCAAAATCTGAGTAATTCTTCTAAAAGAGGCTGTAGTAGATCAGGTCCTGTTAACAAATAATCATTCAAACTTTATCCATATGATTTAGATGCTGCATCAAATGCTAATCTCAGTTTAGGCAGCTTGTTGTATTAAAATCCTTTTTTCACATAGCTATTTCCGAATATCTTGCATTATTTTTCTCTCGGCACAATTTAGTCTCTGTTTACTGACTCTGTTTTACTTTCCGGTACCTGCAAATTATCAGCCTCTCACCGATATACTTTGCAGTAATTTTCATGATTTCAAAGGCATGAGATTCCAAATGAGTTAAGTTAATTGTCCTAGTGGTGATACCAATAGCGCCTGAACGAAATGAGTGTTTGATTGATTGAAAAGAGCAGTACCTTAACTTCCATGTTTATTGATATCTGGGGGTCCATGAAGTATTCATTCAAGGATCGTTTTTGTTTGTAAGGAGAGGATTGCTAGGGTCATATTCTTGTATGACTTTATTGTAACAGTCAATCCAATATTATTTTGGCCTAATAGGATTATCAGATGTTGCTTGATTTCAAGTGAATATGTTTTAAATGAAAATATTGTTTCCAATCATTTTCTCGATAATTTGAAGAGGCAAGAAGAAATTTTTCAATGCATGGGCTCCTTTGATTATATATGAAGGTTTTGACTCCATCAAATACACCAGAATGTCCACACATTTGAAGTTTTCCTGCTGCGACTTCATATTATTAGTCCATTGCAAACAAAGTGACTTATTTTTTCTTTAAAAACCCAGTTCATCAACCATAGACTTATCTATTAGTGTAACCGTTGAAGCTTCGTCACAGAGTGCAACAGTTTCTAAAACTGTATCACGGCCAAAACTTCTTATTTTTACCATTCTCAGGAGGACATTTATAACTCCATTTCCCCGGCCTAAAACATTTTAAGTAGTTCTTGGAGATATATCTTCTGATGATAGAGTTGATAAAGTTGATTCAGATTTATCAAGAACATCTTTATGTAACAATTTGTTGTGGAAACATTTGCAACCATTTAAACCACAGGAATATTTTATTAGACATTTTGCATCACATGAGGAATTTTCGGGCAATATCCATCAATACCTGAGGATTGTATAAGTGTGCTTCGTAGCCAAGGGATTTTATTGTGGCAACTAAACAGCAACATGATTTGCAAAATGTATCAACGACTTCATGTGTGTTCCTTTATTTGTGGATATGTTCTTACTCTGAAAATCAATTTCTCAATTATCTGATCTGGACGTGCAAAGTTTGCAGAACTAGGTCAGTGTTTTCTATAGACACCATCATATCGGAAACTGCAAGCTTATCTGCACCTTTTAGGCCCTTCTGCAACCTAATTAGCTTCTCTTTTGAAAAACAGTCACATATCTCCGAAATTCGCTTAAATTGCGATATAAATATTGCAATTCTTCAGGGTTACCATCTAAAGAAGGATAATCTTTATCAATAATTTGACGGGTCAAGAATTTTTCTTGTCTAGGTGTTGCACAAACTGTCTTCATTGTATCGAAAGTAGTCTGACAAAGTAATTTAATATCGAAGCATTTTTCTCTGCCTATAATAGGGACGTAGTCATCTTGAGTCGGCATTATTTTATCGGCCCATTTATTACTTCTTCCCGCTGGAGCTCCTTCCACGTCGTCATCATTATATTGTGAAATTACTGACTGTCTTGAACTCGAAATTTCGTCTTGCAATTTTCTTGACCTTATAATTTGTACATTTTTGTGTCCATTTTTCAGCTTTTAAATCATTTTTCTTTTTTGCAATTTAGAGTTAGCAACTGACTTTCTTGACTTCAAGCGGAGCTTCATTGTCATTTACTTACTGATAACTTTAGGTGGTCGACTAATACTTATATATATATATATATATATATATATATATATGTATTACACCTTACAAATCATGAAAGAATAGTAACCAATATCATTTGTCAATTCCCTGACCAGACATATACCGATTTCGAACTTATTAGTTCTCATCAGTATGCCATAGGTCATGGAACAGACAAATAGTTGTAAACCTACTAGTTTTATACAAACTATAGTAAATTGAGTAGTGCTGAGAGGTAAGTGAAACCTCTCAAATGGTCAATTGCTACTATACACCATAGATGTCTCCATGGGCGTATAACGACTTGCGATTCTGCAAGTACCTGAGAACGACCACCCTTCAGTCCTAGGTGGACTTAACCTACTGTTATAATATATGATTTGCAGGAAGCAACTACTCAGCGGGCAAATACCTCGACCTGCAATGAAACAAAGGCACGTTTCGTCGTATTCCTCTTGAAACCTAATATTTTTATTAGGATGTGCGCTCTGAATGGTATTTTAGTTACCAATTACTAGAAACGGAATAAAGTGTTTATAGCAGCTACCGGTGAAGGTACCCGTTATTAAAACAGAGGAGTTCCGCAGCATCGGCAATGTCCAGAATCATCTGCAGACCGGTTTCGAGCTTTTGGCTCTCATCAGTGCAGAGCAGACCCAGACACTGACCATGCTGCGGTCTCCTGATGTTATATATTGCAAGTAACACCATATCGGCGACCTACAAATAGTACAAATAGGTCCCTTCAACGGCATCTGCCACAAACATTTTAAGAAGTCTCGACTAAGGCAAATGTGACAAATAAAGTCAACTAGAGGAACGATAGATGTTAAAATGCACAAAGGCACGTTTCTTCGTGAAACTCTTGAAACCTAATATTTTTATTAGGATGTGCGCTCTGAATGGTATTTTAGTTACCAATTACTAGAAACGCAATAAAGTGTTTATAGCAGCTACCGGTGAAGGTACCCATTATTAAAACAGAGGAGTTCCGCAGCATCGGCAATGTCCAGAGTCATCTGCAGATCGGTTTCGAGCTTTTGGCTCGCATCAGTGCAGAGCAGACCTAGACACTGACCATGCTGCGGTCTCCTGATGTTATATATTGCAAGTAACACCATATCGGCGACCTACAAATAGTACAAATAGGTCCCTTGCCTTAGTCGAGGCTTCTTAAAGTGTTTGTGGCAGATGCCGTTGGAGGGACCTATTTGTACTATTTGTAGGTCGCCGATATGGTGTTACTTGCAATATATAACATCAGGAGACCGCAGCATGGTCAGCGTCTGGGTCTGCTCTGCATTGATGAGAGCCAAAAGCTCGAAACCGGTCTGCAGACGACTCTGGACATTGCCGATGCTGCGGAACTCCTCTGTTTTAATAATGGGTACCTTCACCGGTATCTGCTATAAACACTTTATTGCGTTTCTAGTAATTGGTAACTAAAATACCATTCAGAGCGCACATCCTAATAAAAATATTAGGTTTCAAGAGGAATACGGCGAAACGTGCCTTTGTGCATTTTAACATCTATCGTTCCTATAGTTGACTTTATTTGTCACATTTGCCTTAGTCGAGGCTTCTTAAAGTGTTTGTGGTAGATGCCGTTGGAGGAACCTATTTGCACTATTTGTAGGTCACCGATATGGTGTTACTTGCAATATATAACATCAGGAGACCGCAGCATGGTCAGTGTCTGGGTCTGCTCTGCACTGATGAGAGCCAAAAGCTCGAAACCGGTCTGCAGATGACTCTGGACATTGCCGATGCTGCGGAACTCCTCTGTTTTAATAACCGGTACCTTCACCGGTATCTGCTATAAACACTTTATTGCGTTTCTAGTAATTGGTAACTAAAATACCATTCAGAGCGCACATCCTAATAAAAATATTAGGTTTTAAGAGGAATACGACGAAACGTGCCTTTGTGCATTTTAATATATATATATATATATATATATATATATATATATATATATATATATATATATATATTGTGCTGTTTTACTTTTATTGAACTTAATAATTTGCAGTACTAATCAAACGTTAACTTGTTTATTTCCAATAGATAAAAAAAAACTTTAAAACCAAAAGATCAAATTAAAATCTCTTACCTTTTGATCCGAAAGTATGTCAAAATATTTAATGGGCCGGCTAGCTTATCTTTTCCTTCAGGAGCAGGTTCAAATTCAGTTCCTGTTTTAAAATGAAATTTTATTAAAGTAAAATTTCTAATCTGATATAAATAATTTATTTTCCTTGATATTTAGATAATTTAGCTTTATAACAGGTTCGAAAGTCTAATACACTATTTAAATTTTACAACATATACAACCTTGTCCAAAAATTAAACACACAAAATCCTTCCTTCTTAGTAGCTACGCTCTTCTCTTTCCAAATCCAACAATTCTCCTTTCATTAATTCTTCACCTTATCTCGTCCTTATCTCCTCTGCAGCTCCTATCCACAATAACACCTCTACCTTCTTATTTACAGTCTATTTTTACTCTTCTTCGCTGATCTCCACAATTTCTGACTTTTTCAATTTCAAATTATTAATCCATGTTTATTATTTTTCTTCTTCACTCCCTAATTTTCATTTGTTCTTTTTTTTCTTAAATTTGTTTTTCCAATTTTACAGCCTCTCTTTTATCTGTTGTTTGTTGTTCTATATCACTAAATATCAAAGTACTCAAAATAAACAAAACACCATATAAATTTTGATTAATTTCAATCCAAACATAACCTAACTTAAACCTCCTTGTCTTTCTCCAGGAAAACATTTACCAAGTATAAAAAAATTTCCTACTTAAGAGAAATGTCATAATGACTTAAATGTCAGAAATTATTTCAACAACAACTTAATAACTACTAACATAGATGTCAGTATGAAACTTACTGTTGACATCAAATGAAAACTTTAAAACTATTAAAACAACTCTAAACAAGTATTAATATTCTAAAACACATACCTTTCGAATCTTTAGCTAATTTAAATAAATTTTGAAAACCATCTAAAGGAAACAAACAAATCCAAACTCTGATTCAGCAAATAACACAAACATGCAATCTTCGTAATCGTCCAATATGCAAATACATAGCATTATATATATATATATATATATATTAGAAAGGCAGTCTTGACTGACTAGTTAAGGTACAAACCTCAATAAATTTGAGGTTGCAGTCAGTGATAAGGTATTTTGGCCAATAAAAAGAAAACTCTTTGTTATTGTCAAGCTTTCGCTAATGTTTATTAGCTTTCTCAAGACATTAATCTCAGAGATAAGAGGGGCTTCAGCATAGTTTCAACTGAGTCCATTTTGTAAATTATTTTAAACGAAATTTTAATCAGATTTTATTAATATGTGTAATTAAACTTAAGTTAAATGTTTCATTAATAACAATAGCAGTGTAGCTATGTGTGTGGGATCGACCACTAGTGACGTTTTAAGTAATTTTTCTGCCATGTGTTTCGACGCAGGTTTATCAAATTAACCTCAAGTTAATGTCTTGAGAAAGCTAATAAACATTAGCGAAAGATTGACAATAACAAAGAGCTTTCTTTTTATTGGCCAAAATACCTTATCACTGACTGCAACCTCAATAAATTTTATGTTTGCTAAAACTACACAGGTCAATATCTTCCAAACCAACGAAAATATTTGAAATCCACAAAAAGGTTATGAAGTGACACTTACATGCAATTATTTATGATATAAATAATGGCGTCGTTTGTTGCGGTTTGGGCGTCGCGCTAAGAAAAGAACTTTCGATGACAGCAACCTTAAAATTGCAATTTCTATATAGTATTTTTAATTCTGAACAATTTATATAAAATACATTTTTCCACTTAATTACTTAAAAGCTGAAAAATTGAGGAAAAAAATGTACAAATCATAAGGTCAAGAAAATTGCAAGACGAAATTTCGAGTTCAGGACAGTCAGTAATTTCACAATATAATGATGACGACGTGGAAGGAGTTCCAGCGGGAAGAAGTAATGAATGGGCCGATAAAATAATGCCGACTCAAGATGAATACGTCCCTATTATAGGCAGAGAAAAATGCTTCGATATTGAATTACTTTGTCAGACTGCTTCCGATACAATGAAGACAGTTTGTGCAACACCTAGACAAGAAAAATTTTTGACTCGTCAAATTATTGAAAAAGATTATCCTTCTTTAGATGGTAACCCTGAAGAATTGCAATATTTATATCGCAATTTAAGCGAATTTCGGAGATATGTGACTATTTTTCAAAAGAGAAGCTAATTAAATCTATCCATGTTTTAAATAATTTTTAACTTGTAAGTTTGTAAGCTGTTATTATTGATAAGTGTTTGTCCATATTTTTGAAAATTGTTTCATATGTGCAACTTCAACTTAACCTCAACATCTCGTAAGTACTCTAATGTCAACCCTAATTTAAGTGTAATACGATGTCATACTTTGTAGCGTTCCTGATGAAGAGACAATAAAGCCTCGAAAGCTTGAACAGAAATAAAGAATTTTCTTTAATTTTTGTGCTACACGACTGCATACCCAAGTTTAAATTTTAATATATATATATATATATATATATATATATATATATATATATATATATTAAAATTTAAACTTGGGTATATATATGTTATATTAGAAATATACTATGATATATAATATCACTGAGACAGGCTTAACCTTCTCAAACATATCATGTTACAGATTGCGTAACAGCTCTTCTCTAATAACCGCTCACGTTGGCTGAGCTTAATGTTTCTTTCTTGGTAATCTCTTATCATGCTGAATTGCCAATTCAATACTCTTTGTTCTCTAATGTTATAAATATAACCAACAGACACTTGTACCTTCAGTCTTATACTCACTTCAGATTAAACTACTTCAAAATTATTATTGTATCTTATTAAAACGAGTCAACGTTGACTCAAGTGTAATAAATAAAGTTTTTAAAAAGTCATTCAAACAATCCACTATCTAACATTGGCGCAGTCGTGGCGGCTCTGAAGAACACGCACAGTTCGGGAGCCTAACCAGTGGAAAACATATCGGAGGGAACAAGGAGTTCATCTGAAAAAGGTGCCTAACCTGAAGAAAAGAGCCCCTGGAAAAAGGAGAAATTCCTTAGCTGTCGTGGTGGATCCCAATCCTTTACTCAGAAGAATCTACGTTCACAAAGAAACAATAATAATAATTCAACAAGCAACAAAGCAACATATCAATCAATCAACAAATTAGCAAGTAAGAATTCATCCCAGTCGAGAAGTTGGTGTCTTCGGCAGAGTAGGAGACCTCTGTGGAAGGAATACCTGGTAACGCCCCTGGCAGAGAAGACCGCATTGTAACAAAGTTCACGGAGCAGCATTCAACTTCAATCCAGACGTGTGGAATGGAAATTTTAATGTAAGTAGATTTTAAGAATCATCTCGATTATTTTGCATATTTTTCTTATAAAAAAACAATTCAATTTAACGAACAGCAGTTCTAATATTCAAATAATAATTTCATTCAGAAGTAATATAATATTTTATTTAAAATTTATGTGACCTACATAAATAACTATACCGTTCCTATCTTAACATTGTTTTATCGTAATATCATATACTCTTTAAGTACGAACTTATCTACATTTCCTACATAAATAATTATAATCACATACCATTTTTATCTTAACATTATTTTTATCATAATATCATATATCATATAAAGGTTAAGTTTACGCCTTACTTGACTGTGAAATAAAATAAAACCCACATGTTCTATACTGTTTAAATGCACATTAGTATATAAAATTTCAGTGACATTATTCCCAACTAAAAACACTTTTTAAATTAATCCAATTATCCTTGTAATTAAATTTTGAAATATTATAAAATAAACAGCACATTCTTTTACATATAATATAAAATTACCAATTGTCAGTAGCGTACTAGCTCAAATTGAAAAAAGTGTTTTAAGTTATTTAATTATCTAAATAATATAAACAAAATGGCTACCATCACAAACGTAAGCAATTCCAATGCAAACAATTCAATCACGGCGAACGAAACTATAAATATTGAACCTTACAGGTTAAGTGAGATTTTTTCGATAGTCCCGGAATTCGATGGAAATCCGATATTTTTACAAACCTTTATTAGTGCGTGTATTTACGCGAACGGAATGTCTATAGAAGACCAACGTGTTCTACTTGCTCTGCACATTAAAAATAAACTTCGGGGAAAAGCCGCCGAGTTAGTAAACTCCAGGAACCCTGCCACCTGGGCAGAAATTAAAAGCCTACTCGAGGCCTACTTCGGTGACTCCCGCGACTTGACAGCCCTTATACAGGACTTACAACGCATTCACCAACTACCCAACGAAACCGCACTAATATTCGTATCAAGACTACAAACGCACAACGCGAAAATGCACGCAGCAGTGCAAAAGCAGACTCTAACTTTAGAGGAAAAAACTGTTCAATGTAACCTCATCGAAAACATGACATTGACCACCTTACTGACTGGATTAGAACCCAAGTTAGGGCAAATTATCAGGGCTGGCAACCCTAGTGACATGTTAGATGCAATAAATCGCATCAAACGTGAGTTGCAATTGTCGTACTTCGAATCGCAAAAATTCTCCAATAAAATTCAAAATAGAAGTCCCGTTCAAAATCAGCAAAGACGCCCAAATCTCCCACCATTTTGCACATTCTGTAAAAGGAATGGGCACAGCTTTAACGAATGCCGCACGAGGCAAAACCACCAATTTTCACAACCCAATTTCACACCAAACGCCTATTCCAATCAGGCACAAGCTCCTAGACAGCACTTCCAGAGTGTACCTAATCAAGCAAACTTTAGACCACAGAATTCCCAAAATTTTTCTAATCAACAACGCAATTATCCACAACAAAACAGGCCCTCAGCTATCAGGCCAAATCCTAACTTCCACCAGCAGAGACCTTCTGCCATACAACCGAACCCGAATTTCAATAGATTTAACCAACAAAAAACTCATCACCTAAACCAAGAAACTTATGATAATTATTCAGATTACCCAAACCAATACGAAGATTACTCTGCAAATCAATCCGTAAATTATTCTACCAATTATTCTCCTGATTATCAATCTCAAAATAATGATGACTACGATTTTCCAAACGGACAATGTGGGCATTATACTGCTAATTCCCAATCCCAGGAACATGATAATTATACTGTTAATTCTCAGCAATACGAGGATTATACTGCTAATCCTCCGGATTTTTACACAGGCCCGGAGTATTCCACGAATACTCCAACACAACAAACAGACGAACTAGACCAAATTTCTCGCCAAGTCCAAGCGATAAACCTCCAGAACAGTTTCGACCCAAACCTGAACTTCCCGGAAAACCAATTCATGTAAAAACACCCCGCTACAAACTAAATATCGTAAATTCTAAAAATTTATTTTACATAGAAGACATCACTAAACGTTTCAAAATTCTTGTCGACTCAGGTGCAGGTATTTCTGTATTTAAAACCAAAACAGCGGAAAGGTACAAACAAAGATATCCTGAAAACGTAATTATACAGGGTATAACAGACGAAAAAATTAATATCACCGAATCTGTTCTAATACCATTTAATTCAAATGACCCATACAAGGTTTATGTTCACGACCTAGATATAGAATTCGATGGACTATTAGGTGCAGACTTTCTAAAATATTATAAGTGTCATGTGGATTTTGAAAATAATCTACTTATTACCAATTTTAAAACCGTACCACTATTTGAGGTGACTGAGGTAACATCAATCAGGAACCACAATAATTCTAACGAAAACAATAATCCAGGTATTAGAATTTCAAACCCAAATTTAAATGTTAAAAACCAAAATGTAATTTCTATCGAACCACGCACAGAAAATTTTTTTAAACTTAAATGCAATTTACAAAATACCGAAGCTATACTAATAGCCCAGGAAAATGAAAAAGTACGTTTACCGAATGCCATTGTCAAAATAGACAACAATGGTGCATTTTTGACAACGATAATAAACGCAAACACGATTCCAAAAACAATACATTTCTCGGATCTTAAACTTGAACCCGTTCAAAAATTTAGATCAATATTTAACGTAAATCTTCAAAATCCGGATTCCCAATACATAGACCGAAACTACGAAATAAAAAATCAATTACGCTTAGACCACTTGAACGACGAGGAGAGTGAATTAATTACTCAACTCTGTTTAGTTAGACTTTTCAGACATATTTTATCTAGAAGGTGACAACTTGACATTTACCAACGAAATCAAGCATTCAATAGACACTAACGATTCTAAAGCAATTTTCACTAAATCTTATCGTTACCCCCAAATTCACAAACAAGAAGTAAAATCACAAGTTTCAAAAATGCTCGACCAAGGCATTATCCAGCCTTCAATTTCTCCCTGGTCCTCCCCAGTTTGGGTAGTCCCCAAAAAACTAGACGCTTCTGGTAAACAGAAATGGCGCGTCGTAGTTGATTACCGAAAATTAAACGAAGTAACGATAGGTGATAAATATCCTCTACCTAACATTTCCGACCTTTTAGATCAATTAGGCAAATGCCAATATTTCACGACTTTAGACTTGGCCTCTGGCTTCCATCAAATTGAAATCGATCCCAAAGACATTCAAAAAACCGCTTTCACAGTCGAAAATGGTCATTTTGAATTCGTACGAATGCCTTTTGGACTCAAAAATGCTCCATCAACATTTCAAAGGGTGATGGACAACATTTTACTAGGAATCCAAAACGAAAGGTGTCTCGTCTATATGGACGATATCATTATCTACTCCCCTACTATCCACGAACATATTTCTCGATTAACAGAAGTCTTCAAACGTTTACAAAAAGCCAACCTCAAAATTCAGCCAGACAAATGCGAATTCCTTCGCAAAGAAGTTGCCTATTTAGGACATCTTATTACAAAGGATGGTGTAAAACCGAACCCTGCCAAAGTCGAAGCAATTCTAAATTTTCCTCAAACCAAAAATCAGAAAGAAATTAAATCTTTTCTAGGTTTAGCAGGCTATTATAGACGTTTCATTCCTAATTTTTCCAAAATTTCAAAACCCTTGACTAAATTGCTACAAAAAGATATACCTTTCAATTTCGACAATGACTGTACAAATTCGTTTGAAACCCTAAAACAAACCTTGACAACTACTCCGATATTGATCTACCCCAACTTCGATGAACCTTTTGTCCTAACTACAGACGCTAGTGCATTTGCAATAGGTTCTGTACTTTCACAAGGAAGTATAGGAAAAGATTTGCCAATCGCATACGCATCTCGAACTTTATGCGGCGCGGAAACCAAGTATTCAACCATTGAGCGTGAACTTTTATCGTTGGTCTGGAGTGTAAAGCATTTTAGGCCATATCTATTCGGAAGGAAGTTCAAACTCGTCACCGACCACTCACTTGGCTATTTTCCATAAAAGACCCAGGTAGTAGACTAGCGCGTTGGCGCTTAAAACTCGAAGAATACGATTATGAAATAATATACAAACCCGGAAAAATCAATAAAAACGCGGACGCGTTGTCCAGAATAAAAATTAATCACTTTTCAGAATGTTCCAAATTTTATTCAAAAATTCTAGCCGCAAACGAAGACTCAGACGAAGACGAAATTTCAGACAACGATGACGAAATTACCGACGAACAAATCTCCCGAGAATTTGACACATTTTCCCGACTTTACAAAACCAAATCTCTAATAGACTATTCCAAAATTCAAATCACAAATAAACAACTATTAGATCGAGAAAATAAAAATATCATAACGTTTTTCCAACAAAACAACTTGACAGACCTTCATCATCAAATTATCGAGGATATTTTCGAAGAAAACCCCGAATTCTATAACAATACAATTAATATCGTTTCCAGCAAATCGACCCGACAAAGAAACTACTACATTATCGCTCTACCTTTCGATCCAGAGTCTGTGGTAGAACATCTATTTTTAACACTTTACAAACATCGAAACAAATTAGACCTTTCCAAAACTTACCATGTTGAAAACAATCTAGACTTTCCAATTCTCGAAATCCTATCATTTATTTTTGCAGAAAAAGATTTAAAACTAATCATTTGTCAAAATTTATTACGAACTCCCGATGAAGACCAACGTCCGATCATTCTCGACCAGCATCACACCGGAAAAAATAATTTACATCGTGGAATAAACGAAACAATACGTAGAATCAAAAATAAATATAATTGGCAAGGTTTAACAAAAGATGTCGAAAATTTTATAAAAAACTGCGAAACATGTCAAAAAACAAAAGTCTGTCGTAAGAACCTCAACAATCCCTTAGTAATTACCGAAACCCCTAAAACTCCATTTGAGAGAGTTAATATCGATCTATTCGAATTTCCCACGAGAAACTATGCACTAACCATCCGCGACGAGTTAACGAAATTTACTCAAGCTTATGCTGTAACAGACAAAAGTGCAAAATCAGTTGTAAACACCCTGTTGCTATATTTCCAACACTATGGCACCCCATTAAGAATTCATTGTGATTACGGCGGTGAATTCGATAATAATTTATTAAAAGATCTTTGTACTCTCTACGACATAAAATTAACATACTCCAGCGTAGGACACCCTCAATCCAATGGATCTATCGAACGATTCCATGCCACCCTAGCGGAAATGATCAGAATACATAAAACAGAGAATCCGAACGAACATCCTTTCACAATATTACCATACGCGGTAATATGTTATAACAACTCGGTAAACAAAACTCATGGCTTTACGCCATACGAGCTTATTTTCGGACATACAGCTAACCGACCACCCGAAACTCTTTATAACCAGAAAGACCTGATTACCAAATACGTTAGAGACCTTAACAACCGGATATCCCACTATTACAAAATTGCGCGAAGTCGAACAGAAGCACAAAAACAAAAAGCCAAAGTTCGATTCGACAAAAACATTCCCGAAAATCGACACACATATAATATTGGCGACAAAGTGTACGTCAAAGAATCACAAATAAAAAACAAATTACAGAACAAATTTAACGGCCCCTTCGAAATTTTAGAAACTTCTCAAAATTCTGCAACATTATTAAATCCGGAAACAAACCAAACGACTAAAGTAAACTTTGACCGAATGAAACCTTATACTGAAAATTAAATTTATTTTCAGGTTTTTCCTGCTGTTCGGATCAGCACTTGCTCAATTTAAAATAACACCAATTAACAATACAATTGGAATATACTATCACCGAGACACAGACATTGTGATTTCTCACAAGAAATGGACTTTACTGGTACAC
Organism: Leptura quadrifasciata; assembly: GCA_963675555.1. Classification (NCBI taxonomy): domain Eukaryota; kingdom Metazoa; phylum Arthropoda; class Insecta; order Coleoptera; family Cerambycidae; genus Leptura; species Leptura quadrifasciata. Next base: position 72,637,110 of record OY776677.1, read on the forward strand.
AAAAACATATCTACCTTTAAGACAGCTTTCGACAAAAACGACAAGATCTTACAGACACTATACAACACACTCGACCCAACGTATCATTACATGAACGTCTTTTTAGGAGATGTAAAAACTCACCTCAGTTTATTGACACAAATTTCTCAATCAATACAATCAAAATTTGACGAAATTTACCTTGACACGAAACGATACAAGCGAGGAATACTAAACGGTATTGGAACAATTTTCAAATCAATAACTGGAAATTTAGATGCAGAAGATGGTCAGTATTATTCTGATTGCATCAACAAATTAAGTAATGACGAGCACCAACTCAAAAATTTAATCAAAAATCAAATATCTGTCACAACTTCAGTAATCAAAAATTTCAACGCAACCATTCAAAAACTGCAGGTTGATGAAGAAACTTTCAATAAAGATATTAAAGAAATCGAAACTTCAATTCTAGACATGACTAAAGACATAGAAAATATTCACGCAAAATTAAAATTTATAGAAATCTGCGAACAGCTTATGGCAAGCTATCTATTTATCGAAGATAACTTAAACGATATCCTGAATTCTATCACTTTCGCGAGGCTCAAAATAATTCACACATCGATTATAAACCCAAAAGACTTGGTAAATTCCTTACAGGAAATCTCACAGAACCTACAAAGGAACAATTTCCCACTTCCAATCAAATTATCAAAAGTTGCACAGTATTTAGACATTATAGAACTAAAAGCTTTTCAAACAAATTCAGATTTAATATTCGTATTAGACATACCTTTGGTAGACCCTCAAACCTATTCAGTATTTCAATTATATCCTATCCCTATTTTGGATAACAGAACTGGCTTATATCATATCTTGTCAACCTCTCAGAAATATATCGCGAGAGATGATGATTCTTTAATGTACTTAACCATCCCGGACCTCAGAGAATGGCAAACCACTCTACTTCAACACTAAATTATGTCTAAATCTATTTTCATACCCCATTGATGATAATGCCATTTGCGAAGCCCGTCTCTTCAAGAACCTCAAAACTCTGCCAGGAAGCTGCCAGACATCATTCATCATCGGCCAAGGATTCAACGTCCAAAAGATAGACGAAAATGCGTGGCTGGTTATCAACGCAGAACCATTACAGGCAACCATCAATTGTCCAGAAAGAAGTTCGAAAACTGAAGTCATCTACAAAAACTCAATAGTGAAATTACAACCTAATTGTTACGCCTTTATAGGCATCACAAAAATCCAAGCCAGTACCAACGAAGTAACCGACGTAAACGACGACACTCATCCCATCCAAATTCCATTCGAATGCTGCAACAAAATTCCAAACAACATTAGAGCACCAAACCTTAAACCATTAAAATTAAACAACCTTAACACAGAAGATCTCGAAATTGCCAAACACAAATTGGACCAATATTCCAGAGATCTAGACGATTTAATCAACGAACCATTCGTAACAAAACACATATCCTGGTTCACCTACTTCATCATTATGCTAATATTTGGACTGTTTTTTCTGTACCTATTTTGTAAGTGCAGAACAAAAAGACGAAGACTAGCCATCGATGTTTCTGCATCACCCCCATCTCCACCTAGGCCTAGCAAACATCACAGGACATTTGCTAACCTATTCCCTTCACGAAGATGACCTACCTTAAGGAGAGAAGACAACGAAGCCGAAGACATAGAACTTACATAAAGATGAACTGTTTTGTGCCTTTTACTGACTTTTAGTGCTGGACTCTTCAGTGAACCATATTTTATTCATTTAATCATTACATTTCATTATTTTACTTATCCCTTGTTAATTTCAATTGCATTAACATTTTTATACCACTTTTATTTAAACCTATCATGCTTATATTTTAAGCTTTCACGGTAAAGCCATATTTTAACCCTGGGAATATTTTTATATTATCCCATTTTACAACAAACTTATTATGTTTGTATTTTACGCTTTCTTGCTAAAGCTATATTTTAACTCTAACATTTTTATGTTATATTATTTTATGAATCAAGCTTATTGTGCTTGCATTTCATATTTTAGACGCTAAGGCTATATTCTGTATTTTAAACCTTACGATTTAACATTTTTGTACTCTTTATATTTTTCCAAATTGTACCATTATCTTTTATATACATTTTATATTCATTTCAAAAGTTGCTGCATAAAACACCAACTTTTTTTATAAGGGGGAAGCTGTTATATTAGAAATATACTATGATATATAATATCACTGAGACAGGCTTAACCTTCTCAAACATATCATGTTACAGATTGCGTAACAGCTCTTCTCTAATAACCGCTCACGTTGGCTGAGCTTAATATTTCTTTCTTGGTAATCTCTTATCATGCTGAATTGCCAATTCAATACTCTTTGTTCTCTAATGTTATAAATATAACCAACAGACACTTGTACCTTCAGTCTTATACTCACTTCAGATTAAACTACTTCAAAATTATTATTGTATCTTATTAAAACGAGTCAACGTTGACTCAAGTGTAATACATAAAGTTTTTAAAAAGTCATTCAAACAATCCACTATCTAACATATATATGGTGTTATTATAAATGATTTGCAGGAAACAACTACTCAGCGGGCAAATACCCCGACCTGCATTGAATTATACCTTACAAATCATTTGGTAGCCAATGTCATTTGTATATATATATATATATATATATATATATATATATATCTTCGTGGAATCTTTTCTTGAATCTTTGAATTTATGTAGTAGAATCGATAGGGGATTGTTCTTGGGAATTAGGTATATCAATGAAATACCAAACTTATTTTTTTAACGTTTCGATTTGCTTGTATAATGAATAGAAGAAGGAAAAAAAAGAAAAGAAAATAATAAATAACACTATAAACTAGTACAACTTGGCAATGACACGTTTTGGATTACATGACTATACGAATTTGTATACGAAAATTACGAGTATGGATACTTATTAAAAACAAATTTTTCTGATGAAGGCTAGGGGCCCCCAGCCGAAACGTTAAAAAAATAAGTTTGGTGTTTCATTGATGTACCTAATTCTCAAGAACAATCCCCTATCGATTCTATATATATATATATATATATATATATGTATGTATTTTAACAAATATTTGAAAAAATCAAAAAAATACTGGAAATGTTGAAATTAAATTACCGTTATTTGCTGTGTGCCGCAGTGCGTAGTATATAGTAAAATAACGTACCTATTGTTTTTCAAGATGTCAACTGTATGACCTATAATCTGTAGGTAAATAATGGTAGATATTAGTATCATTCACTGTCACCGATTTAAATATAAATTATTTGTACGTAAACTAAACGGAATAATTTTGTTTCAGTTTTGTACCCACGCTGCAACATCTGATAAATCGAAATTTCCTACATTTGCAAGAACTAGACCACCCGATACTCAAATTTCAAAATCCGTAGCCTCTGTTTTAAAGGCTTTTAATTGGACTCACGTAAGTACACATAAATTAAAACTGTCTATAAAAACTCTTAGTTCTAAATAATAAATATTTCCGTTAATTTTCAATCATTAGAAGAAATTAGATATAATATACATTCAAAATTTAAAGCAAATTTTCATTGAATAAAAGAAGATTTTGATTACACTCTCTTCATACCATAGAGATGTATACTAGTTTTCAAAAACTGTATTAAACCGTGTATATAGAAAATATATTTCATCCGCGTTAATTGATACAAACTCTAATTTCAGGTAGTATTGTTATACTTAAATTCACCAGAAGATGAATTTAGCAACATCGCAGCCATTGTCATGCCTATGTTATCATCAGATGGCATAACAGTTATAGCTGCAAAATACTGGGATACTCCTTATCATCATGGGTACTTCATCAACCCTTTTTATAAATTGGTAGAGGAAACTTATCGGGACACAAGAAGTAAGTGTGCACAATATTGAATAAATCTAGTTTTAATATGTACTGCAAATGCACACAATGAATATTTAAAAAATGCAAATGGATTATTTGTTCTTAACCCCCAGAAAAAATCAGGCTATTAATTCTAACGCCGAGTAGCTCTCGTTGAAGATCAATCCAAGATAGTAACGATATCGAGTTTTCGGTTCCTTTTGTGACAATCTTAAGTCAACAACACTAATTCAGCATTACACACAGATAATAATTAATATCGATTATCTGTGTGCATCTTAAAAGGTTTAAACAGGATTTGTGTTTGATGAGGAGAGCTGTACATAAAGCACTCATGAGCGAATCTGAATACAGGATTAGATTTCGTTACATCACATAAGCCGTTTGTACTTAGAATACCATGATTGTTCATTGTCAAATTATACTTCTAACCATTCCCAATTAATTACAATATGTAAGGATAAATCTGATAGAACTAAGCTATTTAAAGTTGGTTTACTATTGAAGAGTATGATTGAATAAGAATTTGAATTAAAAGATTATTCGTAAGAACAGTTCACGTCAGAAAAACTAGTTGTACCTTAAATAAGACCCTGTGTTATTTAAAAACTATACGGGGCGTCCAACCTTCTCTAGATGTCATTTCGGGCTCTCAATGGCAGATCTTGGGAACCGTTTGAGATAAACAGAAACTAAAAATTGGCAGTAGCAATGTCAAAAAGTCAACTTTCGTTAAGCAAAATGCATTGCGAAATTTAGGAATTTCATTTAGGAAATCATAATGGACACTAAATAATTATGTAGATAGATGGCTTTGGCCATTACTTAGCTAATTTTGATCATACTGAGATAAAAAATCGGCAGCTACTGGAAGCGGCTGGAACCTCCCCACTCGGTGGAGCTTTGAAGCCGAAAAGAGCATTAAATTGTGTGACAAAACGGCACTAAACGTAATCCGATCTCATCCAAAACCTTTTCAGATCTTCTGGGGCACTAAAAATATACCCTCAACTTAATGAATTTACAATCATCTATGCGACTTATTACCTACATTATCATTCGTTGAATAATATACTATTAAGATATTAACAACTTTAACATCACTTGAACGACTAAGAAAGTCTAGTTATCCTAAATACTACAGATTTGTAATGCAACAAACTGAAAATTGGTAAAGTGATAATCTATAATAAATTCACCAATGAAGGTACAGAAAGCATGTGATATTGATATTGTTACATTTACCTTTAAAGTTTGTGACAATCCACTAAAAGTTACAAATATGCTGAAATCTTATTAACATGACATGACACCAACGTTATCGGATGACAAACGATGACAATGACAATCGTCAAAATTTGCCCATTGCAATCCGATTGCTCGCGGCTGTCTTTGTTAAATGAAACATTAGCATTTCAGTAATTTTACTAGATTTTAGAGGAATATTTGTAGTTTAATTTTTCGATTTGTCTGTATATATATTTAAAAACGGCACTAAACGTAATCCTTATACCTCTAGAGCAGTGAAGAAATCCTCACACGTGAATTGACACCGTGATGTGACGAGTTTCACGACGTAACGGCTATGCGTATCGATCATGTCATACGAAGTGCGATCTATGCTTCATATTTGCTTTGTTTTTAATTTTTTTCACGAAAACCAAATCGAGAGGGTGGCAGTGTGATATATCGTTGAAATCAGAATTTTAACTGATTTTCACTGGTTCCATTGCAAATTGGAAGTAATTATAAAATAAACAACTTGTTGCGCCAAAATGGCACTAAACGTAATCCGATCTCAACCAAAACCTTTTCAGATCTTCTGGGGCACTAAAGAAACGCACAAGCAAAGTTTCATTCAAATCTGTTCAGTAGTTTCGGCGCTATCGTGCTAACACACATACACACACACACAGACATTTTTCAAAAACCACTTTTTTGGGTTCCTAGGACCTCAAAACGTAAAGATTTGATGTTATCTCAATTTTCGTTTTTGAACCAATTTTAGTAACCTCTCGCAATTTTATAGTGGAGAGGTTAAAAGAGGATTGTTGGTAATTAAAATTTAGTGGTAATTACAAATTTAAATTTATATCTAAAAAATAGAATACAATTTTTCCAAGCGATGGATTGTTATTGAGTAAATCGCACAAAAATTGCTTAAAAACTAGTTTCTTTTCAATGCAGTGAAAAATTTAATATTTTGAATTTTCGTATCTGGCATTTCTTGACTAAATTTAATGTATGAGGACACAAAATATCGGGTCCCAAGAGTAGTAAAAATCGTTGCGCTTGATAATTTTTACAAAAATTAATGGTTGTTGAGAAAAGCGAAAAAACATGCTTTTTAGACTTTGGAGATGCATTTGGAAGTCAACCTCCAAAGATATTGGCTTGAACCTTTTTTCTGTTTATAAGTATCTAAAATGCTACCATTTACCGCAACAGAGTCTCCAGAGGACTTTTTGCAAATATATTATTTTACTGAACTAATAAGTAATGGAACATGAAAATCAGTTATAATGACATTTATTGACAAAACGTGAGTACAACTGTTTCAAAATGACTTTATTTTTTTATATGCTCTCTATATTACTTTTAGAAATGGAACACACTGAAACAATACCTATCGAGTGGAGTACAGATGTATTCAATATTACTGTAGCCTTTGGCATAAAACATTTACATATTGTAACTGAAATTTTTTCACAATTCTAAAGTAAAATATAGTAGGGTTTAGTGATTAAAACTAAATTAAAGCGTAGTTTGAAAAGGGTTTAAGCATAAGAAATGAGCATTAACATGCAATATCCATTTTAATTGCATTTCTATTTTTAATCGACGAGATTGAGTTTATTTATGTCTGTATGTTTATCAAACTAAATATATAAAACATATGAAGGTATATTTGTGTGGGAGTAGATTTGGAGTCATCCCCCAACCAATAAAAGTGCTAAAATAGATTATTACATTTTATTTATTACTTCTGGGATCTCATAAATCACCGTATCTTATTTTTATTATATGAAAGGAAAGCCAATTAAAGGTCAAAAGACAAAATGTTTCTCATTACTGGAAAGTAGGTCAAATCTTTTAATCCACATGAAGAAGTTTTAATAACAAAGTTCTCAAACATCTATATATCCAAAATGCAACACGTTTCTTCTATATAATATGCCAGCGTCTCCCACTGAAGCAATTATGATGATTATTACTTTCCAATATACGTAGAAGGGTGATAGCCGGGGGCGATCGAAGCGGTCATGTCTCTTAATGAATTCGAATTAAAATTTGACATCAAAGGTTTAAAGGGCTTTTTGCTGTTCATGTGATAAATATTTTCAGATGCCCTCAAAATTACAACAATACCATCGACAGCAATTTTGATGGTCATGTCCGAGTTCTAGGTCCAACTTCAGAAAACTCTGAAAAATTGAATCCCGGAGCCATTGATTGTCAAAAATCGAGATATTTCTTAAAAGTGGTTTTTATGAAGCTAAGATGCTATCGACAGCAATTTTTTGTGTCGCCGAAAGAGTTAATGTGCAAAAGGTATGTTTTGCAAGGTCGTCAAAAGCAAGCTGTTCTTGTTTTAAATAAATTTTTTTGCTCTATTCATTGTTTTTGGAAAACCTCCATCTAAATATTAACCTAAATAAAGTGCACAACAGTAACTCAAAACAACTCATACAGTATTTAACTAAAAATGCCGGTATGTTAACCACACCCATAATGAAGTTAGGTTTAATTTTTTTAGCAGCACTTCGTACACCATAAAAAATTACATCAATTATGTGAAGAATATTATTACCACTAAAAGTATGATCATTTTCAGAAGAATTATCACAGTTATTGCCATTATTAATATGTGGCAAAGCTGTTTACTATATCCTGTGGATGTAGTAGGAGCTCATCGTTAAAGGTTATATTTCCAGGAGTTGTAACTTTTTCTTTGCATTACCATAATTCCATAACTCATTCAGATTCGCTTTTATGTTATGTTCAACGGACAAATTTGATATGCTCACTCCGAATATTGCTTCTTATTTCTCATTTCAGGTTTTTAATCCTTTTCGAAAGCTTGAGTAGTTTATGCTTTTAATAGATCTTAGCAAAGCGATTTGTAGTTTTAATGCCTTTAATTATGTCATTAGTAAACCAGGGCGGAAAAGTAAACTGATACGGTATAGTTTTAGGTACATAAATATCTATAGTCTCATATAATTTTCTAACCTCCTCCAATAAATCCTAGCTATAGCATTATAGAGCTCATATAAATTCACCTTAACGTACGTTTAGATTGGGCACAAGTATCTGGATTTGTATCGAGATTTATCCATATACATAATAATAATAATAAATAAACACTACATAAATTAGGCAACCCCCAATGCCAGAGGCTTGTGCGGAAGGGGGTTACACATTGAAAAAACGCGGACATACAACCATTTTCTCCGACAGTGCCAGTGCCGGAGCCAGGATTCGATCCCGGTAGTGCGATACCAGTGTGATTAATCGTGATGGCCACCTTGCGCCTTAACACACGCGACTATCGACCAGACATGTATCAGAAAATACTTTGTTTAAAAAAACTTGTATATGCATATATGTCTGAGGTATGAAGGTTTATTTAGATTGGGCATAAGTATCTGGATTTGTACAGCTTGGTACATAAACATCTTCAGTACCAACACCTGACTTCACAATCGATTTCATGACTAAATTGGCTTTTTATATTGTGCCATTTGTCATCGATTTCTTTCCTGGTGTGGTTTAAACCTCTTCCAATTTTTTCGTATATTATTATATCGCCTCGAATTTTTGCGTTTTTATACTGCTTACTCCTTACCATTGGATTGCCTTTTCAATGGGTATAACAACGCTTTTTCTTTCATCCATGATGGGACTAGACACTGTTCTGTTCTCCTCGTTTTCAAGGGTGCTGAATCGATTCCCGAGGTCAAACCAATTTTTCCACTTAGGCAACATCCTCAAATTGACCAAAAATCACCCCGAAAGTCCCCTTTACCGTGAACCAATTTATTTTTCCCAGTTTTTCGACTAATTGTTGTTCCCTCGAGTAGAACGGAAGACACCTCAAGGGATTTGACCTTAGCCACCCCTACCGCAGGTTTCCACCCCTGTAGGGGGTTGGAAATTTTATTTTTTTGTGAGAAAAAATTGATATTTTGGAGGAGGCGTTCCTTTGAATAAGATGGTAGGTGACCAGGTTTGTGTAACCACCTCCGGGGGTTGTTTTTACTCTTCAAGGGGGTGTATATTTTTTTCATCTATAATTGAAAAATAGTATGAAAAATATGTTTATTGAAGTGTTTTTATAAATTGATTTTCCACCCATTTGAAGGGTGAAAACAACCCCCGGAGCCGGTTACACAACCCTTGTCACCTACCACCTTCCTCAAAGAGACGTATCCTACAAAATATTGATTTTTTTCCTCAAGAAAGAAAAATCCACCCCTTTGAAGGGTGAGAACAATCGCCGGGGATGGTTACACAACCCTAGTCACCTACTATCTTATTCAAAGATACACCTGTAAAATATCAATTTCTTTTCTCACAAAAAAAATATCTATTTTCTAACTCTCTACAGGGGTGGAAGCCTGGGATCGGGCTGGCTGAGGCCAAATCCCTCGAGGGACCTTCCGCTCTATTCGAGAGAACAACAATTAATTGAAAAACTGGGGAAAATAAACAGCTTCACCCACTTTGGGGGTGGTTTTTGGCCACTTTGAGGGGGTTGCCGAGGTGAAAAAATTGATTTGAGCCCGGGAATCGATTCAGCACCCCAGAAAACGGGGGGAACCTTGTCTAGTCCCAGTCACAAACATTCGGTAGTTCGTCCGACTCCTGCAATAGACTAAAATTATTATAAAAGCATACGCTGATTTGTTATGTATATTGAATTAATTCCATATACACAATGTATGAGGGACAATCAGCGCATTATCACTGCGCACACAAAATGTGTGACAAGAAGTATGAGAATTTGTATCACGATTTGTCAAATAAACAAGTATCTCACACAAATCCAGATACTTGTGCCCAATCTAAACGAAGCTTTACGAAAATTGTACATAGGAGCTGTTGGGCACGTGCAATTATTCTCAAATTTTGGATTATTATCAGACCAGTAACCAGGCCAGGATGATGATTATCCTCATCCACCAATCCTAATGCATCATGTGATATAGTACAGATTGTTTCAGTGGATGTGATAATTGAATCTAAAATTCTCAAATTGTTATTTAAAATGTGATTATACTCTTCCATCCTACAAATATTAATAAAGTTCTGGAGCGAATTACATAATGCCGAAACTCTGTTAGATTCGTAATAATTTTAGAGTTCTGAAATATGTAAGTCACAAATTAAAACCGTGAGTATGTCCGACATGTTATATAGTGTATACGATCAGAATTGAAATCGTATAAAAACTAAAAGCCGGCAAAAACAGTCGGCATCTCTTACGGAGGTAAATAGAAATGCTTGTCATAAGAAAAACAATAAAGAGATGCCGACTGTTTTTGCCGGCTTGTAGTTTTTATGCGGTTTAAATTCTGGTCGTATACACTATACAACAATAATTCTCCAAACAGTCAAATAATATTTTATAATTGATAGTTGCTAATGATGGGGGAATGTACAGATTTATTAATAAGATGGAGTTATGGCTATTGTATAATTTAACAGCGATTAAATCAACATCGGGCAAGGAACTTTCTTGGATCTGTATTTCGCATTTATCTCAATTAATATACATTATATAAGATAGAAAAACTTGTGAGCGTATGGATCGAAGATTACGGGAGACAGGTATGAAGTAAGAAAAATTAGTTTGTCTAATTACAGCTAAGCACAGTTTTATTCACTAGCACTTGTCGTCGTTATAGTTAATGATGACTTTTTTAATAATGGTTTGGGTGATTGCGGCGCTTTACCGAATAAAAGCACACACTTCGCTTGAACCGTTAATTTTATCTAATATAAAAAAGAGCACCTTTATTTTAGACAAATGTTTGAGGAAACTTCTTATTATATTTACAGTTCGAAAATATCAACTGTGAAAAAATTTGGGATGTTACTCCTGTTGGCATTTCCCGTTTCTGACTTCCTATAAGGTACGTGAACTTATTTCTACAGACAATTTAAATACATTCATCTATTTTGTAAACCACCAATATTTCATTAAATTTGCGATAATATAAATAAATAAATAAACATGACGGAAATTAGACAACCCCCAATTTCAGAAGCCAGGGGCTTGTGCGGAAGGGGGTTACACATTGAAGAAATAACATATAACCATTTCCTCCGACAGTGTTAGTACCGGAGCCAGGATTTGAACCCGGTGGTGCGATGCCCGTGTGATTAATCGCGATTGCCACTTCTCGCCTTAACCCACGCGGCTATCGACCAGACAGAGTGTTTCAACAGTTATAAAAATCTACCTTTCCCCGAACTCTCACTCTCAAATTCTGAGAAATCCTACATCTTGCACTGAGGAGTTTCAAGCCATGGATTCATTTTTCCAAAGTTAAACATGAAATTTTGAAATGTCTTAAAACGATTTTTATAGGGAGGAATTCAATATTGGTGAAATTGGTGCACCAGGAGTGATTCTAGACAGGGCCAAAAATAATTTTTCCGCAAATGTAAAAATTTTTCGAATTAAAATTATTTAGGATGGAAAATAGTATCGAAGTGAAACATTTTTCACCGGGAGGACACGAACGGCCCCAGGAAGAGCTTAGTAATAAGTTTACGTCGAATCAAAAAAATCTTCAAATAAAAGTTGTTCAGGATGAAAAATTATTTCGAAAAATCCTATTTATCGTCAGGGTATCAGAAAGAGCTTCGGGGAAGGCCCAAAAGCAAGTTTTCGTTCAATCAATTTGCTTTTAAAATTAAAATTGTTTACAATGAATAATTCGATAGAAAAGACCTTATATACATTTAAATGAGACGATGAGAAAGTGCTGTCGAGGTGCATCCATCCGAAACTAATTTTTTCAAGATGATCGTTATGTGGATGGTGGGGTGAAGCGGATCCTACTCAAAATTCAAAGCCTAGGGTAGGAGTAGTTCGGAAAAAAACGTGCCTTCGTCTGGGCGTGTCTATATTTTTTTATAAAGCTGTCTAACTAGTAAGTAAAAATAATCAGAGCATTAAGCACTTTTTAAATAATGGAGTATCTATATCTATTGAGGCGTTAGAACTTCATTGAATTTAAGTGTTATTTATAACAACGGATAAAGGTCAACAGGGACGGTTCAAATGAAAATAAAGGAAATAGCTTGAAATACAGTATTATGATGTGTGAAAATGAATTTGAAAATCCTTAACTGTCTTCGAGGAAAAAGGAAACTGTTAAATATTTGGGCCCACATCCGATTTAGAAAAAACATATTGGGGAGTATTTTGAAAAAGGTTAAATGTTATGAAATTATAATTAATTATATAATTTATTTTAAAACATTTTTCTAAGAATCGTGAGATGTGTTGTATGCACTTTGTATAATTATACGTATATTTTTCTGTTACAATATCAGCTTTATCAAAACAGTCTTTTTGTATTTTTTTTTTAATTAATTGAGTGCTTAAATATTTAACGACGTTTTAATACCCATGTCTAGTATAAAAATTTCATATAAAAACGATGCCTTCCTCGCAAGACTTTTAAAGTGCTCGTGAGTCACAACTGCGTGGAAACTTTTGGGAATGCTCGCAAGTTCGAGTTCTAAAATATTTGCGACCCTTTTTAAGTGATCGCCTGCACCTTGCAGGGTTATCAAGCACTAAGTCTTTTGGTTTAGTGGTCGGAACGCTAAATATAGATTTTGAAAAGTGCTCTTAAACACAAGAGGTTCCCAAGCATAAAAATGTTTACAGTGTTTAGTCCAGTAATAAGAACAGCGCTTAGGAACAGCTCTGCATATAATTATTATAACTTTTTTAAATACAATATTTAGATGAAACGTGCTTCTCTTTTTTTATTATTCGTTCCAGCAGAAAAACTCCGCAGAACGTTCATTTACAAACTAAATCAAAATCGTTCCGTATATCTTCTCATTTAATATTTATAACTTTTCATTTCATATTGTATCTAATTAACATAAAAGTGTATCATTTATATTCATAAAGAAAAAATTAACGAATCGTGCTTCGATGTAATTGAAAATTAATTGGGGAACGGAAAACAGAGAAAGAGATAAAATAAGAGGAACTTAAAATAGTATTTTAAGTACCTACTAATGACGATCACAAAGTATATTCCGATGATAAATTATTAAATGTACTGACTTGTGTCGTAACGATCTTAAACAAAGCGCTTTTACGATGTACTACTTACTATTTTCACAAGAAAGGGTAGTAAATTTCTATCGACTTTTATAAGTGTTTTATAGATTTTAGTAGAAAGTGGATGGCCATTATATATCGTATAGTGTCAGTTTAAAGTATTAGTAGGGGTGTCTGATGCAAACTTTGTGGATTTTGATACTGGATACTGGCTATTCAAATACCGGAAATTCTGAAAATATAATAATAATAATAATAATAAGGGGGCGAAAAACGGACCGGCAACCTCCTCGCGGTGCTACCCGGGCAACAGGCAGAGGTAAAACTCTGCCTGGCTGATGTCGGACGTGGGTCTCAGGGCTAACCACCCTGAGATTCCTGACTTGGTTATGAACAGCCAAGAACGGGCCCCTCACAATCGACCCCAGTCGGATGGAGGTCAAGGACATGTGGGAGGGGCCAGACCGGACAGTCCTAATGATGACGACAATGGCAATGTACAAGGGCGCTTTAGGTGGACGAGGGAACTGCGGGATAATTTGCTGACCTGCTATGAGAGCAGCGAACCCGCGCGTAGAGGATACATGGCACGATTGCACGCACTTTGGTGCGGAATGCATCCAGAGTATCGTGCCTTCTCTCAGCAACATCTGAGAGACCAAGTATCCTTCTTGCGCAGGACAGGTTATCAACGCTTACCCCGTCAGCAAGTAGCTGTACCAGCCACACAACCACCGCGGCAAAACGCTGACGGGAGACTTCCAGCAGAGTACATCGAAACCGACTTAAGGACGAGGGTAAGTCTTATCACCAGGACTACCCTAAAGGCCCAAGACCTGGCTAGAACGGACGCGGTCATCGATGAGGACCTCCCAGAGGATGCCGACATCTGGCAAATCAACTCTGCCGTGTACAACGCCGCTAGGCAACTCGTTCCTCGCGAAAGGCAAACCAATGCCTCTAGCGGAATCGAGAAAGCTAGGCGACGGGTACAAAAAATCGAAGACCAGACAACACGCTTCTCGAACTCAGAGTGTGGTGGAACACATAACATCTGGCAGGGCATTTACGCCTAAAGTCCGGCGAGTGGCAGCCGGACTGAGACGCCAACACCACACTCTAAATCTGACAGTGTTGCTTACCATCAACCAGCAGTGTTTAGATAGGATTCGCACACTGATGGCAATAAAGAAGAAGTTGAACAAGCGGGTGCGAAGTATGGAACAAAATTCAATGTTCCGTACGACTCCCTCCCGCCTGTTCAAGGAGCCACAGCGTATTGTCGATAATCCGCCGAATGTAGAAGATGTCGAAGGATTTTGGAAGGGAATCTATGAAACGACGCGTCCATTCCACAGCAGCACTCCAGCAATAGCACACTTCGAGGGTCTGTGTAACAGAACCTTTGGAGAGCAAGGCGAAGTGTGCCCGGCGATCAGTACGGAGGAAGTCCAACAGGCACTTGTTGGTACCAAGAACATCGCTGCTCCTGGCCCAGACGGCATTAACAACTGGTGGTGGATGAAATTTCCATCCACCCACCGTCGTCTGGCGCGGGTTTTCAATTCTTGGTTAAACGAGGGGCAGCAGATTCCGGACTGGTTTGTCGAAGGACGTACTGTGTTAATCCCCAAGAAGGCAGATCTGTCCGATCCGAGAAACTATAGGCCAATCACATGTCTGAACTCCTGCTACAAGGTATTTACACGTATCTTGTACGCTAGGACACTACGGCATGTTGATCCGGTCTTTCAGCACATAAATGAGCAACGTGGTGCGAAGACAGGCTGCAAGGATAACCTGCTGATAGACCGCTGTATTACACAGGACTCTGTGCATTATAAGCGGAATCTATCTATGGACTGGATTGACTACCGTAAGGCATTTGACACAACATCACATGAGCTCTTGTTACACTTGCTCCAATGTCTTGCGGTAGCAGCACCACTAGTGAGATGCATAGAACAACTGCTGCCGCTCTGGAGAACTCGCTTCACCATAACATCCGGTGCACAGCGGGTTACCACAGACCAGGTAGCATTCAGGAGAGGAGTATTCCAAGGGGACTCCTTGAGCCATCTCCTCTTCTGCATCTCACTGTTGCCTTTATCTGTTGAACTCCGCCAAGTCCGCGGATACCAATGCGGTCCACCCAGCAACCGGAGGCATAAGGTCATCCATTTATTCTACATGGATGACCTTAAACTCTACGCCTCCGGAGAGCAGGAACTGCAAAATGCTCTAAGGGTGGTCGAACGGTATACGCTGGCTATTGGAATGGAATTCGGATTGGACAAGGGTGCAGTCGTCCACCTCAAGAGAGGACGATGCGGGGACTTTGCTGAAGAGGCGCAGTTCGCAGGCGGAAGCATCTTGCGACATCTAGATGCCGGAGAGACTTACACATACCTGGGTGTGCAACAACATCACATCCAGGATGTGCAACAAATTAAGGAATATCTCCGCGGCAAGTACAGAGGCCTACTCCGAAAGATTTGGTCATCCGAACTTTCGAGGGAAGACAAGGTGTCTGCCACTAATACGCATGCCGTTCCTGTTCTGCTCTACTCCTTTGAAGTAGTGAGATGGACGGTAGATGAGCTGCGTCAGTTAGATAGAGGTACCCGCAAGATGATGAATATCCATAGGAGCATTCATC
The DNA here is from genome assembly GCA_963675555.1 of Leptura quadrifasciata. Taxonomy (NCBI): domain Eukaryota; kingdom Metazoa; phylum Arthropoda; class Insecta; order Coleoptera; family Cerambycidae; genus Leptura; species Leptura quadrifasciata. The sequence goes on from OY776677.1 coordinate 72,653,006, forward strand.
CAAAATCGTCCGTTCCTCATGTGTACCTCCCACGTCATCGGGGGGGCCGAGGACTCTTGAGTTTGGAGTGCATGCATGGCCGGGTAGTCCTGAGTATAGCATGTAACGTCCTTAGGAGTCCAGACCCTCTCCTGCAATTAGTGAGGAATCATGAAAATGCAGGAGTGGGAGCAGGATTATTCAAGGCAGCAAAGAGAGTCGCAGATGAACTCGGTCTCGTATTCGACATCAGGCGAGGAGGCCGGCGAGGTGCCGACCTAGAGTCGGTCACTGAGCTTCCGCCAAATCGTCTGAAAGCCCAGACTAAAGCCGCTGAACAGGAGAATCTGTTTAGGCGACACGTCGATAAATCCATGCACGGTGTATTCTATAAGAACATAGAAACGCTGGGTTTATTGACCAAGCTGACGTTCGCCTTTTTAAGGTCAGCTGGACTTAAGTCGGAGACCGAGGGATTCATTGTGGCCTGCCAGGATGGTGTTATTAACACCTTGGTCTACCGAATCCGTGTGATGGGTGTAGGGGTTCCTGATACCAGCTGCAGGACCTGCCATCAGGCGCCGGAATCGCTCATGCATTTACTGTCTGGATGTCCGGTATATGCGATTTCGGCCTACATCCATCGCCATAACGCGGTATTACGAGTGCTTTACTACCATCTACGGCACTCGTACGGGGTAGACCAAACAACTGCGTGCTGCGTCCCCGGAGATATTGAGTCCGTTGTCGAGAACGAGAGGTGCAGGATATACTGGAACTACTCGTTCCCGACCGTCAGGCTAATTCAAGCCAATAAGCCTGACATAGTACTCCTCGATCATCAGCAGAAGGCGATATATATCATCGAGTTTTCAGCTCCGGCTGAAACAAACATCGTCTTGAAAAAGGAGGAAAAACGGGCCAAGTATCGCGATCTCCGGTACGAGCTCCTAGTGCTGTATCCAGGCTACTCGGTCAAGTTGGTAGTCCTTATAATCGGTGTACTGGATGTATGAAGCCCACGCTGCTCTCGAAATTACGAACAATACCGGCCTGTCAACATTCGGCCGAATGGCTGGCGGGCCATATGCAGAAAGCTGTTATCCTGGGTTCTCTTCGTTTACTTAGGGCACACGATTTGGGAACCTACCGTCGCTAACTCTGCGGGTTGCGGGGAGTGGTCGTAGTGAATTCGCTGGCGCTACTTCCGTAAGAATGTCGGAGACACGGCGGAACTGACCAGCATCGCTCTCGCGAGAAAAAAAAAGATAATAAAAAAAAATAAATAAATAAAATAAAAATAGCAGGAGGGGCTAACTTCCATCTATTAAGCCTTTGGTGAGTAGCGCCACCACTTACTCCAGCTAGGGGTGCAAAACCGAACCGGCAGCCCTAGTGCACCCGGGAGGGGAAAGCATCTTCCCCTCTGGTGTCGGTCGTGGGCCTGCTGGGCTAACCACCCACAGGCTCTAACTTTTGGTTCCAGCAGGCCGAAGACCGGGCCCCCACGATCGACCCCGTTCGGATAGGGGTCAAGGGCAAGGTGGTGGGGCCCAACCGGATAGACCGCCCGTTGACGACGTACGCAATGAACAAGGACGCTTTGAGTGGACAGATGAACTGAGGGATGAGCTTCTGCATTGTTATGAAAGCAGTGAGCCCGCGCGGAGGGGGTACATGGCGCGGATGCATGCTCTGTGGTGTGAGAGGCTTCCAGAGCATAGCGCCTTCACGCCACAAAATCTGCGTGACTATGTATCCCACCTTCGTAGTAGGGGCTACGTGAGGGCTGCTCCTGGGCCAGTGAATGAGGTGGTCGAAGAGCCGCCACATTCACCGGTTGAGAACGTGGCTCTGCTCGTTCCGCTAATACCAGAGGGCCTCAGTACCAAAAGGGGGTTACACCGTCTGAAAACCCCCGGACCACAAGATTTGGCCAGAGTGGACGCTGAACTTCGTACAGAGCTACCAGAAGAGGCTGACATCTCGCACATAAATTGTGCCGTGTATGCCGCTGCTCAACGTTCGTCTCAGGTGGAGAGGCGAAATACCTCTTCCCCACAGGAGAGAGCGCAGCGGCGCATACAAAAGATGGAAGCCAAGATCCGGTCGGCGAGGCAACACGCATCCTGTATCCAATGTGTGATGGACTATATGGCGGCCAACAGGCCGTTCACGCCTAAAGTGCATCGATTAGCCGCCAATTTAAGACGCGTCCATCACACACTCAATGAGGCAGTGCTGCGAACCACCAAACAGCACTGTCTCGACGTACGGATACTAGTAACTTGCAAAAAGTCACTAGTGAGGCGGGTTGTAGACAATCCGCCGACTGCAGATCAGGTGGAGAACTTCTGGAAAACGCTGTACGAGGAGAGGCTTCCACTCAACCGAGATTTTCCTGCCCTTGCATACTTTGAAGCCTTTTGTCAAAGGCTTCAGCAACCACAGGAAGTGTGCGAACCAATAACCCCAGAAGAGGTTCGTAGGGCTCTTGAGGGCTTTAAGAACTTTGTGCTCCAGATCCCGATGGGATAAATAACTTTTGGTGGAAAAAGTTATCGAGCACCCACCGCCATTTGGCCAGAATTTTTAATTCCTGGTTAAATGGGGAGCAGCAAATCCCTTATTGGTTTGTTGAGGGGCGGACAGTGCTGATCCCCAAGAGCGGAGATTTGTCCAACCCAAAGAATTACAGACCGATAACCTGTCTAAACGCATGTTACAAGGTGTTTAAACGTATTTTGTACATGCGGGTGCTCCACCCAGCTGAACCGGTTTATGAACGGATATATGAGCAATGAGGGTCGAAGAGAGGTGTCGCTGGCTGCAAGGAGAACCTGTTGATCGACAGATGTGTCACGCAGGACTCCATGCAGTATAAGCGGAACCTCTCTATGGCCTGGATCGACTACCGCAAGGCATTTGACATGACATCGCATGAGCTCATTGTTCACTTGCTCCGATGTCTTGTGGTACCCGGTACCGTAGTGAGATGTATTGAAGAACTGATGCCGCTCTGGAGGACTCGCTTTACCATAACATCGGGTAACGATAGAGTCCAAACAGAGTCGGTAACATTCAGAAGAGGAGTATTTCAGGGAGATTCCCTCAGCCCCCTTCTGTTTTGCATCTCACTACTGCCATTATCCGTCTCGCTCCGGAAAACCCGTGGCTACAACTGCGGTACCCCCGGCGACAGGAGGCATAAGGTCACCCATCTATTTTATATGGATGACCTTAAACTTTATGTCTCTGGAGAGAGGGATCTCCAACAGTCCCTTAGGGTGGTACAGGAGTACACGCAGGCTGTCGGTATGCAGTTCGGGTTGGACAAATGCGCACTGATCCATCTCAAGAGAGGACGATGCGGTGACTATGGAGAGGACGCGCAGCTCGTGGACGGAAGCAACTTACACCATCTAGATGCCGGAGAGTCGTACACTTACTTGGGTGTCGAGCAACGCTCCACCCAAGAAGTGAGTATAGTGAAAAACGCTCTCCGCGGCAGGTATCAGCACCTACTCCGACAGATCTGGTCTTCAGAACTGTCGGGGAAGAACAAGGTGTCTGCTACAAATATGCTTGCCGTTCCGATCCTTCTCTACTCTTTCGGAGTAGTGAAGTGGACTAGAGAAGAGCTGCGTCAACTCGATGTAGTAACCCGCAAGATGATGCATCTCAATAGGAGCTTGCATCCTAAATCGTCCGTTCCACGATTATATCTCCCACGACATCGGGGAGGCCGTGGACTCTTGAGCTTGGAGAGTCTCCATAGCAGGATGGTTCTGGATGGAGCATGTAAGGTCATCAGGAGTTCGGATCCCCTCCTCTGCATTGTCCGAGACCATGAAAATGCAGAGGTAGGAGCTTTTCTCTTTAAGGCAGCACGGAGAGCAGCCGATGAACTTGGTCTCATCTTCGACGTCGAGCGGGTAAATCCCGACTCTGTCACCGAGTTGGAACCCGTTCGACTAAAAGCCCACATTAGAGCTGCAGGACAGAACATCCTTCTGCAGCTCCATAAGGATAAGCCATTGCACGGGGTCTTCTATAAAAATATAGAAGACCTCGGCTTATTCGAAAGGCTGACCTTCGCCTTCTTGAGGTCAGCTGGGCTGAAGTCTAAGACCGAGGGATCCATAATGGCTTGCCAGGATGGTGTATTTAACACCCTCGTCTATCGACGTCGTGTCATGGGTATGGAGGTCCCTGATGTCAGCTGCAGGGCCTGCCGCAAGGCGCCGGAGACTGTAATGCACTTACTGTCGGCTTGCCCGACATACGCAGTCTCGGCCTATATTCACAGACACGACGCAGCATTACGAGTGCTTTACTATCATCTAAGGCACTCGTATGGGATAGACGAAACACCAGTGCTGCCTTACGCCCCGGGGGATATTGAGTCCGTTGTGGGGAATGAGAAGCGTCTAATTTATTGGAACTACTCGTTTCCCACCGTCAGGCAAATACAAGCCAGCAAGCCTGACATAGTACTCCTCGACCACCAACTCAAGACAATGTATGTCGTAGAATTCTCAGCTCCCGCTGAGAGCAACATTGCCTTGAAAGAGGAGAAAAAACGGACAAAATATCGAGATTTCCTCTTCGAACTCCGCAGGCTTTATCCAGGCCATTCTGTTAAAATAGTGGTACTGATTATAGGAGCCCTCGGTGGAATGAGACAGACGCTGCTTTCAGAACTAAAGATCATACCGGCATGCCGAGATTCGGCAGAGATCTTAGCCGGCGGTATGCAGAAGGCCGTCATCCTCGGTTCATTGCGTCTACTCAGGGCACACGATTCGCGGACCCGGTAGTCACTCACCCCACGGGCGTGGGGAGTGGCTATTGGTATTACAAGCTCCCCTCTGTGAGGGTCGGAGCCACAGAGTAGGGTGACTGGTTTTTTGCAAAAAAAAAGAAAATATAAGCAGGAGGGGCTAACTTCCATCTATTAAGCCTTTGGTGAGTAGCGCCACCACTTACTCCAGCTAGGGGTGCAAAACCGAACCGGCAGCCCTAGTGCACCCGGGAGGGGAAAGCATCTTCCCCTCTGGTGTCGGTCGTGGGCCTGCTGGGCTAACCACCCACAGGCCCTAAACTTTGGTTCCAATAGGCCGAAGACAGGGCCCCCACGATCGACCCCATTCGGATAAGGGTCAAGGGCAAGGTGGTGGGGCCCAACCGGACGGGCCGCCCGTTGACGAAATTGGTAATGCCCAAGGACGCTTTGAGTAGACAGATGAACTGAGGGATGAACTTCTGTATTGCTATGAAAGCAGTGAGCCCGCGCGGAGGGGATACATGGCGCGGATGCATGCTCTGTGGTGTGAGAGGCTACCAGAGCATAGCGCCTTCACGCCACAAAATCTGCGTGACTATGTATCCCACCTTAGTAGTAGGGGCTACGTGAGGGCTGCTCCTGGACCGGTGAATGAGGTGGCCGAAGGGCCACCGCATTCACCGGTTGAGGACGTAGTTCTCCTCGTTCCGCCAATACCAGAGGGTCTCAGTACCAGAAGGGGGTTACACCGTCTGAAAACCCCCGGGCCACAAGACCTGGCCAGAGTGGACGCTAAACTTCGCACAGCGCTACCAGAAGAGGCTGACATCTGGCACATAAATTGTGCCGTGTATGCCGCTGCTCAACGCTCGTCTCAGGTGGAGTGGCGAAATACCTCTTCCCCACAGGAGAGAGCGCAGTGGCGCATGCAAAAGATGGAAGCCAAGATCCGGTCGGCGAGGCAACACGCATCCCGTATTAGCCGCCAACTTAAGACGCGTCCATCACACACTCAATGGGGCAGTGCTGCGAACCACCAAACAGCACTGTCTCGACAGGATACGGATACTAGTAACTTGCAAAAAGTCACTAGTGATGCGGGCGAGGGGGCTTGCGGAAAATAAACTGTTCCGCGAGAAGCCCTCGCGCCTTTTCCAACCGCCTCCGCGTGTTGTAGACAATCCGCCGACTGCAGATCAGGTGGAGAACTTCTGGAAAACGCTATACCGAGATTCTCCTGCCCTTGCACACTTTGAAGCCTTTTGTCAAAGGCTTCAGCAACTACAGGAAGTGTGCGAACCAACAACCCCAGAAGAGGTTCGTAGGGCTTTGAGGGCTCTAAGAACTTTGCTGCTCCAGGTCCCGATGGGATAAATAACTTTTGGTGGAAAAAGTTATCGCGCACCCACCACCATTTGGCCAGAATTTTTAATTCCTGGTTGAATGGGGAGCAGCAAATCTCTTATTGTGTTGTTGAGGGGCGGATAGTGCTGATCCCCAAGAACGGAGATTTGTCCAACCCAAAGAACTACAGACCGATAACCTGTCTAAGCGCATGTTACAAGGTGTTTACACGCATTTTGTACATGCGGGTGCTCCACGCAGTTGAACCGGTTTACGAACGGATATATGAGCAACGAGGGTCGAAGAGAGGTGTCGCTGGCTGCAAGGAGAGCCTGCTGATCGACAGATGTATCACGCAGGACTCCATGCAGTATAAGCGGAACCTCTCTATGGCCTGGATCGACTACCGCAAGGCATTTGATATGACATCACATGAGCTCATTGTTCACTTGCTCCGATGTCTTGTGGTAACCGGTCCCGTAGTGAGATGTATTGAAGAACTGATGCCGCTCTGGAGGACTCGCTTTACCATAACATCGGGTAACGATAGAGTCCAAACAGAGTCGGTAACATTCAGAAGAGGAGTATTTCAGGGCGATTTCCTCAGCCCCCTTCTGTTTTGCATCTCACTACTGCCATTATCCGTCTCGCCCCGGAAAACCCTTGGCTACAACTGCGGTACCCCCGGCGACAGGAGGCATAAGGTCACCCATCTATTTTATGTGGATGACCTTAAACTTTATGCCTCTGCAGAGAGGGATCTCCAACAGTCCCTTAGGGTGGTACAGGAGTACACGCAGGCTGTTGGTATGCAGTTCGGGTTGGACAAATGCGTACTGATCCATCTCAAGAGAGGACGATGCGGTGACTACGGAGAGGACGCTCAGCTCGTGGACGGAAGCATCTTACACTATCTAGATGCCGGAGAGTCGTACACTTACTTGGGTGTCGAGCAACGCTCCACCCAAGAAGTGAGTGTAGTGAAAAACGCTCTCCGCGGCAAGTATCAGCACCTACTCCGACAGATCTGGTCTTCAGAACTGTCGGGGAAGAACAAGGTGTCTGCTACAAATATGCTTGCCGTTCCGATCCTTCTCTACTCTTTCAGAGTAGTGAAGTGGACCAGAGAAGAGCTGCGTCAACTCGATGTAGTAACCCGCAAGAAGATGCATCTCAATAGGAGCTTGCATCCTAAATCGTCCGTTCCACGGTTATATCTCCCACGACATCGGGGAGGTCGTGGACTCTTGAGCTTGGAGAGCCTCCATAGCAGGATGGTTCTGGATGGAGCATGTAAGGTCATCAGGAGTTCGGATCCCCTCCTCTGCATAGTCCGAGATCATGAAAATACAGAGGTAGGAGCTTTTCTCTTTAAGGCAGCACGGAGAGCAGCCGATGAACTTGGTCTCATCTTCGACGTCGAGCGGGTAAACCCCGACTCTGTCACCGAGTTGGAACCCGTTCGACTAAAAGCCCACATTAGCGCTGCAGAACATAACATCCTTCTGCAGCTCCATAAGGATAAGCCATTGCACGGAGTCTTTTATAAAAATATAGAAGACCTCGGCTTATCCGAAAGGTTGACCTTCGCCTTTTTAAGGTCAGCCGGGCTGAAGTCTGAAACCGAGGGATTCATAATGGCTTGCCGAGATGGTGTATTTAACACTCTCGTCTATCGACGTCGTGTCATGGGTATGGAGGTCCCTGATGTCAGCTGCAGGTCCCGCCGTAGGGCACCGGAGACTGTAATGCACCTACTGTCGGCTTGCCCGACATACGCATTCTCGGCCTATATTCACAGACACGACGCAGCATTACGAGTGCTTTACTATCATCTAAGGCACTCGTATGGGATAGACGAAACACCAGTGCAGCGTTACGCTCCGGGGGATATTGAGTCCGTTGTGGGGAATGAGAAGCGTCTAATTTATTGGAACTACTCGTTTCCGACCGTCAGGCAAATACAAGCCAACGAGCCTGACATAGTACTCCTCGACCACCAACTCAAGACAATGTATGTCGTAGAATTCTCAGCTCCCGCTGAGAGCAACATTGTCTTGAAAGAGGAGGAAAAACGGACAAAATATCGAGATTTGCCCCGCAGGCTTTATCCAGGCCATTCTGTGAAAATAGTGGCACTGATTATAGGAGCCCTCGGTGGAATGAGACAGACGCTGCTTTCAGAACTAAAGATCATACCGGCATGCCGAGATTCGGCAGAGATCTTAGCCGGCAGAATGCAGAAGGCCGTCATCCTTGGTTCATTGCGTCTACTCAGGGCACACGATTCGCGGACCCAGTAGTCACTCACCCCACGGGCGTGGGGAGTGGCTATTGGTATTTATTACCAGCTCCCCTCTGTGAGAGTCGGAGCCACATAGTAGGGTGACTGGTTTTTTGCAAAAAAAAACAATAATAATAATAATAATAATAACAACAAGTCTGCAAAAAGTCACTAGTGAGGCGGGCGAGGGGTCTGGCGGAAAATAATCTTTTTCGCCAAAAGCCTTCGCGCCTATTCGAACCGCCTCAGCGTGTTGCCGACAATCCACCGACCGTCGATCAGGTGGAAACTTTCTGGAAAACGTTGTACGAACAGAGGATTCCGCTCAACAAAGACTCTCCGGTCCTGGCACACTTTGAAGCCTTTTACCAAAGGCTTCATCTACCACAGGATGTGTGCCAACCAATAACCCCAGGAGAGGTTCGAAGAGCTCTTGAAGGCTCTAAGAATTTTGCTACTCCAGGTCCCGATGGGATTAATAACTTTTGGTGGAAAATGTTAACCAGTACCCACCACCATTTGGCCAGAATTTTTAATTCTTGGCTAAATGGGGAGCAGCAAATTCCTTCTTGGGTTGTTGAGGGGCGGACAGTGCTGATCCCCAAGAACGGAGATTTGTCCAACCCAATGAACTATAGGCCGATAACCTGTTTAAACGCATGTTACAAGGTGTTCACACGCATCTTGTACATGCGGGTGCTCCAAGCAGTTAACCCAGTTTACGAACGGATATATGAGCAACGAGGGTCGAAGAGAGATGTCGCTGGCTGCAAGGAGAATCTGTTGATTGACAGATGTGTCATGCAGGACTCCGTGCAGTATAAGCGGAATCTCTCCATGGCCTGGATCGATTACCGCAAGGCATTTGACATGACATCTCATGAGCTTATTGTACACTTGCTCCGATGTCTTGCGGTCGCCGGTCCCGTAGTGAGATGCATTGAAGATCTGATGCCGCTCTGGAGGACTCGCTTTACCATGACATCTGGTAATGATAGAGTTCAAACAGAGCCGGTAACGTTCAAAAGGGGAGTATTTCAGGGAGATTCCCTCAGCCCTCTTTTATTTTGCATCTCGCTACTGCCATCATCCGTCTCGCTCCGGAAAACCCGCGGTAACAACTGTGGTACCCCCGGCGACAGGAGGCATAAGGTCACCCATTTGTTTTATATGGATGACCTTAAGCTTTATGCCTCCGGAGAAAGGGATCTCCAACAATCCCTTAGGGTGGTACAGGAGTACACGCAGGCTGTCGGTATGCAGTTCGGATTGGACAAATGTGCACTGGTCCATCTCAAGAGAGGACGATGTGGGGACTACGGAGAGGACGCGCAGCTCGTAGACGGAAGCATCCTACACCACCTAGATGCCGGAGAGTCGTGCACTTACTTGGGTGTCGAGCAACGCTCCACCCAAGAAGTTGGTGTAGTGAATAACGCTCTCCGCGGCAAGTATCAGCACCGACTTTGACAGATCTGGTCTTCAGAACTGTCGGGGAAGAACAAGGTGTCTGCTACTAATATGCTTGCCGTTCCGATCCTTCTCTACTCTTTCGGAGTAGTGAAGTGAATTCGAGAGGAGCTGCGTCAACTCGATGTAGGAACCCGGAGAAAGATGCACCTCAGTAGGAGCCTGCATCCTAAATCGTCCATTCCACGGTTATATCTCCCACGACATCGGGGAGGCCGTGGATTCTTGAGCTTGGAGAGTCTACACAGCAGGATGGTGCTGGATGGAGCCTGTAAGGTCGTCAGGAGTTCGGATCCCCTCCTCTGCATGGTCCGAGATCATGAAAATGCAGGGGTAGGAGCGTTTCTGTTTAAGGCAGCACGCAGAGCAGCTGCTGAACTCGGTCTCATCTTCGACGTTGAGCGGGATAATCCCGACTCTGTCACCGAGTTGGAACCTGCTCGGCGGAAAGCCCAAATAAAAGCTGCAGAACAAGCCATCTTTCTGCAGCTCCATTCAGATAAGCCACTGCATGGTGTCTTCTATAGAAATATAGAAGAACTTGGCTTATCCGAAAGGCTGACCTTCGTCTTCTTAAAGTCAGCCGGACTGAAGTCTGAGACCGAGGGATTTATATTAGCTTGCCAGGACGGTGTATTCAACACCCTCGTCTATCGAAGTCGTGTCATGGGTATGGAGGTCGCTGACGTCAACTGCAGGGCCTGCCGCAGAGCGCCGGAGACGCTTATGCACTTGTTGTCGGCCTGCCCGACATATGCAGTCTCCGCCTATATCCAAAGGCACGACGGAGCACTACGAGTACTTTACTACTATCTGAGGCACTCGTATGACATAGACGAGACACCAGTGCTGCCTTATGCTCCGGGTGATATTGAGTCCGTTGTGGGGAATGAGAGGTGTCTAATTTATTGGAACTACTCGTTTCCCACGGTCAGGCAAATACAGGCAAACAAGCCTGACGTAGTCCTCATAGACCACCAACTCAAGACAATGTTCGTCATAGAGTTCTCAGCTCCCGCGGAGAACAGCATTGTCTTGATGGAGGAAGAAAAGCGGACAAAATATCGAGACCTACTCTTCGAACTCCGCAGACTGTATCCAGACCATACTGTCAAGCTGGTGGTACTGATTATAGGAGCTCTCGGTGGAACGAGACACACGCTGCTTTCGGAATTGAACATGATACCGGCATGCCAACAGTCGGCAGAAGTTCTAGCCGGGAGAATGCAGAAGGCTGTCATTCTTGGTTCATTGCGTCTGCTCAGGGCACACGAGTCACGGAACCAGTGATCACTGACTCTACGGTGTAGAGAGTGGTTACTGGCGCTTCCAGCGTAACCTCTCTGGTATCGGAGGTAGGGAGAAAGACGACTGGTTTTACTTAAAAAAAAGCCTCCTCCTAAGGAGAGAAACTGACAAATAATAATAATAATAATCTTTATTCTTAAGTTGACATGCATTACATGTATATAAAAATCGTCAAAATTCAAAAATACACTAATAAGTTGATAACAACATAGTCAATATATAGACATATATATATATATATATATATATATATATATATATATAAACATAAAAACAATGCGTAAAACATATATAAGAACAAGACAATACAGAGATAAAATATTAGGGACAAAGGCAATAATTAAACAAGTAAATAGTGTTAAACTCAGCGTTAAATTGTTTTAATGGTAATACTAAAGAATTCATCTATAGAGTAAAACGATTTTTGTAATAGTAATTCTTTTAACTTTAATTTGAATAATTTTGCTGTAGGTATTTCTTTTAGATAGGTACTTAGGTAAACGATTATATATTGTAATAGGCATAACAGTCACACCATTACTAACTGCAGATGAATTATGTCGAGGAAGCAAAATGTTAGTTGTATTTTATTACAGTAGTTGTTCATTAATATAGTACATCTATTTGCTTTAAGTGAAAGATTCTGTAAATTGTCGGCTGCCGACGCAATTGCTACGTCGTCGGCAAATTGAGTGTCGTGAAAATCATGTGTTACTGTAAAACTATCCTGCAGATCATTAATAAAGATTAAAAAAGAATTGGACCTAATGTACTACCCTGGGGAACACCTGTTGTTACCAATTGGGCATCAGATTGATACAATTTGCCATACACTTTTATTTCAACTCTTTGAGTACGGTTACTGAGATAGGATTTTACCCAAGTGTTAGGTACTCCTCTTATTCCATAGGCATTCATTTTGTTAAGTAGCATTTCATGATTCACCGTATCGAAGGCTCTGGACATATCAAAAGATAAACATTCACATTTTTTTTTCTTATCCATATTAGAAAGTAAAAATTTATATAGCGAAGTGACTGCATCTTAGGTAGAGTAACCCTCTCTAAAACCATACTGACTAGATGAAAGAATATTATTTTTAGTTAAATAAATTTTGAGCTTACTGGCATATGCAAGTTCAAATAGCTTGGAAAAGACAGATAGTAATGAAATCGCTCTGTAGTTAGATATGAGTTCCTTATCATGTTTTTTGTGAATAGGTACCAATATAACTTTTTTAAAACTGAAGGAAAAGTACCTTCAATAAAAGAAAGATTAATTAATTTACATAATGGATCTGCAATATAGTCAATTACATGAAAAAGCAAAGAACATGGAATACCGTCAAAGCCAGCAGAATCTTTTTCGATACCATTTTTATCATATCAATTACATCACCAACCACAGTCGATGCCAGAAATATGTTACTCGGGCAATTTATGTTCAAATGCATCGTCGGATCTACATTCATATTATCAGTAAGTTGACTTATGGACGAATATCTGCTAAATTCATGAACTGCATCATTAACGGAATTTATACTGACACCGCTTTCATTAATAAACCTATCGAGTAAATGTTTGCCATCAGCTGTGCTGTTGTTATCTTTTGTGATTTGCCATGCAGTAGTATTTTTACTTAATGATGTTGCCATCTTGGAATTATAATATTTTTTTCATTCATCATTTTCTTTTTATGGTTATTTTTTAACGAGGCATAATATTCTTTTAGATCAGGATTAGTTAAAGTTAATTGTTAAATTTGTCTGATATATTTACTTTCATTAATTATATCGTCGTTAATCCATTTTTTATCTTTTTGTTTTTTCGAGTGATTATTTTTATACCTAATTTTTTTTAAAGGGAAAGCAACAAATAATAATTCTTCAAACTTACTTAGGAAGTTTGAAAAAGCCAAATCTATATTTTCCGAAAAATCAATATTATCCCATTTTTCAGTTGACATAATATGCCTAAAGTATGCAATCTTATATGGATCTTTATAATCCCTCTTATAGAAAAAAGATTCATCGTTATATTTAATGAATTCAGATTTAAAGGATACCTTTTGCATGTAGTGATCCGAAAGATCGCACATTATTACTTCGGATACAAGCTCCAATTCATTGGCATTTGAAAAAATATTATCAATGATTGATTTGGTATCACCTTGAACTCTGGTGAACTCATGTATACACTGTTTAAGACCAAACATTATGAAAATGTTCAGAAATTCAATAGCATTATTTAGTTTTGCATAATCTAAAATACTAGAATCCAAATTAATGTTAAAATCACCACAGACGAAAAGGGGATTAATTGTATATAAACGATTAAGAAGATTTTCCAAATTATCGAAAAATATTGACAAAGAAATTTTATCATATTTAGGCACCCTATATATACATGTTACGTTAGCTACTAATTTCTTGTTGAGATAAATATTTACTGAGGCATATTCAAAATTGGAAGACATTTTTGGAGTTACCGCGTTTCTAATTTTGAAATTGAAGCACTCTTTCACAAATATTGCTACGCCTCCACCTGTGTCCTCACTTCTGCAATAGCAGTCCGTTAATATATATTCACTTATTTTTGTTAATTTTAATTCATCCTCACTTAAACAGCACTCAGATAAACATATTACATCAGGATTATTTATAGTTTCTAAAAGTACAATTAATTCATCCACTTTACTGCGCAAGCTTCGAATGTTTAGATGGCAAATTGACAATTGTTTGCCATTTTCTGATTTACATGTGGTATTCACATTATTTACACTATAGTTCATGTTTCTCAGTCCAGAGTTGATATTTGTCACAAGTCAGTGAGAAGTCATGCAAAGTTGTGAATGTGGTAGGTAGCAAACTGGCAAGGGCAATATCACAGACTTTTCTTGTAGAGGGTATCTGGGCTTGTCACTTGTTATTTTGTTTTTTCTGTTCTTATACCCATTTTCATCTATTGTTATGCATGCCGCCTCTATTCTCTTCTCTCGTCATCCTTCCTTGTGTTTATGATTTGGTGGATGGAGCTTACTATTTTTATCCAGTTGCTCTCTTTCTCTAGCATTACATCGACAATGTTTTCTGGTATTAGCTCCCTTATCTCCAATAATCTTAATCTATCTCTGTGGTCTGCCCACCTCGTGTTCCGCCATGTCCAGTGCGTCTCCACAGTATCTGTACTCTACTATGAGTGACTTACGAATTCCATTTAGGTAGGTATTGAAACGCCCATGCCTGCTCAGAAATTGTGCCAGTGGGTAGCTGACTAGAACAGTCTCTGTTGATGTCGTCCTGTAGGCGCTGCATATTCTAATTGCTACTCATCTCTGTACCCTTGTTAACTTGCATGTGTACTTTTTTACTGTTATGGCTTTTTCCCATACTGGGGCTGCATATAGGATTATGGAGTTTGTGACGGAGCATAGTATTTTCCTTTTGCTGGCGCTGAGCCCTTCTACATTTGGGAGTAGTCTAGCCAGCTCCGCCGCCATCCTCTTCACTTTTTTTGCCACTTCTTTAAGATGCCTACTGATGCGTCACGCTGATGTATTTTAATCTATTAACTGGGGTAACGTTTACCCCCTCTAGTTTAAAGAAATAAACACCACCACAGAAATTAGACAACCCCCAATTTCAGAAGCCAGAGGCTTGTGCAGAAGGGGGTTACATATTGAAAAAACGCGGACATATAACCATTTCCACCGACAGTGTCGGAGCCAGGATTCGAACCCGGTGGCGTGACAGCCGTGTGATTAATCGCGATTGCCACCTCGCGCCTTAACCCACGCGACTATCGACCAGACAAAAATGGGCCCACACATTTCCTTCTGATTAGTAGAATGGCCTTTGGAGTTTTTTGCGGCATGAGCTCCAGCCTGTCTTCACGCATCCACTCGTTAACTCTTCTTATCGGGTCATTTGCCATTCCTATGAGTCATTGCTCGATTTTGACAGCGATAACAATAGTCAGATCATGTGTAAAGGCTTTAGTCCTGGTTTTCCTTGGCAGCCGCAGCCTTAGAACTTTGTCATAGGGAAGGTTTCACAGCGTAAGAACCAGGACAGACACTTGTGGAACACCCGGCTCACTTCCATGCCCTCTCGTCTGTCTTCGTTGTTCTGCATTATTACCCTAATTTCCTTCAAGTATCCCCCCAGTAGCTTCTTGAAGTACCCTGTCCTCTAGGTCTTTCTCGATCGAGGTAAGAAGACAGCATGGAATATTTGTACGAGTTATTCTGATGTGACACGTGCATATTTCACACTAAGCCCGTTTACAATGATTAATATAGATTCTGCAAATTTCCCGCTGCTGGAACGTTTTATTATTGTTATGTACCACAAAGCAAATTCACTGAGGTCAGATGTAAGCTATTCTGTCAGAAAGGAAGATGCATTATTGCAGCACTCAGAGCGACCACAGTATTAGACTGAAATATAGCGCACCAGTGATCAGAGTGAGTAATATTCACCTAATCCAGAAGGTTGAGTTTGGCCGCTTAATGGCCGCTTGGTACAGTGGTTCCTATTACAACTACCAAAAGCCGGAAGCGAACTTGTGAAATGTCATTATAAGAGTGGCAGATGGATGTACTGCAAGATGTGCATCTAATAATAAAGACTGGAAGTGCACAGAACTATGTAGTTGCAACTATGTCAAAGAGTAGTCATGTGACTCAAGTATCAAGCAGTTTAATAAGTTTTTAACAAACAGTGTTATTACAGAAAGTGTCAATGTACTAAGTTCCTTTTTTATAGTACTTAACGTGGCGTCAATACTTTAAAGATAGTATAGAAACTGCTAACCTGCAAAAAACTGTAGCAACCTTATTTATAGAGAATTTAGAGCCCGTTAATGAATATAGAGGAGTATATTCTTTTACAGCAATGACATATCGAGAAAGATGTAATAAACAGTATGTCACCTACATTTTACTTTCTCATCTTTGGCGACGTGAAAAAAAAATGGATTATGAAGATGGGCATTTTGAGGTCACAAAATAACTAATTTATCCAAATCGGCATGTCGTCTGTATACGTCTGTCAGTACGCCAGTCTGTAAGTTTGTTCAGTCTGCTAGTCTGTCTTTATGTGTTTCTGTCAGTCCGTCTGTGTGCTCAAAGTAGAAAGCTGAAATTTTAAACTTAAGACGAGGGAGCTCCAAGAAAGAATTGAATATTGGTGAAATTGGTGCACCAGGAATGTTCTAGACAGGGCTGTATTTGGCAGTTTGGAGAAATATAATAACTTTAGATGATGTATGTATGACAATGTACTTCCCGCCCCCCCTATCCATCCGCTTAATGACTCATTCTTATTTATTATACCTATAGCTGCGTTCTTCCTTTCATCCATTTACCATCGCATTTCATTGCTACATCCTTTCTTGCATTTACAAAACACGATGTTCGATATGTTGTCTGGGGCTGCACTAATTGTGGTCCTGATGGGGATGTAATGACCCCTCGTCTCATCAGCGACCATCCCCAAACTGACGGTACAATGTTGTTACCCAGCCATGTTTGGATTTGGAGATATGTTCGGAAAACATAGTAGGTGGCCGCGTCTTTGGTAAGTGGCAGTCTGGCCAATTGGAATTTGGGTTTGGCCACCGACTTAGTAAAAAGTTGATATCGGAGGTTGTCGAGGGAATCTGTTTCCATAGTCCCTCCATACAGTGCCACCAGAAACTTCTCGCCTGCCTCGGAAATCTGGTAGGAGGTGGCTTCCGGGTCTGGACATAGCTACTAGATCATGTAGGGAAGGAAGTGTTCTTCTCGTAAATTCTGCAGACATTCTTCTTCCCTTGTCCCAGAAGGTTGAAGTGATGCCGAACCCACATACTGCATGCAGAAAGAGAATATCTTTATGGGTCGATCTTACATGAAGCTGCTGAATATAATAAAGATGGGGCATTACCTCTCCCACTCTTCTCGAAATAGATATTTTTGTGGGAAGTGGAGGCTAGGGCTCTCAATATCATTCACATTGAAACGAACGAGCACATGCCTTCAACGGTTGGGACACAACTGAACTGTGTGAAGTGGGCGATTCGATTCAGTTATGGGGGAGGGGGTAGTTGAACCTATGCAAATGGAAATAGATACCACAAGCCCGTTATTAAATATGTTGAAAAATGGAAAATAAATATCGAAAACCAGCCTTTTCGGCAGTTTTTACAATTTTGAGAAATTTTGCACTTTTTCGAAACCCTGAATCTTTGTACCTATGGGGTAAAAAATACGTTTTACCATGCAAATGGCAGGAAATTTAATCCTCTACAATTTACTAATTTGAAGTTGTCCGCTAAAATCTACCGTTTTCGAAAAAAGTGCAAAAATTTTGAGGATTTTCGCCCCTCCCCAAAATTCCACAGGTTTTTTTTGTTGGATAAATTGGGTATAGTACTACTGGACACTCACGAACAATATCCCAAAGTCTCATTAAGTTCGGAATTTTTCAAAGGTATCCCCCAGATTTGACCCTACTAGCCTAATTATATTATGCAGCAAATGCAATACTTATAACTCCTATGAAGGAGTCGGACGAACTACCTAATGTTTGCGCCTAGGACTAGACAATGTACCCCCACGTTCTCGAGGGTGCTGAATCGATTCGCAGGATCAAACCAATTTTTCCACCTCTGCAACTCCCTCAAATTGATCAAAAACCACCCCAAAGTCCCCTTTTCCGTGAAACCGTTTATTTTTCCCAGTTTTTCGAGTACCTCAAGTAGACCGGAAGGTCCCTCGAGGGATTTGACCTCAACTACCCCTATCCCAGGCTTCCAACCGTTGTAGAGGATGGAAAATTGATATTTGTTTTTGTGAGAAAAAAACTAATATCGTTAATTTTTTTTGTTAATTTAACAATGTTCCGGAAGGCGGAAAAGGGTGCAAAACCTAATTTGTTATGTTTTCACCTCCTCCAATGTTGTCTCCAAATTTAAAAACTTTTGCATTTATTGTCGAACTTTCCATTATAGAAGCCCGTAATGACTGGCCTAATACACACCATACCGTAAATGTGATTTTTGCTTTGAACTGTAAGTATTTTCAATTTATTATTAAACTGTCTAGTGTGCCTTATTTTGAGTCTCTACTCTCATTTGCATAAGCCTGAAATAGTAAAAGTGTTACAAATAATAACATCATTACAGCTGTCCATTCCTCGAGAAAAACGGCCTACGTTTCGACCCCTGGTAATAAACCGTCTTCACTGATTCTATCTGGGGGCCTCTATTATACTATTAATAGATAAAGTTTCTACGCTTTAAACAGAAACTGGCACTCGAGGCAAAAAACCCGCTTGCACTAGTTTAAAGTGCGAGTTGCAGCACCAAAGTAGCGGCGTTACAAGGTCGTTTAACAATTGCATAATCAAGTATTTTTTGATCATGTACAATTATCTCGGTAGGTTTGTCAATACATGGATGTTTGATGAACCACATTTTCATTAACAGGGTATATGTAAAACTGCTGGTACTGCTTAGACCATTGAATGTGCCGCTTACGCTCTTATGGACTTATATACCTTTTAATATGCTGAAAATATTCCAACAGAAGTTGTTTCATTTCTGCTGGACATTCCATACTGAGTTTTGGCCAATTTAAAATGCACAGCACAGCACACAATGAACCCTTATACTAATTTTATTGAAATATACCATAGAAAATAAATATTATAAATTAATTATTTACTTTTGTATGAAATACACTAACGTGTTGAAAATTAGTTATGTAAATTCCCGTTACTTTTTAGTAATAATCGGTAATTGTTACTTTTCGTAAAATAATCGTCAATAGCTATTCGTTATTGATTACATATCAGGGCCCAATATGTCAAGTACAGGCATGGAACTTATAACCGATCCCAGAACGGGAGAAGCCCAATATTTTTCAGCTCAAACATTTTTGACAAGCTAGGTAAGAAAACCCGATGTAAAAAAATTAACGAGAGGAAAGAGGGTAGCACATTACAAAGTCACTAAATACCTAATATAAAACTATACAATTAACAGACCAATAATTTTTGAAGGAGGCACTGCAGTATCACTGAAGTACACCCAAGTAAAAAAAATGATAAGCGAGTGGGGGGTAGCGGCCCAAAAATATTTTGCACAAACGAAAAAAAGTGTCCAACGTTCATTAAAATATGAATGTCCATCGTCAGTTGAGAAATATGCGTAAATTTTAGGACCCAACCAAAGTTTATTACGACATACTATTTCCGTCGTCTAAAAAGAGATAGTTAGGATTTTCTATCTCTATAACTTCATAATAGTTGTAGCTAATTAATGGCAGTCCATTAGAACGTAGCTGCACATTGAATTATCTAAGCGGCACTGGTTCAAGGGAACTTTAAAAAAATTGATCTAAAGATAATGTTTCACAGAGTTGAAGTACCAGTTTGGTGCACTATGTTCTCATTTTGAAACATTCACCATCTCTTGCATAATCTCATTGAAATACGACCTACACAATGGCCTATCATGGGCCATCGTGTAGAGGGCGCAATAGTCTAGGATGGCGTATGATGGTTGCTCATGGCCGATGATGCCTCCGTGTCGGTTTTTTGAACACACATCAAAGGAACGTGGCGGATATAATATACGACGCATGCCCACGCGTTGGCCGATCATCGTGTGATTTTTGAAAGATTTTAGTTAACTCTTTTGGGAGGTGTGTGTCTTTTGTATTTGTTACTACGACATTTTTCAAAATTATTTACGTATCCATCGTCAATGATTAAATTAATCTTGCTATCGTGTCAGATCATTTTGAAGGTTCTGCCAGTAATATTTTTATTTTATTCTTGTTAGTATTTCCAAAATACATCAGTGATTTGTATTGCATTCATGGTAATTTTTTTATAGCTTGTAATAGATTACAGATTAGAAAAACTAATAAATAGCCATGGAAGACCTGTCTAATGGGTACATTTATTAGTATATTTTTGTGCATCTGACTAATGTCGGTCCTACATCTACAAAGTTTTTAATGTAAACTTTTGGATCCATTCTTGACTACTACGATGCACGATACTCGCAAATGGGTCAGCATGTAGATAGTAGCAATGGTTCGAACAGTGACCGATCATGGCGATGGCCGAAGATGGCGATCTATGATGGACCATTGTGTAGAGAGGGCTTAAAAGAAACCACTGCTTATACTGTTAAAGAACACGGTAAAACCCTCGGTATACTTTTCGACGTTGTAACAAAATCCGACTTAGGAAATATTTCGTATGAAAAGCGTGCTTCACGTAAAAAGATCGTGGAAGAGGTTTCTAATATTTGTAATCATATTTTCGCTCTACGGAGCGATTTTTATGCAAAATTTTCATAACTCCTCAAGGAGCGTCATTTTACAAAGTGCAGTAAATGTCGCTGCACAGGGACGTAATGTCGCCCCGACACCAAAATTTTATAAACTATAACAAAATTTGACTTCGGAGTTTTCAAAATTAAAAACCCTTTTACGAATCCACGTTGTCAAGCACTGCAACTCATACGAGGTCTTGAATATGAGGACAAGTTAATCCAGCGTCTATCCAAAGTATATCGTGAGTTTTAGCGAAAATAGCCCTTAGCGACATGGGACCCCCATCGTTTCCTAGCAGTCGATTTGACGGGGAAATGATGAGTCTTAACGGGGTTTGCCCTAAACCGGTTCCTCAGTGATTCGGTGTCAGAAAAGTATCTTTACCATGTACTCATATGTGCATGGGAACCGCCTTACCTGAACGTAAAATTGTAATTTTAATTCGAAGTAGTAGCGCTTCAAGCATTTTTAAGCGCTGAGGAGCGACCAAAATTGGTATTGAAATACAAATACGTGAATAAGACAGGCAAGCAAAAGCCCACCAAATTTCAGAAACATTGAACTTTTCTTGAATCTTTTTGTGTAATCGTTAGCTTACAAAACTGCATTTTAGATGGTAGTTGGTACATTATGAATCGTTCCGTTCCTCACCATGTGTTGCACACGGGCCAGACTAGTGTTTGTTATATGTACATATTTCTTAAAAGTTGTTGTAAAACCATACATTTTTGAAGAATCAATATATATTTTTGAACTTTATATTGCCTTTTAATTGTGTTTTCTAACAAAATTCCCTTTCAGGTATAATTTTAAGAAAGTGTGGTACATCCAGTGTTAGGTTTATAGTGTTACGACGTCCAATAGATACCATTAGAGCAGCAGTTAAGCATAAACAGTAAGTATAAATTTTCATATTGTTCACCGTTTGAAACAGTCATCTTGAACCATAAATTTTGTGAACGTTAACATTCACTTTTGAAATAAATTAAAAGCCCATCAGACTCCAAAAGATGAATCGTTCACATGGCACCCGAGCAGAGACAATGCCGTCCTTAAACCCAACCAATCCATTTTCTTTTATGGTGGAAGACTCCAAGGAGTCGACCCCAAATTCAATGGAAAGTATGTTCATGAAAATGACAGAGGGCTTCGTGCAGGCGATACAGAACGTGTCGACCTGTACGCCCCATGAGAGACAAAGTTGTCCGAACATGACGTTCCATGGGCTCGATCATGAAGATCCCGCAGCTTTAATAAAAATTATGGAGGAATATTTCGACAGAGCTCGCATAAGCCACGACTATGATCGCCTCCATAATGTGACTGGTCGACTCAAGGGCGACGCCCAACGATGGCCCGAACAGTTTCGGACGTTGACGACATCGTACACCTTATTTAAGGAAAGATTTTTTACAAGGTTCAATTCACCCGACATACAGTCACGAGCTATTGCTCAACTGTATGCCACAAAGCAAACGTCTTTAGACGACACGGCAGTGTTTATCACGAAGAAAACCTGCCTTTTCAATCGTATAGATCCCTTCAAATCCGAAGCCATCAGAGCTCGGATAATCATGGACCAACTGCGTCCAGAGATTAGGTCACGCTTGAAAAGCAACCTAACTTCATCCACAGAGATGTTAGTAGCCGCAGCCACTAACGTCGAACGGGATTCAGCCGACGAACAGACGTCGCTAATCCAACTCATCGACCAACGCATGTCCCGCGCGTCTTACTATCAAGAGCCGGGACCCTCGAATTGACAAAATGTAAGTATAAGGAGCAATGGAAGTCCAACTCCGACAGCACCGAGGATGCATTTCCGAGAGGATGTCTCTCGTCAGGACGGTCCAGGTAGAGCACCTGGTCGTCCTTTTTTTATGAATAATTTTTCGAGCGGATCAGCGAATCCTGACCGCCGATCAAACAATTTCAATGGCGGATCGGGGAAATTCCGAGTACCCGACCGACCGGCAACCCCGTTCCGATACTGCACAGACACAGTGCAGTGGCACTTCCATAGCCAATATCCTAACAATCCTCATCGTAACAGGGGAACGGGAAACTTTCAAGGGGCCAGAGACCCAGGCCAGGGTCAATCTGCAAGATCCCCGGCACAACGGCCGAACCAAGGCGGCAGCAATTCGCGTTAAATTTTTATTCTGATACTCATGACCATTACGACACTCCTATGCATAAGACACGGGAATCCATAAATTATATGAGCGAAGCGTTAAACGTTATCCTTCCCAAGCTGTTGGATAATTTTAAAAATCTCACGACACGTCGATCATTTGGTGGACTCTCTTGGCACGACAAAATTGAACGTAAATATTTCAGGCACCTCTTTTGAAATTGATTTTCAAGCAATCGAAAATTTAAACGAAGCAGTAATATTGGGATCCCTATTTTTATATATGGATAATTTCGCATATGATTATGGCCGAAAATGCCTATATGCCGGCACGGAAGAACGTATTACCGTCTTCTGGAATCAAGCTTCTCAAAGGGAGAGACAGCAGGCAAAACTTCCTGAAGAGCTTGTTATTAAAGACAAATTTCTACGGCCGCTGTTCGAAGAATTTATCGATTTGTTCACTGCGGACCCAAGCAACCACAGTGACTGTTAAACACAAAATTGTCGTGAAAGACTCAAAACCCTTCAATATCAGACCATATCCAATGTCTCCATGTACAAAAAAAATTATGTACGATCAAATTGAAGAGATGCTGAAAGCTGGCGTCATTGAACCAAGTACTGCACAATACAGTTCACCTCCAGTGATAATAAAAAGACCCGATAAGAAACCACGTTTTTGCATTGACTATCGTCATTTAAATGAAATGACCAAAGACGAAGCTTCCGTATTACCCAAAATACATGAAAGCATCAAAGACTTGGACAATTCTAAAGTTTTTACTATGTTGGACCTCAAGAGCGGATATTGGCCAATACCACTTGATGAAGCATCAAAAGATTTTTCGACTTTTATTACTCCTGATGGGGCAGCTTATAGATTTAATGTCATGCCTTTCGGCCTCAAGACAGCTCCCTGTACCTTTCAGAAATTCATGGCAAAGGACGTTTTAACGGGTTACCTGCACCATTTCTGTAGTCTACTTAGATGATATAATCGTTTACAGCATAAACGTGAAGGAGCATATGTCCCACCTGAGGTTGGTCTTTGAAAGACTACGTTTACATAATCTAAAAGTGTCACCGGAAAAGTGTGTAATAGCGACAAAAGAAATACAATATTTAGGCCACACAATTAGAATTGATACTTCTCGTCCATTAGAAAAACATGTATTGCAAATTCAAAATTATCCTGTACCAAACACGAAAAGGCAGCTTCAGAGTTTCTTAGGACTTTGCAACTGGGTAAGAGAATATCTACCAAATGTTGCGATGATTACAAAGCCATTAACGAAACTCCTATCGAAGGAATATCGCTTTCATTGGACTCAAGCATGCGATTCAGCTTTTCAAAAACTTAAAGATTTATTATCCGGACCGCTGGAACTCCATCGTCCGGATTTTTTACGTCAGTTCATTTTGCAAACAGATGCATCACTACAAGGGCTTTCAGCAGCACTCTATCAATTAGGCGACAACGGCGAAAAGCAAGCAACACGTTATCTCCAGCAGAGAGACGTTACCACATTAACGAGCTGGAATGCTTGGCATTGGTGAATTACATAAAAAAGTACAAGATGTACTTAGCAGACAAACCGTTCTTGGTGAAGACGGACAACAGAGCGTTGCTTTGGTTGAATAAACACAAAGACGATAAAACCAAATTCACCCGATGGTCACTGCTATTGCAAGGATATGCATTTAAAATCGAACACTGTCCAGGCAAAGAAAACTTGTTAGCAGATTTTCTCAGCCGTAATCCACAAGATCAATAGGTCGAGACCGACGATGAAGAGGAAAGAATGTTCCTACCAAATTATAAGTGTCCAAAACGTATTTCTGTTTTAACACATTCAGAAATATACGAAGATATCGTACAGGCCCAATCGAGGTCGAGAGATATTCAAGACAAGATCCGCCGTTGGAATTATCTATTTCAACAGGAACAACGTTCCGAAGCGGATCTTATTTTTATGAAAAATTTTCATGTACAAGACGATGTACTCATGAAAGACACAGATCGAAATTTCAAGTTAGTAGTTCCAAAGAGGAAAATCAAAGAATTGATTTATCATTATCACGATCGAGATGAAGCATGTCAACCAGGGAGAGACGAAACTCTTAGAAAAATTGCACAAAGATGCTATTTCAATAATATGGCCAGGATCGTAGGCAAATATATAAACGACTGTCTGATATGCCAATCAGTAAAAACACGGCAAGCTCAACCCAATGCCCCACTTAGAAGTCATGCAGAGCAGAATGCATTTGAAACTTTGAGCGTCGACGTAATTGGACCACTGCAGAAGACCAAAGACGCCGAAAATCGATATATGATTATTGTCGAAGACATATTCAGCAAGTGGATAGAGGCAAAGGCATATATTCAGGTCGATGGCAGAACGATAGCCAAATTTATTGACGACGAGATAGTTGCAAGATTCGGAGTCCCTCGAGTCATAATTTCCGACAACGGAGGTCATTTCAACTCGGAATGGTATATCACATTTTGCGAAAGGAATGGAATTGAACGATACCTCATTCCTACTTATCATCAACAATCCAACCCCGTGGAACGACGGGTTCAGGAGTGTAAGAAAATTTTAAATACCTTATAATACAAAAAGCCAAACGACACATGGGATCGCTACGTGCGTCAGATGGCATATATTTTGAGGAATCGTAGAAATGCAGCTACAAATCAAACACCTAGCATGATAGTGTTAGGCTATGAACCAGCCGAAAAAGGGGAATGGGATTTATATGCATGGATACAAGAAAGAGCTAAGCAACAAATGCTTCCACGATACGAGCGAGTTAAGGGAGCCCGTCAAGCTCAACAAAATTATAAACAAAAGCACGCGCCAAAAGAGGCCGTCACTCCAGTCGTTTTTAAAGTTGGAGATAAAGTCATGAGTAAAAGAAAAAGGAAGGTACCTTCACGCCGTCTTGGTCAGGCCCAACCAGAATCTTAAAGAAGTCTTCAAACGAAGTATATCTCGTTCAAAAAGGAAACGTAACAACAAGAGTACATGTAAACGATTTGAGACCAGCCCCGCCAGAGGAGCATAATTTGGAAATCGAATCTTCAGATGAAGAAAATGCTAGTCCAGGCGGAACATCACTCGATGGAAATGATTCCCCGTTCTCAGACGATTCCACAGAACCTCCACCGCCGGAGCAAACTGTAGTCCAAATCCATGCACCGCCACGAGATCTACTTCGGATCCCGATTCAAGTTCTGGAGATTCAATAATATTCTTATAATATTTTTCAACCTAGGCTAAGTTTTAACTTAGTGCTAGGTTTATTTTATATCAAAATTTCCATATCAACTTCTTGTCACGTCAGGCAAAAGTTGGTATTTTTTATGCATTTTTTACAAGTTATTTCCATATTGAGGAGATTGTATCGACCATACAATTCTTCAAAATTCACTGCAGCAACTCTGACCGTGTCCGGCAGAGTTGGTATTTTTATAATTTTTCCAAGTCCTCAAATGTTATTAAACATACATCTGTAAGCAGAGTCCGAGCCAAAGAGTCGACGACGATGTGATATCGGTCGCAGATTCCACTTTATGCCCAGACGGGATAAAACCATAAACATTTAGCCAATATAATTTACTAAAAAATCTGTTTTATATAGTTTCATATTAATGAGCAGTGCCATTGTTAAGCTGGAGCCAAAGCAGTCCAAGGACCACCTAAGCTGATCCAGAAGGCAGTTCGACACTGAAGGTGATCGACAAAAAAGCAATAGACACGAGGAGGAACAGACGCAAGCCAGAATTAGTGGAAGAACACTAAGAAAGTTAAGTGCGTCGAAAGTGTTTGTGTTGCGTCAACAAAAATCTAATGATTTTTGATTTTTTCTTTTTTTTATCCCATTTTGAGATACAATGTTCAAATATTCAATCGAATGCTATGCATCGATATATGTTCAAACTTATCACCATTTTTTAGATTTGCATCTATGTTATGTTTCAGATAGGCCGGTCTGAAAATAACCGAATGCAACACATGGGAGATTCCAACCAAAGATCCATTTTTTATTCATACCAATTTAACAAACATTGCACAAAAAGATTCACCCAAAGAAGGGGGGGGGGGGGGGGTGTTAAAGAACACGGTAAAATCCTCGGTATACTTTTCGACGTTGTAACAAAATCCGACTTAGAAAATATTTCGTATGAAAAGCGTGCTTCACGTAAAAATATCGTGGAAGAGGTTTTTAATATTTGCAATCATATTTTCGCTCTACGGAGCGATTTTTATGCAAAATTTTCATAACTCCTCAAGGAGCGGCATTTTAGAATGTGCAGTAAATGTCGCTGCACAGGGACGTAATGTCGCCCCGACGCCAAAATTTTATAAACTATAACAAAATTTGACTTTAACTTCGGAGTTTTCAAAATTAAAAACCCTTTTACGAATGTTGTCAAGCACTGCAACTCATACGAGGTCTTGAATATGAGGACAAGTTAATCCAGCGTCTATCCAAAGTGTATCGTGAGTGTTAGCGAAAATAGCCCTTAGCGACATGGGACCCCCATCGTTTCTTAGCAGTCGATTTTGACGGGGAAATGATGAGTTTTAACGGGGTTTGCCCTAAACCGGTTCCTCAGTGATTCGGTGTCAGAAAAGTATCTTTACCATGTACTTATATGTGCATAGGAACCGCCTTGCCTGAACATTAAATTGTAATTGCAGAATACAATTCGAAGTAGTAGCGCTTCAAGCATTTTTAAGCTCTGAGGAGCGACCAAAATTGGTATTGAAATACAAATATTTGAATAAGACAGGCAAGCAAAAGCCCACCAAATTTCAGAAACATTGAACTTTTCTTGAATCTTTTTGTGTAATCGTTAGCTCACAAAACTGCATTTTGGATGGTAGTTGGTACATTATGAATCGTTCCGTTCCTCACCATGTGTTGCACACGGGCCAGACTAATGTTTGTTAAACATATTTCTTAAAAATTGTTGTAAAACCATACATTTTTGAAGAATCAATATATTTTTTTGAACTTTATATTGCCTTTTAATTGTGTTTTCTAACAAAATTCCTTTTCAGGTATAATTTTAAGAAAGTGTGGTACATCCAGTGTTAGGTTTATAGTGTTACGACGTCCAATAGATACCATTAGAGCAGCAGTTAAGCATAAACGAACAGTAAGTATAAATTTTCATATTATTCTCCGTTTGAAACAGTCATCTTGAACCCTAAATTTTGTGAACGTTAACATTCACTTTTGAAATAAATTAAAAGTCCATCAGACTCCAAAAGATGAATCGTTGACAATACCACAAAAGCTTCTATGGACATTTCACAAAAATTGATTTCAAAGGAATTTGAGTTAAGAAAATACAATGATTTAAATTTTCAATAATGTCATGTTGTTTCATTAATAATCGAATTCTCAGCAAATTCATAACGATTTAAAATGCTAATCATTTTTATCATCATTTGAGACTTGTCAACGTAAGTTAAAATATTTCTCGATCAAAATTCAACATCACTAAAAAGTAATCCAAGTAGAGAAACATAAAAACCGCGTTTTTGCTTCCGTCGCTGGAACGGTTGAAATCTATTAGATCCAACTTCATAAAAGATTTATTTTGCAAAAATGTGCTCCCAAATGAGGATCAAAATTCTGAAAATTTGGGTGTATGTCAAATTCGAAGTAATAATAGGAAAAAATCAATGTTGTAGTGAATTTGGAGAGTATAGGGTGTATTTAGTCAGGGTTGTAATATGGGAATTGAAAAAAAAATCACATACAAAAATGTTATTTAGTGCGAGTAAATTAATCGTATTTTAATGTAGTAAAATCACATTATAAAATAAGAATTGCGCAATTATTGGAAGACATTGGAAATTGGTAAATATATAGTCATACATTTTTTTCATGGTTTGTTAGGACAGTGCGCCGCACATGGCGCACAGTCAACAAAGCGCCACTCACACACGCTGTAACTTATTGCTGGTTAGGTCCTAATAAACCATACCTTTACATAAAGAGCCAGTGCGTTCATTTTAGCAGAAGTAAATTCCTGCTAGAAAATGTTTGATTATTATAGAACTTGGGTTTATATACCATTCCTCGGAATTTAACAATAACTTTTAGCCGCCTATATTAGGATATCGACATTCTGCGCAGCGGGAAAACAGGAAAAATGTTTAGCATTTTAATAAAGATATGACTTATTCGTTATAATTACAAAAGATGAAATCATTTTTAATTTAAGGCGCTCCAAATGTTTGCAGCTCTTTACCATAGTATGAAGTAATATTATTAAATATTATTGTATTAAAATGTAAATAATGGACAATTTAAGTTGGCACAACGAACTGTCTCGACAGCAGCGCACTTTGGAAAAAATGTGCCAAACAAAACATCATTATTTATTATTGGCTTAGTGAACGTTTTTATGGTCAACTTTCTGTAAGTCTTATTTAGCGTCCTCTGAAATCCCTCTGTACCGAAAAAAGCATCTTTAAAGGCTCGGCTTGGTTCGGCGGGCGACTCGGCATAAATCGTTTCGTTTTTTTTTTTTTTTGTCTAAGGGCAATAACACAGTAGAGAATAGACCAGTAGTTTCACTCCTCGGCGGTCCCTTTGATGTTTGTTGTACTCGATTTAATTTTTTTTATTCCACTGCGCATCCACTATTTCCATCCCACGCGCATTTGCATGTATATTACTGGAGTAAATAATAAACATCAACCCAATAACATCACTGCTATTCACTGCGCATCAGATAATTTAAGCCCGGGAGCATACTTGCGCACTGAAAATCTTATCCAACTGTTCCGGCCAAGTGAGAGTACTGGTCTATTCTCTACTGTGGCAATAATGTATGCAGCGGTTTATTCTGACTGCGGCCGGCACTTCCTGCGCACCAACGAGGTGCTGCTTAGGATCCGAGCCAGTTGGTGTACGTCGCCGCGTCGTAGTTGTAAATACAAAGAATTGGTTCCTATCAAATAATATGAATTTCAAATATGAACTTTGTTAAGGAATACCTTGACATTTTATCCTTGGTATACCTGCAACTAAAGCGAGGAAAAATATACCTAGATGGATTCATTCAGTTGAAAAAGATCGAACTACAGAAGCATGTTTTATTGTTAATGATCAATACTTTTTCAATTATCTTAAAAGATTTTAAGCCACATTTGGTTAATTGTTTGATATTCTAGAACAAAATAGTGTTATGGGAGGGGTATTTCGCAGAAAAGAAATTGATTTGTTGACAAGAAGAGTCAAAATTCTAAATATTTCTTGGAAATTTTGCAGCTATGCAACGTTCGTGCTACCTAAAAACTGCCTGTCTGTTCTGGTCAGTTCACAAGATGTTAGCCATTCCATGACTGTTGTTTTAATGTCAGAACAAATTATATAATTGGTTGTTTTGCTATCTATATTTACGATTCGACATACTGTCTTGTATATAAAATAATAGTTGTAGCCATATTACACGTTTTTATATCTACGTAGTTCGTATAAATCATTGTTTGTCATTAAATGTAAGATGATTGTAAATCATCAATCAGGAGAAAAAATGCTTTTTTTGAGTTTATATAAAATCGAAATTGTTCAATACATTGACCTGGAAAGTAAACAGAAAGAAAACAATGATAATTAAGAGACATTATTTAATATATCATTTTACGCCTATCTCATAATTTACACTTTGACAAATTACTGTGATTACTTGTTCCCGAGCGACTATAATTTACAGTCATACTCTAGCAAGATTAAACTGAACTGATTCAAACTATGAATTATTGAAATTGAAATAAAGGTTTTGTGAAAACGTTTAAAAACAACGAATTATTCTTTATCTTAACTGCGTAAACATTTATAAGCAAATTAACTATTGTTTTTATATAAATAATAAGATATAAAGAAGAGATGAATACTTGAAAAAATGTAATGTTCTGTGGAAACTTTCACAATATTTTATTACCGACAACATAAGCCTTTTGATCAGATATCAACTTGATATAAATATCAATTAACTTTTTTCATTCGTGTACTGCCATCGTTCTTCAGTTGTTATCATCATCATCAACAAAATAATCCTTGATCAATATATTCTGAATTCTGATAAACCACTTCTAAAAAGTCCATTACGCATTAAGAGAGATGAGGATAAAGTAAATAATAATAAAAATTAATAGTTAGGGACCCAGAGACTTTTACGTTCGAAACGCAAAAATAAAGTTTTTAAAAACAATTAACTTTTTTATTTCGAAGTTTTTACAATCTTGAGGGTTTTTACACTGTTTTAGTTTTTATCACTAGTTATATGAATAATATAATATTTTTGTCTAACGTTCTAGTCTTGATTAATTATGAATATTAATTTACTTGATACAATTCTACTGCTATTTATGCTTTTTCTTAACAATGAGCGTCTTTAGTGTCAAGGTTACTTGCCTTGCACTTTTATTGCAATTTAAGCGTTTCTGATAATGAACAATGGGATTCTTATTACTACTGCGTCTTATGCGGATGTAACAATTCCTCCCTGCGAAGATAAAAAATTAGGATCAAGTTATTTAAGTTGGAACTAATTTTTGAGAATTGGGGTTTAGTTCGATTTCTTCTTCGATTGTTGGATCGCCAAAATTTCTTCTTATCGGTTGTCTTCTTAGAGGGGTTACACGTCTTTTGAAATTCGTCAAGAAATTTCTGGGGTTGTCATCAGGGTTATCTGGTCTCGGTGTGGTTCCTAAGGCTATTCCTATTCTGGGATACCTTCTTTTGCGTTTACAAAATATGTACAAGAGAATAAGTCCTATGACTAAAGTTATTATAAAATAAGTAAACCATGAGATATGTTTCTGGAGAAAAGGTTTATTTATTAATTTATCAAGTTCTTTATCATATTCATTTAATTTGTGTTCGGCTATGTTTAATTCGTCAAGATTTAATTTTGATAATTTTAAAGGTCGTAGTTTCGGTACTTCCTTTGGTAAATGATTACAACAACTAAAATTGACTTTAGGTATATGAACCGTTTCTTCAATATATGTCTTTTTTTCATAAATTGCGTATACTTTAGTTGATCCTATATGTGCTGTACAATGTGGGTCTAAGTTTAAAATTGCATTTTGTTCAACAATTTGTGTTTCAGATTGTCCTAAATAATTTACTACAATTGGTATTGAATTTGTTATAGCTACAAGTATTTTTTGAAATTAGCTGAACTTTGTAGTCTTCAGAATAAAGTAATGTAGTTACACAATTTTCTTGTAATTTCAGTGGATGTAATAAAAGTTGTGCTTCGCAATTTGCGTTTAAATCTACAGGGTTTGGTAATAAATATTTACATAACATAAATTCAATTTGCTTGCAATTTTCGAAATTATCTAAATAAATATACAATGTCTTATCATCTGAAAGTGCTATGTATTTCGAGGTTGGTAAAATTGAATGGAAAAGTTGTGTTCGATTGTCTTTTATTGGAATGGAGTATAAGTGAAAAATTTTAAAGTTGTATGGTTCTACAATTGGAATGTCTAATACAAATATAATTTCTCTATAAGTTTGAAATGCTTTGAGACTTATGATGTCAAAATAAGATCCTACATTTGTTAAATCTGGTAAAAGTGGTAAATGACTTCTTTGTAATTTTTGAGAAATTTTTCTTAATTCATCTACTAAATCACTTGGTTGAATAATTGAAGGATGTAAAGTATTTAATCTTGCAAAGGTTATACTTTCAATAATGTCGTTTACACTTCGGTTCGTATCCTCTTAAAATGCGGACAGTGTAATTGCAGAGCCTATAAGCTACTGTACCTAAATCGATTTATAGCATATTACTTAATTTACTCAAATCTTGAATTTGTTATTCATATCATAACAGATAGGTATATCAGTGTGTGGTGTTTTTTTTTTACTCTTCACTATCTGTAAGTACAATTTTTACTACTGTATAGTGCATGTAGCAGGCCACAACCCACCGGCTTCGAAAGCCAACGATGCCGGGTGGAATAGATCCAGGAGGGAAACCTCCTACGCAGACAAATAGAAATATTCTTACGGAAAATATAATTTATGTAGAAGATAGTAATTTAATTACCCCAAACGAAAAAACATGGAACAGTGACACTTCTAATAGTAGTTTAAGCAATGCTCAAAGAAATAATCAACAAGGTCAAACGTTTTTGCATACAAAAACTATGGACACATCAGAAATTAGTATATCGAATAACCAGACAAGATTTAATATAAATAATAAATTTAAAAACACCGATAAAGGTCCTTACTTTATATTTGTAGAACACAAAACACTTAATTTAGGTCGGTTACATCCCATGAAACTGGGTGAAAAATTAAGCGAACTTTCGGAATATGAAAAACATATTCTTGAGATCAGTGGCGTAGTGGAAATCGAATTAAGGTTGTTGTAGATTCTGGAAATGTAGCAAATAAATTGATATCTGATCCTTTCCTTGAAAGAAATGATCTCATTGCATATATTCCCAACTATCTTACTGAAAAGAAAGGAATTGTACGATTTGTAGATACTTCCCTTTCAGAAGAGGTACTACTTAAAACCATTAAATATGATACTACCATTAACAAGGTCCAAAGGTTACACAGAATTGTATCAGAGGGAGAGCAGGTTAAACGTATTCCACGACAAATGATTATCGTTACTTTTTCGGGTGTAAAAATCCCTCAATATATATACATAAATAAAGTGAGGTGTACTGTGGACACATACGTTCAACCTGTTATGCATTGCCATAATTGTTTACGATATGGGCATACACATTCTCAATGTAAGGGGGAAAAAAAGATGCAAAACATGCGGTTCTGATAATGGAGAAATATGTGTAGATTGTAGTCCATATTGTATTTTTTGTAAAAACAATAGTCATCAGTCGACATTTAAAGAATGTCCAGAATATAAGAAACAAAAAAAAACTAAGGAAGCAATGGCGCTTCACAATTTATCTTTTAAAGAAGCAGAAAGTATAATTGACAATCCAGCATATACCAGTATTGTAAAAAAGAATCGTTTTGCCCCCTTAATTGATTGTAATTTTGAATTTCCCCCACTTACTCAACCAAATAAATCCAAAACTAGTATTTTCTCCCAACCACTAACTATTAGTCAATCACAACCTACCAACCCTCCCAAAAAGAGAAAAGCGCAAGACACAGCACCTCATTTTCAACCGATTCAGAGAGAATATAGCACACCTTTTTGTGGTGGCACAGTATTTAATAGTGCTAGCTACAAAAATAAAGATGAAAATTCTCAAAACATAAATTTAGTATTGTTAAAAAATAAACTTTGTTCTAGTGTGGTGAACTTCTTATTAGAAGTTATCGGTAAAATGGTCCCATCATCTTCCTCGTTTTCTATCGACGACTTGCATCTGGAATCTTCTTTAAATAATATTGTTAATAATATATTTACTTAACATTCACGTCAGAACTTAAAATTTTACAATGGAATGCCAGATCGGCATTCTCCAATAATATTTCGCTAAAGCAATTAATAGTCGAAGAAAAATTTGATATCGGTTTAATTAGCGAAACTTGGTACAAACCAAATTATAACATAAAATTCAAAGGCTATAACCTGATTAGAAAAGATAGACAGAATGGAAAAGGAGGCGTTGCTATTCTTATCTCCCAAGATATTCCTTATAAAGTTATACGATTCAACAACAACTTTAATGAGAAAATAGAAATATGTGGGATCAATATTACAATAGACAAAAGAAATGTGTCTGTTGTTTCTGTCTATCGACCTCCTAACATAAGAGCTACCGTCACAGATTATGTTAATATATTTAATCAAATAACACATAACCGGTGCGTCATTGGGGGCGACTTTAATTCGCACCATGGTCTTTGGGGCTCCTCGATAAATAACGAAGCAGGTAATGTTCTTGTTGATGCATTGGATCACTTTTCTCATTTGACTATTGCCAATAACGGTATGGCTACAAGGCTGACATCTCCCAACATTACTAATTCTGTGGTGGACATTACAATCATTTCCTCCGATTTAACAAACTCATTTACTTGGGAGGTGCTTACAGACACCTACGGATCTGATCATTATCCTATAAAAGTTGCTTTCCCTAACAGTATAATAAGTTCGTCCATGGTATATCCTATTTCCAAATGGTCTACTGAAGAAGTTAACTGGGATATGTTCGAAATGCTTATAGGTCAACGTTTTGAGTCAATTCCGAATTTCCCGACTACAAATGATATGATTAATTACTTAGTTACAGCCATAACTGATTCAGCTAATACTACATGCAGGAAAAAAAAGCCTTTCACGCCAAATAAACCAAAATCACCCCCTTGGTGGGACAGTTCATGTACAACCCTTTCTCTTCAACGAAAAAGTGCCCTCAAAACGTATAAAAATAATATGACTAATGCCAATTTTATGGAATATAAACACCTGGATGCCTTATGCAAACGGGAATTTAAAAAGAAAGCTAGGGATAGTTGGAAAGATTACTGCTCTAAACTAACAAGGCAATCGAACACTACCGAAATTTGGAAACGGGTGAATAAAATTCAGGGACCCCATAACACAAACCGGCTCAGCGACCCAGATTCCATGGAAAAGTTCTTAAACAAACTGGCTCCTGATAATGCGTCCTTGCCACCTCTTACTTTGGGTAACATAGAACCACATTTTTTAATACTAAAATTAGTATAGAAGAACTAGAAGCCAATATTAAAAGTAATACAAATACAGCCCCTGGGTTAGATGGCATTAACTACATAATGATTAAATATCTGCCCCGGAGTGCAAAACTATTTCTTTGTGAAATTTTTAACAATATCCTAATAAAAGGCCATAACTGTGATGCCCTCAAAAATTCTGTAATTATACCAATACCTAAATCAACTGACGGGGAAGAATTTAGGCCTATTTCTCTTATGTCATGCATCCTCAAAACCCTAGAGAGAATTATCAAATACCGACTTGAATGGTGGTTGGAAAAATACAAATTAATTCCTGAATGTCAGTATTGGTTTCGAAGAGGAAAAGGTACAACTGAGTATATTTCGCAATTGGTAACAGATATACAGTTGAACTTCTCAAAAAACGACTATTTGATGGCTCTTTATCTTGACATTTCAGCTGCCTACGATCATGTAAATCTTCGCCTGCTGCATGAAAAACTATTAACCCTAAAAATTCCGTTGAACATTGCCACAAACATCACAAATCTTTTCTTTAATCGTACAGTTTTTGTAAGAACTACTAATGGGATAATAGGCCCCCGAATGGTGGACATTGGGATACCGCAGGGATCTGTTCTTAGCCCCCTCCTTTTTAATATATATACCCAAGATTTTCATAAAATTATGGACAATAGAATTAGCGTTTTACAATATGCTGACGATTTTTGTATTTATGGGACCAATAAAAGTTATGCTCAAGGCATTGTAGATTTAAATTATGCAATGTACTGTTCCACGAACTTTTTCCTTAACCTAGGTCTTGACATATCGGCTAATAAATCTGCTGTCGTTATTTACACTAGACACAGACTACCCAAAATATCTAATTTGTGCTTGGCAAATATTATAATACCGGTCCTACCATATTATAAATATTTGGGGGTTAACTTAGACACCAAATTAAATTGGAATGCGCATATATCCGAATGTCTGATTAAGGCAGAGAAAAGTCTCAATATCTTAAAAGTTACTTGCAAACGAAATTGGGGCGCCGATCCCAAAATCGCTCTTCTTTTCTATAGATCTTATGTTAGATCTATACTGGATTATGGTAGCATATTCTATGATTCCGCTACACACTCAAGGCTCATTAAATTGGATAGATTACAATATAAGGCTCTACGAATTGTACTAGGATCTTTTAAATCGACACCTACCTGTGCCCTATTGGCTGAATGTAATGAGCCTCCACTTCATTTGAGGAGAAGATATTTAGCCCATAAGTTTGTACTGAAAAATTTAAGCATTTCCAATAACAGTATATGCATCAAATTAGCTACTCTTGCCTCCCTTAGTCTCACAATACCATATTGGCAAAATAGAAAAACTCCTATTTTGGCTGAGGTTTTGGCTGATATTCCAAATCACAGTTCTATAACCGAAGAAGAGACCCTTCCATTCTTTCAGACTGGTTATGATGTTTTGCTCTGCAAACCCAAAGTTATCTTCCCTAAATATGAAAATGCGACAAGTAACAACCAACTGCTCCAAGAAGTCACATCTAAATACTCCAACTCCCATAAAATATTCACTGATGGATCTAAGTCTAGGAATGCTGTTGGTTGTGCCTTTCTCATTAAGAACATCGGAATATCCTTTAGATATAAGCTAAATCAAAATTGTTCCATATTTACGGCTGAATCCTTGGCAATTGATAAAGGACTAGATTGGGCAATAGAAAATTGTAACTCCTTCGAGACAATTCTTGTTATGTCAGACTCTCAATCTGTGCTAGCTGCCATTTCAAACCCGACCAAACATATTATGAAGTATAAAGTAATAACTAACATTTTGGATAAAGTTATAGAGTTAAAAATATTAAACAAAGAAGTTGTTTTTATTTGGGTTAAGGGACACTCTGGAATAGTTTGAAATGAAACTGTTGACCTAGTAGCTAAAACGGCTAAAGGACCGGCAATTGAGTACTTGCCATATTATGATCTAATTACCAACGCTAAAATGGACATGAGGAAAAAATGGGAAGAAGAATGGCTCCAGATGGCCCAAACACATAACTATCAATATTGTAAAGTATATAACCGCCTCCCTTCTAAACCAACTTATAAGGAATTTCCATATAACAGACAAATGTTCGTAACATATGTTCGGTGCTTGGTTGGTCATGGTGCCGTCAAATCTCTGTTATATAAAATGAAAATTGTTGATAGCCCGTTATGTGAATGTAATGGAGGAATTGGAGATATCAATCACTGATTATTCCAGTGCACGAATAATATTACAGCCATAAATTTCCTGGCAAAGAAACTGGTGGAGAATGGCATTCCTCTACCATTAAATAGTACATCACTATTATATACAGTAATAAGAAATCAAACATTTAAAGAAATATTTTGGGAATACATCAGGTTGTGTCGTGTCAGAATATAGGTGTAGTCGTGTTTTCCTCTGTTTTATCCTTTGTCGTTTCATACCCTTCTTACCGTTGCCTATTCTGTGTTGAATTTTAAAGGAAGACGTCATGAAGGGCACCTTGACGTGAAACGTGTGTTCCTGTCTGCAATCCCTGAGTAGTAAATAATGTCTCTGTCATTGGGTTTTGTATCAGGTTAGTGATTGCAAGTAGGTTAGATTAAGAAGTATATATAATAATAAATATCGTGGCTGAATGGAGACAACCAAAGCCAGAAGACGAAAAAAAAAAAAATAATGTCATTTAATTCATTTTCAATTATTATGTTAGATTCTGTTATTTGTTCGCACAGTTCAATAAATTGAAATCTTGCTTCGTAATAATTTTCGTTATCTGTGATATCTAATGAGGATTGTTGAATTTTTACAATATTGTTGTTAAAAGTTTCTTCGTCTAATTGTAATTTTCGTATTGTATAATTAAAATTTCTAATTGTTGAGGTTGTTACTGAAATTTGATTCTTTAAGAGATTTTCGATTTGATGCTCGCTATCTTTTAATTTGTTAATACAATCTGTATAATATTCGCCGTCTGCTGAGTCTAGATTGCCTGTTATCGCTTTCCAGATTGTACCTATGCCGTTTAGTATTCCTCTTTTGTTGCGATAATTCGGGATATCATATTTAATTTCTGTAAGTTTTTTTTCAATAGATTTGAGTTGTTTGTTAATTAAACTTATGTGCGGTTGTACTTCTGTATATATGAAAGAATTTTAATCTTGGAGATGTTTCGTAAAATAGTTTCGCGTTTATACCGTTTAATAATTCTACGTTTTGGTTGTAAGCTTCTTTTAGTGATGATATGTTTTTATACGTTAAAATTGTCCATTTATCGTTTGCGATTTTAATCTCGGTTTCAGGGTGATAATATATTCCGATTGTGTTGTTGAGTAATTTTATATCATAATTCATTGTGTGCGTACTTACTATTGTTATCGTCAGGTTACATAACGTGATAGATAGCCTGAAAATAAAGAAAGGTTTTATTCTATCTTTGAGCTAATCATGTCTGAATTGATAATGTATTTTCTGTATGTTACAGGGTCTTTAAGTTTTAAAGCGTTCTTTTGTAATATTTCAATTATTTCGAAAGGACCGTTTGATTTGTTAGCTAATTTTGATTTTCTTTGTGACTCTTTAATAAAAACTTTGTCTTTAACATTAAATTGTTTTTCTTTCGGATTTTTCATTTCGTCATATCTTACTTTGGCTTTTTCTTTTTTCTGGATTGTTCTTTCGCGTGCTAGTTCATAAAAATAAGATATTCTATTGTTCAAATTGCGTACGTATTTCGAAATTAATTCTTCGTGATTGTATGTTTTTTCGGGGGGTCTCGAGTTTGTATGTCCGAATATTAACTCATACGGGGTGAATCCATGCGTTTGATTTTTTGAATTATTATAACATATTATTGCGTAAGGTAAACATGTTAATGGATGGTCTCCGGGGTTATCTGTTACTGTAGCTCTTATCATTTCTAACAAAGTTGAATGAAAGCGTTCTAGGGATCCGTTTGATTGAGGGTGAGCTATTGAAGAATAAGTTAATTTTATATCATACAATGCGCAAAGGTCTTTTAGTAAATGATTGTCAAATTCGCGCCCTCTGTCACAGTGTATACGTAAAGGGGTTCCATAATGTTGAAAATATAAAAGTGTTTACTACGTGTTTTGCGGATTTATCTTGTAATGGATAAGCTTGGGTAAATTTTGTTAGTTCGTCTCGTATTGTTAAGACAAGATTAATTTCTGGGATTTTTAAAATATGTAAATTTATTCTTTCAAATGGAGTTTTTGGGGTTTCTGTTATTACGAGGGGATTGCTTAAATTTTTTCGACAAATTTTTGTTTTGTTACAAGTTTCGCAATTTTTTATGAAATGTTCAACTTCTTTATTAAGATTTGGCCAGTTGTATTTCTGTTTTATTCGATTGATTGTTTCGTTTATTCCTCTATGTAAATTTGCTTTTCCGGAATGGTATTGGTCAATTATAATCGGTCTTTGTTCTTCTGTTGGAGTTGTTATTTCTTTGTTATACGTGAAGAATTCAATTTCATCGTCTGAAAAGATATATGATAAAATTTCAAGTAAAGGAATTTCTTTCGTTTCTTCTAAATAATAAGTTGAGTTTTCTAGTAGATCATTCTTGTTTTCGTAAATTACGTGAAATAAAAGTTGTTCCGTGTTTTCATAAGGTGTTGGTATTATATAATACTTTCTGTTTTTTATTGTTTGGCTGTTTTGAACGTTGTCATATCGGTATTGTTGATCTTAATTCAAAAAATCTTCAATTATTTTAAATTTGTTTTCAGTTATATTTCCTTGCATTATTGGTGTTAATATATTTTTGTGAGACTTATCAAGAAAATTTTCATTTGAGTAAGAACATTTTGAATAGTCAATTAGTGATTTTTGTTCTTTTAATTTTTGGCATCGTGAATATTCTTCTGAGATTGTTTCAGGGGATGTTTCTGTTGTTTCGCTTCCATCACTTTCTTCTTGTAGTCTGTTGTGAAATACTCTGAGTGTTTGTAATTGAGTAAGGTAGTTTATTTTTATTCTAGACAGTGCGTCTGCGTTGGTATTTTGTTTTCCTGGTTTATAAACTACTTGGTAATCATATTCTTCTAATTTGAGTCTCCACCTTGCTAATTTTGAGCATGGATCTTTAATTGAAAATGACCACGTGAGGGGTCGGTGGTCAGTTACTAGTTTGAACTTTCTTCCATAGAGATAAGGTCTAAATGTCTTCGTTGCGACGACTATGCTTAAAAGTTCCTTCTGTATGGTTGAATATTTTGATTCTGTTTGACTTAGTGTTCTAGAGGTGTAAGCAATAGGTAAATCTCTGTTAAATTCATCTTTTTGGGAAAGTACTGCGCCTATTGCAAAATTTGAGGCATCTGTAGTTAAAATGAATTCTTTGTTAAAATCAGGGTATTGAAGTATCGGATAGTTTGTTAAAGCTTCCTTTAGTTTGTTAAAGGCTTCATGACAATTCTCGTTAAAGTTAAATTCTGTATTTTTGTGTAATAATGATGTTAAAACTTTGACAATTTTTGCGAAATTTGGTATGAATCTTCGATAATAGCCTGCTAATCCTAAAAATAATTTTATATCTTTTGGGTTTTTTGGGACTGGGAAGTTTCTTACTGCTGAAATTTTTTCTGGGTTCGGCTTGACTCCTTCTTTTGTTATAATGTGTCCTAAGTATGCTACTTCTTTTCGTAAAAACTTGCATTTGTCTGGTTGTATTTTCAAATTTGCTTGTGAGAGTTTTGTGAAAATTTTCGTTAATCTGTTAATGTGTTCTTCGAGGGTTGTTGAATAAATTATGATGTCATCCATATATACTAGGCATCTTTCATTTTGAATTCCTACTAGTATATTGTCCATAACGCGTTGGAACGTTGACGGTGCATTCATGAGTCCGAATGGCATTATTTTGTACTCGTAGTGTCCGTTTTCAACTGAAAAGGCTGTTTTTTCTACGTCTTTTGGATTTAGTTCAATTTGATGAAATCCGGATGCGAGGTCAAGGGTTGTGAAGTACTGACATTTTCCTAATTGATCGAGTAAGTCTGTAATATTTGGAAGTGGGTATTTGTCATCTACAGTCACTTCATTTAGTTTCCTGTAATCTATCACAACTCGCCATTTTTGTTTTCCACTTGCATCTAACTTTTTCGGAACTACCCATACTGGGGATGACCATGGTGATATCGAGGGTTGGATGATTTCTTGATCTAACATTTTCGTAATTTGATTTTTAACTTCTTGCTTGTGAATATGTGGATATCTGTACGATCTTATGAAAATTGGTTTTGCATCGTTAGTGTTGATAGTATGTTTGATTTCATTCGTGAATGTTAGTTGATCTCCTTCTAAATAGAAAATTTCTGAAAATCCTAAACAAGTGTTTATGATTTTTTCTTTTTCTCCTTCATTTAAGTGTTCCAATCGAAGTTGGTTTTGAATTTCTGCCTGCCTGTCTGTGGTGTTGATTTGCGTGTAGTTTATTTTTTTGTTTATTTTACTTGCATCGGTGCTTGTTTGATGAAGTTCTTCAAATTGTAGATTGCTGAAATTTACTTCTTTTTCTTGTTCAGATTTGTTTAAGATCGTTGTGAAAAATTCACCTTTTTCGTTGGTTTTGACTAGTGCATTTGGGATGATTACTTCTTCTTTTTCTTGCGATAATAAAATCAATTCTTTGCTTGGTTGGTCACAATTGAGTTTGTAGACTTTTTCTGTTCTTGGTTCGATTTTAATTTTGTTTTTGAATTTTTCTTGAGTGTTTTCTTGTCTGATTTGTTGAGTTTCATTTTTTTCTTCTCCCTTTCTGTGTAGGTCGAGTGTTTTATATTTGGTAATAAATTTGCGGTTTTTCGCGTTAATTATGCATTCATAGTGATCAATAAAATCTGCGCCTAACAATCCATCAAAATCTATGTTAATGTCTGATACATAGCATTTAAATGGGTCGTTACAATTCTCAGTAAAAAATGTGTAGTTTACACAGGTTGAAACTGGTATTAACTCATCGGTTAAGCCTTGTATATTTATTTTTTCTGTGGGTTGAATTAAATTTGGGGGAACAATTTTTGGTTTTAAAATTGAAATATCTGCGCCGGTGTCAATTAAAAATGTACAAGTTTTGTTTTGCGACGTAATATAATAGAGATTATCAGAACGTGTTAAACTTATAAATTTTGTACTTGGTGTGTAATTTGTTCGATTTGTTGTTGGTATTGACTGGTCTGAGGGAAATGAGCAAAAGTTCCAGTCATTTCTTCGCTCAATTGTTCGTTTAAATGATGCGCTTGTCTTTGAAAATTTTGATTTTGATTTGTGTTTTGACTCGTGTTTTGATTTGAATTAATCCCTTGGAAATTTGGGTTCCTTTGAATTACTGAAGGTCTTTGATTTTGGTTTTGTTGAAAATTTGAATTTTGGAAAGATATGCTTGGTTGATTTGAAAATCTTTGGAATGAATTGTTTTGTTGAGGATATCTTTGGAAGTTTTGTTGATTTGAAAATGTTTGATTCGAATTAGATTGTGAATGATTGTTGTTAAAATTTCTTTTTCTGCATTCGCTAATTAAATGACCAGGTTTTTTACAATAGTTACAAACTTCTTGTTGGTTTCGGTTTTGTAATTGAGGTGTTCGAAATTGGGGTGCAATAAATCTTTGTTGAAAATTTTGGCTTAAATTTTGTCTTTGATTTTCGAGATAGCCTAATTGATTTCCTCGTCGTATTCTTTGAGCAGCGTCTAAAATTGTTTCGGGGTTTGAAGCTCTTATTACTGGACCTAATTTTGTGTCTAAACCTGTTAATAATGTGTCGAGACATATGCTGTCTATTAACGCGGCTTGTGATCGTTTTTCATTTGCTTCTAAATCAGATTGTCGATTTATTGCAGAGTGCAATTTTGCATTGTGCGTTTCAATCTTGTGAACAAAAGTGAGAGCAGAATCTTTGCCTTGTTTCATGTATTGTAAATCATGTATTAAACTAG
This sequence comes from Leptura quadrifasciata, assembly GCA_963675555.1. NCBI lineage: Eukaryota > Metazoa > Arthropoda > Insecta > Coleoptera > Cerambycidae > Leptura > Leptura quadrifasciata. The sequence continues at coordinate 72,696,345 of OY776677.1, forward strand.
AAAGATTTCTCGTTTCACCAAAGTGTGAAATTAGCAAATTTTTTATTTCTGTCCAGTCATTTGTGAATTTTGAGTTTACAAGTTGTGAAGCTTTACCTTTTAATTTATTTTTAATGTGAATAATTACAAGTACTTTTTGTTCAATATTTGAAATATGTAAAGCAGCTTGACAGGAACTTAAAAATGATTCAAGGAAAATTTGGTCTCCGTCGTACTCTGGTATTAATGAAAATAATTCAGTTAATTTGAATGGTGGTAATTCTTCAAGTTCTTCATTTTCGACTTGTACCTCAGGTTGAGCCATTTTTTGTTTATTTGATTGATTGATTTGTGAAAATTAAACAAGATACACAGCAACTTTAAAATGATAAAAAATTGTACTTACAAGAGTGTTGTCTTGAGATACAGATGAATATTCATGGGGTTGACTTCGTGTTGAATTGGAGTTGACTTTTCTTTCTGCACACAGGAAATTCCAGGAGCACTTTGCCAGGGGTGTGATTAGATCTTCCTTCCACTCAAACAGTTACTTGCCTTGGATTTACTTGCTGCACGATGAGATTTGTGATTTTGTTTTTCTTGGAAACTGGGTTTGTTTTTCACTTGAAGGATAAAAATCCACCAAAGAGGGTCGCTTGTTCTCGCCTGCTTCGTTGAAGTTATCCGAACGACTGCGCCAATTTTTACGTTCGAAACGCAAAAATAAAGTTTTTAAAAACAATTAATTTTTTTATTTCGAAGTTTTTACAATCTTGAGGGTTTTTACACTGTTTTAGTTTTTATCACTAGTTACATGAATAATATAATATTTTTTGTCGTTCTAGTCTTGATTAATTAATGAATATTAATTTACTTGATACAATTCTACTGCTATTTATGCTTTTTCTTAACAATGAGCGTCTTAAGTGTCAAGGTTACTTACCTTGCACTTTTATTGCAATTTAAGCGTTTCTGATAATTTTTTTTTTTTTTACATTTATTTAACGTCGGCCTATTTCCGCTACTGAGGCCTAACACCGACGCCTGTAGACGAGCTACCCCCAACCAGGAATTTTGCCGAACCTCTTCCCTTAAGAAGAGTAGGAATCTTTTACTTGCCTAACATTTAATAGACAAGGGACCGACGGCTTTACATCCCCTCCGAAGGATGGTATATCTCCTATACAACCCTCGCCTAAGGTTGTATAGCTTCCGCGCATACACTGATATACAAGCCGCTGGAAGAGTACGAGTACCCACCCAAGTACTAACTGCGCCTGTCGTTGCTTTACATCGCATACCGAAGTATGTACATAGTAAAGACGCACCTACGCTCGCCCGTTTCTGATAATAAACAATGGGATTCTTATTACTACTGCGTCTTATATTTAAATCAAGGTCAGCTTATGCGGATGTAACAGAGACTACTTCATAAGTTCTGTTTGTAGCGTACTTTCCCACAATTAAGCACGGAAGTACCATAATCGTAAAACTAACAAAGGTTATACTTTTAAGGCAAAAATGCCGACAGGCTGGAGGCATTAATTGCCAACTACAATAGCCAACCGTAATTTGGAAATTACGCTCATTTACCCATCCCTCGAGAGATATACAGAGACCGCCGAAATGCAGGCAAAAGAGGTCAGTCATATTTCTGTTCTCAAACAATTCACTTCGTATATTTAAACTTAAGATTCGTAACCACTTTTTGTTAAAGTTTTGTTTAATAAATAACTCCTTCTGAAGAACATTTAATAGTTGTACCCACACAACAATTGGTGACCCCGACGTGATCAGAAGGAGCACTCGTATTAGTCGTGTTAAGTGCAGTGCAAGTAAAAAAAAAACTCTAACAAAATGCGAGATACGGAGCAACAAAAGGTTTCAGAAACAGTGCCTGAAGTGAATCGTGTGTCCGTAAAAATTCCACTGTTTTGGCCAGAAGAACCGGTATTTTGGTTCTGCCAACTCGAGGGGCAATTCGTACTTAGTAACGTGACGGCGGATTCGACAAAATTCTATCATGTGATATCACAGTTGTTGGACAATAAAATCGCGCAGGAGGTAAAAGACATTATAACTTCACCTCCGGCTACAAAAGGAAATACGACGCAATCAAAAGTGAACTAATTAAAAGGCTATCTACATCACAAGAACTGCGAACTAAAAGGCTCCTTGAACAAGAGGAGATAGGCGGCAGAACACCGCCTCAATTTCTCAGACATCTACGTAATCTAGCAGATACGTCAGTTCCAGATGAATTTTTACGTACACTGTGGACAAATCGTCTTCCACCCTCCATGCAAACTATCCTCGCCACACAAACCGGCGTCGAGCTCAATAAGGTTGCAGATCTCGCAGACAAGATTAACGAGACCAGACCCGAGGGTCGAATGGCACAGGTGAGCAGAAACCACGAAATCGACAAATTATCGTAGGAACTCCACGAGTTAAAACTTTGCGTTGCCGAACTCACACAGCAACGCGACCGCACACAGAACCACCACGTAAACAGGTCGAGGACGAGAAGCCACAGCCGCAACAACAATCCAAACAGTGAGGAAGAAAATCAGTGCTGGTATCATAAATGCTTTGGTGAAAGAGCAAAAAAATGTACCGCGCCATGTCAGTACACGGGAAACGCCAACAACTGTCATTAGTCGCGGCACTAAATGACGGTACCACAGCAAGCCGCTTATTCGTAACAGACCGAGTTTCTAAATCCTCATACCTAATCGATTCAGGCGCAGACCTATGTGTTTTCCCTTGAAAACGCGTCAACCAACGATTACAAAAATCGACATGCGAACTATCTGTAGCAAACGGATCTACGATCGCCACATATGTAACACTGTTACGAGAACCTAAACCTAGGACTAAGACGCGACTTCATGTGGAAATTCGTGATTGCGGGCGTGGATAAAGCAATAATAGGTGCAGATTTCTATTCAATCAGCGTCTAAACAGACGGAACCACTTCACTTTCGACGACTGGTCACACATGTGCAACCAATACGATTTCAATCAAGACCATAAATGGCAAATCGAGATATCATCAATTATTAACTGAATATATCGACATTACGCGCCCTTCTGGTTTGTGCCGAACAGTGAAACACAACGTAACACATCACATTAGAAAGAACTACGCCCGGTCCTCCGGTATTTTGCAGACCCCGACGCTTACCACCGGATCGTTTAAAAGCGGCAAAAGAAGAATTTCAAACAATGCTACAGAATGAAATTGTGCAACCTTCGAAAAGTGAGTGGGCCTCAGCATTACACATTGTACCTAAGAAAAATGAAGGTTTGCGTCCTTGCGGCGACTATAGAGCCCTGAATATACGTACCATCCCTGACAGATACCCCTTGCCACACATAGAGGACTACGCACACATGCTGCAAGGTAATAAAATATATTCTACCATTGATCTAGTTAGGGCCTACCATCAAATTCCTGTAAATCAGGAAGACGTACCGAAAACGGCAGTGACAACACCTTTTGGCCTTTTCGAATTCAACGTAATGCCATTAGCACAAATTTATGCGCCTCATCTCTAATTCTGGAAGGTACATCTCCCTCAGAGACCTGTACGCACTTTGCAGCGACATAACCCCGATAGCGGATTACGTCCAGCAGATCTTTCAAAACTTCTACTCTTTCAAGCTGGGCGATAGTCCGTTAACAAGACACATAACACAAATTAGACAGCATAATGCCCTATTTCGGATTAAACATCCCTTACCGTACCAGACGTTACCGATTTTCCGGCAACCCCTGTAGCCAAACTTCACCAACTATAACCTCAACTTACCCTATCCACCTTTACTAATATTTCATACCTTTCATATCTTTAAATCTTTCCTGTCCCCCTCTTCCTTTATGTTTGTAATCTTTTGTCGCGTTTATTTTTTCTTGCTTTCTTTTTGTATATTTTTGTCTCTAAATTCATTTCTCATCGCACATTCTTACAAAATCAAAACCTTGTGAAATCAAAATTTTTAAAATCAAAGTTTAGGCCCGCCTTTGCGCAGCCCGGAATTTAAACACCTCGCGGAAGGCTCCTCGTTTGGATTGAGGTGCCTGCGTCAGCTACGAAATCTTTTAAAAAAGTGATGTGAACAAGTTTTCTAAAAAAATGTGTAGTGTTAAGTGTTGTTAAATCTTTTATGTTAGATGTAAGTAATTTTAATACCTTTTTAATCTGTTTGTCTCAGAAGGAGTCTAGGTTTAAGTTTTTAATTGTTTTTTAACCGAACCAGACCCGTTCCGCCCGACCCTGCAATCCGCCATCGTGTAGCGCGGTGGTTGCACGGTCGGTTCCGGGATGGATTCTGGGGAGTTACGTATTATATTATAATGTTAATAAAGTTATGTTGAATTGAATTGTAATGCCATTCGATTTGCGTAATGCAGCACACAAATTTTAACGTTCCATAGACTCTGTTTTGAGAGGATTGGACTTTTGTTACGTATATTTGAACGACATCCTGGTTGCATCAGAAGACAAACAACAGCATCTCCAACATCTACAATTAGTTTTCGAAAAACTTAACGAGTGCGGTATCGTTACAAATCCAGGAAAATGTGTATATGGCGCAAGTGAAGTAAAATTCCTAGGATACTCCATTAACGCAGAGGGAACTAAGCCCCTCTCAGAAAAGGTACAAGCAATTTTGGAATTCACTAAACCGAAAAATGAACAACAGTTACGCCGATTTCTAGGTATGGTTAACTTCCACCGTCGTTTCATACCCGATGCGGCAGCGGTTCAACAACCCCTGAATGTACTTTTAAAAGGACCTAAGCTAAAAGGAAACGCCCCAATTAATTTTTCGAATGAAACAGAAAGTGCATTTAAGGATTTAAAAAACAGACTTACGGATGCCACGATGCTTGCATACCCTGTAGCTGGCGCGCCAATGTGTATTGTAGTGGATGATACTGATTTCGCGAACAAATAGTTAATGTGGCAATCACTATATTTTTTTAAGCAATCACTTACATCTGCACAAAGAAAATACAGTGCGTATGATCGTGAGTTATTAGCCACGTACATGGCAGTTAAGAGATTTCGTTTCGCAATAGAGGGACGAGCATTTACCATCTTCACGGATCATGAACCGCTAATTTTTGCTCACCGAGACAATTTCGGCACTTGGATTTTATCGCACAATTTACATCAGACATCCAACACATTTCTGGTAAGTCTAATGTGGTCGCTGATGCCTTGTCTCGCATAGTAACCGCATAGTAACCGCCACTATAGACCCCCTGGAACTCGCAGCATCACAAATAGACGATCAAGAGCTGAAAACTTTTATTTCCAATAAGAAACAGGACTACTTATACTTAGAAAAATTAATTTGCCTCCTTCAAACGTCGAAATTTACTGCGATATTTCCACGAACAAAGCACACCTGTTTATAACAAAGGACATGAGGCGAAAAGTTTTCCTGTCGCTACACGGATTATCGCATCCGGGAATCCGAGCAACACAGAAAATGATAAGCCAGCGCTACGTATGGCCATCCGTACAAAATGACTGCAAGGAATGGACTAAAACGTGTCTCCAGTGCCAAAAGTACAAAGTACAAGACACGTTTCTGCACCGATAGGCAATTTTGGTAAACCCGCGTTAAGGTTCCAACACTTGCACATCGACTTAGTGGGACCCCTGCCGTTCTCTAGAGGTTACAAATACATCTTTACGTGTGTGGATCGATTCACATGGAGGCCGGAAGCAATACCCCTGCAAGACATCAGAACAGAGACAGTCGCGAGGGCACTCGTCGAAACATGGATCGCTCGTTTCGGAGTTCCCGAAGCAATCACAACAGACCAAAGTAGACAGTTTGAATCGTGTTTATTTAAAGAATTAACACGCTTAATAGGCTCGTCACATTTCAGGACCTCAGCTTATCACCCGGCCGCCAATGGCTTAGTGGAGAGATTACACAGACAATTAAAAGCAGCCATTAAGTGTCATGAACAGGATGACTGGGTATCCAGCCTCCCGATGGTACTCCTAGGCATCCGAACAGCGATAAAAGAAGACATGGATGCCACCGCAGCAGAAATGATTTACTGAGACAATTTACGCTTACCCGGCGAAATAATCTCCGCATTCACTGGTGCTACAACAAATACTAGCGACTTTGTCACAAATCTACGCAAACATATGAGCACCCTAAAACCTACACCCATACGGCGACACGGAAATCGTTCAACTTCTGTTTTTAATGACTTAAAAACAACACCCTATGTTTTCGTTAGACACGACGCGCCACGCGCGACTTTGATACCTACCTACGACGGTTCCTTTAAAGTGCTCAAACGTAAAGAGCGAAACTTTTTCATACAATGAGGAGAAATATAAGTTAATTTAACTATCTTCTTCTTCTGCTACCATGCAATTATGCGTAGGTGACTATCTCAGAGTGAGGGTTCTCTCCTTGGCCGCGTAACATAGTTCGCCGGTGTTGGTTATTCCAGTCCATTGTTTAATGTTCCGAAACCAGGACATTTATTTACGCCCTACTCCTCTCTTGCCTTCAATTTTTTCTTGTAGGATTAGTTGTGGTATTCTGTATTTCGGTCCTCTTAAGATGTGTCCCAGGTAGTATATCTTGCGTTTTTTAATCAAGTTAAAGAGCCTCTCCACATTCGCTCGTCGTCGTTACGAATTCTATCTACCCAGGATATGCAGAGCATTCTTTTCAGTAACCACATTTCAAAAGCTTCCAATCTATTAATTGATGTGACTTTAAGTGTCCAGGTTTCCATTCCATAGAGTAAGATTGACCACACATAGCATTTGACCATTCTGTACCGGATCAAAAAGAACAGACTTTGGTTGCATAGGAAGGGCCTCAATTTAGTGAATGCCTGCCTCGCTTGCTGTATGCGGCATTTTATTTCATGTTGTGGATCCCATTCGTCATTTAATAAGGTACCCAGATATTTAAATGTATGTACTCGTTCTATGGGCGCATTATCGATATTTATGGCGACATTTTGCAGGGGTAAGGGATTTCTGCTCACAATGATGAGTTTTGTTTTCTGAGCATTAATTTTGAGGCCATTATCCCTACCCACTATATTTATTTTATTTACCAGCCGCTGAAGATCTTCGTGGTTATCAGTAATAATTACTGTATCGTCGGCATATCTTATATCTGATATCACTGTACCGTTTACTTCTATCCCGCCTGTTCCGCCTTCCAGAGCGCTAGAAAATATGTTTTCAACGTAAAGGTTAAATAGCATCGGTGACAAAATGACCCTTGACGGACACCCTTCCTCACTTCAAATTCATTTGTGTTGATTAAATAATCCAATTTGACACGCGCTTTCTGATCCCAGTACAAATTCTATATGATCCTGATGTCTTTTTGGTCGATGTTAGCGTTATGCAACAATCTCAGGAGGGTGTCGTGCCTGACATTGTCGAAGGCCTTCTCGTAGTCGATGAATGCCATAAACACATCTTTTCGTTGATCTAGACAATTTTGGACTAAGGTGTTCACGCAGAATACCGCCTCTCGTGTTCCCATTCCACCTTTGAAGCCAAATTGTGTCTCTCCGCTTAGTTCTTCTAGCTTTTTAATCATTCTTGTATGTTGAATACGTACAAATATTTCTAGTAGGTGACTCATTAGGGTGATTAGGCATGATCTTTACATTTTGAAGCATTTACCTTTTTCGGGAGCATTATGAAGGTGGACTGCAACCAGTCAGATGGAATATGACCGGTATCATAAATATTGTTGAATAGTTTGACACGTACTTCACTGTTCTCCTCCTCTAATAGTTTTATTGCCTCTACATTTATTTCGTCTGGACCAGATGCTTTATGAGTTTTTGCTATTTTTATTGCATATAGTATTTCACTCCGCAATATTGGTGGTCCGGGTAAGCTGTCGTCTGGGAGTGTACAAGATGGTTGAGGGAGATGCTGATCATTGAAGAGATTTATTGCATACTCCCTCCGAGTTCTTTATTAGTTCTTCTACGGATGTTATTGGGTCATTCTGTTCGTTTCTTAACCGAACTTTATGCTGTTTCCTATGAACTTTTGAAATTTCTTTGACTTTCTTATGTAAAACGAATGTGTCTCCTTTTCCCTGAAGTTCTTCAATTTCTATGCATCTTTCTACCATCCAACATTCTTTCGCCTCTATGATCTTTTTCCGAATTTCTTTGTGCGGTTCTGTATATTTCCGGTGATCTCTTTGTATTTTGTATTGTCTGCGCTGCTCCATTAGGTCCAAAATCATCCGTCATCCACTCGTTCTTTTTTTTTTTCTAATTCTTCCCTTAATATCCGCATTAGCCTCACTAATAGCCTCTTTTATATCCGTGCAAATTTTTTCGATATTTTCCGTTTGATTAATCTTCCTAAAACCTTCATTAACCGATTAACCGTATGTCTTTTTAAGGGTGTCGTCTCTCATTACTTCTCTGGTATTTAAGTAAGTGTTTGGGGAGGATTTTTTCCTCCTTGCCAATTTAAGTTTCACATTGGCTATGAGTGGATTATGGTCCGACGATATATCCGCCCCCGGATATGCAGCGACTCTCTTTATATAGTTTCAGAACCTTTTGTTAATTAAGATATAGTCAATTTGGTTTCTTATTATTCGGCATGGGCGATCTCCAGGCGCTTTCCATGTGTACAGGCGACGTGGTGGAAGTTGGTACCATATGTTAGTTATCACTATAGTCTAGTATACTTTAACTTGGCGTGTGTATGTATGAGTTAATATTTACGTACGATTTCATTTTCTCTTGTACACAAAGATCCAGAAATATTGTCCACGTAGACAATGTTTCTGGACTATTGCTTTAACTTTGTGTACAGTATGGGAGAAAATGAAATCGTAGGGAAATATTAACTCATACATACACACGCCAAGTTAAAGTAGACTAGACTCTAGATCTCTCTCCTGGCAGAATTCAACCAACAAATCGCCTCTTTCATTTCTGTTGCCCAATCTCCCATTATTATGTTGATGTCCTCTTTCTTTGGCATTCCCCATGCACTCTCTACATTCCTGTAGAAATCTAGTGCGTCCGCTTCATGTTTATCTGCAGTAGAGGCATATACCTGTATGACGTTGATGTTTAGTAGTTGCCCTGTTATTTTGATGATCATAACTCGTTCTGAGAGGGGCATAAAGTCTGTAACCGATTGATTAACGTTGTTATCTACTGCAATGGCAACCCCGTGTCTGTGATATTTGTCTATTTGGTCTCTGCACGAATAATATATTGTGGCCCTTTTATTGCAGATTTTTCCTGAGCCGGTCCACCGTACTTCACTAATTCCCATGATGTTTACTCTTAGGTGCTTCATTTATTTAAAGAGGTTATGCATCTTTCCTGGTTCGTATAGACTGTTTACATTCCATGTCGCGATTCTTTGGATAACATTTATCTTGCACCGGGGGATTCTTCGCGCCCTCTGACCATCTAAGGTCTGCCCGGGACTGAGGGCCTTTGCTTTACTTTTTTCTTCCATATTGAGATAGTTATCCTGGGGAAAAGGTGACGTGTTGTGGTTTCCCGTTTCCTTCAACACTGGTTGGGAAAGACATTTCCATGATTTCAGTTTGAACAGTTGTACCGCTGTGACTCGGTCGCCAGAGCCTCGTCTGTTATCAAGCAGGGTACACCGGATGGCTTACCATCAGACGAGCAGGTGAGGTTGACATTTGGGCAGACATTATCACCAATTTTCTGTCATCGCCCCTTACACCCCAATGTAACTATAGACAGATTGAAACCAGCTCATGTCCTAAGCCAGGACTACGAGGACACCACCACGGCGCCAAACAAACAGGAAGTGTCAGTGAAAGTGCGAGACAACAGTGATAGTGTAGTGCCGTCAGAGAAAACCATGACAACGCGTTTAGGTAGAATGGTAAGATTCACACAAAAGTGCTAAATTAACAAACATTATATAGACGATAATTTATAACAATTTACATGTGTTTTTATTTCAATTACTCATTATATAATCTTGTTCAATTGTTCCTACATATATCGTTATACACTAGCAAGGGTGTGATGTAGCGTATTTTCCCACAATTAAGCACGGAAGTACCATAATCGTAAAACTAAAAAAGGTTATACCTTTAAGGCAAATATGCCGACAGGCTGGAGGCAGTAATGGCCAACGACAATAGCCAACCGTAATTTGGAAATTACGCTCATTTACCCATCCCTCGAGAGGTATACGTGAGATCGCCGAAATGCAGCCAACAGAGGTCAGTCATATTTCTGTTCTCAAACAATTCACTTCGTATATTTAAACTTAAGATTCGTAACCACTTTTTGTTAAAGTTTTGTTTAATAAATAACTCCTTCTGAAGAACATTTAATTATAGTCGAGGCAAGAATTCAAGCGATGCACGTCACAGATCGATTCTATAAATAAGACAATACTGCTAAGAATCATGAAGCCCCAATAAACTGTACCTATTTCTGAAAAAAGCTTAACAACTGAGTGTCAAGAATTACTCTTTTTAATGTAATTAATGATTAAAAATTATATTAGTACTAAAATTTCTTTAATGAAATCACTCGTGACGTGCATCGCTTGAATTCTTGCCTCGACTTTACTTGTACCCTTACAACACCGTTCTAAGTTCATATTCATATTTTATATCTTAATTTTTTTTTGCATTACATCTTTACATTACATCTTTACATTACATTTTTTGTATTATTATTATTTTAGGTGATAAAGCTATTTATACTTTAGAATTTTAGAAGGACATTGAATAATATATGATGTTTACGATGGTGATATTTATAAAGTGTTCTAGTTAGTTATTTGTCAAGAAAAAAATTAAGGACTCGGAGGCAATAAAATATTGTGTGCTTTTATATTTCTACAAATATTATCTGAGTTATATGAACAATATTATAGTTGAAAGTTCAGTTTAGTTTTAATAAGAGAATATTTGCAATCTGATTATTCTGGCAAAAGATATCAATTGTGTAGCTAATTTCTTTTATTTTGTCAATGCTGTTCATTCTTTAGACGTATTTTTAAAAAGTGTTCATATTATGTACAATTGCGCGGAGGGTGGAAAGTGATTTGAACTTGACTTCATCCTCTAATTAATTTTTCCTTTACACTTTTTGAAATATATCTCGCGATTGTTTATAGATTTAAATATACACCTGAAGATATTATCAGTATCATTTAAGTGTAAGAGAATATTTCATTGTGGTGTGTAAAATGCCCATTCTGTATCTAAGAAGCTAATAAAAAATTAAAACGGATATAAACAATATTTATTCAATATCGCTACAAACTGAAGAAATATAACAATTAAAGATGCGCAATAAGAATATTATAAATATAGACGACTCAATACAAACCCGTAGTAAAACCCTCGGGGACGGCTTTCAGACCGGGAGGTGCATGCGTTTATCTCCGCACCCGAAAACAGACACACCGGCATTCATTCATCTTTTTCTTTAAGTACCTGAAATAAAAGAAGACATAAGCTTCTTTCCATGCAAGCAACTTTAGTTTACTGATACTGACCTTGTTTATGTTACTAAATTGCTTGGTTATAAAGTTAAATGTACTTGAAGAGAATCGAACTAAAATAATAATTTCTAATAATATTGATATAATCGTGCCTTGCTTTGTTACAGTAATTTTGTAAGAAGGTGAATGAGAAATTTGGTTTGACAAAACAATGTAGGCAAAAATGTAGCACCTGGTTAATTTATCTACTTCTAAAAATGTGCTCTGGATTGTGTGAACAAATTTCTTTCATCCGATTATTTTGGTTGTAGAGTAGATGTGAGAAATATATGGGAATCTGCTGATGTATTTTTACTTTCCCATATACGTAGTATATAGGAATCGATTTTGAGTTTTTGGTGTTTGTCCGGAATCTGGCGTCTGGTGTCTGGCATCGGTGGTAGCACCTAGAGCCCAAACAACTCGATCGATTTTACTCAAATTTTATATGCGTATTCAGGACAGCTACACTCTACAATCGACAAAAAGACGTAAAATATTTGTTTCTCAAAAACGGCTTAACGATTGATCACATTTAACAGATGCATACTTACCTAGCACTAATATAAGAAAACATAACCCGTTTCTCTCTAAAAATGCAGGGATGGAGGCTGTGGAAGGTAAGGTTAAAATAATTAAATCATGTCCTTGATCTAAAACGGTTTTAATGATTTTGATTAAATTTAACAAATGTATACCTCCTTAGTAAGATGGCGAGACTAGTTGCTTCTAGAAAATTTAGATGAGATGTTGCAGGCGGTGTGCTTTAAGGAATTAAATAATTATTTCCTCTATAATTGCTCTAACGATTTTATCAAAATTAACACATGAATACTCTTCTTTTAGTACCGATATAAGATAACACAACCTGTTATATAAAAAAAATGCAGGGACTGAGGCTGTGGAGGATTAGGGTAAAAGTGTTAAATTTTTGTATTTCTAACTTATTTTTATCATATCTTTTCTTTGTAGAACTAGAACATAACTAAAAAATACATCTTGCTCAGTTTATCCAAATGCTCAGTTTATCCAAATAGGTCTATATTTTAGAGGTATTAAATTTTGAAAATATATGCACAACTGTATTGTTAAGTACCGTGGAGAAGTTGTTTTATCAAGATTGGTTGGTGGCTTAGTGCATAGGGCGATCACCCTCCAGACGTTCATTTCACCAATTATAATTTTCGCTTACCCCACCTTTACTGTTATTTCATACCTTCTGTATCTTTAAATCTTTCCTATTCCCCTTTTCCTTTCTGTTTGTATCCTTTTGTCGCGTTTGTTTCTTGTTCTCTTTTTGTACATTTTTGTCTCTAAATTCATTCCGCTTTTTTAAATTCCAAGTTTAGGCCAGTCATGCGCAGCCTAGCATTGACGCATCTCACGGAAGGCGTCTCGTTTAAGTTGAGGTGCACGAGTTTTAAATTAGTATGTAGTTTTTAAGTTTTATTATGTCTATTTATTTTTAGATATATTTTAATTTTAATATCTGTTTTTATCCGTCTATGACGGAAGGTGCCTAGTTGTTCTTTAGTTATTTTTTAGCCGAATCTGTCCCATTCCGTCCGACCCTGCAATCTGTCAACGCGTCAGCGCGGTAACAAAGCAGTTCTGAATTTGAATTTGAATAACTATAACCCAGGGAATCTTGGTTTAAATCCCACTCGGTTCATTTTTTTCTTTTGAAAAATCTCTCTTTTCATTGCCAATTAATTTTTCTGTATAAGTAATCAAGTCTATTGCATATTTTATTAAAATTTAATGAAAAATAACGGAGATTTGGCAAAATAAAAATTTATTGCGGGAGCTGGTGGTTTGGCAGATTTACACAAAATTTTAATATAAAAATATGCTTATTCCTAAATGGGAAAGTTTGTCCGACTTGTCACGGACCGATTTATGTAATAATATGACATACCAAATGAAGCGGGCCACCCTTGGGGCCATCCTATTTTAAAAATAAGTCTTAAATTTGTTTTAAATTCAGGGAAATATCGCTTTTATAACTACAATTAACAAGAAATTATTTAAACATTACATTCTTAATTTCATTTCCAAATTTATGCAAATATTAATTTTACAACAGAAATTATTTTGTCAATACCAAAATGATAGCCGACTTCAGGGCGCCGTTACGTTTTAACTTATTGGGGTAGAAAGTTGTACATATGTCAAGTGCCACTTTAAAATACCTTGTAACATGGTTATTAATTCTTATCTAAAACTTGGCGGTTTTAAAAACAAGACTAATGCATTAGTAAAACCAGCAAAGCGTCGAGAGTTGTGTATGAAGTGAATAGAGCGACTTTAAGCAAACGTATAAGACGAAGATAGGGAAGTACACCGGAGCCACATCTCATGTGTCAAATATACAAGACCACATTCAGGATATGGGAGAATTGGCACTGTGATTTTGGAACCGCGTTGTTGGAAGAACAGAATAAAAGCCAGGCGATGCTATACCTCTTGGCAGAACTGATAGAGGATGCTTGCCGACGTTTACCTACGAGCCCTCTCGGTTTGCCCGGAAGAATACTTATTCCAGTAGTAGCAAATTTCATCGAGGATGTTTGTCGTCGATTTTCGAACCCTCTGAATTTGCTAATTAGAGAACTAATTGCAGGATGCCTGTCGACGATCAAATACTCGAGCCCGCTTAGTTCTCTAAAGACATCAATTACTTCTACGAATAAATCCAGGCTGGCTACTAAAAGATTTGGACTGCTGGGGCATCACTTGGCAATTTACACGGCGACAATTTCACCAACATAACTATTTAAGTATCAAACCTATTTACTTCTCTGCGTTATTGACTTTACATTCTGGTTTGGGGGGATAGGGGAAATTGGCTTATTTGTGGTATCAAAGATATTCATTTTATGTTAGGCTTTTAATAATATTTATTCAACAAGTTTTTAGCAATAACTAACAGGCTGCATTTCTGCGGGCATTTGTTTGTCTGGAGGACTCACTGAAATAGTTGCATTTCAAGGGAACCGGACCCAATACATTACTTTTACTTTTAAATCAGCTGTACTGCATTACATTTGACTTGACGCTCCGTATAGTCGTCGGCTCCCCAGATGGTCGGGTGACCGGTAGTTTCTTACTACAATAAAGTCATCACCGGCACAGCTAGGGTTCTGATTGACCCAAATGTTAAAAACACCGCAGTTGTAACATCTTATAAGGCTGTTTGCTGTCAACTACGTAAATAGTACATAATCTCTTGATTTATTTTCGTTGTTGTTATAACCACAAAGAGTTCCCTGGCTCTAGTTCAAACACCGCGGTCGTGGGTTTGTTCTCATCTTCGATAAGTGGTTGTTGTGACAATTAAAATCAACCCGGAGATTTTCGTGTTAGTATCAACTTTAGGGAAATTTCCCTGCAGCTTATGAGCATTTACACTGAGTCTTGGCACGATGGCCACTTGCGACGGAGACGTCTGTCTTGCTTAGCCAAGTACGCACCTAGTTTGTGGAGTCTTTTACTCAAACTGAACCTGCAGTGATGTCATCACTGGAAGTTTGTTGACAGAGTGCTTAACGCTCTGTCACCACAGTAATTGTCCAGCTAGTTTCATTCGATTATTTTTATATAAAATATTAGCTTTGTTATTTAACAAGAAAATAGGATACAATTATATTACAAGCTACTCCGTTATTAATTCAATCCTAAGTTTAGGTGAAATTTCACATACTGAATATTTTGCTAGGAAGATTTACGTTTGCACAATAACCAGTTTGTATTCTAGAACTATATATTTTCAGAGTTTATGCCATGACAAGAAACTTTAGCTTCTATTATACTTCAGTTGTTTACTATCAAGGGTTTGCCGTGTGCCTGGATTCACCTGTAAGGTTTCACTAGAATATTTCCAGTCAAACTATTGTGAGATATTTCTCACCTGCAAATGCCTAGTTTTCTATTATTGTTTAATAACGATCCATCAAATTAATAAAGAGTTCCCTGGCTCTAGTACAAACACCGCGGTCGTGGGTTTGTACTCAACTACTTTTCTACCTTACAAACTGTTCAGGCCAACGGTCAGTACTGGGGTCCCCGCACCCTGTATACTTACTATTATTTTTAGGGGTATACTTTTCGTCGAGTACTGAACCGGGACGTCTTGTCTGTTTGATTTACATCGACTCCCCCTGTTCACGTTGTTGAACAATCATATACAATTTGGGATTTGCAGTTGTTTATTCAATTAAGGGAGCTTTTCCCCAACATTCTATGATCTCTTACATGAGTGTTAAAGTCTCATTATCACTTCCATTCTCTAATGCACGAACAGGACATGGTTCTTGTCCTCTGTTTTGCAGTAAACTTATTTTATCAGAGCGATTGCTAACACCAAAATTCCAATTACATTTTAATCGGCTAGTTGCCGCATCTTTAATCACACCTACAAATAACACGGCCTACGATTGTATTACCTTAGTACTTGTTATTGCATAACCAGCTTTGAAATATCTATAGTATGTCATTACTATAGCGACGTAACTCTTCCTATATAATATTTAGGCAATTGTCTCAAATATTTGGATTGTATTGATTTCATGTACGGCTATTTGCCGCATCAATTTATATAAAATAAAATGGGTTTTTTTACTACTTTTTCCCATCAATTATTGTATTTTCTTTCCTTTACCTTTTTCATCACATAAGTAATAAACTAAATAAATGATTTCATTCTAATCAAATAAATTAGAAAACCATATAATTAACATAAAACATTAACTAGGTTTCTCAAATAATAGACAGTGTATCCAAACTTACAGTGTATTTAAAATAACAGAGTGATTAATTTTCACAGGTACAGTATCAGACAGAAACAAGTAATACCAAACTTTATATCAAAGGACCTGGGGTAATTATAAATAACTATACACACACACAACGTAAATAAGGCCCTAACCACATAAAACTAGGCGATCACGTAAATGGACAATTTGTTTATTTATGATGACATAAAATTGAGATAAGTAATTACTGGGTAGGAATTAATAAGTTCTCGATTGCTACACGATTAAGGATTTCTGTTTATAATTAACAACACACCTGGGGGAGTGTTATTTCACTGGTTCACGTGACCAGGATTTTTATTTATAATTAATCGAGGGGGGTGGGGGTATTTCACAGCTGATAACCATAGTAGTATAGAAATGAGAATGCTACGACAGCTCCTGCCACTACTACTTTTATCTCCCCACCACCTTCCCCCACCATAGATCTCTCCCACCATAGATCCCCCACCATTGATACCCCACCTATTTTGGGAAGGGGGAATGTCATAGAATTCTCATAGGTTGGATCATTCAAAAGAGAAACTGACATGCTATATGACTGGCTTGTTAAGTTATACTGATATGTATTATTAGAATGACGTATCTATTGATTTGAAAATAGTGGGGGGAATTAAATTTATAATAATAGTTGTGGCTGTGAATTTATATCATTGCAGATTGGCAACTTGCATCTTAACTATTTGTTTTAATTGTTTAAACAGATAGAGAAATAAAACACTCGAATTACTATAAACTTTTATTTTTTATACTTATGATATAAATATTTTCAAGAAATAAACAATCTTATGGCATTCTTCAAAATTAACTGAACAATCACTGCAACAAACGAGATGTTTACCACAGATGCGAAACAAATTTTACATAAAAATTTGTTATCACAAAATTCAATCTGTTTATTTTTTTACATCTTTTACATCAAGTGACATTATTGTGCCACCCTATAAAATTAAAGAACTTTTGTAGTAACAGTGTTTTAACCTCTCCACAATAAAATTGTGAGAGGTTACTAAAATTGGTTCAAAAACGAAAATTGAGATAACCTCAAATCTTTACGTTTTGAGGTCCTAGGAACCCAAAAAAGTGGTTTTTGAAAAATGTCTGTGTGTGTGTATGTGTGTTAGCACGATAGCGCCGAAACTACTGAACGAATTTGAATGAAACTTTGCGTGTGCGTTTCTTTAGTGCCCCAGAAGATCTGAAAAGGTTTTAGTTGAGGTCGGATTACATTTAGTGTCATTTTGACGCAACAAGTTGTTTATTTTATAATTATTTTCAATTTGCAATGGAACCATTGAAAAGCAATTAAAATTCTGATTTCAGCGATATATCACACTTCCACCCTTTCGATTTGGTTTCCGTGAAAAAAATTAAAAACAAAGCAAATATGGCATAGATTGCATTTCGCATGACATGATCGATGCGCGTAGCCGTTACGTCGTGAAACTCATCATATCACGTGTCAACTCACGTGTGAGGGTTTCTTCACTGCTCTAGAAGTAGAGCGGATTACGTTTAGTGCCGTTTTTAAATATATATACAGACAAATCGAAGAATTAAACTACAAATATTCCTCTAAAATCTAGTAAAATTACTGAAATGCTAATGTTTCATTTAACAAAGACAGCCGCGAGCGATCGGATTGCAATGAGCAAATTTTGACGATTGTCGTTGTCATCGTTTGTCATCCGATAACGTTGGTGTCATGTCATGTTAATAAGATTTCGGCATATTTGTAACTTTTAGTGGATTGTCACAAATTTTAAAGGTAGATGTAACAATATCAATATCATATGCTTTCTGTACCTTCGTTGATGAATTTATTATAGATTATCACTTTACCAAATTTCAGTTTGTTGCTTTACAAATCTGTAGTATTTAGGATAACTAGACTTTCTTAGTCGTTCAAGTGATGTTAAAGTCGTTAATATCCTAATAGTATATTATTCAACGAGCGATAATGTAGGTAATAACTCGCATAGATGATTGTAAATTCATTAAGTTGAGGGTTTTTTTAGTGCCCCAGAAGATCTGAAAAGGTTTTGGATGAGATCGGATTACGTTTAGTGCCGTTTTGTCACACAATTTAATGCTCTTTTCGGCTTCAAAGATTCACCGAGTGGGGAGGTTCCAGCCGTTTCCAGTAGCTGCCGATTTTTTTTATTTCAAATTTGTATTTTTATTTGATCACCCTATATAATGATAGTAAGTAAATTTTTGTTATTTTAATGTTCCACTCTATAATATTAAGAGTTTGATAGAAACAGTGTTTTTTATATAAAAATTTATAGTGCACTACATGGTGAAGAATATCAATTAGGTATTTTTAATCGGTCACCTTAATGATCGCAAATTTGTCTATTTAAATAATTCTTTCATAATGCACATGTTATCACTCGGGTTATCTGTCCATTCATTAAATTATAATTGGATCATATTTAATCACTTGTATTTGATTTCAAGTTCAAGGTAAATTGAGATTAAGCTGGAATGAATGCATTTGATTTTTATGAAGTAAACAGTTTTCAGACACAGGTTACTATTTGCTAGTTAAAAAATGCACATGTATAATTAATACATTTATTTCAAAATACTTATACGGAAAATGTGTGACGCAAACATTTTCGTTTAATTTTATTTAAATAGTTTGTAAAAAATTCATCTTCCGAATCAGTTTTCTGAGATGATAAGGTTGACGCCACCGCTGATGATGTGTTAACCATCAGACGAACGGCAGAAAAACTACCCTTAGTAACCATGAAGTCGGAATCCACAGATTCGGTCGCTTGAATGGAATTAAGCTTTTGGTACACTTTTTCATCTAATGAAATATCTTCACATACAGTTCATCAGGTGTTAAGGTAAGTTTTGTTGGAATGTTATTTAAATAATATTTATGCAGTTAAACCTATAACTAAAATTGTTAATTGGAATTGGATAACGTATTAATAATAATAGCGATCTATTAATATCAATATACATAAATATGAATCACTTGTTGGTTTTTTCAAATCCTCAGGAAATTCAAATTGGTGGGAAATGCAAATAGTTCAGGAAAGTTCAAATTTATGTGGAAAATACTACTACATACATTAGACAAATGAGATTATTATTAGTAACTTTGAGTAACCTTTAAAGACTTTACATTATTTTATAATATTATGAAGAGAGAGAATATATAATTATTAATAACATGGCCCCACCTATCGACCAATTCATAAATTTTTTAACATTTATTTTGTTGTCATTATAATATGAAGTCATTCGACAATATATTTATGTAATTATTATAAACGTTTTTATTGAAAAAAAAACTCAGCTTCGCTCGGGAATCGATCCCTCAAACTTTGCACCATAACCAATTCCACTACCAATTACCAATTACCAATTAAAATATTTTTATTGAGCATTGTATGTACATTATATTCCATTTGCTTCATCTTTCCCTATCTATGACAACAATCCTGCACAAAGTGCTATATAAGGTTAACCTATCTAAAGTAAGAGCAATGCTCTTTATAGAGTAGTGTGGTCGATGTTCTGCCGGGAAGATGGTCGCTCCTTTCGGAATTTAAAGTTAATTAGTTTACTATTTTCCCCATTAGAAATAGAGTTATGAGTATTATCTGCCAAGCAGTATACAAAAGGAAATGAAAATAAAGAGTATTTGTGGAAGTGTCGTGAAGTTAATATGTAATATGCAGGAAAATAACTAAGTGCTTATAGATCATACGCTTAGTCATAAAAGAATCCTATCTCGGGCGAAGTCAAATATAGTCGGGGCAAGAATTCAGACGATGCACGTCACAGATCGACAAAATTACTATAATTATATGAAGATTATGAAGTCAATCAAAGCGACTGCACCTGAAATAGCTGCAACCCCCATTCAGGTCACATGCAAATTGTATTGCCACAACTGAAAATGTATCATTAAAATGATAAATTGTGACACAGTATAAAGCTTTATGCTGTGCCTGTGATAACTGCAACGTCTGCAGCCCACAATACATATAACAAAAAATTGTCAAAATTCGATTAATTGGAATAAAAATAGATTATAAATAATTTCTCAAATGAACTTTATTTAATAATTGGACAATGAGTTTTATAATATATATTATAGTACAATCATAATTATAATTAAATTCTTCTAATTAAATAAAATTACTACGATATTAAACAATTATACATTTTTTAGTTATTTACTATTCTTGATAAGAGAAAAAACATTTACATATTTAAGCAAATTGAAACCATTCACATATTTTCTTCTTCGTCTGAACTGTCGTTTGTATCGGATCCATTTAAATTAATAATAATGGGATGATAATATCTTCTCTGTCAAAAGCCACTTGGCTGGAACATACAATGATATGGTGGAAATCTGAGGACCTCATGACCGTATTGTTGTGCCAGCTTATCAGCTTCATATTCCTTGGGCGGTTTGTTTCTATAAAAATAAGGTTTGTTAATACATAAATATAAATTCATGTGGGTATTACAAGAGTATAGGAAGACAATATTATTACTACAAATTACAATTTCTGTCCCTGGACTCTTGATATTAATAAATGAAAATAACCAGAAGTATCTGATAAAATTAGTTATGATATGTATACTGAGTCGAGTGTACATACGTACTCACAAGAGTTAATAGGCAGTGCACTTTTTATGTACCCGCACTAAATCTCTAAATATATAATAAATCACTTACTGTGCCACCAATTCAAGTAATTATACTTTAAGCATTCCTTCTTCATTATCAATATTTCGGTTTTGTAGCCAGGATATAATATCGACTTTTGTCCAACTCGAATTTGGAATTTTATCCACCAAACTACTGTGATAACTAGCATTTTACATGATTATTTAAGACGGTTCTTCCAAATGTTTTAATAACTGGTGTTCAAACCATTTCAAAAAATTTGTTTTGTTCATCTCACCATGATAATCAGGATTTTTTGTTGATGACGAAAATAATAATGATGCCCCAGGAATAAAACCATTTTCATTTCCAGCATGAAGTATAATAAACCTAAAAATATATTTCTACATTAATAATAAATAACTTTATATTTAATAAATTTTTTATTTAATATATAATTATAATTTAATTTAATATTATAATTTATATTTAATAAATTTATTATATACAAGGGCCCCATCATTTCAGAAACGAATTTTAGCTACATTGTATATTTTTTCTGTGATTCTACGTGCAAAGTACAAAAAAAATGCATTTTTTTTTAAATCTCCTGTATGTAAAACTGGTTTATGAAAAAAAAACAGACATTTACACACCTTTTCCCTTCAGTTTTGGTTTTTTTTTACACTTTCTTTATTTCCATCTTGCCATGATCTTTGTACAGAACCATACTCAAAGATCCACGTCTCATCTAATTACACAAATTGTCGAGGATACCCCAATGAAATATTTTTTACATATTTCTGCAAAAAAGTGACGCGGCTGAAAACAATATTTGGCAGTTCCATTAATCCTCTACGTGGATTATCTTTTAGAAATTTGAAACCTATTTTTTTCAATATTTTGCCCAAGCTACTCAAACTTCCTTTTAAATGTCCTGTTCAATCAACAGCTCTAAAAGCGATTGTCTGGTAATATGTTGATCTAAAACAATAATAAATACTTTAATAAATATTTCCAAACGTTATTTTAATAAATACTCACTGTTTCTGTACATTTCATAAATAACATTTCGAATTGCTGCTTGGTCAAAGTTATCAATGTCGCATACAGGCTTTGTTGTTGGTCCAAGTTCTTTTAGGGCTACCTAAAGCTTCCCCAGTCTGCATTTTTTTGAAAACGTTGCTAACAGCACTCAAACTTATGTTTAAAGCATTAGCAACTCTCTGAAATTTACTGGTTATGTTATGATATATATTTAACTTCTGGAATTATACTTGCCTCTCTTACAGCAGTTAATGGTAACAGTGGTCCACCGGCATCACGTTCTCTCTCAAAATAATTTATTAAAGAACAAATTAACTCCTGGATATCTTTACCAAATGTCTTCGGCATTTTGACAGGCAACCTAAAAATATAATGCATTAATTTGTTTTCACACAAATAAATCTTGCTCCACTTACTAGAATAACACTAATAATACAATTATATTAGTTCTGAAAAGAACTGATGGTAAATAAAACAGGGAAACAACAATTAATTAAAAACACGAGAGAATGAAATCAACAATAAAACAATTCGAATCAATAAAATCGACAGTGAATCGATTTAAATTATAGGTGCTTTTGTAAATTTATATTACCAACCTTTCGCGACGAAATACGATTTAATTAACTTCTATTTCTAAAAATAAGACAATAATGCTAAGGATTATGAAGCCACATTGAACTGTCCTTATTTCTGAAAAAAGCTTAATAATTTGGTGTCAAGAATTACTCTTTTTAATGTAATTAAAACTTTAAAATTATGTTGGCACTGAAATGTTTTCAATTACGTCACTCGTGACGTCCACCGCCTGAATTCTTGCCCCGACTTTAGATTATCATTGTGAATAGTGACAATGCATGTGAAATTTCCTATATGACATTCAACTGAAATAATTATTTTTTATTATTTTGTGGCAAACTTACCACCTGTATAAATAAAATAAACACCACAGAAATTATACAATCCCCATTTCCAGAAGCCAGGGGCTTGTGCGGAAGGGGATTACATATTGAAAAAATGCGGACATACAACCATTTCCCCCGACAGTGCTGGAGCCAGGATTCGAACCCGGTGGTGCGATGCCCGTGTGATTAATCGCGATTGCCACCTCGCGTCTTAACCCACGCGGCTACCGACCAGACGTATAAATTAAAATATATCCAAAAAGGAAACATAGTCAAATACTATGTAGTATATAGTTCGAAATTTACTAATGGTAATAAGAACGATATTTCTGATAACAAATAGGTTGACGGTCGATACACGATCAAAATTAGATCGAAACTTGGAGATTGCATATATATATGAAGTGTAATTGTACTTCCGGGTGCTCTTCCGCGTCGATGATCGACTCCGGCAGGAGTCACTATTGTCTAAACGACGTCGTTTCGGCAGAATCTCATCTGCCATCTTCAGGTTCTCACTGAAAGCTGCCTACTGCTGCTCCTCGTTGCTCGAACTGAACTGACGTTCCCCGCGTTGTGTGGCTTCTTATATATGCTGCCATCTAGAGCGCGCCTGCGCGTTTGGCTACGTGTTACCGGTCCTCCACCACCTGTGGTAGGCGTAGCGGGCGCCTAACCCAACCCGACAAGTGGCCTCGCTGAAATATCACGCTCCACGTGACTTCTCGCTGGTAGTCGGGTATCCTCGTGTCCAATCGGTGCCGCAGAATGCCGTGGTTCTCCTTGATTGGTCAACGCTTGCTCTGACTCCTTGTGATAGGTCCATTTCGGGCAGGTTGTTGTGTTTCTTCACTATTTGTCAATACTTGAACATACCTCCTCGTGATTGGTTCGTCCACGGTGTCTCGTCGTGTGTTTCCGGTTACGTATCTTCACACAAGAGCGGGCTTCTAAGGACTCTAGGTCACACAGTATACAGAAAACCCACTCACATGGACAGATATCTAAATACGGCATCTAGAAGCACACTTGAACTATGCTAAGCCCAGTCAGGCTATTTATTTTTCGATTGCAACAGACACTGGACCGCTAGATGGCGCCTGCTTACTTTGTACATGTCGCTATCGTAAAGATACCGAGATGTACCAAATAGCCAAGGAATCCTCGTGTCGTTCGTCACATGCCTACCTTGCACTGTCGAGAGCCAACAGCTCGAAACTGCAGTCTGCGAGTGTTATGGGACGACTGGCACGAGAGCTCCTTTAAGTAGGATCAGTCCTTCGGCTGATGTTTGTTACAATCGAAGCATTAGCGTTTTGTTGGTAATATGCGATTATTAAACTTAATGCGCCAGGCTTGTAACTTGTAATTCAGCGCTTGGCGGGCACATAGCCCGGAGAATAGCTGTTGGTTGCAGTCTCTACATTCCTTATAGTAAAATAAGGATTTTTTTAGAGGAGCTTGCGACTGAAATATTATTTTTAATATTTCTGCCCTCTAGAAGCACACTTGAACTATATATATATATATATATATATATATATATATATATATATATATATATATATATATTGACATGTAATGTTTTCTATACCTATATAAAATATAAAAGACTTAGTTAAAAAAGGAAAGAAAAATTAATATAACAAATTAAGTGCAAGGCACAAATATTAATTGTTCAACATAAAATATCATAAAACAACAAAAAAATAACAAAAAGAAGTATTTATCTCATTTATTTATTAACATTTACCTTTAATAAATTTTAAAAAACAATAATCAGTAGCTGTGACAGCTCAGAAAACACTCTCTCTTAAAAATAACTTTAATTTTCAATAAATAACAAGACTAGTTGCAAACTTCAATTTAGACAATATGCTGCCAAACCATTCAAGACAAAGAGGTAAATACTCTGAAAAAGAAAAAATAACAAGAATTTTGATTAGAATAAATTAGTATGTAGGATTTGTTAAATAGATTTAGTTTAGTTAAGAAAGGTTAAGGAAGGACTGTGTACAATAACCGATAATAGAAGGCAAGCAGTTTTTTTTTAAAAACTTTACAGTGTTAAAACAAAGTGTCTTAAAAATCTTCAGCGGGGTAGTGAATAAGCTTAGGATTTTACTGCTATAAGCAACATAATATCCAGTTGGTCATAAAAAGCAGGGAGAGGGGTGTGAAAATGCATGTCCTTGGCAACCTGAAAATAAACGAGGAGAATAATAAAAATAAAATAACGGACGTCAGATTTGGAAGTATAAGACTGAAAAAGATAAAACAGGAAAGAAATATCGAGAAAATTAAGAAATTTTGTATGTGGAATCAAAGAATAAGACGAGCAGGTCTCAAAAATCTTATATTAATGGACCAGATGAGAGGTTTGAAGCAGTAACTATTTTAATGGACATCAGGTGCGTTTTTTAAAACATTTTAACCCGCCGTACATTTGTGCCATAAAATTTAGTGAAAATACTGACAATTTTTAGTTATAAGAATTTTTGTATTGTTGTGTTGTTGACAAATTGGTGTTATAGATTATAGAAATTAGCTGAAAAGAGGGAAATAGGGTAGTTTAAGATAGTGATGTCAATTTTGAGACGTCATAGTCAAATTAGTTGAAATCTGAAAATAAAAAAATTATTCATTTGGAAATATTAATTTTATTCAAAGCAAAATAACCCATTTTACAAGTTACAAACGAATTACAGCAACTCACCATGAACCCTGAGAGATAGAGTCTACTGAGCTCAGCAAAATAAAGAGGCAAGTATTAATAATTATTGAAGATATCAAATATTGAACTTTGAACAGTAGAAAGTAAACATATTATTTTTGTCGAACCAACGTGTGGCTTCTCGAATGTAACTTGAAAGTCATTGCTCATTAAAATTTATTAATTTTAAATATTTTTTTGAAAATAATTGATGAACTTAAGATCTGGGAAAAGGGTAATGATGGATCAGGAAGGTGAAGTGGGTAGAAGTACAGAACAAGCTAAAGGGGATGAAATGCTGAAAGAGCCTTCAGCTAATGTTGACATGCGAACACTGATGGAACAAATGTCGCAAATGATGACAAAAAATTTTGAGATACAAAATAAAAAATTAGACATACAAAATGAAAATATGCAAAAATTAGAAACTAAGATAGAGATAGAAAATAAAAATTTAGCAGAAAAATTAGATCAAACAGTTACAGTTCTAGAAAACAAAATCACAACACTACACACAAAACTGGTAGAATCAAACACTGCACTATATACAGAAATACAAAATACAAACAGGAAACTAGATGAAGTTGACACAATCACACATAAATTAGAAAAAGAAATCTTAGAGAAGGTAAATAAAGAGGTTGAGAGCAAGGTAAAGTTAGTTGATTTACATTTGACAAAGAGTATTGAAGTACTGAATAAAAAATTAGATCAAGAAACTAAATTAACTAGGGAAAAATTAGAAAATGTAAATGTAGCTACACATACAATCAACATGTTTATGATAGATCACTGTTATCTTTTGATCATGAGTTAATTTTCACGGGTGACAGAAGACTGCATCCAAAAGTTTTCATTAAAAATTTAAAAGAGGAAATAAATGAATTGCCAGAGGGAAAAAACATAAAACATTTCATTAGAAATAAATTAAAGGGAGACGTGGAAACATGGTACTCTATCATAGAGGACAAATACAAAACGGTAGATGAATTTGTAGACTTGTTTTTAAGTAATTATTGGGGTGAAAATTATCAAGCTAAGATTAGGGAAAATTTATTTAATGGTAAGTATGTTGAAAATAAAGGGTGCAGTAGAGAGAAGTACGCTTTAAGAAAATACAGCTACGTGCAACACCTGGAACCAAGAATGCCAGACGTAGAAATTGTGAAATATTTTGCAAGGCATTTCAATGAAAATATCAGAGATGTGATTCTAATACAAGGTATAGATACAATTGAGAAGCTTTTGCAATATTTGCGAAGACTCGATGATGTGAGGTTGGATCAGAACAACTCAAGAACAAGATATAGAAGAAATAATGAGTATGGAAGAAACAATGATTACATGAGGAGCAATCAAGAAAATAATAGAGAAAAAGAATGGACAGAAAATAACAACGATAATTATGGGACGTATCAAAACAGAGGGTACACAGACAATCAAGGGCGTTATTACACATACCAGAACAGATATGAAAATAATCAAGGACAAAACTATAGAAACAGGGAAAACAGTAGTAACTACAATCAAACGAAGGACCATGAAAACAATCAAAGGGGAAATTATAGAAATGACTATAAGAGAAAATGGAACAACACTGAATATGACAACAGACAAGAACAAAAGAAACAGGATCAAAAGGAATGGGACAAGGTACAACAGGTAAACACAATTACAACAACTGCTGAAATAAATCCAAATAGTGAAAATTTTCAGCAACAAGCAAGTCAAATGTAAAGCAAATCAATTCCACATACCAGCATCCACGCGAATTCATAACACTAGACAAAGACGAAAACATAGAATCTTTAAACTATGAGTTACCTTTTATAAGACTATTAAATAATCAAATTCAATACACAGCTTTATTAGATACCGGATCAGAAGTCAGTTTGATAAATGAAGAAACAATTGAAGATACAAATTTTAATTTCAAAAAACAAATTTTAACATCTAAAAAGGTTATTTTGCAAGCAGCCAATAAAAAAAGTTAGGAGAGTATAACAAAATCATAAACTTAAACATAGAGCTGGGAAATGAAACATATTCACAAAACTTTTTAATAATGCCGAGCATGAGACTCGATATTTTGTTAGGAAATGATTTATTAAATAAGCACAACGCTATAATTAATTATGAAAAAAGACATGTAAAAATAGGTGAAAATATAATAAAACTTGTGGAGGAAATGAAAAATGAAAGTCACAAAGATGAAAAGATAATAAATCAAATTTCCACAGAAAAATTATATAGCAAAGAAGTTGAAGAAAATGAACAAAGAATCAAATGTCCTGACAAATATCGAGAAAATGTATCAAATTTATTAGTCATCCTGAATTATACAATTCCAAAGCTCGCGTAACAAACGTATATGAACATTGGCTAGAAGTAAAACAATCTGAATCATTCAATTCAAAAACTTATCCAATTCCATTCAGACATAGAGAACAGGTTAGAAAAGAATTAAATGATATGTTAGAAGAAGGTATCATAGAAAGGTCACAAACGAATTACATAAATCCAATAGTAATAGTTAAAAAAAAAGAT
The DNA here is from genome assembly GCA_963675555.1 of Leptura quadrifasciata. Lineage (NCBI taxonomy): Eukaryota > Metazoa > Arthropoda > Insecta > Coleoptera > Cerambycidae > Leptura > Leptura quadrifasciata. Next base: position 72,724,547 of record OY776677.1, read on the forward strand.
GATTCTATTCGAATTTGTTTAGATGCTAGGAAAGTAAATAACATCACAAGTCCACAATATGAGGAACCAGTCAATATAGAAAGTATTATTGGGAGAATGAAGTCAAATAATTGTTACACGAAACTAGATCTCAAAAATTCATTTTGGCTCATACCTTTAAACAGACAGTGTAGAAAATACACAGGTTTCAGTGTGGAAGGAAATGTTTACCAATTTTGCGTGGTGCCATTTGGCTTGCAAAGTTCAACAGCTGCATTAACTCATGCGTTACAAAGAATATTAAACAAATATGAAGAATTTTGTATACACTATGTAGACGACATACTAATATTCTCGGAAAATGAAAAGGACCACTTTGAACATTTAAAAATAATTTTAAAAACGTTAGATGAAACGGGTTTAAAGTTAAACTTACAAAAGTGTAAGTTTTTTCAAAAGGGAGTAGAGTATTTAGGGTACATCATAAATGAAAAGGGGATAGACATAAATTTAGCTAGATTAGAGGAAATAAGAAAGTATCCACAACCAAAGAATTTAAAAACATTGAGGGGATTTTTAGGAATGTTAAACTATTATAGGAGATTCATACCAAATTTATCAGAAAAACAAGTTCCATTAATTGAACTGTTAAAAAAGGGGATAAAGTGGAAATGGGATGAAAAGAAAGAAAATGCATTTCAGGAACTAAAAGACAGCTTCGCTCAAAATTTAGCTTTGTACAATCCAGATTATAATGAGAAGTTTATTTTAAGGTGTGATGCGTCAGATTTTGCTATAGCGGGGGAATTATTACAGTTGAGAAATGGGTTGGAAGTACCTATTTGTTTCGTATCAAGGGTGTTAAGAAACTATGAAACAAGGTACTCAATTTCTGAAAAGGAAATGTTGGGATTATGTTTCAGCATAACAAAGTTAAAATTCTTTCTGACCTCAAATGAGTTCATCGTAGAAACGGATCACTCGGCGCTGCAATATTTAATGAATAACAGGTTTGCAAATAACAGAATTTACAGGTGGTCGTTGTTGCTACAAGAGTACAAGTTTATCATATGGCACATACCGGGTAAAACAAATGCCACAGCTGATGCTTTAAGCAGAATGAGGGAAACAGAAATTACAAAATCAAACACATTTTTAGTAGCGTTGAATAGATTGAGGGAAAATGAAATATTGTACAATAAAAATAAAATTAGGGAAAGTCAAGAATATTTAATAGATTTGAGAGAAAAAATTGACAATGAAAACTACAAAGGTTACTTTTTAAAAGACAATTTTATTGTAAAAGTAATAGGTGAAAAAGAATTGTATGTAGTCGATGACACATTGACGAGAGAAATCAGCAAAGATTTACATAAAAGATTCGGGCATTCAGGAATAAGAAAGACTTGGAATATTTTTAGAGAAATTTTTTATGCAAAAAATGATATTGCAATATTTAAAGAGGTCATCAACTCATGTGAACTATGTTGTTTAGGAAAGTATAAGAATCACACAAATCAAAACACTATCGAAACCATCATAGCCGCACAACCATTACACATTATCGCAATAGACTACATTTCAAATTTGATTAAAAGCAAAGAAAATTACAAACATATCTTGGTAATTTATGACGTTTACACTAAATTCATCAAATTATATCCAACAAAAAGGTCCAACACAAACATCACAATAATTAACATAAATCAATACAATCAAGAAATAGGAAAACCACAAACGATTTTAACCGACAATGCAACTTATTCACAAATGACAGATTTAAAAGCTTTTGTTCAAAAAATGGTATAAAACTCATTGTCACATCAATTAGACATCCTAATGCTAATCCGGTCGAAAGATACAACCAAGAAGTGATAAAATTTTTAAGACTGTGCACACACGACAAACAAACATCATGGCCAAACTATCTAAAGGCAATAGAAAACTACATCAATCACACACCAAATTCAATCACACATACATCACCAGTACTACTTATGAAAAACGAATTACCTATACGTCCTTGGGATAACACAGAGGAACAACACATAGCAAAATTGCACTTTGAAGTCAAGGAAAGATTAAACAAGTCATCAAATACAAACAAAAAATTAATAGTAAAATCAAAAAAAGAATAACATTCAAACTAGGAGATTTGGTAATAGTAAAAAAACTAAGAGTACCTAACAGTAAACATAAAACGTGTGCAAAGTTACAATTACCATTTGAAGGGCCCTATGAAATAAAAAAAATTCTAGGTAATAACACTTATGAATTATTTGACAAACTGTCAGGCATCACAAGGGGGAAGTTTCACATAAACTTGATCTATCCTTATCTTCAAAACCAGACAATGGTATAAAAAAGATTACATCGCAGACACCGATAAACAATTTCATTCACTGTAAGTTCAATCAAGTTTATCTAAAGGGGAAATGACATGTAATGTTTTCTATACCTATATAAAATATAAAAGACTTAGTTAAAAAAGGAAAGAAAAATTAATATAACAAATTAAGTGCAAGGCACAAATATTAATTGTTCAACATAAAATATCATAAAACAACAAAAAAATAACAAAAAGAAGTATTTATCTCATTTATTTATTAACATTTACCTTTAATAAATTTTAAAAAACAATAATCAGTAGCTGTGACAGCTCAGAAAACACTCTCTCTTAAAAATAACTTTAATTTTCAATAAATAACAAGACTAGTTGCAAACTTCAATTTAGACAATATGCTGCCAAACCATTCAAGACAAAGAGGTAAATACTCTGAAAAAGAAAAAATAACAAGAATTTTGATTAGAATAAATTAGTATGTAGGATTTGTTAAATAGATTTAGTTTAGTTAAGAAAGGTTAAGGAAGGACTGTGTACAATAACCGATAATAGAAGGCAAGCAGTTTTTTTTTAAAAACTTTACAGTGTTAAAACAAAGTGTCTTAAAAATCTTCAGCGGGGTAGTGAATAAGCTTAGAATTTTACTGCTGTAAGCAACATAATATCCAGTTGGTCATAAAAAGCAGGGAGAGGGGTGTGAAAATGCATCTCCTTGGCAACCTGAAAATAAACGAGGAGAATAATAAAAATAAAATAACGGACGTCAGATTTGGAAGTATAAGACTGAAAAAGATAAAACAGGAAAGAAATATCGAGAAAATTAAGAAATTTTGTATGTGGAATCAAAGAATAAGACGAGCAGGTCTCAAAAATCTTATATTAATGGACCAGATGAGAGGTTTGAAGCAGTAACTATTTTAATGGACATCAGGTGCGTTTTTTAAAACATTTTAACCCGCCGTACATTTGTGCCATAAAATTTAGTGAAAATACTGACAATTTTTAGTTATAAGAATTTTTGTATTGTTGTGTTGTTGACAAATTGGTGTTATAGATTATAGAAATTAGCTGAAAAGAGGGAAATAGGGTAGTTTAAGATAGTGATGTCAATTTTAAGACGTCAAAGTCAAATTAGTTGAAATCTGAAAATAAAAAAATTATTCATTTGGAAATATTAATTTTATTCAGAGCAAAATAACCCATTTTACAAGTTACAAACGAATTACAGCAACTCACCATGAACCCTGAGAGATAGAGTCTACTGAGCTCAGCAAAATAAAGAGGCAAGTATTAATAATTATTGAAGATATCAAATATTGAACTTTGAACAGTAGAAAGTAAACATATTAATATATATATATATATATATATAATAGTTTTGAAAGATGAAAATATGTTTAGTTTGAAATGAAAATTAATTGAATTTTGTTTGGGCTAGCTCAGTTTAGTAAAATCTCAGGTTCGTGGATTCCTCAGGGCGATTTTCATAAATTGGTTGTTTTCTTTTAAATATGTGACTATTTCACTTTGACGTAAAATTGGTTGCATATTCATGTGTTTTCAAGGAGTAAAATAACATATTTAAATTGAACTAATCGTAAACTTTTATTTTTATAAGAACGTTCAAGTTTCAAAGACAAGGTTGTAAAGTTTTATCACAACTTTCTAAAAATTACCTATTTCCCTAATTTAGCTGACTTAAATTTAATTATTTATCAAATGTTACTTAGAAATGCGTTTTATTTGATCTTAGAAATTTAAAATTAGTAATCATTGTTTTGCAATGTTGCTATTTCTGAACTTACTATATTGGATGACTAAATTGCATTTGACACACGAAAATGTAAACAGTGAACAAATGTGATATTATAATATTTAAAAAAAAACCACTCGTAAAAACCTTAGTTTCTTTGTGGATGAAGTTGATTCTCCCTTCGACGTCCTTGTTTGAAGTACAGCTCACGAGATTCAGGCTTGGATTGAAGTTGACCCGTAGACACAACACAAATTTATTAAGATATCCTTTTTATTTTCACCGATACGAATTTTACGTATTATAGCAGGTAAGTTTATAATAATTTTTATTTATTTTTTAAATTTTCTGTTTGAAATTTGCTTTATTAGCATTTACACATGGCTCTTCACCGCCGTGATTGACAAACTATGACAACCTTGTAAAAATTACATCAAAATACCCCCATTGAGGTTAAACTTTTAAAACAAAGGGTTACTATTGTGTCTAATCAACAATTTTGGATCGATCTGGACATCAAATCTGACATCTCTTTTATACCTTTTGGGTGTTGCCATGGTTACAAAATTTTGACTTCACTTTTCAAGACTGGTCAAATTTAGTTTCTATATTTGCACTATTCCCATCTGCCTTTTCTCGTTCGATTCTTCCTCCCTGCTTCTTCATCTTTCTTTTGATGTGCCTTTTATATCTCTACGTGGTTTATTAAGAAAGTTACCTATCACTTGTACCCTTCATGATGCTTTCGCGCACTGCACTAAATTAACCCGTTTTGCTTGTCTTTTTTCAAGTTCGGGTGAAAGTTGAATGTACTTATATGCACTATTTTTCCACTTTTGTCTTTTTATAAAACTAAATTTTTTTATATGTATTTGACATGTCTTTGCAAAGTTGCTAATTTGTTCAATTTAGGGGCTCCATTTCTGTCTGTGGACACTCCCCTTTATGTTTGATTAATGAAATTTTCTATTTAAAACCTCCTCTACTCATTATTATATGCTTTTATTTGCATTTTGACTGTCTATATATCTTTCTTATTTAATGGATACTACCCCATTACACCTAGGGTGTAATGGGGTAGTGAAGCGCAAGTTATAGCCTCTCCTGCTCAATTGTTAACCTCACCTTCACGATGAGTTCAATTTGAACTTGGTGCACCCTGTTTTCACTAACGAGGCTCTAACGACCGAGTAAGGGCGGAATAACCCTTACCTTTTGCCGTGACCACATCCACTTTCTCACGAAGAGTGCGGTAAAAATAACCCACCGCACACAAAGGTTGCTTTTGGAATCGTTTGGTTACCCCATCGTCGCAGTCTCCTTCTGTGCCATGGGACCACACCACTCGCCTTCCGCAACCGAGCTGGTCAGTTGCATACCTGCTCCAGCTAAAACTTCAAATGCAGCTTCGTTTTCAGTCGATTAAGGCTTTAAAAAAATGATGGAGAGTTCAAGTGGGACAAAATCATCCGGAGGTAAAATACCCTCCCGATCGGATCTCCGGGGGAGGGTGCCCACAGGGACACCTCATCGAATGTCGAAAAAAACCGACAAGTTAAATCCAAGAAAACTAATTCTTTCATCTACGGCGCTTGGAATGTTCGTACTTTGAACGACAGCACTCGCACCGATCGGCCTGAAAGAAGAACTGCTCTAATAGATAGAGAACTTCACCGACTCAATGTTGACGTTGCAGCTCTCAGCGAAACTCGATTTTTGGAGGAAGGCTCTCTCACAGAAAAGTACTACACCTTCTATTGGAAAGGTCTTCCCGCCAATTCAAGAAGACAACATGGAGTAGGATTTGCCGTTCGGAATCAACTTGTATCCAACTTAACACAAGTACCACAAGGCCTATCCGAGCGTCTAATGCTGCTACGCTATCAGCTACCAGATGGCAACGCGGTAAATCTAATAAGCGCCTACGCTCCCACTCTGGATGCAAGTCACGAAACCAAGGAAAGCTTTTATCAACAGCTGGAAGAAACCCTCTGTAGAATACCTAAAACGGAACGACTCGTTATTCTTGGCGATTTTAACGCTAGAGTAGGGAGAGATGCAGACACCTGGCCAGGCATCATAGGCAAGAACGGTTTAGGCAACATGAACGCTAACGGTCAACTACTCCTAACTAAATGCGCCGAACATGATTTAGTTATAACAAACACCATTTTCCGACAAAAGGATAAATTTAAAGGCACCTGGCATCACCCCAGATCAGGTCACTGGCATCTACTGGACTATGTTATCGTACGTAGGAAGCATCTCAAGGACGTCCAAATTACAAAGGCGCGCATTGATAGCGAATGTTGGACCGATCATCGTCCTGTTGTCTCTAAAATGAAAATTATTATGAGACCCAAACACCGAAGAACTCAAGTAAAACGTAGACTCCGGCTCTGTATTAGTAAATTGCGTGACCAACAAACCGTCGAACAGCTAAAGCAAAAAGTTCAAGAGAATTTGAGTGCACTAGAAGAAATCAATTCTGTAGATGTCGCTGCTACCTGGACACAAATTAAAGACAGTTTAAAAAGTTCGAGTGAGGAAATTCTTGGCACTGCAGCAAGTAAAAAACAGGAGGACTGGTTCAATGATAATGAAGCTTTTATACAAGAACTGCTTGACCGCAAACATATTGCCTTCCAAAACGCTATCAACCACCCTAACGACTCATCAAAAGCAGAAGCTTTTACCCAATCTAAGTATGAAACGCAACGCGAAATCAGAAGAATAAAGAACGAGTGGTGGGCAAGCAAGGCCAGAGAAATTCAAAGGTACGCCGATTCACATGACTACAGGAATTTCTTTCAAGGAGTAAAAGCAGTGTACGGCCCCAGTCGGAAAAATATGTGCCCTATTAAAGATTTAAATGGAAATCTCCTCAAAGAAGACCAGGAAATAAGAGCCCGATGGAAAGAACACTACTCTAACATTCTTAACCAGCAAAGTCAAGCCGATCACGATATTATAAATCTTATCCCTCAATATGACACCTTCGAAGACTTAGACAAACCACTAACAACGGAAGAGATCTTAACCGCCATTGGGCAGCTAAAAAATAACAAATCTCCCGGCGCCGACTCACTCCCAGCTGAGATCTTTAAAGCTGTGTCGTCAGAGCTCATACCCTACCTCAAAAAACTGTTTGATGTTGTGTGGGAAAGTGGTCAAGCTCCGCAGGAGTTTCGTGATACACTTTTAATCAACCTCTTCAAAAACAAAGGGAGCGCTGCGGACTGTGGAAATTACAGGGGTATAGCTCTCCTGGCTGTTGGAGGGAAGATACTCACTAAAGCGATGGCAAATAGGCTAACACCTGTTATGGAAAAGTTACTTCCTGAAACACAGAGTGGCTTTAGACCAAACCGAGGCACATCGGACCTAATTTTCACACTTAAACAGCTTCAAGAAAAAGCATTCGAACATCAAGGAGAAATTCACATGGCCTTCATTGATTTAACCAAGGCGTTTGACTCGGTGGACAGGGAAGTGCTCTGGAAAATTATGCTCCGCTTAGGTATCCCTAGAAAATTTGTGGAAGTATGTCGCAGTCTACATACAAACAACAACGCCCAGGTTATGTATAATAATGAGGCAACCGAACCTTTCCAAACCCTCACTGGAGTTAGGCAGGGATGTGTCCTGGCACCCCTACTCTTTAATTTGTTTACCACTGCTCTAACAATTATTGTTGACAACAAACTGACAGTCAGAGGAATAGGTCTCAGATACCGTTTTGATGGCGGTCTCTTTAACATAGGGCGCTTTAGAGCTTTCACGAAGACACGCACACGATTCATTTGTGATCTCCAGTATGCGGATGACTGTGCACTTTTAGCCTCTACGCCGGAAGAGCTTCAAGAACTTTTAGATGTGTATGCCCAGAGCTATGATTCCTTGGGACTTAAAATCAACATTGGAAAGACTAAGATTATGTCAACTCCTCATCAAGTGAACCAAATAGACATTACACTTAACGGAAATTCTCTTGAAGTGGTGGATCAGTTCAATTACTTAGGCAACGTTGTTAATGACAAAGCAAACATGGACAGCGAGATTCGCAATAGAATTAACGCTGCATCTAGAGCGCTCTGGGGACTTAGAGAGAGAGTATTTGACAACCACGACCTTGCTTTGTCAACGAAAATGGCTGTCTACAGAGCAGTTGTCATTCCAACACTGCTATATGGATGTGAAAGCTGGGTCACTTACCGTCGGCATGTGAAAGAATTAGAACGTTTTCAGCAAAGACACCTCAGAAGTATGATGAAAATCCGTTGGTTCCATCACATATCAAACGTGGAAGTACTCAGGAGAGCAAACAGCCTTCCAATTGAGGTGCTTATTTCAAGAGCACGCCTAAGATGGGCAGGTCACGTTCATCGTATGCATGATAACCGCCTTCCTAAATGTACACTTTATGGTGAATTGCTAAGCGGTAGAAGAAAGCGTGGCGGTCAACGAAAGAGGTTCAAAGACGCTCTCCATGAAAATCTAAAATCCTGCGGTGTTGCAGACGAGCAATGGGAACAACTTGCAGCGGACAGAACCGAATGGCGGGAGGTTGTGGCCAGCTATCAAGGAAATGTTGCTGCAAGAAGGCCGAATCCAAGACCTAACCAGGTCTATGTTTGTCCTGACTGCGGTCGACATGTGCTCTCCCGAATTGGCCTCTATAGCCATAGTCGTGTGCACCGTAGATGAATGGGAATTACAACAGACTACACCTTTTACTTGTTTTTTATTGTACACAATTTATCGACTGTAACATTTTTATACTCGGACTCGAGTAACGGCTAATAACGGCTAATAATAATTTAATGGATGTTGATATGTTTGTCAGCAAGTTTTTAAATTGTGAATAATTTGTGAAATTTCCTGAATATAAGTTTTCCAACTGATATATTTTAAAGTTTTCCGCAGCATTTATGTTTGGTACTTTTTAATATTGTCTACTGACTAAGTTTTTGGTTACGGTTTTCGTTCCAATTTATTTATTCTCAAGTAGCATTTTGATGTTCTGTAATTCTGATTAGTAAGTTTATAAGTTATATGGTATATATTTCTGATATATTATTTTTCATATCATTTTCCCTCCAATTGTTATGATTAATGAAGTATTAAATTGTTTGTTAAGCAGAACAATTTTCTGATAGATATGAAAATACATTTTTCTATTATTTGACATACTTACGGATAAATTAAATTTATGTGAAATTTTCCTCTGATTATCTGCAAATTTTCCACTTTTGTCTTTTTATAAAACTAAATTTTTTTATATGTATTTGACTTGTATTTGCAAAGTTGCTAATTTGTTCAATTTAGGGGCCCCATTTCTGTCCGTGGACACTCCCCTTTATGTTTCATAAATATTATTGCCTAAAATTTTGGTTGTTTTATAAGGTCCTTCGTATGGTAATTGTAGCTTGCTACAATAAGTGTTTCTCATTTAGTGCACGTAAACTTTTAATAATTGACTAAATCATTTTCCTTAAAAATAGTTCTTTTTCTTATTTTTCTATTCATTTTTGCTTTGTATTTAAGTGCCGTCTTGTTTATTCTTTCTCTTATTTTATTATGTATACTCGTTTTATTGATTTCACTATTTACTTTCCAGGGACGTTTCGGCATTTGATTTTTCATGGATAAAATAGGTGAAATATGTGTTATGGTATTTGGAACATTATTCATATAAAATTCGATCTGATTTAGATGGTTACCCACATATTATGTCTTTCGTAAGTATATAACCGCAATATTTTTATTATTTCCTGATTATAGCGCTCGACTGGATTTGCATTTGGATGCCTGATTGAAGTGTAAATTAAATTTATTTGATTCGTATTGCAAAATTTCTTGAATCTTTCATTTGTAAAGTATGTTGCATTATCTGTTAACAATTTCATTGGTTTACCTATTTTGTAGTATTCATTCAGCATTATTATTGTTGTATTGATGTTGCACCTTTTACATATATAAAGTTTTATGTACTTTGTGAAAATGTCATATATTACTAAAATATGTCTATAATGGTCTGTATTGGGAATTAAATTTGAAATATAATCTATGGCAACTATTTCTAATGTACGTTTTACTATTATACTTTCAATTGTGGTTTTATTTGTGATTTTTGTACTTTCCCATGCAACATAATTTACAATTGGTGAGTATCTTTTTGACTAACGTTAAATCATTTTTTGAATAATAATTTTCCCGAAATATTTTCCAAGTTTTTCTAATTCCGATGTGTCCAAAGTCTCTATGTAAATCATGTATTATTTCTCTAGTTGGGTCTTCATCTATTACGTACAGTTCTTGGTCATCAAACTTCTTTATTAAAAATCCCTCTTTAATTTCAAAACCTCTTAATTTATTTTCATTTACTTTTTCCCATAAATCTCCCAGTTTTAGTTGACTTTTTCTCAATTCCATTTCCGCATATTTTCCCATTATGTCTCTAAATTTATTCATTGCAATTATAAATGTATTTGGTTTGACTACGTCTCCTTCATTCATTCTCTTAAGGAATCTGCCGTAATGTTTTGCTTTCCTGATATATGTCTTATTTCAAAATTAAATTCTTGCAATAATAATGACCAACTATACACCCTATTATCGATTTTCCATTAAGTACTACAATGCTGCATGATCTGTCTCTATGATAAATTCGTTATTTAATAGAAAATATTTAAGTTTTATAACAAAGTTGCATATGGCTAACATATCTTTTTCTTGGACTGAATATCTTGTCTCATATCCCTTTAAAACTCTCGATAGGAAGTAAATTGGTACTTCTGTATCATCAGTTATTTGTACACGTTTAGCTGAAACACTGAAATCCGATGCATATGTCCTTAATATAAACGTTATTGTATAGTCGGGGCTATGTAATAATAAATTTTCGTGAAAACAAGATTTTAAATTTTGAAAAGCCTGCTCCCGTCTCTCATCCCATTTCCATCTAATTCCTTTTCTCAATAACTCCACCAATGGTAATTGTTTCTCTGACAACTTGTTTATAAACCTTTTATAATAATTCAATATCCCGAGAAAACCCCTTAATGTGCGTAAATTTTTAGATCGTGGATAGTTTTTTATCGCATCTAACCTATCTTCATTATTTATTCTAATCCCGCTTGGATTTATTTCATAACCAAAATATTGGATCTGTTTTGAAAAGAATTTTTCTATATTTAATTTTACTCTTGCTTCATTTAATGCTTTCAAAATTATATTAATTTGTTTATAATATTTTTCTTCATTTTCAGAGTAGATTAATATGTCGTCAATATAGTGAATACAAAAATCGTCGTATTGGTTTAAGATTACCTGTAAAGTTCTTATCAATGCATCTGATGAAGATTGCAGTCTAAATGGTAAATATTACCCTCTACACTAAACCCTGTATACTTTCTTGAATTTTCATTTAACAGAATTAATAAGAAAGAATTTTTTAAATCTAATTTAGAATAAATATAACTAGTTTTTAATCTGCCAATGATGCCATCAATTGTTACCGGTTTATCATAAATTGAACTGGTTATTTCATTAACCTTTCTCGCGTCAAGATAAAGTCTGATGGACTCATCTTTCTTTTTAACTACCACTATTGGATTTACAAAATTTGTTGTTGAACGCTCAATGATACCCTGTTTTAACAGTTTTTCTATTTCATTTGCAACTTGCTTACGATACATATACGGAATTGGATATATTCTCGAATTGTAAGGTATAGTCTCGTTTACTTGTAGTGAATGCTCGTATACGTCTGTAATATGTGTTTGAACATTATACAGCTCATCATAAATTTTTTCATTTGTCATTACCTCATCTTTTTATGGGCTGATTTTTAATTTATAATAATTATTTATAATTCTTTCATATTCCACTTCACTATTCAACTTTTCTTTAATCAATTTTAGGCTACAACCGCATATGCTTTTACCTCTTTTATTTCTAGGTCTACGATTGCCCTATTTTTATCAATAAAATCATTTCCTAACAATATATTCAGATTATTCATCCCTGACATTATTACAAAACTATGATTTATTATTTCATTTTCAAATTTTATACTGACATTCACGATTTTGTTTAACTCTGCTATTTTTTTCCATTAGTTGTTTGCAAACAAATACTGTTGGTTTTTAAAATGTATTTCTTTAATTCATTGGCATGTTCCTCAATTATTTCGTTACTTAAGGGATTTATTTGCGCTCCTGTATCAACTAGTGTAATCATTTTTATATTGTGACAAATAAATAATTTATTATTTAATATAGTTTGAAGTATTATTTTTTCTCCACTTTTTCCTCCTAATGAAACAAAATACAACTTGTGGAAGTATGGTAAATTGCTGATTTTTGAAAATTAAATAAAGGCAGGATGTGCAAGTAAAATGATCTTGACTTTGTAAATACAATGAACTGCTTACTTTGCTAGTTCAATGAACTACCAACATTGCAAGTGTAGTCAGATAAATTCTTCAAATTCTACACCGTGGTGTATACGTAACAGCACTGTACCTAAAGTCTTTCTGGTCGTAAATATTTCCGGCAGAGGAGCTACGACGTCATATTTCTGTTTTTTGTTGATAACTTGACAGTACATCAGTTTATAGATATATTTTAATGTGCCAGGGTGTTAAATAAAATATGAGAAATGATAATATCTTTAATTGAAAACAGCTCTATTTTTACATTTTTTCTAATAAAGAAGCATAGGTACACAGAAAACTAATGAAACTAGATTTTTCATAGGTGTCTCAAAGAGAGACAGAGATCATCGAAGCACAGATTTTGTACCTATTGATATGTAAACCAATGTATTTACTGTCATCGATTTGTTCTTGTTCTTACAATTTAAGCAGATATTTTTTTTTCTTCCCAATGGCTTTGGGTCGTAAACCATGCAGCCAATAACAATTTGAGTATGCAATAAAAAAAACAAAAACCAAAGAAAAATATTTTTTTTGTACCTAAAACTAAACCTAACTGAAACCGACAGAGATATTAGTTAAAAACGAAAGGAAAAGACAGGGTCACACGTTTCTCGTCCAGGTGTCGATCAGGACATTATTGTAATTTAGACAAGACTGGGTAGACCCACTGAACTCTATTACAGTAAATGGGATGCCAATGCTCACAAAAATTTCTACGTACAATTGAATATCGCGCAAGTATGGCGGCCACATAGTAGCGCGCAATCGCGCTATGGAATACGTCAGGGCCGGCCTTATTTTTATTGCGTGTTTCATATTTTTTACTTTTTTTAGAAATCGCATAAATAAATATAGCAATTTATTTACCTTGATAGTTATAAAAAAAATCAAAGTTATCGTTATTCCCAAAACAATCATTTTATTTTCAATTTCTTGTAGCAAATGTCGAATATGTATGACCATAAGTTCAATATATAGTTCACAAAAAACAGTCATATGTTTTCTACCTCTGGGATCGAAATATGATTTTAAAATTAATAAAAGCTAAAATTGAGGCCTGAAAGAAACCTATACTTTTTTTCTACGATCAATCAGTAAATATATGAGTAGGTACTAGTGAATTTTTATTGAAAACTAAAATCATGCATTTTATATTCACGTTTGAATTGACAAATGAAATGAAGAAAAGGTAATAATTAATTATTTTCAAATAATTGGTGTGGTATTATTATTTGAATTTCAAGATAACTTAGCTTATTTGTTTAAGATCAAATGCCTTGATATATAAGTGATATATTGTTTTACTCGTTTGTTTATAAAAATATGACATACTCATGAGACAATGAATTGTAAAAGAATATGTAAAGGTGTTTACGTAAAACTTCCTTCTCTATTTGCAAGAGAAAATTAAAGTATAATGTCCATTTATATTTTGATGATGATGTGGTTTCATCCCCGGTAGTAGTGTACATATACCAAATGTTTACTTACTACATTAAATAATTTTTCTGACAAAGTAACTGAATAACTAAAATTCGTAATATACTTCGTCTGAAACGTGGAAAATCTGATAAAATCTTGTACTGTACTTTTGACAAATACAATATAAACATGAACCAAGGGAAGCAACAATTTTCTTACTTTTTATTAAGTATTTTGCACTAAACTCTATTGCTTTATTTTTCTTGATTTTTTTAACATCGGTCTATTTCCGCTACCAAGGGCAAGAACCAATACCAGGAGACAAGCTACCCTCAAACTGGAAATTTTGCCAAACCTCTATCAAAGAGTAGGGATTTTTTTTACTTGCCTAGTATTTAATGGACAGGGGATTAACTGTTTTACATACCCTCCCAAAGATGGTATATCCACTACACAATCCCCATCTAGAATTAAATAGCATTTGTTAATACACTGAAATACAAGCTGCTAGAAGGTGAGTCAAGATTGCTGCGTTTCTCTGAAAGTCACTCATTCAAGCATTAACTGCGGCTCCTCTTGATTTATATTTAGTATCGCAGTACAATGCCATAAAGACAGAACTGCGCTCGTCCTTACTGTTTTGCTATAATAGATTTCAGTGGTAGCTTGCCATGGTGTACAAAAAATATTTAAAAATTTTAATGAATGAAACTTCTGCTTAAAAATAGCAGAACTTGGTTTTTGAATATTACAAAATGTCTCGCTAGTAAAATATATAAATTAAAACAAAATTTTTAAATAAATTATTACATAATTAAAAATATAAATTAACAAAGTTATAAAATTTGCAGGAAATTCTCTTTTTATTCACAAAACGCTTTGTTATATGTCAAACATTGTCATTCTGTTTGTATTTCCATAAACATTTGGCACATATTTGCATTATTTTTAATCGACTGCGCTAAGCAAAGGAGGGTAGGAGGTTCCTTATTTATTTCGCATAATACACAAATAATTGAGATGCCTTGCTGCCGCACTCTATTAAACTTACTAGTAATATACTTGTCAACTTTACCACGTTGGCTGACTAGACTCACATTTCACAGTTTGAATTTGCTTGTTTCATAAAATTGTAATATTAATTCATAAAAAGTATGATAACGTTATGTGTTTTCAAAAAGATCTTGGAATCAGTATTATTATCCCGAATATGTTGGATACGTATTTATATTAATACTATCTAGGTAACAGAGTTCACAAATAATAAACTTAAAAATCGCAGCAATGAAAAAAATGTGAGGTTAGAATATTTTGCATCCTGATATCTCGGGAAGTATATACAGCCTATTTTTAATAAAAATTCGTGTTTAAGTAGGCAAAAGTACTCATTTTAAAAGAAAAAAAATCCAGAATCGGACTGTCTTGCCAATATTTAGATGGTAGCTTATTTTAATACAACAGACAAAAGTTGAGTAGGTATACTTACTTAAAATAACCCGGGATTTCGCCCCGGTTCTTATAAAACAGTACCATACAAGTGCGCACCTATTGTCTTAATTAAGATACACACTGTTTATAAGTCACAAATTTATATACAAACTTCGCAAATGAAAGGATAAAATCACGAAGACCGACTCTGTAATTCGAAATCAATTTAAGACCTACGCTTTAGAAACAAATAAGACACAAATTTGCGTCAGCGCATAACTTCCGTACACAGCTGTTTGAGTCAAGCTCCGACATACTTTTAACCTTAGATTTCCTACTGCGTCGGCGCTTGTCTGTGCATTTTAAATCGCATGATTATCACATTTTGTTTACACGCATATGTCTATAATGGCGTTCCATTTACTGTAATAGAGTTCAGTGGGTAGACCTCGGTAAGTAGGAATAACCAACACAGGGAAAACATAGGGTGTACGAATTTAACCTATAACTTAACTTTGGTTTCTTTTATAAAGTCTACAATGCAGTTGTGTATCTTATTTGATCCTATCACCAACAGGCTAAGCAAATTAAATGGAGCTATGATATCACAATTTTTAATAATATTTTGGACAAATTTCGTAGATGCATCTTTATGCTTATCACAGCCAAAAAACACGTGATCTAGGTCTCCTATGACATTACAGTGTTCGCACTTATCCGAAGTAACAATTTCAATTTTAAACAAATGAGCTGGGTAGCAAGCGTGGCCAAATTTTAAGCGTATCAGAGTAGTTATATATTTTCTTTGGGCAGGAAGTTCATCGTGAAAAAATTTTGTCGGAATGTCGGTATGAATGGAAGTGTACCTCGAGGGATTTGTGAAACAGAGTTGTTTCCATAAACCAGACCATTTATTTCTTAACTCTAACTTTAACACGTTGAATATGTCACTTATGCATAACTTGTCATCCAGAGAATATTCCAAATTGCAGCTTTCCTTAGCCAAGAGGTCAACCTGTTAATTTAAGCAGGTGTTTTTAACAAGATTCCTTCCAATTCAAAAACTGATTTTATAAATATATGGATGTGTTAAAATTCTAACAAAGTATAAATATTATTATTTTAAAATTAGCTCAGTTTCATACAGAGTCTTGTTTGGTACTGGCAAATTACTAAAATAAAAAAGTATGACATGAATAACAATTACAAGGTAACATACGTTAGGTTATGTTCTAACTTTAAAAGCAAAGATATATTTTTATAAAAATGTGATAGGACCGATAAAAAAATACCTTGAAACCTGCATTATAATTTTTTTACCTTCGTTTGACTGTCAATTATGAGATCTCATTTACTATTTTTTCCTATATATCGATTTTTAAATCAAATAGTGGTTTTCTTATGGGGTACTCTTATATTTGCAGGACCTATATATATTTTATTTAGAGGGGTGGTAGAACAGTTGTTAGTACGTTTAACTTTCACTCTGAGCATACCTAGGGAAGTGGGTTCGAGCCCCACCTACTGTAACATAATTGTTAACTATAAATTACCCTCAAGAAGTGGTTCGGATTCCACCATAAACTGTAGGGCCCCGTCTCCTTTACTTGAACAAGTCTAGACTTAACAGGGTCATTCAAGTGATCTGAAAGGCAGTTACAACATTTCTTTCTAAACATTTATTAGACTTTCTGAGTGATAATCATGCACTACCATAAGCACTACTTAGTTTTGGAATTTTGCTTAAACTGTTCTATCAGTTTCAGTATGTTACATTTTACATTGAACATAAAACAATAATTGCTTTTCAAATTACTAATTTTTCATCAGACTTTAACAAGTACTGAATAGTTTCTTTCTGAAAGTAACGGATACAAGTTTTAGAGCAACAGATCTTATATATTTCTTTGCTCACAACTTATATATATTTTTTATTTTTTCCTGAAATTCAAAAAGATATTGGCTAGAGACTGTAATCTATTATCAATGGATTCGTTCATAAACGAGGGGGATGATATGAATATTTTAAATATAAGGGAAAAATAATTTTAAGAACGACTTTTCAGCTAACAGGTATTTACATTTTTAATCGTTTACAGAATTTCTTGTGTAATTCTTTACTATATACTAAAATAATGTACTCCTTTTAAATGATGCTAAAATATAAAAACAACTAATCTATTGTCTTCATCTTTTTTGTAATTCGTGCTATAAATTAAAGTTTTAACCATATGTGATATAAGATTAAATAAACATTCTCATCCACAAAATTTCTTTAATCATACGGGAATATTCTTTTCTATATATTAATTTATTCTCAGCTTTGAATTTTGAAAGTGTTTTTAAAAAAAATTCTTCTGCACACAAGATACTTAGCTTTCGATGAGGCTAAATAAAAAATCAAAATATCATCTAATCAACTAGCGGATTGAATTACTTTACATAAATATATACAGGGTCCTTAAAAATAGCGTAAAGTGTTTTATAAACTATATAGTAATTTTTGAATCCTACGAGATATTTTCCAGAACATCTTTTTTACATTTCGTTCACAAAGAGCCGTTGATTCTATTAATTTGTTATATAAAATTTTCTCAGATTAAGTAATTGATACATACATACATACCAAAAATACTAATTTTAATTCCTAATAATTTTTAAATTCTTAATATACGGGTTTCAGGGGTTAGATTAGGTTGAAATATGAGTGGGTCTATACCAGACCCTCCGCCGCGACCAATCGGTCTATTGTGGCTCACTCCTAATTTATATTTCTCCCAAAAGGTTCAGCTTTTTAATAAAGCTGATAACCTTGTTGGATGAGAGATTGTCCAGGTCCTCAGGCAAAAGCTGTCCTTTGCCATATAATGAGAACCTGGTTCTTTCTGCAACGGGACAAGTGCGCAGAACATGCCTTGCCGTTTCATCTTCCTCCAGGCACAGACGGCATTCGGTGTTTTCCACCAGTCCAAGTCTGTGTAGTTGATGATTTAATCTGCAGTGCCCAGCGTATATGCCGATCCTTGGTGTAACCTAGTCAACTCTAGCAGTTTTTCAGCTCTTGATCTCAAAGGATATGTAATGAATTCCTTTGAATGAGCTAATCCTGGTAGTTCCTGCCAGTGGTAGAGAGACTTGCTCTCGGCCCAGTCTAGCATATTTGTTTTGGCAGTGCTTGAAGATATGCCAAGAACTGGTCCTGATCCTATAAATTTTGACGCCTCACCCTCTCTAGCTAGGCAATCGGCAATTTCATTGCCCTCCAGCCCAGAGTGACCAGGCAACCAGACCAGAGCCAGTTTGTTGTTCCTACCCAGTTGGATTAGAGCTTTTTGGCAGTACCACACTGTTTTAGAATTACAGCGATAGGTTCCAAGAGCTTTAAGGGCTGCTTGGCTGTCTGAGAAAATCTTTATTGATCTGTGTCTAGGGTGCGCTAGTTCCAGCCTCCGTATACACAGTTCAACGGCATATATTTCATCCTCAAAAATTGTCGCGGTATCACCCAGGCTTGGGGTTATTTTTACCTTTGAAGAAACAGGAGCTGGAGTTTCTCCAGCTCCTGTTTCTTCAGGAGTTTTGGAATCATCTGTATACCAACAGCTGTCTGCCTTCTGTAGGTCGGTTTTATTCCGATCCCACTCATCTCTTTCAGGAAATAGGATATTAAAAGGCAGCTCATGGTTGGTTCTGGTAGGCATCACATCAGAAGACATATCTAGGATGCTGTGACTGTTTAGGTCATCAATAAATCCATTGCGTTCCATGATGATAGCCTGCGGCATATTAATTGCCGATTGTTGGAGTCTATATGTTACTCACCTAGCTTCTCTCTCCAAGTAAATATGGAGAGGTGATAAGTCTAGGAACATTTCCAAAGCAGCTGATGGTGTGGTGTCTATAGCACCAGTTATTGCCAGGCATGCTTGTTTCTGTAACGCCTTTCGACCACCAAACTATGGAGCCATACGCTATCATTGGTCTGACCGTTGGGATTGGGATGACCGTAACGTACATCCAGTATATTTGTTGGGGACCCATACCCCAGGATTTTCCACAAATTCTACGACAAATCCACTGGGATAGCCTTGCTTTGTGGATTACCTTTTCCAAGTAGGAATTCCAATTGAGTGGTCTATCTAGCGTAATACCTAGATATTTCACCTCCACCAAAAATGGAATGGTTTCACCTAGTAGGGAAGGCGGTTCTCAGTTCTCCAGCTTCCTTTTCCTGGTGAAGGGTACTACTCCAGTTTTGTGAAGGTTGACAGACATATGTTCTCTCTCACACCAAATGTGCACTGTATCTAGTACCTCTTGAAGAGTATGAGAGAGTACCTCTTCAGAATTTCTGCATATGCCAGAATCTCGGCTTCCCACAGAGATAAAATGGCCAGCAGGTCATCCACAAGTAGCGACCACAAAAGGGGGAACAGAACCCCACCTTGTGGGAACCATCTTGCGGCCCTGAAGCTGACCGTTTCCCCCTATAAGGTTATCGTTATGATTCTCTTTTCCAGCATAGCTCTGATCCAGTCAGTTATGGTTGGCTCGATTGCTCTAGCAGCTACCGCTGTGTATAAGGAGTCGGGCAGTGAATTATTGAATGCTCCTTCAATGCCGAGGAAAGCAGCCACTGCAATCTCCCTTTCCTGAAGGGATTGAGTGATTTTCCCGACTAGGTTATTAAGTTCTGTTGATTTGCCTGGCTAGTAAGCATACTGGTGAGCATTTAGGGGATGAGTGCCCAGGATGTATCCATCCAGTGCTTTTCCCAGGCCTTTCAACAGAAATGATGTCAGGCTAATGGGTCTTAGATTTAGGGTCCGGTTCTGTCCGACTCATTTTTTGGTATATATACCACTTTAACCGTCGCCCAGCTGGATGGTATATAATTCCACACCAGACTAGCTCTGTAAAGTCTGATGAGGAATGGTAGTAATATCTCCAGTCTGTTTTGCAACAGCGCTGGAAAAATACCGTCCTCACCAGGCGATTTGAGTGGTTGGAAAGATTTAATAGCCCACTCAATCGTTGTTGATGTGATAACTTTTTAGCTTTTTTTTTTTTTTAGCTACCAATTATTTTTACAGGGTCGTTTATATCGATTCCTCGATGGTGGCAGCTGCTGGTTATCCGGCAGAATCGAACTTTCTGGGAAGTGGTTTTGTGCTAGAAGCTCTAGGCTTTACTTTCCAGATTCGGTGAACAAGCCATCTATTCGTTTTACCGTCCCACACTCCCGTACCGGTTCTCTGGAAATGATCTTGTGGATTCTAGTACTGCAATGTGCATCAGCGATGTTCTCGCAGAATCTCCTCCAAGATTCCCTTTTTGCTTTCCTGATTTCTTTATTATAGTCTGTTAAAGCAGATTTATATTGTTCCCAGTTGCCCGAAACTTTAGCTCGACTGAAGAGGCGTCGAATTTCTTTTCTCATTTTATCTAGTGTTTTGTTCCACCAAGATGCCCCTATGTTGTCCTTTTTAGACTTTAGTGGAGAATTTTCATGATATGCTAAAATAATTGCGCTGCAGATCTGTTCTGTTGCGATTTCTATTTCATCATGATTCCTGATTGTGGTGAGAGCGGACTGCAGATGCGACTGGAGAGATTGTGTATACCCTCCTCAGTCTCGGTACGTCACCACAGGTCTTGGACCGATTTCTATATTAAATAAAATATGTCTGTGATCTGAACATGAAGGTTCAGAGGATACCTGCCAGTCAGTTATCTTATTGTTCACAAAAGTTGAGCTGATTGTTAAATCAAGTACCTCTTTCCTATTTCTAGTAATAAAAGTTGGTTCTGTTCCAATGTTATTCACAATTAGTTCATCACCTATTACCCCGGAAGTAAGCTGAGCAGACTATTATGGCCAATCTGCCCCCCTCTATTGGTACTGATACATGGATTATCCACGGCCACCTCAGGTTAATCACAGTAGATAATGCCTGCTCTGATGTCCTGTATGACGGCCCTGAAAGAAGGTTTAACAGTTACACCTTCCCGTGGCTTTTTGCTAGCTGGGGGAGGGGGGGGGGGGGAAGCGAGGGCGTTTTCCCGTTTCAGTACGCGTAGAGGTGGTTTGTTGTCCTTCCTTTGGCGGCTGGTTGGTTTCACAGCCCCCGACTATAGATTTCAAGGCGGATTGGTAGGATACCCCGCTCTTGAGTAAGCGTTTAGGTGATTTTGTTTGGCACCTGTCAATCGCTTACGTTTCACGGAGTGATTGCCCAAAGCCTTGGACGCCTCTTCTCCTGAATGCTTTCTCCCTCAGACACAGGAGTGGGTCCCTTTGACGGTCCTGCCTCCTGATCTGATGGGATCGGGCATGGTTGTGGAGTTGGATTGTTCCCAACCTCTATTTTTTTTTTTTCAATATGAAGATCGAGGGTTGGACTCCCCTCGTTAGGTTTGTTTTTAATTGCAGTTTCTTTCATGTAGATCCCACGAGTAGCTAGGGAATAAAGTCCACCAAGGTAGAGCTCTGCATTGCCGTGGTAAGGCAAAATACTCCAGTAGGTTGCCCGGTTTTCCAGTGACCCCGTTCATGACACCAATCACCCCGGTGCCATTCATCCACTTGCACGGGTCGCGCAACACGCAGAATTCGGGGGAAGTTATTGACCTGCCTTGTCTAGATCCGCCGTGTTTAGCCGTACGCAAGGTCACCTCGAGCAGGATACTATCTTAAGTCGCGCACGGATGGTCTTGGGAAGAGCTTCCTTGAGGATGGCCGGTTCCTCTCAGCTGTTCCCCTGGAGTTAGTGGCTAACTCATTAAATAAAAATTGTTAAACTAACATTGTTAATAAGAAACTAATTTCAAATATACGTGTTATCAATAACTCACCCAGTATACCCTTGAAACCCGTATATTGAGAATTTAAAAATTATTAAGAATTAAAATTAGTATTTTTTGTATCTATGTATGTATCAAGTACTTAATCTGAGAAAATTTTATTTATATTTATTTTATTTTTAATAAATTAACAGAATCAACGGCTCTTTGTGAACGAAATGTAAAAAAAGATGTAGAAAATATCTGTAGTACAACCCTCGCCTAAGGTTGTATAGCTTCCGCGCATACGCTGATATACAAGCCGCTGGAAGATGTGTGAGGCGAGAACGCGGTTTCCGTTGGAATGGTCACCCATCCAAGTACTAACTGCGCTTGTCGTTGCTTTACATCGCATACCGAAGTATGTACATAGTATGTTGGGTGTAATGGGGTAGTCAAGCGCAAGTTATAGCCTCTCCTACTCAATTGTTAACCTCACTTTCGCGATGAGTTCAATTTGAACTTGGTGCAACTTGTTTTTACTAACGAGGCTCTAACGACCGAGTAAGGGCGGAATAACCCTTACCTTTTGCCGTGAGCACATCCACCTTCTCACGAAGAGTGCGGTAAAAATAACCCACCGCAAACAAAGGTTAAGGATTAAGGCTTAAAGAAAAAAAAATGATGGAGCGTTCAAGTGGGACAAACTCATCCGGAAGTAAAATACCCTGCCGATCGGATCTCCGGGGGAGGGTGCCCACAGGGACACCTCATCGAATGTCGAAAAAACACCGACAAGTTAAATCCAAGAAAACTAATTCTTTCATCTACGGCGCTTGGAATGTTCGCACTTTGAACGACAGCACTCGCACCGATCGGTCTGAAAGAAGAACTGCTCTAATAGATAGAAAACTTCACCGGCTCAATGTTGACATTGCAGCTCTCAGCGAAACTCGATTTTTGGTGGAAGGCTCTCTCACAGAAAAGTACTACACCTTCTATTGGAAAGGTCTTCCCACCAATTCAAGAAGACAACAAGTAGGATTTGCCGTTCGGAATCAACTTGTATCCAACTTAACACAAGTACCACAAGGCCTATCCGAGCGTCTAATGCTGCTACGCTATAAGCTATCAGATGGCAACGCGGTAAATCTAATAAGCGCCTACGCTCCCACTCTGGGTGCAGGTCACGAAACCAAGGAAAGCTTCTATCAACTGCTGGAAGAAACCCTCTGTAGAATACCTAAAACGGAACGACTCGTTATTCTTGGCGATTTTAACGCTAGAGTAGGGAGAGATGCAGACACCTGGCCAGGCATCATAGGCAAGAACGGTTTGGGCAACATGAACGCTAACGGTCAACTACTCCTAACTAAATGCGCCGAACATGATCTAGTTATAACAAACACACAATTTAAAGGCACCTGGCGTCACCCCAGATCAGGTCACTGGCATCTACTGGACTATGTTATCGTACGTAGGAAGCATCTCAAGGACGTCCAAATTACAAAGGCGCGCATTGATAGCGAATATTGGACCGAGCATCGTCCTGTTCTCTCTAAAATGAAAATTGTTATGAGACCCAAACACCGAAGAACTCAAGTAAAACGTAAACCCCGTCTCTGTATTAGTAAATTGCGTGACCAACAAACCGTCGAACAGCTAAAGCAAAAAGTTCAAGAGAATTTGAGTGCACTAGAAGAAACTAATTCTGTAGATGTTGCTACTACCTGGACACAAATTAAAGACAGTTTAAAAAGTGCGAGTGAGGAAATTCTTGGCACTGCAGCAAGTAAAAAACAGGAGGACTGGTTCAATGATAATGAAGCTTTTATACAAGAACTTCTTGACCGCAAACATATTGCCTTCCAAAACGCTATCAACCACCCCAACGACTCATCAAAAGCAGAAGCTTTTACCCAATCTAAGTATGAAACGCAACGCGAAATCAGAAGAATAAAGAAGAGTGGTGGACAAGCAATGCCAGAGAAATTCAAAGGTACGCCGATTCACACGACTACAGGAATTTCTTTCAAGGAGTAAAAGCAGTGTATGGCCCCAGTCGGAAAAATATGTGCCCTATTAAAGATTTAAATGGAAATCTCCTCAAAGAAGACCAGGAAATAAGAGCCCGATGGAAAGAACACTACTCTAACATTCTTAACCAGCAAAGTCAAGCCGACCACGATATTATAAATCCTATCCCTCAATATGACACCTTCGAAGACTTAGATGAACCACTAACAACGGAAGAGATCTTAACCGCCATTGGGCAGCTAAAAAATAACAAATCTCCCGGCGCCGACGCACTCCCAGCTGAGATCTTTAAAGCTGTGTCGTCAGAGCTCATACCCTACCTCAAAAAACTGTTTGATGTCGTGTGGGAAAGTGGTCAAGCTCCGCAGGAGTTTCGTGATACACTTTTAATCAACCTCTTCAAAAACAAAGGGAGCGCTGCGGACTGTGGAAATTACAGGGGTATAGCTCTCCTGGCTGTTGGAGGGAAGATACTCACTAAAGCGATGGCAAATAGGCTAACACCTGTCATGGAAAAGTTACTTCCTGAAAAACAGAGTGGCTTTAGACCAAACCGAGGCACATCGGATCTAATCTTCACACTTAAACAGCTTCAAGAAAAAGCACTCGAACATCAAGGAGAAATTCACATGGCCTTCATTGATTTAACCAAGGCGTTTGACTCGGTGGACAGGGAAGTGCTCTGGAAAATTATGCTCCGCTTAGGTATCCCTAGAAAATTTGTGGAAGTATGTTGCAGTCTACATACAAACAACAACGCCCAGGTTATGTATAATAATGAGGCAACCGAACTTTTCCAAACTCTCACTGGAGTTAGGCAGGGATGTGTCCTGGCACCCCTACTTTTTAATTTGTTTACCACTGCTCTAACAATTATTGTTGACAACAAACTGACAGTCAGAGGAATAGGTCTCAGATACCGTTCTAATGGCGGTCTCTTTAACATAGGGCGCTTTAGAGCTTTCACGGAGACACGCACACGATTCATTTGTGATCTCCAGTATGCGGATGACTGTGCACTTTTAGCCTCTACGCCGGAAGAGCTTCAAGAACTTTTAGATGTGTATGCCCAGAGCTATGATTCCTTGGGACTTAAAATCAACATTGGAAAGACTAAGATTATGTCAACTCCTCATCAAGTGAACCAAATAAACATTACACTTAACGGAAATTCTCTTGAAGTGGTGGACCAGTTCAATTACTTAGGCAACGTTGTTAATGACAAAGCAAACATGGACAGCGAGATTCGCAATAGAATTAATGCTACATCTAGAGCACTCTGGGGACTTAGAGAGAGAGTATTTGACAACCACGACCTTGCTTTGTCAACGAAAATGGCTGTCTACAGAGCAGTTGTCATTCCAACACTGCTATATGGATGTGAAAGCTGGGTCACTTACCGTCGTCATGTGAAAGAATTAGAACGTTTTCAGCAAAGACACCTCAGAAGTATGATGAAAATCCGTTGGTTCCATCACATATCAAACGTGGAAGTACTCAGGAGAGCAAAAAGCCTTCCAATTGAGGTGCTTATTTCAAGAGCACGCCTAAGATGGGCAGGTCACGTTCATCGTATGCATGATAACCGCCTTCCTAAATGTACACTTTATAGTGAATTGCTAAGCGGTAGAAGAAGGCGTGGCGGTCAACGAAAGAGATTCAAAGACGTTCTCCATGAAAATCTAAAATCCTGCGGTATTCCAGACGAGCAATGGGAACAACTTGCAACGGACAGAACCGAATGGCGAGGGGTTGTGGCCAGCTATCAAGGAAATGTTGCTGCAAGAAGGCCGAATCCAAGACCTAACCAGGTCTATGTTTGTCCTGACTGCGGTCGACATGTGCTCTCCCGAATTGGCCTCTATAGCCATAATCGTGTGCACCGTAGATGAATGGGAATTACAATAGACTACATCTTTTACTTGTTTTTTATTACACACAATCTATCGACTGTAACATTTTTTTATACTCGGACTCGAGTAAAGGCTAATAATAATAATAATAATAATAATGTACATAGTAAAGACGCACCTACGCTCGCCCCATATGGTAAATATTTTGCACTCTTCTTATTATTTACTAAAACTCTTCTTTATAAACACTTCTTAAACATAATCAAACTATTTTCTGTACTCTCATATAATTTACCAGTTTTGTTACAAATTATACAAATCGATTTATAAACTTTCTTTTAAATTTAAATTCTGCACTCCTCTCCTTATTCGTTGCCTAATAAAGACTCTATATTTTACATTAATTTTATGATGTATGAAATATTTAAGCAAATAACATTAAAAATATGCAACACTAACAGTTTTCTATATGCCAATATGGATGTATTCACGCGTAAGCATATATGTATAGCTACGCGGACCGAAGTGACGAGCGGAAAGACATGTTAGTGTGCGATGGGAAATGTGAAGTTGAGATAATTGGAATTGAAGCGAGATTTTTACAACAATTTCCTTCATAACTCATTTATAATCGAAATTTAATATTAAAACTATTCGAATCTACGTAGTATGGGCTACAAATTTTATTTTTACCATTTTTTAAAAATTTTTGTTCGTCTGCCTACAACCACGTGTGTAATGAATTTGCGGAAATAACTAAATAGCTATATGCGTAATAAGAGAGCTGTACAAGGTGTTAGGAAATATTTTATGTTTTAAAAATAGATTTCAGATAAATTACTATAACTTTTGTTATTATACACAATTCGTAAAAAATTTAAAAACTGGCAGAAAGATGAGACAAATATCCAATTTTCTGTTTTTTTTTTTCGATTTTTCACCCCTAGAGATTGTTTTAACACCGATATCGCCAGAAGAATTCATGGGATATACATACATGTTATACACTATGTAATTAATAATGTGTTCAAAACATTTCTGTCTTTCAATGTTTCACGGGAAACGTTTATAGACGTCTTTTTCGTATTCGGAATTTCTACTATATAAATCCAAATAAAAACTTGACATCGGATGTTTAAAGAGCTTTTGTTGTCTATATTTTCAGATGTCCCGAAAATTCCAACAATACTCCTGCAATTTTGGTGATCATGTCTGCTTCCCAAGTCCAACTTCCGGAAATTCCGAAAAAGCGGATCCCGGTGCCATGATGGTACGGGAAGCTTTTTTGTCAAAAATTGAGATATTGCTTAATCGTGGCTTTTATGTGTTTTGCAAGGTCGTCAAAAGTAAGTTGTTCTTTGCAGAAAATGTCGTAATTATTGAACTGAGGCGTAATTTGGCGTAATTAGTCCATGTTAAGGGGTTGAGAAAAATAATTTCTCAGTTCGAAAATATGCCGGTAATTGTATGTATACATAGGCTAGAAGTGAAAAGAATAATTTATTTTATCATAATCGATCCCTTCATTATGTCCTTCACATTGTTTTGTGATTACATTTACTATAAATATCGTCCCGATAGTAGTGTATTCTAGGGCATAATATTTTTTTCAAAGAATCCCCATTTTCATGGAGAAGGCTTGGATTGTATAATTTTCTTTCTATCAAAATGAAATAAAAAATCATATCTACACAACAATACCTACATGTAATAATTAATAATAATAAAAATAAGAAAATTAAAAACTTTAAAAAATGAATTAAACACACAATTATCAATGTTTACTTAATCTGAAAATCATTTCTAATGATGTAAATCAAATAAAGTATTAATTAAATATGAAAATATTTTAATTCTATCTGAAATATCCTTATACACGGCGCATTCGCCAATTATTGAATTATAATCCAACTTAAAACTTTCAGCTAATAGTTATACGTCGCAGAACCGTAACTGTGAACTACTCGCTAATAAAAATACTAGTTTAAAACTGATATAATATTTTATAGTAGTTGTAATGTGATAAGTTCGATAGTAAATTTCGTTCAATTGTTCCAGTTTTCGTAATTTTGGGTCACTACTACGAACACTTAGGACTTATGATAGCAATGGAAGAAATGAAGCTCTTCGATAAAGGTTAGTAATTGAAGTTTTAAAATTTTACCCGAAATGTATGTATATACTTAGACAATTACTCATTTTGAATACTAGTATTTACAGTGTCTAGTGCGACTAGTTCAAAACTCAAATGATAATAAACTTTCATTAATTTTTCAATAAGAAATAAAAGACTAATCTAAAAACAATAACGGAAACGATAAATTCCGATTATTATTGCTTTTACGTGTAACTGATCTCTACAATATGGAGTTCTTGAGACGTCGGTTTTCTCGCGTTGAATCGAAATCTCGATCGAAATCAATCAAATAACAACACTATTTAGTGTGAAGTGCCAGAGTGTTTTTTAAACAGGTCGTTTATATGGCTTTTAATGATTAATAAGAGCCTTTGTAGAGAATCCTAATTTACTTCAGTTCTGTTTATGACAGGCAATATGAAATAAATATGAAATAAAAATATACTTCAGTGTCAACTACAGACACCATTCTGTTAGAAATCTTTATAAAAATTACTTCTTCGTAAGGGCCGATATATACACATCTGGTTAAATTTACTTTAGTAAATAATTTCCTTAGATTCATTTCAATAAATAATTATTTACCATGGGATTTATCTACCAAATAAATTTAACAATGGGTTGATATACTGGCCTTGAGTAATTTAAATAATTGTGAATAAATAGTCATAGCAGTATATGCCAATTTACACTTTGTATTATTTATTTTTTACTCTAATTAGATAATGAAACTTGTCATAGGGAAAAATCTTCACCAATCGATAACATTGATGATCCTTATATTAACTAAGAGACAATAATGCTAATGCTTCATCTATATTTAGTGCTTATATTAAAAAACAGTTGAGAATTTGGTTCTTTCATACTATCCTTGCAGATTTGAAAATGAGGCAAGACATGTTGAAACTACACAATCGTATAACACATTTTTTTTTTTTTTTAAATATT
Source organism: Leptura quadrifasciata (assembly GCA_963675555.1). Taxonomy (NCBI): domain Eukaryota; kingdom Metazoa; phylum Arthropoda; class Insecta; order Coleoptera; family Cerambycidae; genus Leptura; species Leptura quadrifasciata. The sequence goes on from OY776677.1 coordinate 72,753,674, forward strand.
TATTTCAAAACATTTCATACATTAGAAGAAACATGTGTATTTGCCAATTAAGTTTAGTAACAAACTTGTCTTTGGCAAATTATCATTATTCCACTAAATCGTAGAAATAATATATTATAAGTAATATAAATAATAATAGGTAATTGATATGTGCACCTACACCTAACAATAATTACATACATAACATAATATCAGGCTGCTGCTTTTACACTCATTGCGAGAAAAGTTATGTCTGTAATATAGACTAAAACAATGCATTCTGAATAAAAGGACAAAAATAAAGCAAGCTCTATTATAGAGTAATTTATTGTTTAGTATGCAAGCAATACAAACTAGGAGACGGAAACAAAAAAAGAAAAAAAAAACGACTGAAAAGCAAGCTCTGTGATTGGAGGGCAGTAGATTTAGGGTTGTTGTTAAATTTGCTCAAAATAATTGGCTTATAATAACACTATTTTCGTTAATCCATTTTTTACACATTTTCATAAAATAATTGTAAGGCATATTTCTGTAATTTTTTATATTCAAAGGTAATAAATACATTTTGTTGTTAAATAAGTAAAACTTCTCTGGCCAATACTTTTTTTCATTAGAGGTGGGACACAACCGACATTTGATACAAACCTTGTACTATAATTATGTATTGGTGAGCTTGTTAAAGAACACGCTATAACCCCGATATACTTTTCGACGTTGTAACAAAATCCGACTTAGGAAATACTTCGTACGAAAAGCGTGATTCACGTAAAAATGCCGTGGAAGAGGTTTTTAATACTTGTAATCATATTTTCGCTCTTCGGAGCGTTTTTTATGCAAAATTTTCAATAACTCCTCAAGGAGCGTTAATTTAGCAAGTGTAGCAAATGTCGCTGCACAGGGACGTAATGTCGCCCCGACCACCTAAATTTAGAAAGTATAATACAATTTGACTTTAACTTCTAAATTTTCAAGATTAAAAACCCTTTTACTAATCCACGTTGTCAAGCACTGCAACTCTTACGAGATATTGAATATGAGGACAAGTTAATCCAACGACTATTCAAAGTATATCGGAAGTTATAGCGAAAATAGCCCTTAGCGACATGGGACCCCCATCATTTCCTAGCAGTCGGTTTTGACGGGGAAATGATGAGTTTTGACGGGGTTTGCCCTAAACCGGTTCCTCAGTGATTCGGTGTCAGAAAAGTATTATTACCATGTACTCATACGTGCATGGGATCCGCCTTGCCTGAACGTAAAAAGTTGTTATTGCAGAATACAATTCGAAGTAGTAGCGCTTCAAGCATTTTTAAGCTCTGAGGAGCGACCAAATTTAATGTGAATTAAAAATACGTTTATAAGACAGGCAAGCAAAAGCCCACCAAAATTTCAGTTACATTGAACTTTTCTCGAATCTTTTTGTGCATCGTTAGCTTATAAAACCGCATATTGGATGGTAGTTGGTACATTATAAATCGTTCCGTTCCTCACCATGTGTTGTAGACGGGCCAGACTAGTGTTTGTTAAACATTTTTCTTAGAATAAAAGTTGTTGTAAAAAACATAAATTTTTTAAAGATTTAATATATACCTTTTTGAACTTTATATTGTCTTTTAGTTGTGTTTTCTAACAAAATTCCCTTTCAGGTATAATTTTAAGAAAGTGTGGTACAGACAGTGTTAGGTTTATAGTGTTACGACGTCCAATTGATACCACTAGAGCAGCAGTTAAGCATAAACGACAGTAAGTATGATTTTTTATATTATTCTCCGACTAAAACAGTCGTGTTGAACCCTAAAAATTTTGTGAACGTAAATATTCATTTTTAAAATAAAAATAGACTAGAGGAAAAAGAAAAATTTGTTTTTCTTTTAATATTTTTTTTATTTTTTCTAACTTTTTTCAGATAGAAATATAAGTCCTTCAGACACCCTAAAGATGGATCGTTCACAAGCTCAATGATCTGTTTTTATATACATATTTTAATATTTCAAGCGTATATCATGTACTGAATATCATGTACTTTAAATTCGGAGAATAAATGAAGTGTAGGGTATCGCATTGGTTTAGACATTATTATTTTAATAAGTAGTTTCTGAATTACTGATACATTCCTTAATATAGTATTATAGGCTGCTCCCCATGCTAACATACCATATGTAACTATCGATTGTGCCAAAGCATAATATGTCATTCGCAGTAAATCAGGAGTTAATACATTCCTTAAAATTTTAAAAATATAGATAAGTTTTCTCAACTTACTGCAAACTGCATACATCTGTTCGTCCCATCTTAGATGGCAATCAACAATTACTCCTAGATATTTGACAAATGTTGTTCTCTCAATAGTAATATTACAATTACATCTTCAGGCATGCGGCACTCATACTTATGTATATTTATTTCATTGTAATTTGGCTGGCCGATTGTATTTGAAGAAAATGTAAGAAATTTTGTCTTACCGTAGTTTAGCATAAGTAAACTATCATCTAACCATGCTTTAATATTCTGTAATAATTTCTCAGTTTTTTTTTAACTTCTTGCCAGCAGTCTTCCTCGATATACAGGGCTGTGTCGTCGGCATATGATATAATGTGACAGTCTTTTTCTAAGTCAAATATATCGTTTATATACAATATGAAAAGAATGGGGCCCAGTACAGTACCTTGTGGTACCCCGCTTTTTAGTATTAAAGGCTCACTCTGATCTTGTTACCATTCTTCACATATTGTACTCTCTGGTATAAATAATTTTTAATTAGATCTAACATTTTACTTCTGAAACCATATGCCAGTAATTTTTCAATTAATTTTGTGTGTGATATCGTATCAAAGGCCTTAGCTAAGTCGAGAAAGACTGCTAGCGAAAGTTTTGATTTATCAACACTCTGATATACATGACCAATTAATTTGTTTATAGCATCCTGTGTACACAATTTTTCCTGAAAACCGAACTGCTGTTTTGCTAGTATATTATGTTTTTTTAAGAAGCTCATTATTATGTCTTTCATAGCATATTCAAATATTTTAGCGATATTGGATATTAGCGAGATAGGTCGATAATTATTTGCTTGATCTGCATCCCCTCCCTTGTGTATTGGTTTCACAATAGCCTCCTTTAATATGTCAGGGAAAATACCATTAGAAAAGGACAAATTAATGATTTTTGTTAATGGAGTAACAATAAAATCTTTAATATATTTTAATGTTTTGGAATGTATTCCATCTATACCAGGTGATGTATCTGATTTTAATTTATTTATATAATTTAGTACATCATTTTCTTTCACAGGTTTTATAAAAATAGTATCCCTAAATTTGTTTTTTAATTTACGTTTGTAGTTGGTGACTTTTATACTGTTAGCTGTCTTTGTTCCAATATCAGTAAAAAAGTGTTCATCTAATTTGCAACTTCCTTTTCATCACTAATAATATTCAGGGCCTCAGTTTTAATAGCTTTTATTTTGTTATCAGTTGGTTTTTTCTTGTTTAGCAATTCATTTGTGTACGACCATATTTTTGCAGTATCATTTATATTCTCATTAATTTTTTGTTTATAAAAATCTTGTTTACTTTTTTTTAATAATTTGTTTAAATTATTTCTATAATATTTATACTCATTTTTTAGCTGAATATTATTAGGACTTTTAAGTGTCTGCTTATACAACTTATCCCTAAAATTAATTGAGTTCATTAGTCCCTGTGTAATCCAGCCTTTTCTTTTTATTTGTCTATGTTTAAGATTTTTTTGTTCACTAGATATTGCAATAGCCCGTTTAATAGTGTCTATAAATATTTTTGAAGCATTATTTATGTCGTTTAGTTGTAAGATATCATCCCAGTTTACGTTATTAGACAAATAATTTTCTAGAGTATTGTAGTTAATGATATTTATTGTTTTTGGCGATTCACATCCCGTATTTACGTTACTTTCTAGCTTTTCATGTAGTGAAATTTTTAATATTTGAGGAAAATGATCACTTATTTTGCTGTGTAATATCATTGGGAGTATGTTTTGTGGATTAATATCTGTTTTGACAAATACGTGGTCAATACATGTTTTGCTATTATTGTCAATTCTTGTAAAGTTATTTATATGGGGTAAAAGTGCATATTCAGCCATTAGATTTAGATATTGTTCACTTACCTCATTATTTTTCTAATATAGTAATATTAAAGTCACCCATTATTATTTCATTCTTCAAATTACAATAATTACTTAAATAGTCTGTATAATGTGCAATGAAGTCCTGAATATTGTAAGAAGGTGGTCTGTAAATACCGGTTATGCCAAATTTTTGCTTATTTACAAATAATGTAAAATTTTAAAATTTAAATATGTAATTATGTTACTTGTATGATTCAAATTACTTTTCACAAATATAACAACACCATCATTTTTATTTATTTCCCCTTTATTATAATATATAGAGTAACCCTCTAGATAGAAAGGTTCAATATTTGTAATATTAAAAGTTTCAGTTAATACAATGACATATATATATATTTTTATAAATATGTAAAAAAACCTCCAATGATTCAAAATTTTTCATAATACTTCTGATGTTTGTGTGTAAAAAATAAATAGAGCTTGTATCTGCTTCGTTGTTATCTAATAAATAATTTTTACTTGTATCGATATCATGCACAATTACTGTGGTGATTTTATTTGCATTTTCTAAATTTGTTAAATAGGTATCCATAATACAGAAAGTAAACAGGTAATTTATACAAATTTAAGAAATATTTGATAAGCTTAAAAAAGAACAGAAGTCGATATTCTAAAGAAATGAGTATGTATATAAAAAGAAAGATTCAAGCACGTGCGATGTTGTTAGACAGGTCCGAGTTTAGATTATTATCCATATTTAATTTTTGCAGATCCTTTTTACTCTCTATTATTAACACTGGAGAATCTTTTTTTTTTTCTAACTAATATTTTACCCTTTCGAAACCATACATATTTATGTTTTGTTTCTCGGGCCATTTGTTTTGTAATCATCAATAGACTCTTGAGGGCAGGAGAAATGTGTTCATTAATATAAATTTTTGTTTGTGTTGGTAATTCTTTGAAAATAATAGCATGTTTCTTTGATAAAAACTCATCCCTTTTTTTCTTTGAGACGAACTGTACAATTATTGGCGGAATTTTGTCTTTACTTTTTATCTGAATTCTATGAGCATATTCAATATCACATATATCCAGTTTTACGTTTATGTCAGCAATATTTTTTATTATTTCTATACAATTTTTGTTTGGTTTAAGCGGCATTTCGTTAATTTCTACATTCTTGTTTCGGCCATATTGTTCCAGTTTGTTTAGTTTGTAACTGAGATCCTCTATAATGTTGTCTTTATTGGAATTTTCCTTTTCTAAAAAGTTAATAGATTTCTCCATGTTGGTAATTGTTTGTTTGTTTTCTTTAAAAGCTTCTTGAATTGTATCGTACTGGTCTCGCATAAATTTCACATTTTCCTTGAGATCTACGATTTCTTTTTTGATATCATTTATATCGTTAAGTTTCTCCATAATCGTAGAAAACATCGTTTTTATGCTTTGGATCTCTAATTTTCTTGGCTTTTCGTCCGATTCAGTCTCACTATCCGTTAATTGTGTTGCTGTGCCTCTAGTAGCTCTTGATGATGATTGGATGCAATTTTGACAACGGCATATTTTTCTTTTAGCTATAGTTAGTTTTTTATAGGAATTTTCACTAATGGAGCACTCAAAATGAAATGCACCTTGACACTCACCAGTGCATTTAGGATATTCTTCCAATGTTATAGTCTGCTCACAGCGCTTACATGTTGGGGCCATATTTTAGAATACGGTTCTGTAACAACTATGTGTTACTGCGAGATTTAGCAATATATACAATCTTTTAACTGTCACTTATATCACCAGATGTCCTAAATAAAAATTCATTTATGTCTATATATAAAGCACACCTTCAAGTTTTATTTTTTATAATTTATGTTTTAAGAAAACACTTAGGTACTGTAGTTTAGTAGGAGCAACTTTCTCTGCGTGCACACACGACCAACCTCAGTTGAATACATGGATTAATAAAGACAACCGTTATATTGTTATGTGCACGCCTGGGCCACTGCCTCATGAAATGTTGCAAAAAAGGGCCACAGGCGCCGTGAACAACGGCCTTGATGATTCTAGAGTGATCGGATAGATTCGACGCTGATATATACATATATATATATATATATATATATATATATATATGAAGTGTTATTGTACTTCCGGGTGCTCCTCCGCGTCGAAGGTCGACTCCTCCAGGAGTCGCGGTTATCTGAACAACGTTTCGTCAGAATCTCATCTGCCATCTTCAGGTTCTCATTGAAAGCTGCCTACTGCTGATCCTCGTGGCTCGAACTGAACTGTGAATTTCAGTTCGAGCAACGAGAAGCAGCAGTAGGCAGCGGGCTATGTGCCTCGTCGAGCGCTGAATTACAAGTTACAAGCCTGGCGCGTTAAGTGTAATAATCGCATATTACCAACAAAACGCTAATGCTTCGATTGCAACAAACACCAGACGAAAGACTGATCCTACTTAAAGGAGCTCTCGTGCCAGTCGTCCCATACTACTTGCAGACTGCAGTTTCGAGCTGTTGGCTTTCGTCAGTGCAAGGTAGGCATGTGACGAACGACACGAGGATCCCTTGACTATTTAGTACATCTCGGTATCCTTACGATAGCGACATGTAAAATAATAAGCAGGCGCTATCTAGCGGTCCAGTGTCTGTTGCAATCGAAAAATAAATAGCCTGACTGGGCTTAACATAGTTCAAGTGTGCTTCTAGAGGGCAGAAATATTAAAACATAATATTTCAGTCGAAAGCTCCTCTATAACATCCTTACTTTACTATAAGGATAGTAACTAGACTGCAACCAACAGCTACTCTCTGGGCTATGTGCCCCGCCGAGCTTACTACTTACTTACTATTTATATGTCGCTATCGTAAAGATACCGAGATGTACCAAATAGTCAAGGGATCCCCGTGTCGTTCGTCACATGCCTACCTTGCACTGACGAGAGCCAACAGCTCGAAACTGCAGTCTGCAAGTGGTATGGGACGACTGGCACGAGAGCTCCTTTAAGTAGGATCAGTCTTTCGGCTGGTGTTTGTTGCAATCGAAGCATTAGCGTTTTGTTGGTAATATGCGATTATTACACTTAACGCGCCAGGCTTGTAACTTGTAATTCAGCGCTCGGCGGGACACATAGCCCGGAGAGTAGCTGTTGGTTGCAGTCTGGTTACTATCCTTGTAGTAAAGTAAGAATTTTATAGAAGAGCTTGAGCAGTATAGAAATGGGACTTCTGTGACAGCTCCTCCCACCACTACTATTTTCCCCCCACCACAGACCCCCCACCACCTTTTAATATATAATGGATTCCCATTAAAGAATGGACAATTAGGACTCCATCTCAGGTGATCTGCTGTGGGATCATCACCTTCCCGCCAATTACACAACGCAATTTGACATATTGGACACTTAACGATATCATTTTGACCGGTATAGACTAAACCGGCTAGAGCAATTTTAATCTTTGAGCACTTCGATGACCAATTTTCAAATGTTTTCAGTCTGGCCTCGTGTAGATCGCTCATGTTTGACAGCTCACAAACTATTGAACAATGCAATACATTTGAATAGCGTTTGGAAATAGATCCCCCCCATCATTGATGTCCCACCTATTTTGGGGAGGGGGGAATGTCATAAAATTCTCATGAATAGTGATATGAAATACAAAGGAATGCAGTAGATGTCTTACACTACTTTGAAGTGTTCAAAATTATGTATGCCTGTGTGTGGATATGTGTTAGATGTAAAAGCGTATTAAATGAATATGGTGCATCCAAAGATATAAAAATGGTCACTGTTTGTGATAATTGTAATATCCAACCTAATAGAGCACCTGCTACCAACTTAAGAAATATTAACTGATTATACTTATATAAACAGGTGTAACCTGCATTATAATACAGTTTTATATAGAACAGTTCCAGAAGTTTTAAGTGTTCAATATGAGTTATAGTGACAGTATATTTAGTTTGCTAGAATTAACATTTAATGACTTATTTAATAATTTACCTCCGGCACCGCAAAACAGAAATGAAATAGTAGTACTTGGCGAACGAAGATATCAATTGAATAAATCAAGAAGTAAATTTGTGTCAACAGGATTATCAAGTGACTATTGTTATAATCCATGTGGAAAACTAAGTGGGAATATAAATGATGTAATAATTTTTGATGAAACCAATTTTCTTACGTATCAAGGTGTAATGACTAATTATGTATACACCAATGACAAAGTCGAATCAATAGATACTGGTAGTTTTTCTATTAGATTTGAGCAAATATCCTATTCTAGAGTTGTAAAAATTATAAAAAATAACTCATGCATTTACCTGGGATATGAATCAATCTGCCGTTTGTGGGACGCATTACCTCTCATTAGATATACGATTAATTTATTAAAAAGACTACAGTTCCAAGGTTATTTCAATGACGTGCTGAGTAAACTACAACAGGAAAGAGGAAATGTGTTTGAAAATGCAAGAAATCTTATTGAGCAAAGTGAAAATTGCAATACAGCAAATATTTGCATGCTCATGTAATTAATTTACGTTTATCCGGATGCATTTGAAACTGAATTTCGTCGTGGTAGAGTGTAAAGATGAAGAAAGTGACATTCAACTTAAGAGACAATAAAACTCATTTTATGGTGACGTGGAATTTTGCATATAGATCATCAAAGAAGATATACTGGGAAATTGCTATCGATAGAATGCGCTTTAGTAGGGGAATGGAAGAAATTTCAAATATTATTAGTCCTATTTTAAAGAGTAGCCATAGATATAATGTATATAATAGATATTATAAGTTAAATAATACTTAATCATATGTAACCATTTTTATATTTGTATGTGAGGAAAAAAGATTTTTTAAATAAAATACGTTTTATGCTTGAATATTTGTTTTTATTCAGAAAATATATATAATACATAAAATAAGTAATAATATACACACAAATTATGATCATACAGTGTTATTATTTGAAATCCATGAATTATGTTTCTTGCTTAGTCCGAGCGATTTAACACATAACTTATTTTTCTTTGTTCTTAAAACTTTTTCCACAAGATATATATCAGGATATTTCACCTTTTATATTTCTTACTCATAAAAACGTTCCTGAATTTGATTCCTTTCTTGATCTTCCAAATTATAAGTTCTAAGATACCTTTGATGAACTTTTACAATTTTGAAAATTTCATTAGACCAGTTAGGAGTATAACCTTTTGAGAAAGTTTCCCGATATTTACTAATCCTCACATAAACATTTTTTTAAATTTATTTTTCCTTGGGTCCACTGTCTTTAGGTGGCTATAAACAGTTTTCAGTAAGCGTTTCTCATCTTTCTTCTTAACATTTTTAGGTTTCATTCCAATAGTCCTGTGCTTGGTGTTATTGTATTCGGCAACATCTGATAAAAAGTTTATCCATTTGTAAGTCCCTTGTAAATAATTTCCACATTTTATTTTTTAAAGTTCTATTAACTCTCTCTACAACACTTGCTTTAAGGGATGTGTATGAACTATAATGGTTAATTTTCCGGTCATCCATTAATTTTTTTGAATTCTTTATTGTAAAATTCTTTGCCCATGTCTGTTTGCAAATTTTTGGGTCACACTTTGACATGTGACAAGATTTTTATCATTGCTTGTGTAACATTTTTTCCACTTTTACTTTTCACGGGTTCATACCAAACAAATTTTGAAAATACGTTAATGACCACTAAAATATACTTATAACCTTTGTTTTTTTAGCGTAGCGGATCATCTTTACACGATCTGCTTGAAAAAGATCATTAATACCTTTAACAATTAAAATATTTTCTAGCCGGTTTATGAATTTCGTTTACTATTTCTTTTTCAATGTCAGCCATTGCCACTTATAGGATATGTATAAAAAATTTAAGTATATAAAATAACTTATCTGTCACGCGGCACATGCAAAAGAACGATTTTACATTTGTAAATCTTACTTTGAATTATACCCTCTTCAAATTCTGACACCAATAGGCTTTGCTGTACGTACTGATCACGTCCAACTATTAATTACTGTCCTATAACGGTTTGAGTATAGTTAACTTTAGTTTAATAAAACAAAAACATTATAGAATGCAAAAAATTCAATACATATTACGCTGGAGAAAATATAAAATACATGAAAGAAAATTGAAAATAAATTCAATTCTAACTGTAGTGAATACACTTCTGAATACAGAAATAACAAATGTGTGGAAAATAGATATAACGTAAATGAAAATTTTTAAAGAAATATTCCGAAAATAAATGGAATATTGGAATTTAATTACCTAATGACAGATACATTCGAAACAAAAATTTTTAGTTTAGCTTTAAACCAAAATTGAGAGTTATCTCAATCTCGATTTAACTCAGTTTCCAGTTAATTGCATTTGAATTAAGCTACGTCTCGTTCAACTCAAAGTTAACTCCTTGTAGAATTAACTGACGATTGTAAAACTGACCGTAAGTTTTCTGCACTAAACAGTATTCTTATTCAGTAGCAATTTTTTTGTAATAATGGTGGATGCACTTGAGGTTTCCTTTTCTGAATGAAAGCGCATATTTCTGTAAAACAGTTAATTTTATCTAATAGAAACTGGAATATTTTTTCTTAGATAAACGTTTGAGTAATCTACTTATGATATTAGTATAGGTACAAGAATTTTGTATTGTCTACACTTGAGCATAGTCCGTCCTCAGAAGGTATGTAGACTTATTTCTAGTATCAAATTAGATACATTCATCTGTTTTCTAAATTACCAATTACATTTCATTAAATTTGAGATGGTAGTCTAATAGTTATAAATTGTATTGATTGATTGGTGTGCGTGTATACCTCGAATAGCTCCGCTCTTATGGTGTATTTTATACGAGTAAAAGTGTGAATTATAACTTGACTTTGGTACCAATATGCAGATGTAACAGTGTGCTAAATATTTTTAAGTGAATCATCACTGTGCTCTTTATGGTATTCCATTATTTACCTATTCTTCTATAACACTTGATAGCAAATTGATACGCCAGGTTAATATATTCGATTCACAAAAAACTTTATCATGTGAATAAAAGCTGTGTTCTTTTTGTCGGTGCTAATTCTCATAGAAGTGGGCGAAAAACTTTTAAATTTAATTTACCACTGCATTTTAGCCACCTGCATTAATTTTTTCTTCTATAACACGTCGCTTGCCAGTGGCGGCGAGTGGCCTTTTCATCAACATGTCGAACTGTTCCAAATGTAAACTCAATAAAAATGAAGGCATGGTAGGATGTGAAGCGTCTTGTAATAAATGGTACCATTATTCATGTATTGGTCTAACTAACAAAGGAAGTTGTGACATTGTAGATAAGTCCACTTTGTCTGATTATAATGATAACCTGAAGTCTGTCAATGACCGTATAGCTGAAGTAACTAATATCATGGGAAATAAATTAGACTCTCAACTGGTTGAGTTTAACACATTATTTGAAAAGTTAAAAGCAGATACTTTGAATTTCATAAAGTCTCAAATTGAATCTACTCTAAAGGAGAATCTTAAAACTACCGCGGTACAAAGTATAAGTTCTGCTCAAAATATTTCATACGCCGCTGCTGCTAGCACGAAATCACCCCTCGTCACACCAAGAGTCATCCAAAATCCCATGGTTACCAAATCTGATATGCTGCAAAATGTGAATCCTAGTATTGCCAACATCAACTTAACGAAAGTTAAAAATATTCGAGATGGAGGTTTATTAATTAGCTGTGAGAACGATACCGAATCTACCAAATTTAAGGAAATTGCTACTGAAAAACTTTCTGATAAATATTTATTTATTTATTTATTTATTGATGTAATACAGACAAGAATATGTCTAGATTTACAATTACATCACACTATAATAAATAATAACACCACATTTAATTACGACCCCCTTTATCCCGGAAGGCTCTAGAAGAGCTTTGTGTGGGAGGGAGCTACACATTTAGAGACAAGGGACACACACCCAATATCCGTGTATAGTGGAAAAATCCCTCTCACAGTATTTTCCACTGCCACGACCGGGGATCGAACCCGGAACTTTTGGGTGAGAGGCAAGTGCGCTCACCTCTCGACCACCAGTCATACAATAATAAGATATACTATTAAAGAAGGCTCATCTCTTAATCCAAGGATTAGGGTAGTCGGTATATCTGAAAAACTTGAAGATGATGTGCTTTTAAATTATATAAAGTCGCAAAATAAGCATATTTTTAATGTCCAAGGTGTTTGTAAAATAATATCTAATGTACCCTTAAGAAAGAAGAACAACATGTATCAAGCAATTATTCAAACTGATAAAATCTCTTACAAAAATATCATGGAACAAGGTAAGCTGTTTGTTGGCTATGATTATTGTAGTGTATTCGATGCTATTGAGCTGCGTCGTTGTTTTAAATGTTGTGGATTTCACCACCACTCTAGTCATTGTGCGTCTAAGATCGAGATCTGCCCGCGTTGTGCTCAACACCATAAAGTTGCTGACTGTAAATCTGATGTACTCTACTGCATTAATTGTCACAATTTAAAAAAAAATAACGACTGCGATATCGACCTTAATCATGCCTCTTGGGACAACCGCTGTCATGTTTATAATCTCACTTTGGAGAAATTAAAATTTAATATATTGGGCCCTCAATAGCAATTAAAAAATAATGAACCACGTACATCAAATCCCTCTCTACAATGTTATTATCAAAATTGTCGCGGTCTTTGCACTAAAACCAATGAGCTATATGCTGCCGTTAATATTGCCTGTTTCGATATTAACGCTCTGACTGAAACTTGGTTACATAATGGAATACAAATGTTATATGTCGATACTTATAACGTTTACCGCCGTGATCGTAATTTTAATGCTTCGAATAAAAAAAAGAGGAGGTGGCGTCTTGTTAGCCATAAATAAAAAATTTGAATCATGCTTATTTGATTATGACAAGATATGCGAGTCTTTTTCTGATATCCCTTTCATTGATATAGTTGCTGTTAAATTAAAGATTGGCGAAATTTTTTTATATTTTTTTAATGTATATGTTCCTCCAAACGTATCCTCTGCTGAATACGATACTTTATTTGATTCACTAGAATCATTATACCCCATTTACGGCTCTAATATACTTATTCTCGGCGATTTTAATATTCCAGAATATTCGCCTTCTCTGGATAACGGTGTCCGTAGTCGGAATGTTAACACACTGCAAAACTTTGCTAATTATTTTAGTATGGGCCAGTACAATTTTTTTTCTAATTCTAAGAATAGAATATTAGATCTTGTGTTGTGTAATAAGCGTTGTAATGTGTGCCATTCTCCCGAAGTGTTATTGCACGAGGATAATAATCATCCAGCTCTGTTTATCGAAATAGATGGTCTACTCAGTAGAGAAAATGAGGAATGTCCTCTGGGTAACTCGGAGAGTGACCTACCAGATTTTAATTTAAAAAAAGCTAATTTTTAAACTTTATACCAAGAGTTATCGTCAACGGACTGGCCCTGTTTATCCTCTTTCACAGATGCAAACAGTGCAGTAGATGTGTTCTATAATATGCTCAGAAGCATATTTAAAAAGCATATACCAGTAAAGCATAAAATGAAATATAGTAGGCAATTTCCAAAATGGTTTTCGAAACCACTCATTGATCAGTGGAAAGCAAAAGAAAAAGCTAAAAGAAAATATAATTCCTCCAAGAGTAACGATGATTATAACGAATTTAAACGTCTTAGAGCTTCACTTAAAACTAATATTGCGGTAGCATGTAGCGGGTTTGTGAGCAATGCCGAGGACTCAGTAAAAAATAACCCTAATAACTTTTGGACTTTTATCAATTCTAAAAAAAATACTACAGCTATTCCTTCAACTATGAATCATAATGGTCAAGATGTCGATGACCCTCAGTTGATAGTAAATCCTTTTGCTCATTCTTTCTCAGAGGCTTCTGTTACCTCAGAGGACTTTACAGACGACACAAACATCTTCAGCAACTACAATGCCCTAAGTGAGAATAACTGAATCTGATATTTCAGCTGCAATAAAAAAGATAAAAATAATATGTGCATGGGCCCGGACTTAGTGCCAGCATTCCTGATTAGAGACTGTGCGATAATACTTTGTAAACCATTGCTCATCTTATATAATTTGATGTTAACCTCTGCTAAGAACAACTTCACCATTTACAGACCCTTAGCCATTTTGTGCAATTTCTGTAAGGTATTTGGGATTATCTTGCACAGCTTTATATCGCCTCATGTTTCCAATATAATTATTCCAGAGCAACACAGCTTCATACAAGGTCGTTCTACAGTATCCAATCTTTTGTGTGTGACTCAATTTATATCTGAAGTTGTTGATGAGGGAGGTCAGGTAGATGTCATCTACACTGACTTCTCCAAAGCATTTGATAGACTTGATCATGCTCTACTTTTAAACAGTCTCAACAGAGTTGGACTTTGTACAGGCCTAGTAAGTCTTTTCCAGTCAAAACTTACGGAAGGCTTTCAATTTGTGAAATATCGAGAGTTTAGGTCTAACTATTTTCCTCAAACTTCAGGCGTTTCCCAAGGATCAATTTTGGGACCCCTCTTCTTTATAATATTTATTAACCATATTGCCAAAGATATCAATGTTCACTATTTGCTATACGCCGATGACCTCAAATTATATTGTAGAATTTCTTCCGTCTCTGAGTGCGAGACCCTTCAAAATAATATCACTACACTTGATAATTGGTGCCGTAATAACAAATTGCCACTAAATCCAAACGTTATGTCCTTTTTTTCGTAAAAAGGCACCACTTTTATTTGATTATGAACTTGACGGTCAAATTCTTGAGAGGCCTGACTATATTAAAGATTTAGGCGTCTTCTTTGACTCTGACCTCAGTTTTTCCCATCACATAGATGTATGTATGGCTGGTGCATACAAAAGTCTTGGTTTTGTTTTACGCAATTCTAAGGATTTTATAAACATTCCTACTCTGCGCTTGCTATTTATCACTTTCGTAAGATCTAGGCTTGAGTATGCTTCAGTAATATGGTGTCCAATATACACAACGTACATAATATTAATTGAAAGAGTTCAACGAAGATTCTTCAAATCAGCTGTTTTTCTTCTAGATGGTGTCTATCCCGCCAGAGGCACACCTCATAATCAGTTCCTCGAGCAATTTGACATGCAAAGTCTTATCATTAGACGCGCACTGCATTCTGCTATATTTCTGTTTAAATTAATTCACTATAGGATAAAATGTGAGTCAATTATTGCAAAGATTATGTATCGAGCCCCTAGAATCAATAGTAGACATAACAGCTTATTTTTGCTACCCCAGGCGCGCACTAACCTTCTCTTAAAATCGCCTTTATATCAAATAACTACTCAAATATTGAATATAATTTGGATATTTTATCTTGTAGTCTTAATGATATCAAAAAATGTTTTATGTAACGTGTTATTTATATAATATCCCCGTTTTTATTTTCATGTATTTTTTTTAATATATTTTTTTTTACAATACCTAATGTATGTACTATACTAGGATACTTATCCTGTAATTGGGCACTGCCCGTTGGATATTTTATAGTAATAAATAAATAAATAAATAAAAAATAATGTTCATCCCTCTATTTAACTGTCGGTAACTCAGCATCGAAGGACTGTAGGGAAAAATGTGTAGTACTGGTTTTAACAGTTTTAAATTTAATTAGAAATCTGAAATCAATGGAATCGTATTTACTTGGATATGTGTGTACGGCTAATATTTTTACAACAGCTTTCACAACACTGCTTTCAAAAAACTGTTTTTTGGTAACTTCGACGCCCTCTACCGCTCGAAATATTAACATCTCGTCATCGCGGCACTTACCGAAAATATGGAGAATTTTATTTACAACATTTTTGTTCAATAATTTTTTCCATGCGACTAATAGAACACGAGATAAACGATCCAAAAATTTTTCAAGATGGCAGCTGAAGCGAAAGAGGGAGGAGGTCACCTTTTTGGTTTTAGACCTGCTTCTAAGTGGTCCTGATAACATTGAGCATGACAAATTCGAATATACAATTTTTTCCAAGTCATGGGACTTTTTGGTACATTTTTACTGTACTACATCTACCCTCCTCTGAGTTCTTGCCTTGCCTCGTTCTGGGACACGAGGTGCATACTTTTTAAAAATATTTTATTCCTACACTGCACATGAATTAAAATACATCACTTAAAGCCTTTTGTTAAATGAATTTTTCGTGATAGTCTATGGGGCTTTCGAGACGTCACATTTAAATTTTGTGCCTTCTGACAGTCGTGAGTGTGACGGATTCTAGTTAGAATGATTAAAAATATATATTCACATAACCTATTAATTAATTAATAAAGTGAAATTAGGTAAATATAACTGCATTATGAAAATAAAATTAAGAACGTATTTGTGTATCATTTAGTTGATAAATATTAACATAAACTGCTGGAGTGTCTCGCGAATCGAAAAAGATGACCATATATTATACTTACCACAGAAATAACAAGAAATTTAAAATGTTTTGATAAGCAGCTTTTATTTACCATACTTGAATCGTACTAGAAACTAAATAATCATGAGGGATAAAACAAAAAAAATTAGGTGGAAATCCATTAGTAGTGTGTAAATGAGAGGGGTTCGGTTCAGGAGCAGGAGCAGTGTTCAGTTTAGGGGTGGGGTCGGTTCGGTTCGGGAGCCGGAGTCGGAGCCGGAGCAGTGTTCAGTTTAGAATTCGGTTCGGAGCCGGAGTCGGAGCCGGAGCAGTGTTCAGTTTAGTGGTGGGATGTAATTAGTGGAATGATGGGTAATTAGAGTGGCGTGATGTAATTATTGTGGTGGGGTAATTAGAGGATAATTACAGGTAATTTAGGTAAAAATAAAGGTAATTACAGTAAAAATAATGGTGATTAAAGCAATTATGGTCCATCCATCCGTCCCTCCGTCCACCTGCTCAACCATCCATCTAACCGTTCGTATGCAGACAGTTAAATAATTCTCTATTATGTTGTGTTGTCCTATTGCACTTTGTATTTTTTTTACGATGAGATAACAAACATTCATTCATGATTATATAGCTATCACTTTATTTACCTGCCTTATCCTTATGCTGATAAACAATTGCGACCTATCTATCTTATCTTTATGTCTATCAACAATTATTTTACCTGTCTTATCTTTAGGGATATCTGTCTTATCCTATGCTGATTTATGAGATGTACATTTACGACCTGCCTGTCTTATCCACCGAAATTTTTATCAGTGAATTTCTGAAAGGAGACATTTGGATTGTTATTTCAGTACATGCAGCGTACCCTTTTTATGGCTTTTATGTACTTAACATCTTGACATCACAAGTGAGGAGAACGTGTAGCTGTTTATTTTAGTTTTTTTTTTTTTTTTAATTGAAACACATGATTTACATTTTCTTATATTATTTATTATCTATTCTGTCACATTACTATTTTCATACTATTTATTGCCTATTCTACTACATTACTAACTAATTGTCTTTTCATTTTATCTTGCACCAAAAAATCCACCTTGAACTGATCCATCCAATGCATTATAGGTCAAGTAGGCATCGTGAAGTATAAGTTCAGGGAACCTTGTTTTTCGTGTCTCAAACTCTGTTATTATGTCAACTCTATAGTATGGTAATCATTAGAATGGTGGGAGGTAATTGCATTCTTCTGATCATGCGTGGTGAGAGTGACTAATAATATAAATAGAATGCTTCTGCATCACACAATTAAAACCTATCGTCGATAAGTCAAGAGCTAGCAAGTGAATGTTGTGCAACTATCCGACAGTAAACAATAATAAATTGACAATATATTTTCATCATCACATTTTGTGTAAGTTGATAAAAAAAAATTATCCTTTCTGAATATGTATGATTAATATGTTTGTTTTATTTTATTTATTTTTTTATTTTAGTCCAACTGACAATGTGGATGCAATATTTAGCTCAACGGTGGGTACGGGCAGAAGACATTAAATCGGCCATTGAAAGGTTGTCTTGTGAACTAAGTGACTTAATCAAGGATTCGCAGCATTCATTAGTTTATGATACAAATGTCTTCTACGATATTGAAGAAACTGAACGCATTGAAAAAGATTGCACGACGTATACTGCTGGTGCAAATCTATGTTACAAATATTCACGAGGCTTTTTAAATTTGGACGAATTTTGTGAGCATATGATTAGAATAGAATTAAGACACTTTCTATATGACTTAGTGAAGTACCTGCCTAAGGAACTTATTGAAAAATACCAACTGGACCAGTCTGATGGTGATACGGGCAGTTAAATAATTCTTTATGTTGTATTTATTGTTAGATATAAATAATTATTATATTGTCATATTGCACAATTATAGTATCTTAAAAAAATTTCTTTGTATTTTCATATATTATGGTGAGATTAGAAATAAAACAAATATTAAAATAATGCATGTATTTTATTACCTGTCTTGATTACATAACTAAGAGATATACCTTAATAAACCTAAAGAGTTTTTAATCCAATCTTACATTTAAATCTACGATATATTTTGTAAAGAAAATGAACATTGCAAGAGCATAATGACAATAATTATTATTAAGAAGCCAGTATACAGTACCGAACACGGTAGCTCGGGTAATACCATCACCATCTATTAGACCCTACAATAGTGTACCTAAAGTGTGTTTACTTTAAGCAGAAATCCGCCTTACTTTAAATTTACTTCATCTTATGTAGTTTCAAAACCTCATGAGCTTTACCTTCATATGCAAAGATACATAACTTCGGCCATCGCGTCGGTCGGCTCAATTACATGAAAAACATTAGATTTAATGTGTATCCCGAGCTCTCGCAGAATACTGATCTCCGGTTATGTGTTGTTTTAAATACAGTTTAAAGACTATACGCATACTACTGTATTAGTATTAATCACTATAATTGAAACATATAAGTAATTTATTTTGTAAAACTTATGTAACGAGGTATATGGTAGATAACCGAGTAAATGTTTTCAAAATGTACTCATAACGGGCGCATTTCATGGGAGTTTTGAAAGCACTCTACTACATCACTAAATAAATCACGTTCAAACAAAGTTAGGAATTAGAAAAGAATATATTTGTGCCATTTTGTTTGATACCTGGTAGACGATGCATAAAGTGATAATAGTATGTGGTGTATAGTTTTCAATACGTAGGGTTAGAATTACTATCCCGTAGAAGTCTAGAAAATAAATTATTAAAGGTTTTAAGTATCAACTAAATTCGTGTACATCAAGGCAATTTGATTAGTATTGAGAGCTCGTTACATTGGTACGTGTTTATTTATGCCTACGTACGCCTGTGTTATTTTACACCACCACGTACATTACTCCTTAAAATCGGAGACATTAGAGATTTAGATTGTTGAAATGGCGAACAAAATAATGGGGTCCCATAAGCCCCTCCTATCTATTGAAAACAAAGAAAACGTATATGTTTACAAATAATTTATTTAAAAATAATGAAGTTGTCTACAACGAAGCCGCGAACGGCGTTATCGGTAAAGAGAATTTCATCTGTTATAATAATTTTATAATAGTTTTTTTACTTAGCATTTACTAACATAATTTTGTACTGGTCATTATTGTGCTCTAACATCAGTTTTGTAACATTCTTAGTAAATAGTTTTAAATTACCAGAGGTTTTAATTTCACTGGGTAAAACATTGTATCAGCGTAAACAATCACTAAACGTACGCTTTTTTTATAATTTTCAATAGACCCCACTGGATAATTGTGCAATTTAGCTCTTAACTAAGAAAGGTGATTAAGATAGGTGTACTTGATTTTTTGTCTATTTTATACATTATAACGCTAGTAAAAACTTTACTGATAGCTTGCGACAAAAATAAGTGAAAAGTACTAAGCTAGAATACTTCAGTACCTCTGCTGTACTTTAGGCTAGAATTAGAAGGACAACAGCCATAACAAGCAATAATTGCAAGGCGGCTCTCTACGGTCTGGTAAAAAAGTTGAAGTTTTGCATTTAACGAGTAAAGAGAATTTACTCAATAACTCCAAATCTAAAATGTTATACTTCACTTAACACCCATTTACAATTTGATTTTAGTATGTACTTCTTTATATTTACTATTTAAATCCATAGTTAGAGGGCAATAAGTATATATCTAACTCGCCAACAGAGGTACCTCATATTAATGACATTTCAAAGCCGTCCATGACTACTGGTTCACTGCTGTTAATCTTAAGTATTTTTAATTTGTTAATGTATTGCATTGCACTATATTTTTATCCCTTTACCTTCGTAAAGATATGGTAGTACTTTATACCACGAAACCAGTAACCGCCTATTATAGAGTTTGTGAGATAAAAGACCTTTAAATTTTTCTAATTTCGAACCTATAAAAAATTGTACCTACCCGTAATTTCGTTTTAAGTTGCATTTAAAATCGCATATAATGACAGGTAACACTGTAACAGTTGGGATTCTCTGTTGTTAAATCCTAACATATAAGATCTGTTTACTGCCAGGTGATAGATAGAATATCCTTGAAATCAAATAACAATGTTTACGTATCTGTTTGCGGTCAAAAATTTACTATAACAAATAATCTACGTCGACACTAGAGATTTAGCTGTAATGTAAATTCGCAACAAAACGATACATTTATGTCAAATTTATGTAATAATACGAAAAATAAGTTAAGTAAAAATTTGTCGCTCCGCATAAACGACAGCCACTTACAAAAAGGTATGTACTATGTGATAGAGTCGACGTGATCGCGCAAAACAAATAAAAATATATATCATTTACAAAACACCTTATATGCACGACTATGTTGGTAGGCAGAGTGAACTGAGAAAGACATAAGACGTCTGATATACTTATAATATATGAATTGAAATGGGAAAGAAAAAAAAAATAATGGCTTCATATGTCCCATCCTATCTACAGAAATCATAGAAAACGCAAGTGTTTAGAAATAATTTATTTAAAAAAATGAAGTTCTACAACAAATGAAGTATGAAGTCCTAAAAAGCGTGTGTTATAATTTTAGATTAGAATAGATTTTTTATTTAGCATAAGCTATTCACAATAGTAATATAATTTTGTACCTAGTCATTATTGTATTGTAACATCTATTGTATATAGTTTTGTAAAACGTTGTACCAGCGTAAACAATCACTAAAAGTTGACAATTTTTATAGTTTTCAGCTGATCTCACTGGATAATTGTGCAATTTAGCTAGGTAGACACTAGATTTTTGTCAATTCTATATATTGGAGCAAAACGAATACAGTCCGTAGGTAAAGAGTTAAAGAAAGCCACGTAGCTTTGTCAACGATAAATGTTTTTGTTATTCCCAATACAACAAAGGCTTTACCGTGGTACCACAATTTTCTTTAGTAGCGTATCAGACAATATATGCGGCGATTGTCTAAAGGTATAAAAATTCTTTAGTGCAACAAAGCCTTTCTTTGTAGTTCCACATATTGTTAAAAATTGTTTTGTTTCTGAGAAGCTAATTAATACTAAGTCAATTAATTTAATATGGTAATTACTTTTACACAATTAATATCGATATAATACGCTAATTTATCGCTCAATTAAATCCATTATTGTATATTGCATTAAAAATAGCTTCTTTTTCTGTTCTATGTACTTTCAAAATTTTTAACTGTATCGAGACTGCCAATATAGAGGTCGATGTAAGTACTATTTACAATAGGTATATGAAAGACATAGTGTCTACACTAACAGATCTAGAAAGATAAGACTCTCATGCTATCTATATAAGTAACGAATCTTGGAAATAAATAAATAACACAGAAATTAGCCAGAGCTAGTGCGATGTCCGTGTGATTAATCGCGATTGCCCTATCGACCAGACCAGACAAATACATTTATATATAGAACAACGTTGATTGTGCGGCATATAAACTAATGTTAGTATTATTAGAAAAGCAATCTAAGACGACGAGACAAATATAAACTTAGTATATACCTACATAAATCTTTTTACACAAAAAGTTTACTAAAATGGGTCAGCAAAAGGTAGTTTATAACAAACCAATTTATGTGGGTTTTTGCATCTTGGAATTGTCAAAGACGGTATTGTACAACGTGATCAAAGAGAGTTTGGGGATAAGACGTCTCTTTTATACTGTGATACTGATAATTTGATTCTAAAAATAATGACAGAAAATTTGTATGACTCTATACTAGATAACCGGGACAAATTCGATACTTCAAATTATCAAGAAGGAAATATATTTGATATCCCGAAGGATCCATCAATTTCAGGAAATTTTAAAGATGAATTCCCGGCAGATCCAATAATAAGTTTTATGGCACCGGAGCAAAAGCATATCACGTACAATCTGTAGGTAAAGAACTAAACAAAGCCAAAGGCGTGAAAAGATTAGTTATTCAAAAAGAGCTATCGGCACATGATTACAGACAAATTGCTGAACAAGGTGGTGTAGTATTTAGAAAAATGAACACGTTTCGCAGCGTTTTGCATGATATTTATACAGGAATGAAGAACAAAGTAGCTTTGTCTTACCACGACGATAAACGTTTTCCTATTCTCATTACAACAAAGGCTTTACCGTGGGGTCGCTCTGATATACAATTTTTTAAAACCGAATCAGAACAAAACATGCGGCGGTTAATGGCTGCCATAAATGATGTTGAGCATAGTTCTGTGGAAAACGATAAGTTAGATGTATTACTCGCAGCAATGGCGGAGTTAAATCCTAAAGACCTAGTAAATAAAATAATATTTATACAGATATGTCTTAAACAGAAGGACAATTTATTGAGTTAGATATAATAGAAGAGAAAAAATTCTTGTAAATATTGTTATTTATCACAATTAGATAATAATTTATTAGTGTCAGTATTACAAGCAGCAAATGACGTAATTTCCCCCGAATTCTTTGTTCATGGGTGGAATCAATATTTTTTATTAATCTGTATATTCACGTAATCAAAAAGTCATGAGTACTTCACCTTTTTTTTTAATGTCCTCTTGGAGCCATAAGTTAAAAAGTTCTTCTATGGTAAAACGATACATGTCTATAAAAAAATGTGTATCTAAATTACAGATTAGCATCTAAGGATTTACTAAAGATGACACCATTATACTTTTAAATGGATGAGCCCGGTTGTCAAAGGTAGACAATTAAAGAATTTTATGGCATAAAAATTTATGACTACGTGATTTTAGAAGTTGTTAAAATTAAACAAGCAATGGTTAATTTTCAAAGCGGTGGTACAGAATTTAAGTCATTTTGTAAGAAAATAGATAAAATTCGGAACAAAGCATGCTTTTGTAGACCTACATTTGAATACAAATATGTTTTTGGCTGTTTTCTTCGGCGAACGCGTAAGCTTTGTGATGTAGCCCAATTGTTTTGTATAGGATGGATATAAAAACGAGCCGCTGGGAATTTATGAAAAAACCAATAATTAATGTCAGTCATTCTGTTATGTCAAAAATGCTTAGACGTTTAAATTACACGCTTGTTTTGTGTAAGCTAATATAAATTACACAATGTGAAGGGGAATAAGGTAAAATAGTCGCAAATAAAAGAAAAAAGATTGATTTTACAACTTACATTTTGAATATGGAGGTAGAGGTATAATACTTTTAAATTTTAAAATATTTTCTCAAACAGATATATAGATATTTCAATGTGGATGGACATTTCGCAATTTTTTTATAGTTCAAAGATAAGATTATATATGGTATCAATATCTAACTGACTCTTCAAATAGTAATTTTGTACTATATTGTTTCGATTGGTTGAGAATAATTTTAATAAACTGCTTTTGAATTATGTTTTAATTTGTCTAAAGTCGTATCATAGGTCGATCCCCCAAATGACTATTCCATCTTTTATTATTGATTCAATCAATGCCTTGTAAACGTTAATTGTAGTTTTTGTATTAAAGATGTTTCGGAGCTGATAAAATTTATGTAATAATTTGTTATTCAGAAATCTACGTGTTAATGCCACTTTAAAAGCTGATGGAAGTGAATACCTAAATACTTGATTTGGTCTGTTTTCTCTATAAATTTGCCGCAATTACAAATTAATATGTTGTTGCAGTCATGGTATGTGATATTTATATTGGTTTGACCCATTGTATTCGGCGAGAAAGTGATATATTTTGTTTTTTGTATTCAAGGACAATAAGTTCGAATTTTGCCATTACCATTGCTTGTTTAATTTTAACAACTTCTAAAATCACGTAGTCATAAATTTTTATGCCATAAAATTCTTTAATTGTCTACCTTTGACAACCGGGCTCATCCATTTAAAAGTATAATGGTGTCATCTTTAGTAAATCCTTAGATGCTAATCTGTAATTTAGATACACATTTTTTTATAGACATGTATCGTTTTACCATAGAAGAACTTTTTAACTTATGGCTCCAAGAGGACATTAAAAAAAGAGGTGAAGTACTCATGACTTTTTGATTACGTGAATATACAGATTAATAAAAAATATTGATTCCACCCATGAACAAAGAATTCGGGGGAAATTACGTCATTTGCTGCTTGTAATACTGACACTAATAAATTATTATCTAATTGTGATAAATAACAATATTTACAAGAATTTTTTCTCTTCTATTATATCTAACTCAATAAATTGTCCTTCTGTTTAAGACATATCTGTATAAATATTATTTTATTTACTAGGTCTTTAGGATTTAACTCCACCGTTGCTGCGAGTAATACATCTAACTTATCGTTTTCCACAGAACTATGCTCAACATCATTTATGGCAGCCATTAACCGCCGCATGTTTTGTTCTGATTCGGTTTTAAAAAATTGTATATCAGAGCGACCCCACGGTAAAGCCTTTGTTGTAATGAGAATAGGAAAACGTTTATCGTCGTGGTAAGACAAAGCTACTTTGTTCTTCATTCCTGTATAAATATCATGCAAAACGCTGCGAAACGTGTTCATTTTTCTAAATACTACACCACCTTGTTCAGCAATTTGTCTGTAATCATGTGCCGATAGCTCTTTTTGAATAACTAATCTTTTCACGCCTTTGGCTTTGTTTAGTTCTTTACCTACAGATTGTACGTGATATGCTTTTGCTCCGGTGCCATAAAACTTATTATTGGATCTGCCGGGAATTCATCTTTAAAATTTCCTGAAATTGATGGATCCTTCGGGATATCAAATATATTTCCTTCTTGATAATTTGAAGTATCGAATTTGTCCCGGTTATCTAGTATAGAGTCATACAAATTTTCTGTCATTATTTTTAGAATCAAATTATCAGTATCACAGTATAAAAGAGACGTCTTATCCCCAAACTCTCTTTGATCACGTTGTACAATACCGTCTTTGACAATTCCAAGATGCAAAAACCCACATAAATTGGTTTGTTATAAACTACCTTTTGCTGACCCATTTTAGTAAACTTTTTGTGTAAAAAGATTTATGTAGGTATATACTAAGTTTATATTTGTCTCGTCGTCTTAGATTGCTTTTCTAATAATACTAACATTAGTTTATATGCCGCACAATCAACGTTGTTCTATATATAAATGTATTTGTCTGGTCTGGTCGATAGGGCAATCGCGATTAATCACACGGACATCGCACTAGCTCTGGCTAATTTCTGTGTTATTTATTTATTTCCAAGATTCGTTACTTATATAGATAGCATGAGAGTCTTATCTTTCTAGATCTGTTAGTGTAGACACTATGTCTTTCATATACCTATTGTAAATAGTACTTACATCGGCCTCTATATTGGCAGTCTCGATACAGTTAAAAATTTTGAAAGTACATAGAACAGAAAAAGAAGCTATTTTTAATGCAATATACAATAATGGATTTAATTGAGCGATAAATTAGCGTATTATATCGATATTAATTGTGTAAAAGTAATTACCATATTAAATTAATTGACTTAGTATTAATTAGCTTCTCATAAACAAAACAATTTTTAACAATATGTGGAACTACAAAGAAAGGCTTTGTTGCACTAAAGAATTTTTATACCTTTAGACAATCGCCGCATATATTGTCTGATGCGCTACTAAAGAAAATTGTGGTACCACGGTAAAGCCTTTGTTGTATTGGGAATAACAAAAACATTTATCGTTGACAAAGCTACGTGGCTTTCTTTAACTCTTTACCTACGGACTGTATTCGTTTTGCTCCAATATATAGAATTGACAAAAATCTAGTGTCTACCTAGCTAAATTGTACAATTATCCAGTGAGATCAGCTGAAAACTATAAAAATTGTCAACTTTTAGTGATTGTTTACGCTGGTACAACGTTTTACAAAACTATATACAATAGATGTTACAATACAATAATGACTAGGTACAAAATTATATTACTATTGTGAATAGCTTATGCTAAATAAAAAATCTATTCTAATCTAAAATTATAACACACGCTTTTTAGGACTTCATACTTCATTTGTTGTAGAACTTCATTTTTTTAAATAAATTATTTCTAAACACTTGCGTTTTCTATGATTTCCGTAGATAGGATGGGACATATGAAGCCATTATTTTTTTTTTCTTTCCCATTTCAATTCATATATTATAAGTATATCAGACGTCTTATGTCTTTCTCAGTTCACTCTGCCTACCAACATAGTCGTGCATATAAGGTGTTTTGTAAATGATATATATTTTTATTTGTTTTGCGCGATCACGTCGACTCTATCACATAGTACATACCTTTTTGTAAGTGGCTGTCGTTTATGCGGAGCGACAAATTTTTACTTAACTTATTTTTCGTATTATTACATAAATTTGACATAAATGTATCGTTTTGTTGCGAATTTACATTACAGCTAAATCTCTAGTGTCGACGTAGATTATTTGTTATAGTAAATTTTTGACCGCAAACAGATACGTAAACATTGTTATTTGATTTCAAGGATATTCTATCTATCACCTGGCAGTAAACAGATCTTATATGTTAGGATTTAACAACAGAGAATCCCAACTGTTACAGTGTTACCTGTCATTATATGCGATTTTAAATGCAACTTAAAACGAAATTACGGGTAGGTACAATTTTTTATAGGTTCGAAATTAGAAAAATTTAAAGGTCTTTTATCTCACAAACTCTATAATAGGCGGTTACTGGTTTCGTGGTATAAAGTACTACCATATCTTTACGAAGGTAAAGGGATAAAAATATAGTGCAATGCAATACATTAACAAATTAAAAATACTTAAGATTGACAGCAGTGAACCAGTAGTCATGGACGGCTTTGAAATGTCATTAATATGAGGTACCTCTGTTGGCGAGTTAGATATATGCTTATTGCCCTCTAATTATGGATTTAAATAGTAAATATAAAGAAGTACATACTAAAATCAAATTGTAAATGGGTGTTAAGTGAAGTATAACATTTTAGATTTGGAGTTATTGAGTAAATTCTCTTTACTCGTTAAATGCAAAACTTCAACTTTTTTACCAGACCGTAGAGAGCCGCCTTGCAATTATTGCTTGTTATGGCTGTTGTCCTTCTAATTCTAGCCTAAAGTACAGCAGAGGTACTGAAGTATTCTAGCTTAGTACTTTTCACTTATTTTTGTCGCAAGCTATCAGTAAAGTTTTTACTAGCGTTATAATGTATAAAATAGACAAAAAATCAAGTACACCTATCTTAATCACCTTTCTTAGTTAAGAGCTAAATTGCACAATTATCCAGTGGGGTCTATTGAAAATTATAAAAAAAGCGTACGTTTAGTGATTGTTTACGCTGATACAATGTTTTACCCAGTGAAATTAAAACCTCTGGTAATTTAAAACTATTTACTAAGAATGTTACAAAACTGATGTTAGAGCACAATAATGACCAGTACAAAATTATGTTAGTAAATGCTAAGTAAAAAAACTATTATAAAATTATTATAACAGATGAAATTCTCTTTACCGATAACGCCGTTCGCGGCTTCGTTGTAGACAACTTCATTATTTTTAAATAAATTATTTGTAAACATATACGTTTTCTTTGTTTTCAATAGATAGGAGGGGCTTATGGGACCCCATTATTTTGTTCGCCATTTCAACAATCTAAATCTCTAATGTCTCCGATTTTAAGGAGTAATGTACGTGGTGGTGTAAAATAACACAGGCGTACGTAGGCATAAATAAACACGTACCAATGTAACGAGCTCTCAATACTAATCAAATTGCCTTGATGTACACGAATTTAGTTGATACTTAAAACCTTTAATAATTTATTTTCTAGACTTCTACGGGATAGTAATTCTAACCCTACGTATTGAAAACTATACACCACATACTATTATCACTTTATGCATCGTCTACCAGGTATCAAACAAAATGGCACAAATATATTCTTTTCTAATTCCTAACTTTGTTTGAACGTGATTTATTTAGTGATGTAGTAGAGTGCTTTCAAAACTCCCATGAAATGCGCCCGTTATGAGTACATTTTGAAAACATTTACTCAGTTATCTACCATATACCTCGTTACATAAGTTTTACAAAATAAATTACTTATATGTTTCAATTATAGTGATTAATACTAATACAGTAGTATGCGTATAGTCTTTAAACTGTATTTAAAACAACACATAACCGGAGATCAGTATTCTGCGAGAGCTCGGGATACACAATAAATCTAATGTTTTTCATGTAATTGAGCCGACCGACGCGATGGCCGAAGTTATGTATCTTTGCATATGAAGGTAAAGCTCATGAGGTTTTGAAACTACATAAGATGAAGTAAATTTAAAGTAAGGCGGATTTCTGCTTAAAGTAAACACACTTTAGGTACACTATTGTAGGGTCTAATAGGTGGTGATGGTATTACCCGAGCTACCGTGTTCGGTACTGTATACTGGCTTCTTAATAATAATTATTGTCATTATGCTCTTGCAATGTTCATTTTCTTTACAAAATATATCGTAGATTTAAATGTAAGATTGGATTAAAAACTCTTTAGGTTTATTAAGGTATATCTCTTAGTTATGTAATCAAGACAGGTAATAAAATACATGCATTATTTTAATATTTGTTTTATTTCTAATCTCACCATAATATATGAAAATACAAAGAAATTTTTTTAAGATACTATAATTGTGCAATATGACAATATAATAATTATTTATATCTAACAATAAATACAACATAAAGAATTATTTAACTGCCCGTATCACCATCAGACTGGTCCAGTTGGTATTTTTCAATAAGTTCCTTAGGCAGGTACTTCACTAAGTCATATAGAAAGTGTCTTAATTCTATTCTAATCATATGCTCACAAAATTCGTCCAAATTTAAAAAGCCTCGTGAATATTTGTAACATAGATTTGCACCAGCAGTATACGTCGTGCAATCTTTTTCAATGCGTTCAGTTTCTTCAATATCGTAGAAGACATTTGTATCATAAACTAATGAATGCTGCGAATCCTTGATTAAGTCACTTAGTTCACAAGACAACCTTTCAATGGCCGATTTAATGTCTTCTGCCCGTACCCACCGTTGAGCTGAATATTGCATCCACATTGTCAGTTGGACTAAAATAAAAAAATAAATAAAATAAAACAAACATATTAATCATACATATTCAGAAAGGATAATTTTTTTTATCAACTTACACAAAATGTGATGATGAAAATATATTGTCAATTTATTATTGTTTACTGTCGGATAGTTGCACAACATTCACTTGCTAGCTCTTGACTTATCGACGATAGGTTTTAATTGTGTGATGCAGAAGCATTCTATTTATATTAGTAGTCACTCTCACCACGCATGATCAGAAGAATGCAATTACCTCCCACCATTGACATAATAACAGAGTTTGAGACACGAAAAACAAGGTTCCCTGAACTTATACTTCACGATGCCTACTTGACCTATAATGCATTGGATGGATCAGTTCAAGGTGGATTTTTTGGCGCAAGATAAAATGAAAAGACAATTAGTTAGTAATGTAGTAGAATAGGCAATAAATAGTATGAAAATAGTAATGTGACAGAATAGATAATAAATAATATAAGAAAATGTAAATCATGTGTTTCAATTCAAAAAAAAAAAAAACTAAAATAAACAGCTACACGTTCTCCTCACTTGTGATGTCAAGATGTTAAGTACACAAAAGCCATAAAGAGGGTACGCTGCATGTACTGAAATAACAATCCAAATGTCTCCTTTCAGAAATTCACTGATAAAAATTTCGGTGGATAAGACAGGCAGGTCGTAAATGTACATCTCATAAATCAGCATAGGATAAGACAGATATCCCTAAAGATAAGACAGGTAAAATAATTGTTGATAGACATAAAGATAAGATAGATAGGTCGTAATTGTTTATCAGCATAAGGATAAGGCAGGTAAATAAAGTGATAGCTATATAATCATGAATGAATGTTTGTTATCTCATCGTAAAAAAAATACAAAGTGCAATAGGACAATACAACATAATAGAGAATTATTTAATTGTC
This sequence comes from Leptura quadrifasciata, assembly GCA_963675555.1. Taxonomy (NCBI): domain Eukaryota; kingdom Metazoa; phylum Arthropoda; class Insecta; order Coleoptera; family Cerambycidae; genus Leptura; species Leptura quadrifasciata. The sequence continues at coordinate 72,784,280 of OY776677.1, forward strand.
TGCATACGAACGGCTAGACGGATGGTTGAGCAGGTGGACGGAGGGACGGATGGATGGACCATAATTGCTTTAATCACCATTATTTTTACTGCAATTACCTTTATTTTTACCTAAATTACCTGTAATTATCCTCTAATTACCCCACCACAATAATTACAACACGCCACTCTAATTACCCATCATTCCACTAATTACATCCCACCACTAAACTGAATACTGCTCCGGCTCCGACTCCGGCTCCGAACCGAATTCTAAACTGAACACTGTTCCGGCTCCGACTCCGACTCCGGCTCCCGAACCGAACCGACCTCACCCCTAAACTGAACACTGCTCCTGCTCCTGAACCGAACCCCTCTCATTTACACACTACTTCCATTGTTTACGGGATCTGCCTTCAGTGATAATAAAGTATTGAAATATTGCCTTATTTGACAGATAAAGCTGCGTCTGGATAGTAAATGTGAGTTTGTTTAGACAATTATAAAAAATGTTAATTGTCAGATTAATTAAAGTAACTGTCAAATGACGTAATTTTGAAATATTACTTTCGATAATTGCAATTAATAACGGCGTAAGATTACTTCATACACCGACGGATCACTTCACATACAATGATTAGTGAAGACACTAAAAAATAAAAGTTATATTCTTTTAATGAACAGTTTTCTCAGGAAAATGGCAGGTCTTTAATTATATCTACAGAGATATTAGATCTTAGGTAGATGATGAAATAACGCTATGAATATAGGGAATATAAATATTTCAATATAGTTCTCCGTGCAGTTGTAAAATCTGTTATTGCTTCTGTAATTTAATTCATTATAAACAAATATCTTTGTAAAGTAAGTACTTTGATTGGTTTATATTACCAGTAAATTCAAACAATGCGAAGTACACAGACTAACCGGGATGTCGAACCAGCTTTATGCTTCTTCAGATATAAATTTTTCATTAATTTTTATGTGTAAGATTTGCTAAAGTACCTACCTTAATTTTAATTTTTTTCTAAATCATTTATGATGAATGTTAACATATTGCCTAATTTCTGTGGTGTTTATTATTTTTATTATTATCATTATTAAGTAAAAAGTGTAATTTTGGTTAAGTACCTCTTCTAAATCATCATTGACAACTGCACCTATATTATTAATCTTTTAAATGTCTTATTTTACTAGTTTTCTCATGTTTAATTTAGAATATAGCTGTATTTTGACGTTTCAAGAAACGTGTGAAAAGTCCCAATAGATACCGTGTCAGCATCGCGAATTATTTCAGGTAAAAATCGTAAGCTTAAATCGGATGTTACAAGTTTATTTCATGCAGAATAGTTTCAGGGTTATGTCACTATAGCCTTGTAATTTATAAATTGAATTTGTTGTTTTGCCTAGTCCACTTCTTGCCAGCACTCACAGTGAAATTCTATAGTGTCCAGGGACGTGCCTGAATTTCTGTGTAATTTTTAATAATTATTTCATCAGTCATCCTTTTTCAAATTTGCTTATTTATATCTGTAATTATTTTATTGACACCGGAGATATTGTTAAATACCGTTTGGATTGTCCAGCAATGGCTTTGTTATTATTTCAAGTTGCAAGAAAATCAATCCTGCACGGCTATGAGAACATGTGTATCTCTACTGTGTTCTGTCAGAGTCGGTTTTTTCTCTTGTGTGCAGCTCCTATCTTTATTTTTTCGGCTGACCACCGGTAAGAGCGCCTGAATCATTTTGGCTGTACTTTAAGCTTCAATCTTTTTGATTGTCCGCAAGGGAGTTATGTACATAGCCTTTAGAAGTTATTCTCCACCATTGTGTGTTGCCCTTGGTGAATTTTGATGCTTATACATGGAGAGAAACTTACCCTCGTGGGATTTATGGTCTAGGTAAGGGGCATGCCCACCGCTACGCCTTCATTAATCAGTCCTAGCGCCGCAATGATTATCTTTTAGACATTTGAAATTGCACACTGCAGTCACTGCTGTTATATGTAAATTGATTTTAATTCTGGGTTTTAACCGATATGTCCTGGCGTCTACGATCCATTTTGTGAGTCGGTGTCCCTGAATTATTAGGACCCTTAGAAAAAATGTAACTAACCCAGTTGCTCCCTGTAACACGAACAATGTTAAGCATTATTTACAACATATATTTTCCTCCTCATTAGGGTCCTCCTTTTGGGGCTAAGAACTGGAGATCCAACTCTGGATTTCCTCTTTTGGGCCGAGTACTGGAGATCCAGCTCTGGATTTCTTCTTTTGAGCCAAGAACTGAATATCCGGTTCCGGCTGGACCTTTTTATATAACACCACTTCGATTGGGAAACCTGTGGAACGCAACCTCTGGAACGCAAGCAGATGAGCCTTCAGTTATGGATGATAACCTTTGTTTCATTTATTATTAGTCATTTTCCCATTTAGTGATTTAACTTAGCTTCGAATTTAACCAAAATTTTACCGTATAAAATAAATACCTTTTTCCTTAACATGTAACCCACCTGCAGCTACACCTGGGAAAGTTGTAAGTATATGACACCTTTTATTATCACTAAGCGGTAAATTTGATACCGTTACATATTATTTAATGTCGCCTAAATTTCAAAATATACATGTACCATCCATATACCAATTTTGTAATACCTGTGATTATCGAATAAACTGCAATTATTGGACATTCTTTTGTATTTGCTCTAGGCAGTACGCTGGTCGTACCTAGACCCTGAGGTCCTTCAGAGCTAGCCGCACGCTCTACTTTGGGGTACATACGTGTGGTAGTGTTTAATATTTTCCCCCTTTTTGCTGCCTACCCCAAGTCAATGTCCCACAGGCGGACATCAGCCTAATATCTTTTCTACTACCAAGTGTTGGTGGTACGCATATTCGCGAATATCTCACTTACAGGTGTGAGCTGTTAACCGGAGAAGCTATTTTAATAACATATAATGCTTCATCCAACGTTTCAAGTACCCAATTAGGGTAAAATTAAATAATGAAGAGAAAACAGGAAACGGCTATAATTGGATACCATTGTACTCAGACGTTTGACGTGCGCCTATAATTCTACCCGATTGTAAAATATGTACAAATATATCTGCACCTAATATACCATCTACTTGGGACGGCATATAATAATGTGGATCGGCTAGATTAAGGTTCTCTAAATGATCGAACGCTTTTGTATCTACAGTATAAGTAGGTAGTTGATCAGTTATTTTTTCTATAAGTAAAACATCGATCGGATATTTTATATTGTCATCAAAACGAGACATAATTGTTAGGTTAGTTTTACCCTTAATTGGCCGCGAAGCTACGCCTATGCCACTAACAAATGAAAATATTTCACATATTGGTTCCTTCTAACCGGATTAGAACAGTTTTTGTAGTAGGTATTAGTACAACGGTAGATTTAATTTTTTGCAGTTGTTTCTTTATAGACGGTACTTAATTCGGTTTCATTTAGATTTATAGTTTACATTACTTAGTATAATCAAATTAACCATACAGATATAATTTATTTGGCACATAATATTACATACAAACTGTATAGTAGTTTTTTCAGTTTTATAGTTTTTTAAGTTTTATTAAATGCTAATAGTTGAAAATTATAACAAGAAAAATTCTATTTAATTTATGCTGAATTGGTTCTGTGTCCTTCAACTTGATTTTTTTCATTAATATCAACTTTTTTGTTTTTTTTGTTTGGCGTAAACAAGAAGTGTTTACATTTACCATAGATATTAAATTACTCTGGTTTGTTCTTAGTTGTTTCTTTAATAATTAATTTCTTTGTTATTGGGGATTAGAAATTACTAATTATTTAAGACATTTCTTTTCGACGTTATATTAAATTGGGTATAGATAGATGAAACTACAAAAGATATTTTAGATAAATATAGTAAGTAGTTGAATAGTTTCTTACTGTTAGTATTTACTTATTAGTTAGAATTAATTGATATTTTACGCATCGAAATTCAATTATTTTTGTTTATTTAAAATGTCGGGTAAAGCAAATAAACTAAAAGTTCTCATTGAAAAAAAGGAGACATTATTCTTGAGAATGCAATCATTACTTGATTTAAGTAAAAAGAAGGATGCCACTTCTTTGAAAAACTTTCAAATTAAGTATACAAGGCTTGATCAGACTGAATCACAATTTGAACAATTAATGGATGACATTAATACTCTTCAATTAGAACTAGACCCAGAATACAAACCTAATTTCAAGGTACTAGATGTTGTGGATGAGATGTGCTGTTTTATTCGCTCGACTTATAACGAAATTATGCAATCTCAAAATATAGGTCAGTCATCAAGACAAATTGAACAAACTTCAAAGTCGGTTAAGCTACCAAAGCTAGAACTACCTAGCTTTGATCCAGATAAGGGTATTCACTTATGGCCAATTTTTTATGAAACTTTCAAAACTTTAATTCATGGTGATAAAGATCTTAGTAACAATGAAAAAGTTCAGTATTTAGCATCATGTTTAAAAGGTAAAGCACAAAATATTTTTGCTGGTTTACCGCCAATAGGAAGTAATTACGAAATATTATGGGATAGTTTGGTTAAAAAATATAATGATAGTAGGGCACTAGCTAGTCAATACTTAGAACATATGCTTACTTTTAAACCTTTGGCTAATGAGGACTTAAAATCTTACAATACATTTTTAGAAAAATTTCATGCACCGGCCCAAGCATTACGTAAATTACCAATCGCTGATATGGCGGATTTTATTATCGCGTCATTGGCTTTAATGAAATTAAGTCCAGAAACTGTTAAGATGTTTGAATTAGTTAGAGAAAAACAAGATATGCCCTCATACCAGGAAATTACAGAATTTATTTTGAATCAAGTGAAGACATTACATAGATCGGTTAAACCTACTCGACTTTCTAGTAGTAATACCAGCTCAGATAGCAATAAATCATCTGTAGTTCGGTCATTTGTAGTTAATCAAGAAAATAATAATTTATGTAAAATTTGCAAACGTGATTCACATTCAATTAGTCGTTGTTCAAAATTTTTGAAACATTCTCCAAGCGAACGATATAAAATAGTCAAAGAAATGGGTGTTTGTCTTAATTGCCTAGGGTCAACACATAAAATAGCACAATGTTTTTCGAAGGTTACTTGTAACATTTGCAATATGAAACATCATAAATTATTACATTTTAATACTGATAGCTCTGTTTCACGAATAGTAACAACTACTAATAGCGCTAGTACCTCATCTGGTAGTAACAATCAACATGGTTTTAACAATAATAGCTCAACAGCAGCAACAAATAGCGGTTCTCTGACAGAGAATCATACTCATAGTCTTTGTACAGTGTCCAGTAGTATGAACTTAACGCAAAATCAAAAACAATACACTGTTTTGTTATCCACAGCAGTTGTATCTGTTGTAGATAGTAATGGCAAAAAGCAAAGCTTACGTTTTCTAGTAGATATGGCTTCACAATCAAACTTTCTTACGCTAAATAGTTGTAGACGTTTAGGTCTCTCAATATGTAAAATATTTTCATTTGTTAGTGGCATAGGCGTAGCTTCGCGGCCAATTAAGGGTAAAACTAACCTAACAATTATGTCTCGTTTTGATGACAATATAAAATATCCGATCGATGTTTTACTTATAGAAAAAATAACTGATCAACTACCTACTTATACTGTAGATACAAAAGCGTTCGATCATTTAGAGAACCTTAATCTAGCCGATCCACATTATTATATGCCGTCCCAAGTAGATGGTATATTAGGTGCAGATATATTTGTACATATTTTACAATCGGGTAGAATTATAGGCGCACGTCAAACTCCAAGTGCAATACAAACGCGCTTAGGTTATTTAATTTGTGGTAACGCTCCTATTTTAGTTGAAAATCTTAAGGATAATTTAGCATTTTGTACTTTTACATCAATAGAACCACTTATAAAAAATTTGTGGGAATTAGACGACGCAATTTCAACTTCAAATAGTATAGAAGATGAAATTTGTGAAACGATATTCATTTCAACTTATAGTCGCGACTCCACTGGTAGATATTCAGTGGCGTTACCATTTAAGGAAAACGCAGAGAAATTAGGGGATTCATTTTTAACTGCACGGAATAGATTTTTAGCATTAGAACGTAGATTACAAAAATCTCCTCGATTATATCAAGATTATAGTAAAGTCATGCAAGATTATATTAGTAAAAAACATATGACATTGGTTCCTGAAAAAGATATTAATCAATTATCCTATTACATTCCACATCACTGTGTTTTTAAGGAGTCTAGTAGCACACCTGTTAGAATTGTTTTCGACGCTAGTGCGAAAACCGATAATTCCATTTCATTAAATGACATTTTATATACAGGTCCAAAACTTCAAAATAACTTATTCAACATTTTGTTAAATTTTAGATTATTTCCTATAGCTATAACTGCGGATATTAAACAAATGTACCGGCAAATAAATGTTAACGAAGAACATCGTAAATTTCAAAGAGTTTTATGGCGGTTCGATCCAAATGAAACACTTTTGTCATATCAACTAAACACAGTCAGTTTTGGAATTAAACCTAGCCCTTGGTTAGCTTTACGTAGTATTAAACAACTGGCAAAAGATGAAGCACAGGCATTTCCTAAGGCTATTGATTATGTAGATCGAGATATTTACGTAGACGATGTCGTATCTAGTGTTTGCGATTTGACCGAGGCAAAAATAGTATTTGAACAATTAGTTGGTTTATTTAAATCCGGACAATTCGAACTAGTTAAATGGTCTACAAATAATACGGAATTGTATACATATTTCCCAGAATCATTACGCTTGGTACGAGTTGTAGATTTTGAACGAGAAATATTAAAAATTTTAGGATTGCAGTGGATTACAAGTAGGGATATATTTGTATTCAAGATAAACCTTGATTCACAAATATGTACTAAACGTGGAGTACTCTCGACGTTAGCTCGATGTTTTGACCCTTTGGGTTTTTTAGCGCCGGTGACATTCTATATTAAATACTTAATCAAAGAACTGTGGAAATTAAAACTAAATTGGGACGAAACTCCTCCTTCTAATTTTGTAGAGTTGTGGACACAATTTCAAAAAGAATTACCAGTTTTAAATAAATTACAAATACATAGACATTTAGGGGTAGATAATAATAGTTCAATTATTTTAGTTGCATTTGCCGATGCATCCGAGAAGGGGTATGCTGGTGCAGTGTATGCAAGGGTAACAGATATCCGTGGTAACATTTATGTAAATCTACTTTGTGCACAGTCCAAAGTAGCTCCAATGAACTCAGTCTCTCTTCCTCGACTAGAACTTTGTGCTGCCTTATTAACATCTAAGCTAATTAGTATTGTTATAAGCACTTATCAAAGTCGTATTAAAATAGAAAAGATTTATGCATTTTCGGATTCTACAATTACTTTAAATTGGATTCATTCAGAACCTTACAAATGGAAAACATTTATCGCAAATCGTGTTACAAAGATTCACAGTCGGGTACCGGTTGGTAGTTGGTATCATGTAAATAGTTGTAATAATATAGCAGACTGCGCCAGTAGAGGCTTGTCACCAAAGGGTTTGTTAAACCACCCCAGTTGGTTACGTGGACCTGAGTGGTTATTATTTGCTGAACACAATTGGCCTATAAAACCTTTCGATACTAATGTAATAGAGTCAATCGATAGTAATTTGTTAGAGGCTAAAACAATGGCTTTTCCTGTATGCACCAAAGATAATAATTCTTTATATACACTTATTTTATATTTTTCGTCGTGGCCTAAATTACTAAATTCAATGGTTTATGTTTTAAAATTTGTTAAAATTTTACAGTGTGGGCCAACAATTACGCCTTTAGATATAGACAAAGCGGAATTAGTTTTAGTTCGTATAATACAAAATATATATTTTGCGGAAGAGCTGCGTGCTCTAAAGAAAGGTGAACCTTACTCTTTTTATTTACGTAAATTACGACCTTATTTGTATAATGGTGTCATACGAGTAGGAGGACGATTAGATAATGCGTCACTTACTTTTGAACATAAATATCCTATCTTACTACCCAAATCCGACCACTTAGTAAATATTCTTATAGATTATTACCATAGAAAAAGCTTACATGCGGGACCTCAATTATTGTTAGCAATTTTACGCCAAAAATATTGGATATTATCTGCTAGAAAAATTGTTAGATATAGAGTATGGACATGTAACATTTGTTTTCGAGTCAAACCAAAACCTGTTTTTCCATTAATGGCCAGTCTACCTGCTGCTAGAGTCACCCCCCCTACAAAGCCTTTTCTTCATGTCGGAACTGACTACGCGGGACCTTTTTACATTACATTGAAACGTGGAAGGGGTATTAAAAGCCAAAAGGCGTATTTGTGTTTGTTTGTTTGCTTAGCTACTAAAGCTATACATGTAGAATTATGTTCAGACTTAACTGCGGGATGTTTCATCGCCGCTTTTAAACGATTTATCGGACGAAGAGGTGATTGTGCAGTATTGTATTCTGATAGAGGTACAAATTTTATAGGTGCTAAGGCGCAATTAGATGAAATTTATAGTTTATTAGAGTCACAGAAATATTTAGATGAATTTCAACGTGAATTACTTTCAAATAAAATAGAGTGGAAATTTAATGCGCCCTCTAGCCCACATTTTGGAGGAATTTGGGAGAGTAATATTAAGTCCGTGAAAAAACATTTGCTAAAGGTCGTGGGTTCACAAATTCTCACGTATGAAGAATTTTACACGGTTTTAGTTCAAATAGAGGCTTTGTTAAATTCACGACCTTTATATTGCTTAAGTCCTGACCCATCTGAACCATTGGCTTTAACGCCGTCACATTTTTTGACTGGAGAATGTTTAAAACATTTACCAGCTAGAGATTTGTCTGATCAGCCAAGTAACTTAGTGGCAAGAAAACATTTACTTGACTCCATAGTGCAATCGTATTGGAAGCGATGGCAAACAGAGTATTTATCTAACTTACAATTGAGTCAAAAATGGAATACACCTAGCATGCCTATTAAGGAAGGAATGATTGTGATTCTCATGAAGGAAAATGCCCCTCCTTTACATTGGCCATTAGGCATTATAGATAAAGTTTACCCCGGCACAGACGGTGTTGTTAGGGTGGTTTCAATTAGGACTAAAAGTGGTACGTACAAACGACCGGTCGTACGGTTGTGTCCACTTCCAAGTCAATAGTTCTATTTATAATTGTTTTTAAAAATTTATTTTGTAGTTTTATATATAATTATATTATTTTTTTGCAGTTGTGGGGTAAATCATTTAAACTTAGCAAAGGAGTAAACTAGAGTAGTTTGATTTTATTTTATTTCAACATATTTTGATTAACATTTTTACTGAAAGCTTGAGCTTTCAAGGGGGGGGAGGATGGTGTAGCCGCACCTTTAACTTGTCAATTAATTTTAATATCTTGATAATAGAGGACACTACCGAACTGATTTACATGAATTAAAATAGCCGAAGTGTCCTAGGTTCAGTATGTAGTATGTAGTAGTATTGATAGTAGATATAACCGACACACGTGCGAGAGTTTGTTTTTTGTCAGTGGTTCTAAACTAATATATTTTTTGTGCATCTTTGGCCTTGGCCAAGTGTCTTGTTAAAGTGTATACATTCGAATATCAGAATTTCCCGAATCACATTTCCAACACCCTTATTCCTTTCTCTGATATTTGGAAACAAGGATTAGGGATCGTTGCCAAATTAGGGTAAGTGGAACATCAGCAATTTATTATTTCTACCTACCAAAAAATCTATACAGTCCATTTCTTTAATACAACAATAAAAGCGCTTGTGATCGCCACATCAATAAGGAACTCATCTCTGTTAAAGAATAGGTGGTGCAATTAAAAAATAATAATGATTACATCATAGTTTAAAATCCAAATCTGAAAAGAATTTAGGCTAGCCAGTCCCTCTTTAAAAATAAGATTCACGTATTTCAACGTTTTCTAAAAAATCATTTAATAATAATATTATGAATATTGTGCGGAATTAAATTATCACACGCTATATAAAAAATACAGCAAATAAAATATAGTGTAGGAATGTAAATATTCTTACACTGCTAGAACCCCTAAGTATTTACCATAGGGAACATGAAGGGCTAAAGGCAATATAAATCAGACTATATGGTCAAGTAATGTGAAATCCCGTCTATATACATGGATGGATGGATAAAATCTTGGCTAACGCTCTGGGTTTCAGTTCAGAATCTAACCAACTCTGTTTTACAATGGTAAATCTGTCTAGGAATTTCAATTTACAAGAAATACATAAAGTACATTGCCGGGAACGAATGAATAAACCTTCCCCATAATATAGTGGTAAACTGCGAACTTTGAGAACTTATTACTTCAAATATTTATCTAGAGCATTTTACTATAACGATTTCTTGTTTCTGCTTTTCCCAATAACAGTAATAAACATTTCAAATATTGGTCAGTTATTTTTTATAATTTACACACTAACTTAAGTGATATGTATAAAAGCTCTCAAAAAGTGAATTAAAACTTAAAAAATAGATGTAACATGCTATTGTTGCATGGTCAAATATTTCAAAGCCAAGAAAAAATAATTTATTTTATCTTTAGTAATAATACCCTATTCGTCTATACAGAGTTAATTTTAATTTTATGTATGGTATATTTTTATTTAATGCAAACTACTCCAGGTGAAGGCGTTAACATGTATCACAATAAAAATTCCCTTCATTCACATCCTCAACATCAATCCTCGATAACCCACGCCTCTACTTACTGCACTTTATCCTATTTGACAGAGATTTGCGATAAGGATTTTGCGGGTTAGCTGAGCACCCTTTGGGATAAGCTGATGTGCTTCTCGTTCCCTGAAAATCCTTATTTGAATTCTTGTAAAACGTAATTTTCAATAAGCCTTAATAACAAATATTTTTTTAAATAGATGATAATTTTATATAGCTGCGTAAATTTTTAAAGACTTTATTCTATATAATTATTTATTATTTTTTTACTGAAAGAAATTTCTTCTTTTGGCTAACTGTGGTTGAGATATTTTGTTTTAGCCATAATAATTGTTGCAATTTGTGATATATATTATATTTAATAAATAATGGTTCTTAAATAATATTTTGAAATTTTGAAATTGAGATTTAAATTACACACCATCTCAGATGTGTTGTTCCTTGTTGACATTCGATATTTGAATGTAACCTTGAGAGCAAAACAAAAATGGAGCGCTACACGGCTGAGAATCATATTGTTATAGTTGGAACATTTTACGAATGTCAATTAATTTAAATAAAAATTAGTCCACGACAACACGGACAAACTTTCCCATTTGGGGTATAAATAAAATAATTTTTATGTAATATTTTTCTATTTCAAATCATTGTAAATCTGCCTGCTCCCGAAATAAATTTGTATTTTATTAAATCTTCGTTATCTTTAAATCAATCTGAATAAAATATTAAACACACAATTTTAAAAGACACCAACAAGAGACCTTCCAGCTGAGGGTCGCCGAATTCAATTTTTTTTCTCAATTAGAGCATAAATACTCTTGCTTCGTTTGTTAAAATGGAACTTTGTTTTTGAGTTACTACATTTTGGAAATACAAGCACAACTGTTAAGTACTGAAAAGGCTGTTGTGTTAACAAGGAAGATTAGTGGTTCAATGTATAGAGCATCCGCCTCGCACTCAGAGAATTGGAAGTCAAATACCACAGCGTTTTCTTTTCTCTTTTTGGAAACAGTTCTTATCTTTTCATTACTAATTATTAATCTATTTATTTGGATAATCAAATATTCGCGTTAATATGTTTAATTATTTCAAAAGAACTCATAATTTTTTAAAAATTTGACCACATTTTTTTGAAATCTATTGGAAATTGCAAAGAATTTAGAAAATCCAAAGTTTGCTAGGCACTATTGAAACCAATAAGTATTTCAATATTTTGGTTATAATGTGATCATTAATAACGTAAATAAAACATTAAAAACTTGCTGTTTTCGTTCTCTTTTCTCTTCTTTTCCTTCTCTCATTTCACTATTCATAAGTTTCATCTTAGTTTGTACATCTTGCTCTGCATCCCTAAATACACTAAAATTGCAGATATTAACTACCTGACCTTTGTTACCGTTCTTGACTGAGTTTCTTTTTATCACTCATTAAGGAAATTAGCACAGTATTTAACAGTTTAAATCGTTGACTGGCAAATTTTTAATTAATCATTAACTTCATTCATTAACATTTTTTTCAAAATTCTACCATTTGCTTATAATATTTTCACTGAAGCGTACTTCTATATGCGACCACTCTTTTTGAACTCTAAATGAGTTCTTCAAATAGCACGAATTGCTTGACTTTACCAAAAATTCAAATAAGTATGTTTTTTCGCGCGAACGAAATTTGGGATAATAATTATAGATAGCAATACTCAATTACATTTAACCCTAAGTTGGCAATGAAGTTATTTTCCTATCAGTATATTGCAGATTTTTCTCTTAATTAAAACTGTACATTAGGTAACTTTCGTACCCATCCTGTAGATTCCGGATTGAAAGTGTTAGCTTAAGATGAAATACTCACGGACCGCTAAATATTTTCAGTTTAGAAACCGGCCTTTTGAATAATAATTTAATTTCTTTCTGTATTTGTTTATCCCTGAGCGAATAAACTTGTTTCTTTTTAATAATAAGTTAAAATAATTATTTTAATCCGTTTTCTATTACTAAAATGTTGTTACTTATTTGTTTATGCTAATTCCGCAACCGCAATAAACAACCGGTGCCTTAGCTCCTTTTTATACTGGGCGATTTAGCAGCGCAGTTTAGTAGTGCGGTTGTATCGTGCCTATAATAATAATAATAATAATCCAAAATCGTCCGTTCCTCGTGTGTACCTCCCACGCCATCGGGGCGGGCGAGGACTCTTGAGTTTGGAGTGCATGCATGGTCGGGTAGTCCTGAGTATAGCATGTAACGTCCTTAGGAGCTCAGACCCTCTCCTGCAATTAGTGAGAAATCATGAAAATGCAAGAGTGGGAGCAGGATTATTCAAGGCAGCAAAGAGAGTCGCAGATGAACTCGGTCTCGTATTCGACATCAGGCGAGGAGGCCGGCGAGGTGCCGACCTAGAGTCGGTCACTGAGCTTCCGCCAAATCGTCTGAAAGCCCAGATTAAAGCCGCTGAACAGGAGAATCTATTTAGGCGGCACGTCGATAAATCCATGCACGGTGTATTCTATAAAAACATAGAAACGCTGGGTTTATCGACCAAGCTGACGTTCGCCTTTTTAAGGTCAGCTGGGCTTAAGTCGGAGACCGAGGGATTCATTGTGGCCTGCCAGGATGGTGTTATTAACACCTTGGTCTACCGAAGCCGTGTGATGGGTGTAGGGGTTCCTGATACCAGCTGCAAGACCTGCCATCAGGCGCCGGAATCGCTCATGCATTTACTGCCTGCGAGCCCGGTATATGCGATTTCAGCCTACATCCATCGCCATAACGCGGCATTACGAGTGCCTTACTACCATCTACGGCACTCGTACGGGGTAGACCAAACACCAGTGCTGCCTTACGTTCCTGGAGATATTGAGTCCGTTGTCGATAACGAGAGGTGCAGGATATACTGAAACTACTCGTTCCCGACCGTCAGGCTAATTCAAGCCAATAAGCCTGACATAGTACTCCTCGATCATCAGCAGAAGGCGATATACATCATCGAGTTTTCAGCTCCGGCTGAAACAAACATCGTCTTGAAAGAGGAGGAAAAACGGACTAAGTATCGCGATCCCCTTTATGAGCTCCTAGTGCTGTATCCAGGCTACTCGGTCAAGTTGGTAGTCCTTATAATCGGTGTACTTGGAGGTATGAAGCCCACGCTGCTCTCGGAATTACAAACAATACCGGCCTGTCAACATTCGGCCGAATGGCTGGCGGGCCAGATGCAGAAAGCTTTTATCCTGGGTTCTCTTCGTTTACTTAGGGCACACGATTTGGGAAAATACGGTCGCTAACTCTGCGGGTTGCGGGGAGTGGTCGTAGTGAATTCGCTGGCGTTTCTTCCGTGAGAATGTCGGAGACGCGGCGGAACTGACCAGCATCGCACTCGCGAAAAAAAAAAAAAATAAATAAAAAATAAATAATAATAATAATAATAATAATAATAATAATTAAAGCACGAGGGGCTAACTTCCATCAAGCCTTTGGTGAGTAGCGCCACCACTTACTCCAGCTAGGGGTTCAAAACCGAACCGGCAGCCCTAGTGCACTCGGGAGGGGAAAGCATCTTCCCCTCTGGTGTCGGTCGTGGGCCTGCTGGGCTAATCACCCACAGACTCTAACCTTTGGTTCCGGCAGGCCGAAGACTGGGCCCCCACGATCGACCCCGTTCGGATAGGGGTCAAGGGCAAGGTGGTGGGGCCCAACCGGATAGACCGCCCGTTGACGACGTACGCAATGAACAAGGACGTTTTGAGTGGACAGATGAACTGAGGGATGAGCTTCTGCATTGTTGTGAAAGCAGTGAGCCCGCGCGGAGGGGGTACATGGCGCGGATGCATGCTCTGTGGTGTGAGAGGCTTCCAGAGCATAGCGCCTTCACGCCACAAAATCTGCGTGACTATGTATCCCACCTTCGTAGTAGGGGCTACGTGAGGGCTGCTCCTGGGCCGGTGAATGAGGTGGCCGAAGAGCCGCCACATTCACCGGTTGAGAACGTGCCTCTCCTCGTTCCGCCAATACCAGAGGGCCTCAGTACCAGAAGGGGGTTACACCGTCTGAAAACCCCCGGGCCACAAGACCTGGCCAGAGTTGACGCTGAACTTCGTACAGCGCTACCAGAAGAGGCTGACATCTGGCACATAAATTGTGCCGTGTATGCCGCTGGTCAACGCTCGTCTCAGGTGGGGAGGCGAAATACCTCTTCTCCACAGGAGAGAGCGCAGCGGCGCATACAAAAGATGGAAGCCAAGATCCGGTCGGCGAGGCAACACGCATCCCGTATCCAATGTGTGATGGACTATATGGCGGCCAACAGGCCGTCCACGCCTAAAGTGCGTCGATTAGCCGCCAACTTAAGACGCGTCCATCACACACTCAATGAGGCAGTGCTGCGAACCACCAAACAGCACTGTCTCGACAGGATACGGATGCTAGTGACTTGCAAAAAGTCACTAGTTAGGCGGGCGAGGGGGCTTGCGGAAAATAAACTGTTCCGCAGAAGCCCTTGCGCCTTTTCCAACCGCCTCCGCGTGTTGTAGAAAATCCGCCGACTGCAGATCAGGTGGAGAACTTCTGGAAAACGCTGTACGAGGAGAGGCTTCCACTCAACCGAGATTCTCCTGCCCTTGCACACTTTGAAGCCTTTTGTCAAAGGCTTCAGCAACCACAGGAAGTGTGCGAACCAATAACCCCAGAAGAGGTTCGTAGGGCTCTTGAGGGCTCTAAGAACTTTGCTGCTCCAGGTCCCGATGGGATAAATAACTTTTGGTGGAAAAAGTTATCGAGCACCCACCACCATTTGGCCAGAATTTTTAATTCCTGGTTAAATGGGGAGCAGCAAATCCCTTCTTAGGTTGTTGAGGGGCGGACAGTGCTGATCCCCAAGAACGGAGATTTGTCCAACCCAAAGAATTACAGACCGATAACCTGTCTAAACGCATGTTACAAGGTGTTTACACGCATTTTGTACATGCGGGTGCTCCACGCAGTTGAACCGGTTTACGAACGGATATATGAGCAACGAGGGTCGAAGAGAGGTGTCGCTGGCTGCAAGGAGAACCTGTTGATCGACAGATGTGTCACGTAGGACTCCATGCAGTATAAGCGGAACCTCTCTATGGCCTGGATCGACTACCGTAAGGCATTTGACATGACATCGCATGAGCTCATTGTTCACTTGCTCCGATGTCTTGTGGTACCCGGTCCCGTAGTGAGAAGTATTGAAGAACTGATGCCGCTCTGGAGGACTCGCTTTACCATAACATCGGGTAACGATAGAGTCCAAACAGAGTCGGTAACATTCAGAAGAGGAGTATTTCAGGGAGATTCCTTCAGCCCCCTTCTGTTTTGCATCTCACTACTGCCATTATCCGTCTCGCTCCGGAAAACCCGTGACTACATCTGCGGTACCCCCGGCGACAGGAGGCATAAGGTCACCCATCTATTTTATATGGATGACCTTAAACTTTATGCCTCTGGAGAGAGGGATCTCCAACAGTCCCTTAGGGTGGTGCAGGAGTACACGCAGGCTGTCGGTATGCAGTTCGGGTTGGACAAATGCGCACTGATCCATCTCAAGAGAGGACGATGCGGTGACTATGGAGAGGACGCGCAGCTCGTGGACGGAAGAATCTTACACCATTTAGATGCCGGAGAGTCGTACACTTACTTGGCTGTCGAGCAACGCTCCACCCAAGAAGTGAGTGTAGTGAAACACGCTCTCCGCGGCAAGTATCAGCACCTACTCCGACAGATCTGGTCTTCAGAACTCTCGGGGAAGAACAAGGTGTCTGCTACAAATATGCTTGCCGTTCCGATCCTTCTCTACTCTTTCGGAGTAGTGAAGTGGACTAGAGAAGAGCTGCGTCAACACGATGTAGTAACCCGCAAGAAGATGCATCTCAATAGGAGCTTGCATCCTAAATCGTCCGTTCCACGGTTATATCTCCCACGACATCGGGGAGGCCGTGGACTCTTGAGCTTGGAGAGTCTCCATAGCAGGATGGTTCTGGATGGAGCATGTAAGGTCATCAGGAGTTCGGATCCCCTCCTCTGCATGGTTCGAGACCATGAAAATGCAGAGGTAGGAGCTTTTCTCTTTAAGGCAGCACGGAGAGCAACCGATGAACTTAGTCTCATCTTCGACGTCGAGCGGGTAAACCCCGACTCTGTCACCGAGTTGGAACCCGTTCGACTAAAAGTCCACATTAGAGCTGCAGAACACAACATCCTTCTGCAGCTCCATAAGGATAAGCCATTGCACGGGGTCTTCTATAAAAATATAGAAGACCTCGGCTTATCCGAAAGGCTGACCTTCGCCTTCTTACGGTCAGCTGGGCTGAAGTCTGAGACCGAGGGATTCATAATGGCTTGCCAGGATGGTGTATTTAACACTCTCGTCTATCGACGTCGTGTCATGGGTATGGAGGTCCCTGATGTCGACTGCAGGGCCTGCCGCAGGGCGCCGGAGACTGTAATGCACTTACTGTCGGCTTGCCCGACATACGCAGTCTCGGCCTATATTCATAGACACAACGCAGCATTACGAGTGCTTTACTATCATCTAAGGCACTCGTATGGGATAGACGAAACACCAGTGCTGCCTTACGTTCCGGGGGATATTGAGTCTGTTGTGGGGAATGAGAAGTGCCTAATTTATTGGAACTACTCGTTTCCCACCGTCAGGCAAATACAAGCCAACAAGCCTGACATTGTACTCCTCGGCCACCAACTCAAGACAATGTATGTCGTGGAATTCTCAGCTCCCGCTGAGAGCAACATTGTCTTGAGAGAGGAGGAAAAACGGACAAAATATCGAGATTTGCTCTTCGAACTCCGCAGGCTTTATTCAGGCCATTCTGTTAAAATAGTGGTACTGATTATAGGAGCCCTCGGTGGAATGAGACAGACGCTGCTTTCAGAACTAAAGATCATACCGGCATGCCGAGATTCGGCAGAGATCTTAGCCGGCAGAATGCAGAAGGCTGTCATCCTCGGTTCATTGCGTCTATTCAGGGCACACGATTCGCGGACCCGGTAGTCACTCACCCCACGGACGTGGGGAGTGGCTATTGGTATTACCAGCTCCCCTCTGCGAGGGTCGGAGCCACAGAATAGGGTGACTGGTTTTTTGTAAAAAAAAAAAATATTATATAAGCATCAATATAGGGGGCGAAAAACGGACCGGCAACCTCCTCGCGGTGCTACCCGGGCAACAGGCAGAGGTAAAACTCTGCCTGGCTGATGTCGGACGTGGGTCTCAGGGTTAATCACCCTGAGATTCCTCACTTGGTTATGAACAGCCAAGAACGGGCCCCTCACAATCGACCCCAGTCGGATGGGGGTCAAGGACATGTGGGAGGGGCCAGACCGGACAGTCCTAATGATGACGACAATGGCAATGTACAAGGGCGCTTTAGGTGGACGAGGGAACTGCGGGATAATTTGCTGACCTGCTATGAGAGCAGCGAACCTGCGCGTAGAGGATACATGGCACGATTTCACGCACTTTGGTGCGAAATGCATCCAGAGTATCGTGCCTTCTCTCAGCAACATCTGAGAGACCAAGTATCCTTCTTGCGCAGGACAGGTTATCAACGCTTACCCCGTCAGCAAGTAGCTGTACCAGCCGCACAACCACCGCAGCAAAACGCTGACGGGAGACTTCCAGCAGAATACACCGAAGCCGACTTAAGGACGAGGGTAAGTCTTATCACCAGGACTACCCTAAAGGCCCAAGACCTGGCTAGAACGGACGCGGTCATCGATGAGGACCTCCCAGGGGATGTCGACATCTGGCAAATTAACTCTGCCGTATACAACGCCGCTAGGCAACTCGTTCCTCGCGAAAGGCAAACCAATGCCTCTAGCGGAATCGAGAAAGCTAAGCGGCGGGTACAAAAAATCGAAGGCAAGATACATTCGGCCAGACAACACGCTTCTCGAACTCAGAGTGTGGTGGAACACATAACATCTGGCAGGGCATTTACGCCTAAAGTCCGGCGAGTGGCAGCCGGACTGAGACGCCAACACCACACTCTAAATCTAACAGTGTTGCTTACCATCAAGCAGCACTGTTTAGATAGGATTCGCATACTGATGGCAATAAAGAAGAAGTTGAACAAGCGGGTGCGAAGTATGGAACAAAATTTAATGTTCCGTACGACTCCCTCACGCCTGTTCAAGAAGCCACAGCGTGTTGCCGATAATCCGCCGAATGTAGAAGATGTCGAAGGATTTTGGAAAGGAATCTACGAAACGACGCGTCCATTCAACAGCAGTACTCCAGCAATAGCGCACTTCGAGGCTCTGTGTAACAGAACCTTTGAAGAGCAAGACGAAGTGTGCCCGGCGATCAGTACGGAGGAAGTCCAACAGGCACTTGTTGGTACCAAGAACTTCGCTGCTCCTGGCCCAGACGGCTTTAACAACTGGTGGTGGAAGAAATTTCCATCCACCCATCGTCGTCTGGCGCGGGTTTTCAACTCTTGGTTGAACGAGGCGCCAATATCCATTGACTGGATGTCGGTCTCGATAACTAGGGCCGAGTAGGACTACTACTCTTTGCTCCTAGATTATCTCTGTAGACCTGGACCGGCCTTCGTGATAGGTGGGCCCGCTTACTTCTACCAGACCCAGCTCGCAAATGCGAGATGTGTCGTGGTATTTTCTGCGGACCTCCCCTGGTCCTGGCTGTTGAACCTCGCTGGCTGAGGTCTCTTCTGGCGCTCTTCTTGTCTTGATATTTTTTTTCTTCGCCAGCTTGTCACCCCCGGGGGTAGTCATCGGTCGAGTTGGGTTTAGGAAGTTTTGGCTGGGACGGACTGCCGGTACGTAGGACATCAATTGATATCCTACCCCGGATCATCGGAAAGGTAAGGATATGAGCTGTGTAGCTCGGAAGTGTGGAGACCCTAAGTGCTTATTTTAGCACTTTCGGACTCCACGGAGCAGGTGGGACAACGAGCGTTGGACGGTATGTTGCCCGACGCCCGCAAGGAGGTTGGGTTAGGGTAGAAAAACGTCATGTCTCTGGTAGTAGTGGTCCGTCCTGGGGTATCTGAAACAGATCGGTTAGCGGGAAATATAAGTTATACTCACCCGTTGTCCAGTAGCTGTACCCTCGGCCGTTTATGCCTCGGGGCGTCGGCAGGGTCATAATCAGTGGCCTGTCTGATCAGCGGGTTCCTATGCTCCTCGGCTTGGGCGTACAGCTTCTTCGCTCGTTCCCGGATGACTTCAGTGACCGTGGTGTATTCCAGGTCTCTGACGATATCTGCGGTTCTCACGTACCATGGGGCGTCGACTGCCGTCCTGAGGGCGATGTTTTCTACTGCCTGGATTTTCTTCATGTAGGACTTTGTCTGGTAGCCCCACGCTACCGAGGCGTACGTCAGTTGCGGCCTGATGAGGGTCTTGATAAGCGTGAGCTTATTTCTCAAGTTGAGACGGCTCCCGTTTCCCATCATTGGGTAAATGAGGGCTCTCGTACGCCGGGCCTTTCCCGGGCCGGAAATTTCTTTCCGCACTCGTCTGAAGAGAATGGCTTGGCTTTTGTCGGCGTTGACGGCGACTTTCCACTTCGTGCACCATTCTTCCAGGAGTGTGGCCGTTTCCTGGAGTTTTATGGTTGCGTTCCTGGCTTTCCAGGATCTGGCAATTATTGCTGTGTCGTCTGCATACAGGGCCAGGGCTGTGTGGTCGGTCCTGGAGAGGTCTGAGGTGTAGATAGCGAACAGGTGCGGTGACAGCACCGAACTTTGCGGGATTCCCGCCTCCACGGTCCTGTAAGTGGAGAGTTGGTCCGAGATTTTCACCCTTAGCTGTCTGCGGTGCAGGTAGGACCTCACTAGTTTGACGAGTTCGATGGGGTAACCCATACTCATCATTTTAGCTAGGAGGCCGTCGTGCCAGACCCTGTCGAACGCTTTGGCAACGTCTAGGAACAGCGCCGCGGTGACTTGCCGCTGGTTGAACCCCTTAGTATTCTCCCCGGTGAGGCGAAGTACTTGGAGTTCGGTGGAATGTCCTGTTCGGTACGCGAACTGTTCATCCGGGATGATATTCAGCTCTTCTCTCTTTTCTGTAAGCCTCTTCAAGATGACCCGTTCTGCAACCTTGCTCATGGCTTGGAGGAGGCTGATGGGCCTGTAAGAAGACGGGAAAATTAGTTCTTTCCCTGGTTTAGGGATCATAATGACGTCGGCCTTTTTCCACCTGGCTGGAAAATGCTGTAACCTTAACATCGCGTTCACGATGTTGACTAGCGCCGCTACTCCTTTCCTGGGTAGTTTTTTGAGAGCGATATTTCCTATCTTGTCACATCCCGGAGCCTTTCTCGGTTTTAGGCTCCTAAGGATTTCCCTGACTTCCTCCGGAGTAGTCGGGCGGATGTGGTCGTCATCAGGCAGGCGGTGGATCCTACGTACTCTGCGCTCGACGTCGTCCACCCAGTCCGCGTCCTCGTCATCGAGCTCGTTCTCTCTACACTGCAGTTCTAGGCTGTCGGCAAACGCCTCGGCTTTTTCCTGGTTAGTGTAGACGATCCCTCGCTCTCCCTGAATCGGGCGCATAGGCTTCCTGCGGTTTCGCAGGGCACGTTGGGTATTCCACATGCTTCTGTCCTGTGGATCGAGTGACTCAAGGTGGCGTTGCCACCCCTCCTGGCGGTGTTCTTGGAGGGCGGCTTTCACTCTTCGGCTGAGGACGTTATACTCCCTTCTGTCAGCGGGGAGCCTCGTCCTCTGAGCCCGTCCTCCACGGTTTCTAGTCTGGGAATTTGTGCGATGTACTGCGGCAGGTGCAGCCGGTACGATTCCCAGTCCGTTCGTCGCTTCGTGAAGGTAGCGTTGTCATCACCCGCCTGTCCTCCTAGAGTTAGGAAGATCGGGTTGTGCTCGGTAGATCCCTCCGTTCTGGTAGTGATCTCCGCTTCGAGGGTCATCTCCTTTAGGATGGCTATGTCCAGTACGTCTGGCCTGTGTCTGCCGTTGTCGAAGGTGGGCTGGTCCGGTCCTACCACCATCAGTTCGCCGGCGTGCTGTCCCAGGAACCGCAGCAGTTCTCGTCCTCGAGTGTTGGTTATGCCGCTGTTCCATTGCTGGGATTTGGCGTTAAAATCGCCAATGGCGACGACCTGTGTCCTGGCGGGCAGAATTGCGTCCAGATCCCCCTCGGTAAGCGTGCTGCGGGGTGGCTAGTAGCATGAAACCACTTGGACGTCGCCGTTTCGTGCTGTGGACACTACTACGGTGGTGGAATTCATGTTTTCTAGCTCAGGCAGTACCGTCGGATGGTGGGCTATGGTCTTTTTAACGAGTAGAGCCACTCCTCTTGCGGGTCGCTGAGGTATGTTTACCCAGCCCATCCTGTACGTGTGGTATCCTGGGAAGTTGATCTCCTTGGCCGGGGTCATCTTGGTTTCCTGCAGTGCCATGACGTCTATATCGTACCTGGTCAGGAGCTCTTCGACTTCAAGTCTCCTTTGTTGCAGGCGGTTTACATTCCAGGCCCCCATCTGCAGAAATTCCGGATGTTGAGGTCATCTTCGGCCTCTGTACCGGCCTTTGAGTGGCGTTGGCTGATTGCCTGGGGTATTTTGGACACCCCTTGTAGCTGGCCGGGTGGGCCCCTTGGCAGTTCGCGCACTTGGCCGGTTCGTCTGCCTTCTTCTTGCATTCTGTCGTCCGGTGTGCCTCGCCGCATTTCACTTGCGCGGTACACCTGGATTGTCCGTGGCGGAAACGCTGGCAGCGGTGGCATTGGGATGCCGCTACCTTGGCTCTTTGTCTCTCTGTCCTTAATACTAGAGAGCAGCACCTTGTGACTTGGAGTATCTTGTCCTGGTCCTGTGTGACTAGGACAAGTACGAGGGGCATCTATTGTTTCGTCCGTCTTGACGTCATCCGTTGCACCGCGGTGGGTGCGAAACCTTGGTCTTGGAGGTCTTCTGCCACCTCTGTACAAGTAACGCCGCTTGGGATCCCCCTGATGACCACACGTAGCTGCCGTTCCTCTGGCAGGGCGTACGTGTGGTAGTCCCTTTTCTCATTAGCGAACATCCTAGTCATCTTGCGATATTCTTCAGATGTCGCGGGCTCGATGGAGATTCCCTCCGCGGTAACTTTAGCTTTGCTAAAGTTTATGCCGGTTTCGGTTAGACGACGGCTCACCGTTGTCCATGTCTCCTTATTTCTCAGCTCTACCGGGGGTATGCGCTGGCTTCATGTTCTTGTTTGAGGGGCCTCGGTCTCCTCTTCCCTGGCGTTTTGTCGGGGGACGCTAGCCTCCTGCTGGGGGCTCTAGATCCCGATCTGCTTCGTCTGGGTGGCTCAGACTCGGGGGGGCACCTAAGGGGCTCTTCAGCCACCTTCTTTGCCGCCTTAGGGGCCTCTTCGTCCGAGTCTGTATTGGTGGCGGGCGGGTTTTTCCTCTTCCGCATTTGCGATTCTCCTCGAATCGCACGCAGCTCTTCGTGCTGGGACTTTTGTTCCCTCTGTATCAGCTCCAACCTCTCGGTGAGCTCGTCGATTTTCTTCCTGAGGGTTTTGTTCTCCTCTGTGAGACGTTTTATCGTCTCTTTGTCATCCCTTGGGGTTGGGGTACCCCCTCGGAAGCTACCGCTCTGGGACGTTACGTCTTCGCTGTAGCCCATGCTACCGTCCTCCACGGTAATGTCGCTGTGGGTGTCCTGCAAGGGAATAACTATAATATTATGGGAAAAAGTTATGATTAATAACAGTAAAAATGGTGTCTCCAAGGGAGGGAGACTTTATTTATCTTTTATAGTACACCGTCTTGAAAAAGACGTGTGTACTTTCTCTTCTTAGAGAAATGTCGACGACACTAACTGTGGGGCTGCCACTTCACTGTGCACTTTCTTGGCTCGGTGGTACGTCTGCGCTCGGTCACCTCTCGATGCACACTGTTGAACGAGGGGCAGCAGATTCCGGACTGGTTTGTCGAAGGACGTACTGTGTTAATCCCCAAGAAGGGAGATCTGTCCGATCCGAGAAACTATAGGCCAATCACATGTCTGAACTCCTGCTACAAGCACGTATCTTGTACGCTAGGACACTACGGCATGTTGATCCGGTCTTTCACCAGATAAATGAGCAACGTGGTGCGAAGAAAGGCAGGCTGCAAGGATAACCTGCTGATAGACCGCTGTATTACACAGGACTCTGTGCAATATAAGCGGAATCTATCGATGGCCTGGATTGACTACCGTAAGGCATTTGACACAGCATCACATGAGCACTTGTTACACTTGCTCCAATGTCTTGCGGTAGCAGCACCACTAGTGAGATGCATAGAACAACTACTGCCGCTCTAGAAAACTCGCTTCACCATAACATCCGGTGCACAGCGGGTTACCACAGAGCAGGTAGCATTCAGGAGAGGAGTATTCCAAGGGGACTCCTTGAGTCCTCTCCTCTTCTGCATCTCACTGTTGCCTTTATCTGTTGAACTCCGCCAAGTCCGGGGATACCAATGCGGTCCACCCAGCAACCGGAGGCATAAGGTCACCCATTTATTCTACATGGATGACCTTAAACTCTACGCCTCCGGGGAGCAGGAACTGCAAAATGCTCTAAGGGTGGTCGAACGGTATACGCTGGCTATTGGAATGGAATTCGGATTGGACAAGTGTGCAGTCGTCCACCTCAAGAGAGGACGATGCGGGGACTTTGCTGAAGAGGCGCAGCTCGCAGACGGAAGCATCTTGCAACATCTAGATGCCGGAGAGGCTTACACATACCTGGGTGTGCAACAACATCACATCCAGGATGTGCAACAAATTAAGGAATCTCTCCGCGGCAAGTACAGAGGCCTACTCCGAAAGATTTGGTCATCCGAACTTTCGGGAAAAAACAAGGTGTCTGCCACTAATATGCTTGCCGTTCCTGTTCTGCTCTACTCCTTTGGAGTAGTGAGATGGACGGTAGATGAGCTGCGTCAGTGAGATAGAGGTACCCGCAAGATGATGAATATCCATAGGAGCATTCATCCAAAATCGTCCGTTCCTCGTGTGTACCTCCCACGTCATCGAGGGGGGGCCGAGGACTCTTGAGTTTGGAGTGCATGCATGGCCGGGTAGTCCTGAGTATAGCATGTAACGTCCTTAGGTGCTCAGACCCTCTCCTGCAATTAGTGAGAAATCATGAAAATGCAGGAGTGGGAGCAGGATTATTCAAGGCAGCAAAGAGAATTGCAGATGAACTCGGTCTCGTATTCGACATCAGGCGAGGAGGCCGACGAGGTGCCGATCCAGAGTCAGTCACTGAGCTTCCGCCAAATCGTCTGAAAGCCCAGATTATAGCCGCTGAACAGGATAATCTGTTTAGACGGCACGTCGATAAATCCATGCACGGTGTATTCTATAAGAACATAGAAACGCTGGGTTTATCGACCAAGCTGACGTTCGCCTTTTTAAGGTCAGCTGGGCTTAAGTCGGAGACCGAGGGATTCATTGTGGCCTGCCAGGATGGTGTTATTAACACCTTGGTCTACCGAAGCCGTGTGATGGGTGTAGAGGTTCCTGATACCAGCTGCAGGACCTGCCATCAGGCGCCGGAATCGCTCATGCATTTACTGTCTGCATGCCCGGTATATGCGATTTCGGCCTACATCCATCGCCATAACGCGGCATTACGAGTGCTTTACTACCATCTACGGCACTCGTACGGGGTAGACCAAACACCAGTGCTGCCTTACGTCCCCGGAGATATTGAGTCCGTTGTCGAGAACGAGAGGTGCAGGATATACTGGAACTACTCGTTCCCGACCGTCAGGCTAATTCAAGCCAATAAGCCTGACATAGTACTCCTCGATCATCAGCAGAAGGCGATATACATCATCGAGTTTTCAGCTCCGGCTGAAACAAACATCGTCTTGAAAGAGGAGGAAAAACGGACTAATTATCGCGATCTCCGGTACGAGCTCCTAGTGCTGTATCCAGGCTACTCGGTCAAGTTGGTAGTCCTTATAATCGGTGTACTTGGAGGTATGAAGCCCGTTGACGACGTACGCAATGAACAAGGACGCTTTGAGTGGACAGATGAACTGAAGGATGAGCTTCTGCATTGTTATGAAAGCAGTGAGCCCGCGCGGAGGGGGTACATGGCGCGGATGCATGCTCTGTGGTGTGAGAGGCTTCCAGAGCATAGCGCCTTCACGCCACAAAATCTGCGTGACTATGTATCCCACCTTCGTAGTAGGGGCTACCTGAGGGCTGCTCCTGGGCCGGTGAATGAGGTGGCCGAAGAGCCGCCGCATTCACCGGTTGAGGACGTGGCTCTCCTCGTTCCGCCAATACCAGAGGGCCTCAGTACCAGAAGGGGGTTACACCGTCTGAAAATCCCCGGGCCACAAGACCTGGCCAGAGTGGACGCTGAACTTCGTACAGCGCTACCAGAAGAGGCTGACATCCGACACATAAATTGTGCCGTGTATGCCGCTGCTCAACGCTCGTCTCAGGTGGAGAGGCGAAATACCTCTTCCCCACAGGAGAGGGCGCAGCGGCGCATACAAAAGATGGAAGCCAAGATCCGGTCGGCGAGGCAACACGCATCCCGTATCCAATGTGTGATGGACTATATGGCGGCCAACAGGCCGTTCACGCCTAAAGTGCGTCGATTAGCCGCCAACTTGAGACGCGTCCATCACACATTCAATGAGGCAGTGCTGCGAACCACCAAACAGCACTGTCTCGACAGGATACGGATGCTAGTGACTTGCAAGAAGTTACTAGTGAGGCGGGTGAGGGGGCTTGCGGAAAATAAACTGTTCCGCGAGAAGCCCTCGCGCCTTTTCCAACCGCCTCCGCGTGTTGTAGACAATCCGCCGACCGCAAATCAGGTGGAGAACTTCTGGAAAACGCTGTACGAGGAGAGGCTTCCACTCAACCGAGATTCTCCTGCCCTTGCACACTTTGAAGCCTTTTGTCAAAGGCTTCAGCAACCACAGGAAGTGTGCGAACCAATAACCCCAGAAGAGGTTCGTAGGGCTCTTGAGGGCTCTAAGAACTTTGTTGTTCCAGTTCCCGATGGGATAAATAACTTTTGGTGGAAAAAGTTATCGAGCACCCACCACCATTTGGCCAGAATTTTTAATTCCTGGTTAAATGGGGAGCAGCCAATCCCTTCTTGGGTTGTTGAGGGGCGGACAGTGCTGATCCCCAAGAACGGAAATTTGTCCAACCCAAAGAATTACAGACCGATAACCTGTCTAAACGCATGTTACAAGGTGTTTACACGCATTTTGTACATGCGGGTACTCCACGCAGTTGAACCGGTTTACGAGCGGATATATGAGCAACGACGGTCGAAGAGAGGTGTCGCTGGCTGCAAGGAGAACTTGTTAATCGACAGATGTGTCACGCAGGACTCCATGCAGTATAAGCGGAACCTCTCTATGGCCTGGATCGACTACCGCAAGGCATTTGACATGACATCGCATGAGCTCATTGTTCACTTGCTCCGATGTCTTGTGGTACCCGGTCCCGTAGTGAGATGTATTGAAGAACTGATGCCACTCTGGAGGACTCGCTTTACCATAACATCGGGTAACGATAGAGTCCAAACAGAGTCGGTAACATTCAGAAGAGGAGTATTTCAGGGAGATTCCCTCAGCCCCCTTCTGTTTTGCATCTCACTACTGCCATTATCCGTCTGGTTCCGGAAAACCCGTGGCTACAACTGCGGTACCCCCGGCTACAGGAGACATAAGGTCACCCATCTATTTTATATGGATGACCTTAAACTTTATGCCTCTGGAGAGAGGGATCTCCAACAGTCCCTTAGTGTGGTACAGAAGTACACGCAGGCTGTCGGTATACAGTTCGGGTTGGACAAATGCGCACTGATCCATCTCAAGAGAGGACGATGCGGTGACTATGGAGAGGACACGCAGCTCGTGGACGGAAGCATCTTACACAATCTAGATGCCGGAGAGTCGTACACTTACTTGGGTGTCGAGCAACGCTCCACCCAAGAAGTGAGTATAGCCAAAAACGCTCTCCGCGGCAAGTATCAGCACCTCCTCCGACAGATCTGGTCTTCAGAACTGTCGGGGAAGAACAAGGTGTCTGCTACAAATATGCTTGCCGTTCCGATCCTTCTCTACTCTTTCGGAGTAGTGAAGTGGACTAGAGAAGAGCTGCGTCAACTCGATGTAGTAACCCGCAAGAAGATGCATCTCAATAGGAGCTTGCATCCTAAATCGTCCGTTCCACGATTATATCTCCCACGACATCGGGGAGGCCGTGGACTCTTGAGCTTGGAGAGTCTCCATAGCAGGATGATTCTGGATGGAGCATGTAAGGTCATCAGGAGTTCGGATCCCCTCCTCTGCATGTTCCGAGACCATGAAAATGCAGAGGTAGGAGCTTTTCTCTTTAAGGCAGCACGGAGAGCAGCCGATGAACTTAGTCTCATCTTCGACGTCGAGCGGGTAAATCCCGACTCTGTCACCGAGTTGGAACCGTTCGACTAAAAGCCCACATTAGAGCTGCAGAACAACACATCCTTCTGCAGCTCCATAAGGATAAGCCATTGCACGGGGTCTTCTATAAAAATATAGAAGACCTCGGCTTATCCGAAAGACTGACCTTCGCCTTCTTAAGGTCAGCTGGGCTGAAGTCTGAGACCGAGGGATTCATAATGGCTTGCCAGGATGGTGTATTTAACACTCTCGTCTATCGATGTCGTGTCATGGGTATGGAGGTCCCTGATGTCAGCTGCAGAGCCTGCCGAAGGGCGCCGGAGACTGTAATGCACTTACTGTCGGCTTTCCCGACATACGCAGTCTCGGCCAATATTCACAGACACGACGCAGCATTACGATACCAACTCAAGACAATGTATGTCATGGAATTCTCAGCTCCCGCTGAGAGCAACATTGTCTTGAAAGAGGAGGAAAAGCGGACAAAATATCGAGATTTGCTCTTCGAACTCCGCAGGCTTTATCCAGGCCATTCTGTTAAAATAGTGGTACTGGAGCCCTCGGCGGAATGAGACAGACGCTGCTTTCAGAACTAAAGATCATACCGGCATGCCGAGATTCGGCAGAGATCTTAGCCGGCAGAATGCAGAAGGCTGCCATCCTCGGATCATTGCGTCTACTCAGGGCACACGATTCTCGGACCAGATAATCACTCACCCCACGGGCGTGGGGAGTGGCTATTGGTATTACCAGCTCCCGTCTGTGAGGGTCGGAGCCACAGAGTAGGGTGACTGGTTTTTTATAAAAAAAAATAAAATTAAAAAAAAAATTATAATAATAATAATATTTATGCATTCCAGTAGACTATGTACATAGTATAGGAAAAGTCAGAGAAAAGAAAATACAGGGACAATAAGTTAACAATTTGTACATTCCACAATATAGCGAACATATGAATCATAAATGACAAACAAACAAATAAAATTAAAATGTTCAATAGTGACAAAGTAATGACCCAAAATAAATATAAAATACAACAAGAAGCACACTATATAGTGTTACATAAAAGTTAAAAATAAAATGTATGAGGTAGGTGTATTAGTAATTAAGATGTTCAAAATATTATAGAAAACATATCTCACAAAACTATTTTCAGTTTTGCCTTAAATGAAAAAGTAAAGGTATAAAACATAAATGACAAGTGAACAAAATAAAATTAAAATGTACAAGGAAGTCAAAGCAAGCTCATTATAATAATAGAAAATAGCAAGAAAGATCATTATGAAATTGTTAAATAAAAAATATGAAATAGGTATATCAGTTATTAAGATACTCAGAAATACTATAAAAAACATTCTCCTGTAAAAATATTTGCAGTTTTTTCTTAAACAGTTTAATACTCTCTAAATCTTTAATATCAGGCATTAACTTGTTATATAATTTAATACCTACATAATTAGGACTTTTTTCCTACAATGACAAGTTATGACCTGGAATTGACAATAAGGATCCCGATCTTGTTTCATAGTTGTGGAAATTACTGTTCAGTGCGAATTCATCTAGATTACTCTTTACATAAATCAATATTTCATAGATAAATATAGAAGGCAGAGTTAGAGGTTTTAACTTTTTAAAAAATGGTGTACATGACATTCTCTGGGATATACCGACCAAAATTCTAAGTGCTCTTTTCTGTATTTTAAAAACTCTGTTTAAATGACTAGATGCGCCCCAAAACAATAAACCATATCGTAAACGTGATACGAATTGAGAATGATAAAATGACAACAAATTTGACTCATTGCTAATATCTTTTAGCTTAAGAAGTGTCAAGGTACACACGGTGTAGTGAACAACTAGTGTGAGACTTGGTGCCTTCCCCAGAATTTAAATCATCCGTATTACTTACCTCTGTGTAGTAATATAGTGTTGTAGCGTAACTATTAACAACCTCATAATCTAATCAACAAGAATAGCAAAAAATTTAATAAATACATTCTGATAAAATAAGGTAAGATAAAATGTTATCAGCCGCCAGCGACTCGAAAGAGCCGCCGGACAAGCCACCTGACCCCGTGGATACACAAATGCTTGACAAAAACTTAACAGATGACGAACGAACAAAACATATCGATCTAGATAATAAATACAATGCACGCGATACAGGTCCATATTTTGTGTACATAGAACATTTAGATAAAAATATAGGCAGACTTTTTCCAATCAGAATTGGTCATTATCTCTTTGAAAATGACTTATTTAAAAATGCTGTGGTAGACATTAAAGCTATAGGGATTAATAGGGTGAAAGTAATTTTAAAAACATATCAATCTGCAAACTTACTAATTAATCACGAAATAATTAAAAAAAATAATTTAATTGCATATATTCCAAAATTTTATACACAGAAAAAAGGTGTCATCCGTATGGTAGATACCTACTTCGACGAAGCTTATATTTTAAATAATATAGAGTCAAGTATTAAAGTCATAGATGTAAAAAGAATGACAAAAAAAACAACCGATCAAGAAGGAAATAGTAGAATTATAAAACGGCAAGTAGTTATTCTGACTTTTTTAGGTTCATCCGTCCCCCAAAGTATAAAAATAAATTTAGTAAATTTTCCCGTCGAAAATTACATTTACCCCGTTGTCCAATGCTTTAAGTGCCTTAGATATGGTCATACAAATAAACAGTGTAAAGGCAACAAAAGGTGTAACATTTGTAGCGAAGAACATGAGGAACAAGTTTGTAGTGCAGAAACGAGATTTTGCATACACTGCAAACTTGAGGGCTATTCTTCCATCGACAAAAAATGCCCTATATATAAAAAGCAATATAATATAAAACAGACCATGTCAACTCAAAATGTGTCCTTCAAAGAAGCTGAATGTCTTGTTAACAATCCATCTTACACAAAAGTTGTTACCAATAATAGATTCGCAATACTTTCTGACTTAAATAATTTCCCCAACTTGCCCTCTACATCTAACCAAAATGTACATACAAATAACATTATCAGGCGACCTAACCGTACTAATATAAATACAACAACTTATAGAAAACGCAAAGCCAAATCCCCTATTAAGGCCGTCCCCCCCCCCCCCACCGCTTAGGGAACAACATAATAGTAAACCAATTATCCCCAACCCGTACCGAGAAGAATTCTTGAAATATAAAGAGTCTCTAGCAGATCAAATCTCATTATTTATAAATAGTCTAATTACTCACTTAATACCCGAAATTCCTAATACTAACATACTTAACGAACTTAATGTCAAAGAATCATTAATAAATCTCTTCACTAATACTTCTGATAATAAAAGTACGGCTTCCGATGGCTGCTACAGCGAAAATTAATAACAATTTAAGCATTATACAATGGAATGCTCGTTCTATTGTATCAAATAAGGCTAGTTTACTAAATTATCTACGTAGAAATCAAACTGATATAATCATATTGTGCGAGACATGGTTGAAACCAGAGTCAAACCTTAAATTCCCTGGTTTTAATTGTACTCGTTTAGATCGAGATAATGGTAAAGGAGGAGTTATACTTATTTCAAAAAAAATTGCTTTTCAAGAAATCAAATTAATTAATAATTTTAATAACAACATTGAAATCTGTGCAGTTAATCTTAAAAATATCAGTGTTAATATTGTATCTATATATAGGCCGCCGCATGTTAATGCTACTCAGAATGATTGGAATAATGTTTTTGCTAAATTTCAGGGGAATACTATTATAGGGGGTGATTTCAATGCCCACCATAACCTATGGGGATCTACTTACAATGATAATAAAGGAAATACACTTGTAGAAGCGCTAGATAATGTAGATCTTGTAGTACTAAACAATGGGGAACCAACAAGAATATCCCGTCCTTTACAACCTCCTTCGATCGTGGATCTAACCTTAGTATCTGCTAATCTTGCTAATAAATGTATATGGAAAACATTATCCGATCCTATGGGATCAGATCACTATCCAATTGCAACTCAATTAACGATTAATTTTGTCTCGGATGAAATAATCCCCACAACAAAGTGGAAGGAATCGGCTGCTGATTGGTCCTTATTCAATGCACAATTGGAAACTGAACTCAGCAAATTCTGAAATGACCTTGATAACACGGAGAAGTTTACATTATTATCAAATGCAATAAATAATGCTGCTACAGTCACCATGCCTGCTAAATAACCTTTCGTTCCTTTAACGTCTCGGCCTATGTGGTGGGATGACGAATGCTCTAGATTATACGATGAGCGAAAATACGCGCTTCATAATTACAAAATAGTTGCAAACTTAGAAAACTATTTGAACTACAAAAACATCGAGGCTAAAAGCAAGCTTGTGTTCAAACAAAAAAGTAGGCAGTGTTGGATGAATTTTTTAAACAACTTAAATAAGCATACCCCCGTCACAAATCTGGTCCTTTATTAAAAAAATAAACAACTCAAATGGGGGTTATCCCAAGACCAACCTAAGTCAAGAATTTATTGAAGAAGTGTTTAACAAACTAGCACCATCATTTGTACCTAACCAATTTCCAACCAGTGAAGTAAATAACAGAGAAGATAATTTTCTAGGTAAAAAAATTTCCTTGTCAGAATTAGCAGGTGCAATTAAAACAACGCAAAATACAGCTCCTGGGAGAGACAATTTTACTTATACAATTATTAAAAACCTTTCTACACATGCACAAGAAATTCTTTTACAAATCTTTAACAATTGGTGGTTGAAGGGAAATTACATTACACAGCTAAAAGAAATTATTATTTGCTTATTTCTAAAACCTAATAAAGTCAGTTCGAATATATCATCGTACAGACCTATTTCCCTCATGTCTTGCCTTACCAAAACTTTCGAAAGAATGATTAAGGCAAGGCTTGAGTGGCACTTAGAATATCATTCGTATTTACCCAGAACTCAATATGGATTTCGACGTGGTCAAGGTACACTGGATGCGGTTGCACAGCTAGTAACTGATGTTCAGTGTACATTTTCGGAAAATAAATATTTGGCTTGCTTCTTCTTGGATCTACAGGGAGCATATGACTCGGTGGTTTTAAATATTCTTAGCGACAAATTATCATCCATGGGTATATGTAGAAAAGTAGCTACAAGTATAGTGGAAATATATACAAATCTGGAGATTTATATTCGCGACCACAATAATGTTTTGCATGGCCCAAGAATTGTATCACAAGGTATCCCACAAGGATCTGTATTAAGCCCTCTATTATTTAATGTTTATACCGCCGATTTTCATAAAGTTTTTGATGATACCATACACGTCACGCAGTATGCAGATGACTTTGCTTTGTATTCTATCCATGGTTCGTATGAAGAATGCTTAAGATCCTTACGATATATAATGTACATCATTAAAACATTTACTACAGAGCACGGCTTCGCAATCTCATCTGAAAAGTCAGCTGTGATGTTTTTCACAAGACACAGATTGAGAACTCCAGACACTGTGAACTTATGTAGCTATAGTATACCTGTAGTCAACGATTATAAATATCTAGGCATTGTACTAGATAAAAAACTTATATGGACCAAGCATATAACGCATATTAAAAATAAATGCGAAAAAGGCATCAATATGCTAAAATGCGTTTCAAAAAATAAATGGGGAGCAGATCCCAAAATATCTTTAATGTTCTACAGGACGTATATTCGCTCTATTTTGGATTACGGATGTACACTGTATGGATCTGCATCCAAGACAAATTTACTAACCTTGGATCAAATACAATTCAAAGCAGTAAGAATATGCATTGGTGCCATGAGGTCTTCCCCATGCCCTGCAATTTTAGTTGAAGCACAGGAACCCCCGTTAAATTTGCGAAGACAATATCTAGCAAACAAGTTTCTAATTAAAATAAGGGAGCTTAATACAAGTATGATAATTAGAAGAATTTGTGCGCTTACATCCGAATGCCTAACAAATAGTTTTTGGTCACTAAAAAATAATCCTCCGCTTGTAGATGCTTTTCTGAAAACAAATCAATATAATAAAAATTTAATTATTACATCTAAATATCCAATATTCGCGAATGAATACGACACTATTTCGTTTAAACCCACTCTCATTTTCCCTATGTATGGTGACTACCCTATAGAAAATCAAAATATCTTGAAGTCCATATTGAGTTATCATAGTAATGAAACAATAATATACACAGATGGGTCAAAAAATGAAAAAGGAACTGGTTATGCTGTTTACACATCAAACACCAATCAAGCTTTTACGTATAGAATTCTCGATCAGAGCTCAATCTTCACCATCAATTTTTAACATCAAAAGTAAACTAAACTCGCTAATTAGGAAAGGTGTTACCATCACATTTATTTGGGCCAAAGGACACTCAGGGATCGACGGTAATGAACGAGTGGATCAATTAGCAAAAGAGGCTATTAACAAAACGGAAATAAACAATATAATTTTAAATTCTGACATTAATAATATATTTAAAATAGGCATAAAAGAAAACTGGCAAAAGATATGGGCAGAATATGTTTGATCTTCGAAAAACCACTATGTACACATTCATCCTTCCTTACCTACGTCAATCCCTTACATATTTGATTATCATGTCCCAAGATATGTATCTACTACCATAACTAGACTGAAGCTAAATCATGGAACTTTTCCGTCACACCTTTATAAATTAGGGATTGTAGAGTCGCCGTGCTGCTCGTGTGACCACGATGCTATAGGCGATTTAAACCATTTAATTTTTGCTTGTGGCAATCACCGGCAAGCTACCGAAAACCTAATTAACCAATTAAAGATTTTAAATGTTCAGTTCCCAATCAATTTAACACATTTACTAAGTGCTAACAATCCACAAATTTTTAACGCAATTATAAGTTTTGTGAAACAGGCTAATTTGAAAATTTGGGAATTAAATAGTATGTCGCTACCTATTATTTTACTAACTACTCTGTGGCAAAGATTTTTCTGATGCCAACCCCCCCCCCCCCCCCCTAAAAAAAATCTTAAGAAGTGCATAACATAAGGATGAAAGTTTACTGCAAAGATTTTCGATATGTATATCCCAATTTAACATGTTGTCTATGTGTAATCCAAGAAATTTAGTGTTTTGTACTTGAGCTATCGACTTATTGCCAATACGTAACCAATGACTTTCATTAATTGTATATGTTCTAGGTGTAAAATATATAAAGACTGTTTTTGAAGTATTAAGACACAATTTATTTTTAGTAAACCAGTTATTAAACATAATAATCATACTTTGCAACTCAGTGACTGCGTCTGTAATAGACGATTCGATGCTCAAATAGATGTTATCGTCAGCGAACATGGTTAGGTTACCTGCACAGTTCCCTATATCCGGGAGATCGTTCACAAATATCAAAAACAACAGAGGCCCTAAAATGAATCCTTGGGGAACACCAATACTACTTTTAGTTTCTTTAGACTGCACGCCATTTATCACTACAACCTGCTTCCTATCATAAAGATAAGAAGTTAACCAATCATATACCCTTCCCCTAAGGCCATAATTCTGAAATTTTTCCTTAAGCAAGTCATGGTTGACTAAGTCAAATGCCTTGCTCAAGTCCATAAATAATCCTATGCATTTTTTATTATCATCTAAAAATGAATATAATTTTTCGATGAACCGTGTTATAGCTGTCTGCGTATTTCTGTTTTTCCGAAAGCCATGTTGCGCGTTATGTAATATATTATTATATGTTAAAAAAATGTACTATTTTGTCGGACACACTTTTTTCCAATACCTTGGAGATGGAACTAAGCAGCGAAATAGGACGATAATTTTCAATATTGGCCTTATCTCCTTTTTTATGCAGCGGAACAATTCGTGCTGTTTTAAATATTTGTGGAAAAATACCTTTTTCAAAGGACAAATTAATAAGAAAAGTCAAAGGATACGTAATGTAGTTCACAGCAACTTTTAAAAGATTAGAGGAAATCATATCTGTCCCAGTTGAATTTGAATTTATTAAATTCATTATTGTGTTAAATACAATGTTTTCAGATACGAGACCTAAGAACATTGTATTATTTGTCTGTTTCAGCGAAAAAGTTGTATTACTTTTAATTTCACCCTGGTCTACACCTATTTTGAATGGAATATCAGTAAAATAATCAACAAATGAGTTCGCTATTATTGTTTGATTAGTTATTCTACGGTTATTTAAAATGATGTGTGATATTTCGGAGGAATTATTATTTCTGTTGATGTTATTATTTATTATTTTCCAAACAGTATTACTTTTGTTGTTGGGTTCCAGGTATAGTCTATCATTGTGCAATTTTTTAGCAGCTATCACGACCTTTTTATAAATATTCTTATACTTTTTATAGTATTCTGCATCATACTGGCTGTTTGATAAACGCATTTTTTTGTGCAATTCTTTCAGCTTTTCTGCCGAAATTTTGATGCCTCTAGTTAACCATATTTTGGATTTAGAATTATTTCGCTTTATTTTCGTAAGTGGAAATGATATGTCTACATAATGTTTTAGCATATTAACAAAAGTTTCGAACCCTACATGAACATCATTAGATTGATAAATTTCGAACCATGACTCTCTACTTAAGTTACTAAGATAAGTAGCATAATTAGCTTAATTATAAATTCTTGAATAAATATTTTTTTCTGTATTCATTTCCAGATTACAATTTAATTTCAGAACTTGCGCAGAATGGTCTGATATACCATTAAAGATTACGTGTGTGGAAAAATTTAAAACATCTTGATGGAAATTGGTACACAAATAATCTATCGCACTAAACGAACGAAAATATGTACATCTTGTAGGGCTGTCAATACAGTTATTAAAACAGTAAGATTGAAAGACATCCTTTAATTCATTTTTATGTACAGAGTTACATAACCAATCAATATTTAAATCACCACAAATGATACTATATTGTTCTTTAGTTTTTTTGGTATGTTCCTTCAGGAATGATGATAATTCTGTCAGAAATAAATTTAATTCTCCTGTTGGTGATCTATATATACCTTTACCTACGATCACTACTGTAAATAGTAAAAAACAAACTACCAACCATCTATGTAAATTGAACTTTACGCACAGTAAACAAAACGCACGGAGCACGGCAAATATACAATGATATCGTTGACAAGTTGGCATAAAAGTCAAATGCGCCTACTTAACTGTCAAACGGTGTTATAATTCGTTAAACAATATTGTTGATATACAAAACCAAGCTTAGTTTTACGAAATAAAAATGTCAAGCGATAGTGGACTGAACGAAAATCAACGGTAGCTGAAAGTTATGTGGACAATTCTATGAATAACAAAACTAACAATTCAACAAAAATAACATCTGCCATAGCAAATAGAGATTCAGCTACTTCAAGTAATAATATAACTGTGTCATATGCATCAAGCAGCAAATCAAACGAGACTCCTTTTGTATTTAATAACTGTACAGTTACCATAAATAATAATAATTCTAATTAATACATATTTCAAATAGTCTACAATAAAATGCTCACTTAAGTACTTTTTTATATTACTTTTAAATATTCGTTGACAATAAAAATATACAAAGTTTGTTTTTTTAATTTTATTAACTGTAATCGTAGGCAAAGTATAGTACATAATTCGAGTTGTAAGGCAATTACGCACTCATGGAATTACGCACGAAGCCGCGTAGCGGCGAGTGCGTAACTTTTCCATTCGTGCGTAATATGCTTCTTACAACTCTCGTTACGTAATATACTATTATACATTAGGCGATTTAGCAGCGTGTTCGAGCGGCAGCCGCAACGACTCACCCGGCTCGTGTCTTTAGATTAGAACCGAGCGACTTAGCCGCCTATCCTTTCATCAGTCGTTCTACTAAACCGCGCTGCTAAATCACCCAGTGTGAAACGGGGCTTAAGCAAACAAATCGAGCAGTCGCCATCCGGCTGTCCCATCAACACACTTGCGCACTCACATTTCCCGATATCGTGGAGTTTGACGGAATTAAATGTAAAGCAGCGACTAACAAATATCCAGTGCATCCCATCCGACAGCACTCTACTGAGGGAGACCTACCTGCCTAGGCCTAATGTTAAGACTGCTGAATATTCCGTCTTGATATTCCGTTGTAATATATTGTTTTGATATACCGTTTTATTATTCTAAACTGATATTCTGATTTTGTATACAGATCTGATATTCCGTCTATGTTATATTGCGTTATAATATACTGTCTCTATATACCGTTAATATTTGAATTGCGTATTCCGTTTATGTTAGATTTTTATACTTAGAATAATTTTCTTGATTTGAAACTATACGGATTTATTATTCCGATTGCATATTCTGCTTATGACAGAATTTTATCCTTAGGATAATTTTTTTCATTTGAAATTATTATTATTTCGATTGATTGTTCCGCCTTGGTTAAAATAATATAATTTTGTACATAACAGAACCTTTTCATAAAATTATATTATATTCAGAATTAAATTTTATTTCTGTGTGTGTGAAAGTCTAATTTCCCTTAGCGATGCACTAGATACCGTTTCTCCACTTGAGTTACACAGCTTCGCATATCAGGCTTGTGGGTCGTGTTGTTACAATATTTAAAACAGGAACTGGCGCCCAAGCAAAATTGTACCGTGCCGAATAACCGGTTCCGAAGTTCGAGAATCAAAGTGACCCTTTTTCTCTTCATCGTCCGCATAGGTGGAGAAAAACACGCCACACGTCATACATTTTACATATATGGAACATTTTTAATTTTGATTTTAGCGAGAGCAAACTGGCCGGTATCATTGATCGACTAACTATAGATTTGTTTTAACAGACATTCCAGCACTATTCTAAACTTCTATTTTGGTTGACAAAACTTATTGAATGTGTCCAAAATATTTTATAGTAGCTAATCACCTTCTGAACTATGTCGGGACAAACCTTATATTTATTATAAACAAGTTGCTGTCGATTTAGTTGTAGTGTACTGTCGGGAGCAGAAAAAAATAGGACAACTTTTTTTTTATGTAAATCTGTCTCTATTTGAATATGTAATGAGTAGACGAAATAAAACAGATATCACTTTTAATTTATCTTCTATTTTAATGCTGTAGTTATTGCTATAGTAAATGATGGATCGTTAATGAGACAAATTACACTGCATTATAACATTAAAAATAATTTGGTGTGTAACATTTTAAGAAAGTGGAGAATATACGGTACGATTAGTAGAAATTCTGGATCAAAGGACAAAGGATATCCTACTTAACAAGAAACTAACTATTAATATTTCGTTATTGCACCATTTCTATTTATAGCTTCTATAAGTCTGTTTGGCATAGAATTAAATAACCTTATACAATAATCATTAGTAATACTATTTTCCCATGCATTATTTACTATTTTCAGTAACTCTTCGGCATTCCGTGGTCTCACATTTCGTTTTTGGATACTTCTTACGAGTAGTCCCCATACTTCTTCCACAGGGTTAAGATCTGGACTATGACTGGGTCAGTTAAGAACATTGATGTTGTTATCTTGAAACCAGTTAGTTATGGTATGAGCAGTATAAACGGAACAATTGTCATTGAAATATGAACTCATTATTAGGAAATAATTGTGACACAGGAGGGAGCATAATATTGTCTAAAATCCTAATATACGTTTCACTATTAAATCGTTCCTCAATATGCCACAAAACACCAGGACCACGTGCCGATAGCCAAGTCCACATATGGATGGAAAATCTATCATTTTTATCATTGTTAGACATATATTTCTTATCGAATCGAGTATTCGGAGGGCGGTAAACACGAATACGACCGCTGTCTGTTGACTAGAAAGTTTTTTCGTCTGTAAGGATTACATTGTTCCAAAAATTTACATCATGCACTAAAAAGTCAAGCGCAACTCCTACTCGAGCTTCTTTATGTTCAGCTTTAAGTAAGTATTTCTGTGTTGCTGCATGACAGCGTAGCTCCGATTCTCTTACTCGCTGGCGACCAGTACTACTCGATCCAGGAAAATTCGTTTCTTCAGCAGCTTGAATAACTGAGTAAAATGGATTTTCTACTAAAGCATTTACCAATAGCAAATCAACTTGTTCAGTTGATATCCTTCGTCGCCCGGATCCAGGATTTCTACTAATCGTACCGTTTATTCTCCACTTTCTTAAAATGTTATACACCGAATTTTTGTCAATATTATAACGCAGGGCAATTTGTCTCATTGACCATCCATCTTCTGCTTTAGCAATAACTCCAGATTTAACTAAATCGCTTGTATGAAGCATATTAGTTTTTTGTACAACACTTGCAATAAATTATGACAACTAACTGACAATGTCACAAAAATTAAAGTTAGATGTACACAATTAGATTTTAGCAAAATACCGTTATAAGACTTGTCCTATTTTTTTTTCTCACGACCGTATTTATTTACATTCGCCTCATAAAATTCGTATTATTGCGCGAAATCAGAATATGTTCAAAACTCCTGTCTAATACAGATAAAGAAAAATTATTTTAAATTTTGCATTGTTAACTTAGATATCTTTATTTTGTCTGTTTTGCAGGTGAATACTTCGTAGTTGGAGTAGACATCGAACAATACGACAACGAGAACCCCACGAAATACCTTCGAGGTCTACTCCGAGACGACATCGACCCGGTAGCTCAAAATGCTTATAGAAGTTATCTTGGTGTGGTACCTTCAAGTCCGGTTGGATTTGAGAACTTTACTATTTTGGTTAACTCCTACATGGAGCGACCTCCATTTAATTTTCCCAATCCACTGACATATTTTGGAGGCGGTAAACGGGTAACTATACAAACATATTTTAGCTATAATTACTAATGGTATATATTTATCGCTTGTTGACTCGACTTGAAGGAATAATAAACAATCATATTGTTAATATATAAAATTTCATTCCACAACGACTATTGAATTGTAAATAAATGTCATTATTATATTCGAGTTGCCGAACAAATATATTGACACATTTTTTATGGAAATGTGATCACTGCATATGGGAAGATTCGCTGCCTGTATCCCACTATGGCCTGGTGTAAATCAAGTTTCAGCCTTGAGTGAGGATTTCATAAACTCGCCTTCGGCTGCATTACATGCTCATGAGTACTATATTTATTCGGTATCAGAGTATAGTAAACAAATTTTTTCAACATACAGGGTTACTGGTAATTCGATACATTCCTTTGGAGATGTGATGGGGCATGATCTAAGGAGTAAATTTAGCCCTAACATATATTATGCAAAGCTCAATAGTTTTTGAGATATTTAATTTTTTTTGTTTTCCTCAAAAAGTAGATCTTAATGTCCTAAAAGTTAATTTCCGAAAAATCTACTTGACATTTTTAATTTTTTTTTTACTGGATTACTTGTCCAATATTATAGATATCCGTTTGGAATGAAAAATATCCGGAAACATTTCGATCATGTGAACATTTAAAATAAAAACTTGTAATAATTTTTTTTTTAAATCAGTTATGAAATTTACCTATCAGGTTTTTCAAAAAAATATTAATCTAGCACGCGTACAAATTATTATAAAAACTTCCTTATTTCAATAGCTATCTAACTAGGTAGAAATGTTTAATGTACCCTTGATAGTTCTAATAAAAAATTAGTAAAGGTAATGCTGGTGGCGGAATTTATTAAACGACTTATCGTTCATTTTCATTTAAGTCCCTTAAGTTTGTTGGTCTTGTTAAATTAGTTATCGAAGATTTTGATTTTGCTCGTAGTTGTTGTTATTAGTTGTTATTATTGTATTTTCTGTGCCATGGCCGGCCGCGTATGCCAACGCAGAATACGCTGATATCTTGTTTGTCTACGGATACTGTGGCGGCAACGCTGCTGAAGCTCGCCGAGAATATGGTCTTTGTTTATGAACCAGATGATGAGGAAGAAATATTGAGGTATTTTGAGAAAGACCCAACTATTTCAACTAATAAAGTCGCAAGACTAACCGGAACGTCACAATGGAAAGTTTGGTCTACGATACGTAAAGTTGGATGTCATCCTTACCACTATACCCCTGTCCAAGGCTTGGAGGAAGATGATCCTGGAAGAAGAGTGGAATTCTGCCGCTTTATGTTAAATTCAGATGCAGAAAGTGCAAATTTTTTAACAAGTATTTTATGGACGGAAGAGTCGAAATTTAACCGCGCGGGTATAACAAATTTCCACAACCTACATTATTGGGCAGAGGAAGGAACATCTCAAGTTAACACGTGAAACTAGTTTCCAAATGAAGTTTTCTATTAATGTGTGGATGGGAGTCATTGGCCACTATTTAATAGGGCTACACTTTCTTCCTCAAAATTTAAACGGGGAAATCTATGAAAATTTTTTAAGAAATGATCTGGCGGTGATTTTAGAAGATGTTCCTCTCGCCGTCAGACAGCGAATGATGTTTCAGAACGACGGTTGTCCAGCACATTATCGGCTGACAGTGCGACAGTTACTTGATCAACGTTTCCCTAACCGTTGGATTGGAAGAGTGGGCCCAATACCTTGGCCAGCGCGAAGCCCTGACTTAACACCCCTTGATTATTACGTATGGGGTCATATGAAGGAGATGGTCTATGCCACACCAGTCAATACTATAGAAAACCATAGACAAAGGATAGTCGATGCTGCCCAACCCATAAGGCATAATCTGACAACCAGAGTAACAAGGACGGAAATAAGAAGACGCTGCCGTGTCTGTATACGGAATAGGGGCTTTCATTTTGAGCAAGACATATAAAAAATAAAGTACAACTTTGAAATTAATGGAGAATTAAACTCTACTTTTAAAATGTTTTTTTACTGTTTATCTAAAAATAAAATTCGTACTACTTGTGTTATTTTTACTAGTATTTTCTTAGAACTATTAAGGGTACATTGAACATTTGTACCTTGTTAGATAGCTATTGAAATAAGGCAGTTTTTATAATAATTTATACGCGTGTTACATTAATATTTTTTTGAAAAAACCTAATAGGTAAATTTCATAGCTGATTTTAAAAAAAACTTTTTAAAATTTTTATTTCAGATGTTCACATGATCGAAATGTTTCCAGATATTTTTCATTCCAAATGGGTATTTATAATATTGGACAAGTAATCCAGTAAAAAAAAATTTAAAAATGTCAAATAGATTTTTCGAAAATTAACTTTTAGGACATTAAGATCTACTTTTTGAGAAAAACAAAAAAAATTAAATATCTCAAAAACTATTGAGCTTTGCATAATATATGTTAGGGCTAAATTTACTTCTTAGATCATGCCCCATCACATCTCCAAAGGAATGTATCGAATTACCAGTAACCCTGTATAGCAAGTTTTTGAACTGCGTAGTTCTTACAAATATGATATATTATTTTATACTCACATAATGTGAGTACGTAAAAAACGTCGCTTGTCACTAACACCTGTCC
Organism: Leptura quadrifasciata; assembly: GCA_963675555.1. NCBI lineage: Eukaryota > Metazoa > Arthropoda > Insecta > Coleoptera > Cerambycidae > Leptura > Leptura quadrifasciata. Next base: position 72,827,903 of record OY776677.1, read on the forward strand.
TATAGCAGCTCTTCCCAGCGCATTCGCCATTAAGTGAAATAACGTGAATGAACTCAAAAATACGATATAGAAAATAGCATGTTATTCAAAACGCCAACAGGGAAAATCGGGAATTTCGGAATGTGACCGGAAATTATCCAAAGGAAACATTTTTTGGTGAGTATGATTTTACTGCGTAAAAATGTAGTATGACGAGTCTTTTAGTGGCAAAATGTAAAAATATTCATGAGTGCATACATAATCGCATTTTAACATCTCCACAATAAAATTGTGAGAGGTTACTAAAATTGGTTCAAAAACGAAAATTGAGATAACATTAAATCTTTACGTTTTGAGGTCCTAGGAACCCAAAAAAGTGGTTTTTGAAAAATATCTGTGTGTGTGTATATGTGTGTATGTGTGTTAGCACGATAGCGCCGAAACTACTGAACGGATTTGAATGAAACTTTGCTTGTGCGTTTCTTTAGTGCCCCAGAAGATATGAAAAGGTTTTGGTTGAGATCGGATTACGTTTAGTGCCATTTTGAGGCAACAAGTTGTTTATTTTATAATTACTTTAAATTTGCAATGGATCCATTGAAAAGCAGTTAAACTTCTGATTTCAGCGATATATCACACTTCCACCCTTTCGATTTGGTTTCCGTGAAAAAAAATTAAAAACAAAGCAAATATGGCATAGATCGCATTTTGCATGACATGATCGATGTGCGTAGCCGTTACGTCGTGAAACTCATCACATCACGTGTCAATTCACGTGTGAGGGTTTCTTCACTGCTCTAGAAGTAGAGCGGATTACGTTTAGTGCCGTTTTTAAATATATATATAGACAAATCGAAGAATTAAACTATAAATATTCCTCTAAAATCTAGTAAAATTACTGAAATGCTAATGTTTCATTAAACAAAGACAGCCGCGAGCGATCGGATTGCAATGAGCAAATTTTGACGATTGTCATTGTCATCGTTTGTCATCCGATAACGTTGATGTCATGTCATGTTAATAAGATTGCGGCATATTTGTAACTTTTAGTGGATTGTCACAAACTTTAAAGATAGATGTAACAATATCAATATCATATGCTTTCTTTATTATAGATTATCACTTTACCAATTTTCATTTTGTTGCTTTACAAATCTGTAGTATTTATGATAACTAGACTTTCTTAGTCGTTCAAGTGATGTTAAAGTTGTTAATATCCTAATAGTATATTATTCAACGAGCGATAATGTAGGTAATAACTCGCATAGATGATTGTAAATTCATTAAGTTGAGGGTTTTTTTAGTGCCCCAGAAGATCTGAAAAGGTTTTGGATTAGATCGGATTACATTTAGTGTCGTTTTGTCACACAATTTAATACTCTTTTCGGCATCAAAAATCCACCGAGTGGGGAGGTTCCAGCCGCTTCCAGTAGCTGCCGATTTTTTTTATGCTACTTCTTGTTTGTTTCTTTTTCAAAAAATGGCTTATGTTGCATATTTTTAAGAAGTGTGATCAAAAATGCTAATTTTTACAATATTCAAGTATTGCATAATTCATTTATCGAATGCTTTTCCGAAATTTCAAAAAATCGGGAAAGTTAAGATATATGCCATTTTAAAGCAATTTAAAGGTATCACGAGTGATTTTCTTCTATAGGGCACAAGAAAGTAAAAGCAAAATTTTTCACTAATTTTTCCGAAACGGAAAATCGTGAAAATTTATACATATACAAATACGCAATATGCACATACTTATAGGTTTTAGTTGAAATATCATATAACTTAGTTTTTACCACTTTCTTTTAATATATGAAATATATTTTAATATAATGAAAACACTAATGAAGAGTAGCAGAAAATATTTTATAATTTAAAATTATTGAAAGGTAAAATTATTATGTACTGGTTATGTAAATTAATTAATCTTTTTTTATAACTGAATAAAAATTATCAATATTAATTTTTTTCTGGTAGATACGATTTTTTGAAATTTAAATTTTTCGTTTTCTTTTAAAAAAAATTGTGAAATTCATAATATGCATATCTTTCTATAGTTTCTTCTTTGGAGTATCAGAGATAAGAGTTGTTAGTTTTGGTTATTTTTTATGTAAAATATAAATTTTGCGAACTCAAATGTAGAGTCCAAATTTGGTAAGGATCCTGTCAATGGTTGCATTAAAATGTTTTGAAGAATCTCTAATTATTGGACATTTATCCATATTTATTATTTATATTTAAAATTTTGACTTTTCTCACAAAGTTAACGGAGAACTACACAAATAAATAGAAGTTTAATATTCTTATATAAACTCTTAAAATTTAACTTTTAGATCGTGTCTTGTAAAACGTGTGCTGTAGTGTACTCGGAAAATTCCGGGGAGCGATAACTTTTTACTGTACATTCGTGAGCATATTACGAACAAGCCGTAAATAGTTATCAACGAAAGAGTGCCGGCTTAATTTTTTATTTAACGAATTAGTTGCAAAATACCAATTTTTTAAAAAAAATTCTTAAAATACAAATTTTTATAAAAAAAAAACTATTAACGCCATTCGATAGAACGGAAAATTTTACATAAAAATGATATCGAAAGTATTATTGTAAAATCACAACTGTAGGCTGTAGAATTTTTTTGGCTCAGGCACGCTATAATAAATTTGCTATAACTTTTTAACTAATCCATGGAATTGTACAATCCAAAATTTAAATGAAAGTAGAGGATGTTAGATATTGGATTCTTATATTTAAACTTGAAAAACATTCTATCAATATGTATGGTATGTATATGAATTTTAACTATAATGAGTTTTTCTACAAAATCCGCTATAGCCATGCCATTTCTAAAATTTTTAAGATAAAGATTTGAACCTTTCACCGCTTACTCTTAAAGTAATGAACAAAAAGATGTATGATGTGAAAAAAATCTTAAAAATTTATTTCTTAATATACAGGACGTGAAAAATTGGAAAATTGGAAAAGGTACAAAATTTTATTTTTTATGCCTAACTTCAATGATCTATTACTTCAGTTTAAAATATGCTATTAAAACTTTAAAGGTGCGTTTTATTAAGCTTGATATGTGTTCTTTAAAATACTTTGAGTCGTTATATCTTAAAAATTTAATTTAGGCTCTCTTTTATAAATGTACAAAATGAATGAAAATTGAATTTATGTAAATTTTTATAATTAAAAAAAATAAATTCCCGTTGTCCCACCTAGCATATATTTATAGAAGAATCTTGAAAGAAGTAAATTCCGTGTAGAAATAATTTTTTTATATATATATATATATATATATATATATATATATATATATATATATATATAAACATATACTTTTCACGAAAAATCGAAAAAAAATACGTTTTACAATAAATTGACGCAATTGTTATGTTTTTAAGATAGTTTTTCTGTTTTAAATAAAAAATATTGTCTCGGTGTATTACCATCACTCGATAAATATATCTAAAAGAGATATATTATAGAAGAAGGTCTGTGCATCTGTAGGCCTGCCGAATGTTGCTGTGTGCGTGTATAGATGGGATAATTGTTAAAAAGTTGGGCCACGTTTTCATAGATTACCTTGCACTGTCAAATATTATAATGTGGTATTTACTTCTTGTTTCGTTTTTATTTTAATATTATTTTGTTTGAATAATTAGAACAGTGACAATAATTGTTGACTGATAGGTGTACATGTCTAAGTAAGTTATGAGTATAAATTACTTTATTAAATTTTAAAATGAGTTTATGTTGACATTTTAGATTACATTCAAATAAAACAATTACGTACTTTATAGTACATATAAATATTTTCTCTGCAATTAACGTCTAAAGGCCCCTCTACGCAATGGACCATCACGATGGGCCATGACGACAGACCATCGTGTAGAGGGCGCAATGGCTTAGGATGGCCTATGGCTGATGCTTGATGGCTGATCATCGTCGACGATGGCCTCTGTATCGGTTTTTGAACACACATCAAAGGTCCAGGGCCATCCTCGACTACCGCTATATTCTTTTTCAGTGATTTCAAAAACCCCTAGAATTTCAATTTGAATATAATTGCTTTAAAATTAATTGTGTTATTACAATACACACATTTTACATTTTGTTTATACAATTAATAAACAATTAGCGGGCAAATATAACAGTATAACTTTTTAGTTTAAAGTATTTCAAGTGTCTATCAAAAAGTTTCACGGAAATTCAATTATTCCGAAATATAGCGCATTTCTGAGCTAATTTGACTCCACTATGAATTGAACTAACAGTTTCTTGTAATATATGTAATATTTAGTTGTCTATATAAACCCGCAATTGTAAGGAATCTGTTGCAGGTATAGGCATGGTGTTATACACTTTGTTGTGTAGCGTGTTGCATATACTTAAGCTCTCTATTTCAGTAATTCTTAAGCTAGGAAACCAATAACTTTTAATTAGTTTATAGGTAGATTCCTATAACCGACTGACGATCGGTAACACAGACTATTTCTTCACAATAGTTTTTGGCTTAGGTGTTGTCTTCCGGTAGTCTGTCACTTTTCACGTGTAATTCGCTCGAACGCTTGGCAATTTATTAAGTGGTATTTTTACGTGCTCGTTGCGATTTTTGAAACAAGTAATTTCACCATTTTGGGATATTTTCGCAACGTTACTTTTCGATTTTCAATTTATGTTTGGACGAGTGCATATTTTTATGGTATTGGAAATCGATTGTCTTCATTGGAAGGATCTATACGTAAAAGCCATTTTTGCCAAATTTACACGAGGCCAAGGACATCCAAGGTCAACAACATTTTTCTAAGAAAACCCTCCGAAACGAGGTAATTATTTTATTTTTATATTCAAACTAGCAAAATATCACTTGTAGTAAATTGTTCAATGGTAAAAATTTATTTTTAGGGTTTTATTTTCACCTACGGTTTCGTCTAGGAATTCGTAGTTTTTTTCATACGATTTTTTTTTGTCTCCCCTGATACGAACGAATAACTTTTTTTTCCACTGGTCTACACGTACTTATGTTACTTCTCCTTGCTGGACTGGAATTTCTCTTTTTGTGGAGAGCCATCCATTTTTTTGGGTTAATTGATAGGCTGGAATTTGCCCATTCCTGAAAATTGAGCCGAAGCTGAAGCCCTGCTGCCTGCAAGTTGTATCCTTCTTGTACCATATATATATTGATTTTTTTTTAAATATATTGTATATTTTGCTTTTAAAAAAAATTTCACCACTGCTAATTTTGCTAAACATTTTATGAAAATATTCTGTCAACTAATTAAAACATCTATGATATTTGTTGGGGGGTTTAAGCACTTACATAAGACGCGTATACCCAGTTAGATACATATTTTTTTTGTGTGTTAATTTGTCTGTCATACCATACTCTACGTTATTGTACTGTTGAATGTTATAAAGTTACTTCGTTTATTGTTATTAAAAGATAAAACTGAATTTGAATTTTTCATTATCGTCTCGCTAAGTAATTTATTTAGTAAATTTAAGGTTACATTGTACTTGAGCTGGTATTTAGAGAGAAAAAAAATTTACTTGGCGCCCTGATACATCATAGTAATTTAGAACCCCGACCATCTCCACTGTTAGTCGGCCGGCAAATACCGTTAGTCAACAGACGACGACCAACTAGTTACGTCAAATTGTAGTTTTGAAATTTGACGTAGCAGTTTTTTTACGTATAGATCCTTCCAATGAAGACAATCGATTTCCAATACCATAAAAATATGCACTCGTCCAAACATAAATGGAAAATCGAAAAGTAACGTTGCGAAAATATCCCAAAATGGTGAAATTACTTGTTTCAAAAATCGCAACGAGCACGTAAAAATACCACTTAATAAATTGCCAAGCGTTCGAGCGAATTACACGTGAAAAGTGACAGACTACCGGAAGACAAAACCTAAACCAAAAACTATTGCGAAGAAATAGTCTGTGTTACCGATCGTCAGTCGGTTATAGGAATCTACCTATAAACTAATTAAAAGTTATTGGTTTCCTAGCTTAAGAATTACAGAAATAGAGAGCTTAAGTATATGCAACACGCTACACAACAAAGTGTATAACGCCATGCCTATACCTGCAACAGATTCCTTACAATTGCGGGTATAGACAACTAAATAATAAATATTACGCGAGACGACGGATAACACGAATTCGTTAGACATTAAATGTAAGAGATAAAGTAATGATTTAGAGATTATTTTTAAATAATGTATAATGTAACATTCTATATATTTAGAAATCAAAATAACTCTTAACTTGACTATATTTTATGATTAACAAATAACGAATATAAAAGTACTTATATTTTTGTTTTTATGGCTGTAATCTCGTGGTTGCCAGATTACATTATTCAAGCAATGTACTTGATATAGGCAGTGTAGTGTGCCTACTGATAATAGAAATAATGACAAAAGCATCTATCGTAGCCATAGAGTATTGCCCTACCTATCTTCAATACATGAAGCATTGAGAGAGAATGAAGCAATGAGTACAGACTATCAGTGCCGCTGATAGCGTTACTAGAGGCAGCCAAATCTTCCATCGACCATTAACTCGCCTTTATAGGAGGAAGAGATTTGAAAGACACTGAGTATAAGTATTGCTGCACTAAAAATGAACGCATGATGAGGACTAGAGCATTCGGAGATAAAATACCCTCCCAACCAGAAAGCAATGAAATCAAGATACTTCACCTTCTCTACTTGGATCGTAAGATCACTCCAAGAAGCGCCGACAGCTAAGCATTCAGAAAGAAGAACCGTAGTGATATAAAAAGGAACTCCATCGGTTGCCGTATTAGTGGTTTAATGCCTACGCTTTAGGCTTGAGACTAGGATCCCCTGGGTTAGTTTTCTGGCTAGATTATGGATGTTTAATGGCGCTTTTAATGTGTTACCGAGTTGGTAATAAAACGGAGTTTTGTGAGACAACACTGCTAGTCGCTGTAGCACTCCCGAGTTCGAGTCTCAGCTACAGCAGATAGTAATGTCGCAGGGAATGGTCGTTGTGTAATTGTCTATGTGTATGTGTCCTGATTGAGTGGTGGAATAATTAACGCTAATCTGCGCCAGAATAATAATCTAAATAATACGATTCAAATTAAATATATATATAAAAATTAAAAAAACATTGACATCGCCACCTTAAGCAAAACATGGGTTGCTCGTGAAAACTCCCTAACTATTGTTTAGAAGGGGCATTAACCCAACGCTAGAAGACTACATGGTGTGGGTTTTACAACCAAAATAGTCAACCAAGTGCCGCAAGGAGAAAAAAATCCGTAATAATTAATTACGATTTACAGAATGTGTAAAAATTAACGATTTACTCTCAATTTCATCAAGTTTCTGTTCGATGCCCTGCCAAATGGAAATAAAAGTGAATTTATATGTTACAAATGAATAAATCCAATGTAGTGCAGTCAGTAGGGCGGTTTGCCCTGCAAAAGGTAGAGCAGTAACAATTTTTAATATGTTGCTAAGGACTGGGCCGTGATAAAAATCCAAGTTTTCGACCTTAGGGGGAACCGCTCGCGGCGCCATCTTGATTAAAAGGTACAAATAATTCGTTTTCTGAAAATAACTCCGAAGCGGTTGATCCAACGAAGAAAATGTCTTGAACAAGTTAAAGAAGACACAATTTCTCACATTTTTTGTATAAAGTTTTTTTTGTCAGTCTAATATATAACGAGTTACAGCGACGGGAAGATCATTTTTCCCGAAAAATTGGAAAACCCCATTTTTGTGATTTATCAATTATTTCTCTCTATTTATTACATTAGTTACATTAATTTTGTAAGTTCAATAAGTATGTCCACACCACATTGAGGGAAAGTAAATAGCGCGTTTTTTTTTATTGTGGTATCCCGATAGGCCTAATCCACAGCTTCGCGATCTTAGATGTAAATGACGCTTCAGCCAAGCAATTACATTATTAGTGTTTTAAATTTTTTGATTGTCCTGGTCGGTTGATGTCCTCAATGTCATCATCATCGGCGCTTCTGAGAATCCGTTGCTCTTCCATTGATAAATCTTCATCACCTTCCTCCTCACTGTCGATACGATCCTTTGGTACATTTTCGCAAAACTGATCACTGCAGAAGCCAAACACAACAGAGTACTTCAACCCCGCTTTACTGCAACCACTTGCCCCGCCGCATCGTTTTATACAAGTGCATGAAATGAATTTTAATAAGTTCTCGGGTGCTGGTTGCTCTGTCATTGTGAGTGGAGCGAGCCCATTGCTGCCACGTTTTCAGCCCCAGTTTTCTGGATTTTTTTGGATTCCATACCATTTTTGGACTTGGTGGTACGTCACTGTAATTTGAAATAAATATCGCTGTATGTATTGTAGGGTAGAAAACGCATTAAAAATAACTGTAATTCGTTCTTACTAAATTTACCGTTTTGGGAAACATATTCATCTTCGCGCCTCTGTAACTCGTTACATATTAAACTTATAAAAAAATATATATATTTTATCTTTTTTAACTTCGTTACAGACATTTTCGTCGTTGAATCAACCGCTGCGGAGTTATTTTCAAAAAACTAATTGGTTGTACCTTTTATTCAAAATGGCGGCTCGAGCGGTCGCCCCCAAGGTCGAAAACTTGGATTTTTTTATCACGGCCCAGTTCTTGACAACATATTAAAAAATTGTTACTACTCCACCTTTTGTAAGGCAAAGGCCTTTTTTGGCCCCTACTGGCTAGATTAATGATCATGGGTTCATTTTTAAGATGCGATTTTACAACGAACTGCTTTGTTGCAATATAAATGCCATTTTATATAACGGGGTTTTATTTCCAAACGTTATTTAAATTCTGCTATATAAACATACCATTTACCATGCATCTTCCACCCTAAATGGACTTTTATTTGTACGCTTATATAATAATTGCAATATCAAAATCTTTATGAATTAATGATTTGAACCTCCGTGACCTACTACCCCTATTGTATTTACCACGTTCGCTTTTGTTTAAGATCAGGGCAGAAGCAGCATATCTGTACGATGCCGTCCATCTTTATGCCAAAGCTTTGATGAAAGTAATGGATAGTGGAGGCGATCCAACAAATGGCACGGCTATTATTGATTCTATGAAGGAAATGCATTATAAAAGTGCAATGGGGTGAGTAACATTACGTTGACAATTTTGATTAGTGGATAGTATATTTCTTTACAAAATTTATGTTTAGCAAGATTTCAAACACTTAAATATAAGTAGATATAGGTAGTTTAGAAAATATTAATTTTGCAGTTAAAAGTGTAATATTAATTTTTAGTATGATTCCCATAGTGTTTTTAGAAAGTTGACGTATCTATAGATATGAATGTACTACTTACCAATACAAAATTTAAGAACACATTAGAGTAAATCTCGAAACAATCTACCATATCTCAAGGAATTTCTTAAGGAATGGAAATAATTACTTCAGCGGTATTGCACAATGCCTTTGAAATTTGAACAAGCGAACGCTCTATGTTTTCAGAAGGACATCTCGAGCAAATGATATAATTAACATATCGTGTGGTAATGTGGGTTTACCCCCCCCCCCCCCCAACAAACTGCCCGTGTATATTACAAGTTAATTTTCTATTTTCTATGTGGTTTCCCCGCACCCCCTGGCATCCATCATGTATTTGACTATATACATTACGATGAGCAACATAACCTTTGCTTAAACCAAACTGGAAGACAATAACAAAAAGGGCTTTACCGGTATCATAGTCCTCTGCACCTTCTGACCAGTTTACTTTTTATACAGATTAAAAATTCATGAAATCCTGTAAAGCTTATTTTTACCCTTATTTATTTTATTTTAACCGACTAAAATTTCTCATATTAATGAACATTGATGGTATAGAGTAAATATAACAAAAATTGCTTTACTGTTACCATAACAAAATACATATTAGAAATTTAGGAAATCGTATAGTAATGTTTACCTTATTCATTTTAACAGACTAAGTTTTTTTTCTATTTTTCCTATTAATATACACTGATTGATGGTAAGGAACAAAATATTACCGATTAGAAATTTCTAAAATCGTGTAGAACTTATTTTAAACTTGGATTATTGTGAAATTCATTTTTTAAATTTATAATAATAGACAAAAGCAAAATATTACAGGTTGTAAATTGTTGAAATCCTGTACAATTATTGTTTCAACTTTGTTTTCATAACAATACAACAAAAGTCTGAAGCTGGACTCCGCAATTGGAAACTAACACGGAACTTATTGGATAAAACCTTTATTTTCCAAACGTAGGTAAATAAATATAACAATAATAATAATAAATAAACACCACAGACATTAGACAACCCCAATTCCAGAAGCCAGGGGTTTGTGCTGAAGGGGGGTTATACATTGAAAAAATGCGGACACACAACCATTTCCTCCAACAGCGTCAGTGCTGGAGCCGAGATTCGAACCCGGTGGAGCGATATCCGTGTGACTAATCACAATTGTCACCTCGCGCCTTAACCAACGCGGCCATCATCCAGACTAAATAATTGATTACTATACAAAAATATATTTATTTACTATTTATTAATTACGATATCCAACAGAAACAGTGTCTAATTACAGGATGAAGAGAGCAAAATTACAATCCAAATGCATTGAAATTCAAGAACATATAAAATATGATGATATGTATTCTGTTTTATATATAGTAAAATTGACATTTTTTCGTCGAGGATGTACTTGACTGATGAACGAAGCGTGTCCAGCAAGAACAGCCGAGAAACAAAAATGCAGGGTATATAAAATGACCCTGGTCTTATGTTGTTTAATAAATAGGACATTTTTTTTGAATTTTTATCAGACAACCATATTTCACCATCAAAGGGCTCATTTTCAGACATATGCCTATAAGAATTTTTTTTCATATTACGATAAGTACTATCATTGTTCAAAGTTAGAGATAGGACAAGGAGGCATTTCGTGGCTTCTGTTTTTTATTATTTATACTACTGACTTGTTTAGTGAGGTTAACTATTGTAAGATACAAGAATATGCAGACGACACATCTTTATTGTAGTTTTGATATTAATGATGTACAATCAATCAATCAATCAATTTATTATTTCTTTATTTTTCTGATCTGGGTTAAGGCGCGAGGTGGCAATCGTGATTAATCACACGGACATCGCACCACCGGGTTCGAATCCTGGTTCCGACACTAGCACTGTTGGAAGAAAATGGTTGTATGTCCGCATTTTTTCAATGTGTAACCCCCTTCCGCACAAGCCCTGGCTTCTGGAATTGGGGGTTGTCTAATTTCTGTGATGTTATTTGTTAAACAAAATTTACAAATTAAATGTTAACACACCTAGTAACTTACAAAACATAATAGACTATAATAACTATAACTATATAATACTTTACTATAATACTAGACATAATTGTAAAATATTTTCCTAGTAATTTATAGTTGAGAGGGAATTTCGCCTAAGATACAGAATGTAATTTGTGTGTGAATTTCCCTCCTCAAAAAACACTAGTAAAATGGCAAGTGAAAAAAAATTATAGTAATCCCTTCAGAAAGTATTCAAGTTCAACATGTTTATTTTATAATTTTAAGAGAAAAAAACAAAACAAGCCATTATGAATCCCTCGGTCTCGGACTTCACCGGACCTTAAAAAGGCGAAGGTCAGCTTTTCGGATAAGCCGAGGTCTCCTATATTTTTATATAAGACTCCGTGCAATGGATTATCCTTATGGAGCTGCAGAAGGATGTTGTGTTCTGCAGCTCTAATGTGGGCTTTTAGTCGAACTGGTTCCAACTCGGTGACAGAGTCGGGGTTTACTCGCTCGACGGCGAAGATGAGTCCAAGTTCATCGGCTGCTCTCCGTGCTGCCGTAAAGAGAAAAGCTCCTACTAGTCGAGGTCAGGATTCGGGATTTTTTGGGGTTTTTGCTTTTTTTGGCAGAACGCCAATATAAAGATTCGCCTCGTTTTCGAGGTCGAAAATAGTAGCCGAGGGCAATATTTCAAGAAAGAAGAGTTCAAGGAAAGAAATTTCAGGCTTTTGAAAATTTCCCTACATTCATTCAACCCCTACTCATCCCAGGTACATCAAAGGAAATGTGAATCGGCAATAAAGTTCGGAGAGAAATGCCAAGATATTAATACCTACCAAGAAAACACAAATACTGAGCAACCACTTTGTGAACCATTATTCGATGAAGCGACAAATTTTCAGGATACCAGCCCAGACAAGAAGAAAACTTAGTATATATTAATGCGCAAATCGATACACATTTACCCTATATTTACATACCGGAATTTCAAGCAAATTTTCTGATTGATACTGGTTCAGCAAAAAGCCTCATGAAACCGGAATTAGTCATGAAATATTTCAAGAATAATATCAAACCAGAAATTTTTTAATCCAAACTGCCCATTTATGTACATACAGGAAGTATTATGGCCAGTTTACCAATTCAATTCAAAAAGTCTTTATTTCTTATTTTAATATAAACAAGTACCTCTCCCCAGAACTCACTACGGGTCCGACCGTAACCACCGCGCCAATGTGGTGGTAGATTGCAGGGCTGGGCGGAGTGGGACTGGTTCGGCTAAAAAGAAAATTAAAACAACTAAACCTAGGCTCCTTCCGTCGCAGACGGATTATAAAAGGTGTTAAAATTAGGAACATCTTTAAGGAACAAACTTAACAAAACTGAATAAAAACTACATACTAAATTAAAACACTCGCGCACTGATCACTTTTAATTTCGTATCTGACGCTAGCACCTCAATTTGAACGAGGCGCCTTCCGTGCATGGCTGGCCTAAACTTTGATTTTTTTAAAATTTGCGTTGTATCTGTTTGGATTTTCTAAAAAATTGTGAAGCGAAATGAATTTAGAGACAAAAATGTACAAAAAGAAAACAAGAAAAAACAAACGCGACAAAAGGTTACAAACAGAAAGGAAGAGGGGGACAGGAAAGATTTAAAGATACAAAAGGTAAGAAAAATATCAGTAAAGGTGGATAGGGTAAGCGGAAGTTATAGTTGTTGAAGTTTGGCTACAGGGGTTGCCTGAAAATCGGTAACGTCTGGAACTGTAAAGGGTGTTTAATCCGAAATGGGGCATTATGCTCTAATTTGTGTTATGTGTCTTGTTAGCGGACTATCGCCCGGCTTGAAGGAGTAGAAGTTTTGGGAGATCTGCTATCGGGGTTATGTCGTTGCAACGTGCGTATAGGTCTCTGAGGGAGGTGTACCTTCCAGAATTTGAAATGAGGCGCATAAATTTGTGCTCGAGCACGTTTAGTTTTTTCATTGTCGTGGCCGGTATGCTGCACCACACCGGCGCCGCGTATGTGGGTGTTAAACATCAGTCGTTGGTCCAGTCTAAGCCCCAAGAATTTCACGCATCTTTTAGTTGGAATTTTGTTTCCCCTGATCGAAATCGGTGTTATGATTTTATTCTCTGTAAACCGACACCGCGTGAACACTAGCGCCTCGGACTTCTCAGCGTTCACCCGAATCTTCCACTGGTCGTAATAAGCCGTCGCACGAGCCATGTGCGCCTTCAGCAGCATATTCGCTGCTTGGGCGTTGTATGAATATGACACAGCCATGTACTCACATGGCTGTGTCATCGGCGTACTTGGCTGGCCAGTTTACCGAAAACGTTGAAGTATTCAACACCATATAAATTCTACCTATTCAACTTTAATAATAAATTTTTAGGATTACTAGGCATGGACCTATTACGATAAATTAGAGCACAAATTAATACATATAAAAACTTATTAACTACGAGGAGAGCTACAATTCCATTAATGTTAATTTGCACTGAAACTGAACAGGAGGAAAATGCAAAAGTAATTTCACCTAGAATAGAGGTAATGTCAAATTACCGGTAGAAGAAACAAACTTAAAACAGGGACTAGTTTCGCAACACAAATTCCAAAACGAATTCCACCATCAATAGTCACCATAGAAAATAATCAATAAAAAAACAATTAAGAAAAACCGCAACATTTCAATCTGGACAAACCAATTAAGGTACAAGATTTTATGGAAATAAACAACATTAACATGGACACTCCTGAAACATACGATAACTCACAAATAGATATGAAATTTAGAAAAAAACAAACAAACCATACGAATCCAGAGGAAAAAGAAAAAATACAACAACTTTGTCTGAAATATAGAGACATATTTTACCACGAAGATATTCCACTTAATTCACAAGTAAAATTAAACATCATATTAAAACCAAAGACAACAACCCGATTTACACAAAAAGCTATCGCTACCCCAAGTACACAGAGAAGAAGTTAGAAAACAATTGGACAAGATGCTGAAAGATGACTTCATGCAACATAGTATATCACCCTGGTCATCGCCTATATGGGTTGTCTCCAAGAAACAAGATGCAAGTGAAAAAGCAAAACGGAGAATAAACCTGACGGCTCAATGAAAAAACTATTGATAACAAATATCCTATTCTAAATAGAGACGACTTATTAAGTAAACAACGGAACAGCACTTATTTTACAACTTTAGACTTAGCCAACGGGTTCTATTAAATAATAAATGGCTCCAGATGATATAGAAAAAACTGCCGTTTCAACTCTGAATGGACACTATGAGTTTAAAAGGATACCCTTTGGACTAAAGAATGCACCAGCGACTTTCCAATCTGTAATGGACTACATATTTAGAGGATTTCAGAATGAGATATGCTTAGTCTACATGGATGACATTGTCGTTTTTTCTTCATCTTTGGACGAACATATTTTACGTTTAGACAAAATATTTGAAATAAGACTTAGGGATGCGAACCTAAAGATTCAATTGGATAAATCTGAATTTGTGGGACACGAAGCCGAATACTTACTTAGGTTACGTTATCACACCAGACGGAGTACATCCCAATCCCGACAAAGTACGAGCGATTACGAAATTTCCAATACCAATCACTACGAAAGAAATCAAACAGGTTCTTGGCCTCGTGGGCTACTACAGGAAATTTATTAAAGATTTTGCACATTTAACCAAACCATTGACGAAATGCTTAGAGAAAAATTGAAAAATAATTCATGATAAAAATTTTGTTGAAGCTTTTGAAAAATGCAAAGAAATTTTTAGAAATGCGCCCATATTACAGCACCCGGACTTCAGCAAAACATTCATAGTAACTACGAATGAATTCATCAGATATTGCGCTTGGCGCGGTGCTCTCGCAAATGAAATGAGGAAATAATGTATCCATCTGCTATGCTTCAAAAACTTTAAACGAGATGGAGAGAAAATACAGTACCTGCAAAAAACAGATAATGAGTATTATATTCGCAACAAAATATTTTAGTCCGTACATGTTTGGTAGAAAGAACAGACCACAAGCCCTTACAGTGGCTGATGAACCTTAAAGAATGTAATTCTCGACTAACCCGCTGGAAACTACGATTAGAAGAATTTGATTACGAAATTGTACATAGGGAAGGAAAACACAATTTAAACGCAGAGGCCCCATCAAGGATAAAAATCTACCCCCTAGAACATCGCCGCCACTGCTGGAACCTCAAGAGATACCCCAACACCCAGTGAAATAAGTGATATTCTGCGAAGTGTAAACGACCAACCATATCGAGTAGACGCCGATTTAGAAATACCCGGGATTGACAGAAATACCCGATATCGAAAATGTAACTATACATTCCCAGGAAGATAATATGCCTAGTATACCCCTAGCAGAAAACGCCATAGAAACAAAAAACAAACAAATATGGTTTAACACAACCAATGACCCGAGCGAGTATATCAAAAAAATTGTACAATTTGACAAGAAAAAGGTCTATCTGACCTTAATTGCAAACGATCACTTACAAATACAAAGCTATTTAAAAGAATATCTAGCACCAAAAGAAACATACTATGATAATAATAGTACAGATGAGTTCTACCCACATTATGCCAAGCTTATTTAAGTATTTTTATGAGCTATAAATCGAAGTTAATTAGATGTATGGGTCAGAAAACATATACAGGCTGTCCATTTTATCAGGGCCCTCTAGAATATCTCACTTAATATCGGTCGTACAAAAAAAAAATATTTTTACGAAAATTGTGCCGATTTATACAACCTACATAATGGTTTAAAGACATTTGAAATACATGGCCTACTTTAAGACTTATGACGGAAAATATCGAAAATGCGGAAAACGTCTAGGCCAAATATCTCCGTTATTTGAAGAGATACGAAAAAAATTCTAAGGCGAAAATTTTAGTGTGTTTCAACGAGGTTTTATCTAATGTTTTTCAAAACCGCTGTATTTTGAGATTTACTCTTCAGACTGTTAAAAAAAATTAATCACACTTTACACCCCCAGATCAAACGGAGCCATAGAAAGACTTCGCTCAACCCTAATCGAGCAGTACAGAGTAGCCAAATTAGCAAGCCCAAATGAGACCCATCGTCAGAATAAAACAATGTATAATTTCCTGCAATAACACCATACATTCCGCAACGAATTTTACACCACAAGAATTACTGCTAGGACAAACTAACGCAGCCAACCCTTATTCTATAAATGTTCAGCATAGGAAGGAAGTCAAAATAAATTATCGCATATGAGTTCAAATCAAATTTCAATACTGGAAAATACCATTAAAACGTTGAATAAATACTGGAAAATAATGGGCTAATTATAAAAAGCAGAATAATACAAATTTAGGCACATATGGAAAAACAAGCTATCTACGCGACTGAAAATAGAGCCATATCATTGTTACATACTACACACAGCCAACTAATCCTTGCCACGAACGAAATTATAAGAGCCTTAGAAGAAATAGAAACATCAATCACCTTCGCTAGAATAGGATTAATGCATCCCGCTATAATCGATCCAGATGACCTGAAATATGAACTACAAAAAATAACAGAACTAATTGATTAACCGTATAAACTGCCATTCCCCATGAACAATTTGACTTCATTCGAAAAAATCATGGAAATTAAAGCCTATCAGAAGGACAACGTAATAAAATTTATCATTCCTATCACCCAGAACGAGATATATAATGTTTTTCATTTATGGGCTTTACCCACGGTAATATCTGATAACAACTTCAATCTTAAAATCCCCAAATCCAAATTCCTAGTTCTATCCGAGCAATCACACATTATTTTGCGAACCTGTATAGAAATAAGTAACGATAATTATTTTTGTAAACTATCAAAATTACATAAAGTAAATAACAAAATTTGTGAAATTATACCCAAAGAACAAAATTTAAATTGTAGTCAAAATAAAATAAAACTTATTCAGTCTAAAGTACAAGAAATTGACAAAGACCAGTACATAATTCTCCTAGGGGAAATGTGTTAAAAATAAACTGTAACAATCACTTGCAAACAAAAGACGTTCTTGGAACTTATATTATCTCGCTTTCATCAGATCATAAAATATACAAAACTAATTCAAAAATTAATCAAATTAGCAGCTTTTTGCCATACATACAAAACAATGTTGGCAAGTTATTTTTCAAAAATAAATCATTAGAAATCACACATATTAATTTAGATGATATCAACAAGCTAAACGATGAATTAAATTTAAAAAACAACTTGTAAAAAACATAGAAACTGAAGAGATGTCAAACTTTGATTTTAAAACTCTTATTATTTATCTTGTGATTGTTCTGATAATAATTTATGTTATGTTCCCTAGACTGAAATTATTGTATTTGAAAATGACTTCAAGTAAGAACCAAGTCTTTTACGGCCATCAACGTAACTCACGGCACAGTTTACATGCCAGAGGTCAGCCCGTTCTGGTAGTGCTGCACGAAATTCTTCATCCACTCTGACCAGGACTTGTGGCCCGGGGGTTTTTATGTGATGTAATCCCCGTCTGCTACTGAGGCCCTCTGGTGTTGGTGGAATGACCAGAATTACGTCTTCAACCGGTGAAAGCAGCAGCCCTTCGGCCACCTCATTCACCGGTCCAGGAGGAGCCTTCATGTAGCCCCTACTACGAAGGTGGGATACATAGTTACGCAGATTTTATGGCGTAAAGGCGCTATGCTCTGGAAGCCTCTCACATCACAGAGCATGCATCCGCAACATGTATCCCCTCCGTGCGGGCTCACTGCTTTCATAGCAATGCAGAACTACATCTCTCAGTTCATCTGCCCTCTCAAAGCGTCATTATTCATTGCGTGCTGGAACCAAAGTTTAGGGCCTGTGGGTGGTTATCACAGCAGGCCCACGACCGACACCAAAGGGGAAAACGATTTCCCCTCCCGGGTGCACTAGAGCTGCAGTAGGAGTAAGTGGTAGCGCTACTCACCAAAGGCTTGATAGATGCAAGTCAGCCCCTCCTGTTTTTTTTTTATAAAAAACCAGTCACCCTACTCTGTGGCTCCGATCCTCACAGAGGGGAGCTGATAATAAATACCAGTAGCCACTCCCCACGCTCGTGGGGTGAGTGACTACCGGGTCCGTGAATCGTGTGCCCTGAGTAGACGCAATGAACTGAAGATGACAGCCTTCTGCATCCTGCCGGCTAAGATTTCTCCATCTTGAGTTGGTGGTCGAGAAGTTCTGTCAGACTTGTTGGCTTGTTTTTGCCTGACGGTGGGAAACGAGTAGTTCCAATAAATTAGACACTTCTCATTCCCCACAACGGACTCAATATCCCCCTGAGCGTAAGGCAGCACTGGTGTTTCGTCTATCCCATACGAGTGCCTTAGATGATAATAAAGTGCTCGTAATGCTGCGCCGTGTCTGTGAATATAGACCGAGACTGCGTATGTCGGACAAGCCTACAGTAAGTACAATTACAGTCTCCGGCGCCCTGCGGCAGGCCCTGCTGACATCAGGGACCTCCATACCCATGACACGACGTCGATAGACGAGGGTGTTAAATACACCAACCTGGCAAGCCATTATCAATCCCTCGGTCTCGGACTTCAGCCGAGCTGACCTTAAAAAGGCGAAGGTCAGCCTTTCGGATAAGCCGAGGTCTTCTATATTTTTATAGAAAACTCCGTGCAATGGCTTAACCTTATGGAGCTGCAGAAGGATGTTGTATTCTGCAGCTCTAATGTGGGCTTTTAGTCGAACGGGTTCCAACTCGGTGATAGAGTCGGGGTTTACCCGCTCGACGTCGAAGATGAGACCAAGTTCATCGGCTGCTCTCCGTGCGCCTTAAAGAGAAAACTCCTACTGCATTTTCATGGTCTCGGATCATGCAGAGGAGGGGATCCGAACTCCTGATGACCTTACATGCTCCATCCAGGACCATCCTGCTATGGAGTCTCTCCAAGCTCAAGAGTCTGCGGCCTCCCCGATGTCGTGGGAGATATAACCGTGGAACGGACGATTTAGGATGCAAGCTCCTATTGAGATGCATCTTCTTGCGGGTTACTACATCGAGTTGACGCAGCTCTTTTCTAGTCATTTCACTACTCCGAAAGAGTGGAGTTGATCGGAACGGCAAGCATATTCGTAGCAGGCACCTTGTTCTTCCCCGACAGTTCTTAGGACCAGATCTGTCGGAGTAGGTGCTGAACTTGCCACGAAGAGCGTTTTTCACTACACTCACTTCTCCTGCATCTAGATGGTGTAAGATGCTTCCGTCCACGAGCTGCGCGTCCTCTTCGTAGTCACGGCATCGTCCTCTCTTGAGATGGATCAGTGCGCATTTGTCCAAGCCGAGCTGCATACCGACAGCTTGCGTGTACTCCTCTGCCATCCTAAGGGACTGTTGGAGATCCCTCTCTCCAGAGGCATAAAGTTTAAGATCATTCATATAAAATAGATGAGTGACCTTATGCCTCCTGTCGCCGGGGACCGCAGTTGTAGCCACGGTTTTCCCGGAGCGAGACAGATAATGGCAGCGGTGAGATGCAAAACAGAAGGGGCCTGAGGGAATTTCCCTGAAATACTCCTCTTCCGAATGTTACCGACTCTGTTTGGACTCTATCGTTACCCGATGTTATGGTAAAGCGAGTCTTCCAGAGCGGCATCAGTTCTTCAATACATCTCACTACGGGATCGGTTACCACAAGACATCGGAACAAGTGAACAATGAGCCAATGCCTTGCGATAGTCGATCCATGCCATAGAGAGGTTCCGCTTATACTGCATGGAGTCCTGCGTGACACATCTGTCGATCAGCAGGTTCTCCTTGCAGCCAGCGACACCTCTCTTCGGCCGTCATTGCTCATATATCCGTTCGCAAACCGGTTCAACTGCGTGGAACACCCGCATGTACAAAATGCGTGTTTGACAAGAAATATATCCTAGTTTGTAAATGGGGAATTCAGTTTGACGGAAAGTCAAATTTAAAAGCCTTTTTGGAACGTGTCAAGGAAGTGGCGGCCGCTAGGAATGTGACTGAATGGCAATTATTTGAATCAAGTATTGATTTACTTACTGACAATGCCAAACACCTTGTAACATGCGTTTAGACAGGTTATCGGTCTGTAGTTCTTTGTGTTGAACAAATTTCCGTTCTTGGGGATCAGCACTGTCCGCCCGTCAACAACCCAAGAAGGAATTTGCTGCTCCCCATTCAACCAGAAATTAAAAATTATGGCAGTACATAGATTGCCTACGCTGAGTTTGGTATTAAATAAGACGGTGAGTCTCTTTCTATATTTCTCTCGGAATGCTTCTTTAAGTTCGATATGATCGATCCTTTGATTTTGGGGCATTCCCAGGTATAGGTACACTTCCTCCGTCGCCAGTTGTGCGATGTTGTAAATTGTTGGTTGTTTTTCATTTTCGACTACTCCTTTCTTTATATGAATCATCGCACATTTATGAAGCCCAAAGGACATCTTAATATCTTCACTGAAAGATTTGGCAATGTTTAGTAGTTGATGGGTTTTTGTCTGAGTTTCTCCATACACTTTCAAATCGTCCATATACAATAAGTGTGACAGCCTCATTCGGCTTGCTTTACTGATCTTGCATTCATAATCTGTCCTACCTAAAAGAGCAGACAATGGATTCAGGGCAAGACAAAACCACATCGGAAAGAGTGAATTGCCCTGAAAAAATATATAAATTGATTAAATTGACAATTGAAATGCTTCCATACGAGTGCCTTAGATGATAATAAAGTACTCGTAATGCTGCGTCGTGTCTGTGAATATAGGCGGAGAGTGCGTATGTCGGGCAAGCAAGTGCATTACAGTCACCGGCACCCTGCGGCAGGCCCTGCAGCCGACATCAGGGACCTCCATGCCTATGACACGACGTCGATAGACGAGGGTGTTAAATACACCATCCTGGCAAGCCATTATGAATCCCTCGGTCTTGGACTTCAGCCCAGCTGACCTTAAAAAGGCGAAGGTCAGCCTTTCGAATAAGCCGAGGTGTTCTATATTTTTATAGAAGACTCGTGCAATGGGTTATCCTTATGGATCTGCAGAAGGATGTTGTATTTTGCAGCTCTAATGTGGGCTTTTAGTTGAACGTGTTCCAAGTCGGTGACAGAGTCGGGGTTTATCCGCTCGACGTCGAAGATGAGATCAAGTTCATCGGCTGCCTCCGTGCGGCCTTAAAGAGAAAAGCTTCTACCTCTGCATTTTCATAGTCTCGGACCATGCAGGGGAGGGGATCCGAACTTCTGATGACCTTACATGCTCCATCCAAAACCATCCTGCTATGGAGACTCTTCAAGCTCAACAGTCCACGGCTTCCCCGATGTCGTGGGAGATATAACCGTGAAATGGACGATTTAGGATGCAAGCTCCTATTGAGATGCATCTTCTTGCGGGTTACTACATCGAGTTGACGCAGCTCTTCTCTTGTCCATTTCACTACTCCGAAAGAGTAGAGAAGAATCGGAACGGCAAGTATATTTGTAGCAGACACCTTGTTCTTCCCTGACAGTTCTGAAGATCGGATCTGTCGGAGTAGGTGCTGATACTTGCCGCGGAGAACGTTTTTCACTACACTCACTTCTTGGGTGGAGCATCTAGATGGTGTAAGATGCTTCCGTTCACGAGCTGCGCATCCTTTCCATAGTCACCGCATCGTCCTCTCTTGAGATGGATCAGTGCGCATTTGTTCAACCCGAACTGCATATGGACAGCCTGCGTGCACTCCTGTACCATCCTAAGGGACCGTTGGAGATCCCTCTCTTCAGAGGCATAAAGTTTAAAGTCATCCATATAAAATAGATGGGTGACCTTATGTGTACACACCTTGTAACATACGTTTAGACAGGTTATAGGTCTGTAGTTCTTTGGGTTGGACAAAACTCCGTTCTTGGGTATCAGCACTGTCCGCCCCTCAACAAGCCAAGAAGGAATTTGCTGCTCCCCATTCAGCCAGGAATTAAAAATTCTGGCCAAATGTTGGTGGGTGCTCGATAACCTCTTCCACACTGAGAAAAAAATTTAGTAGTGGCAAGTGAAAATTTAATTATAGTAGCTAAAAAGTTGCATACTATATGGGACAGGTAAACGGGTTAATTGTGGTAGGTGAATGAAGATTTCTAAAACTGATGACTTGCCACAGGTGAACAATTTTAATTGGAAATAGTTCGACTAATTTAGTGGTGATAAGTGAAGTTTATTGCTGGAGTCACTAAACTATGTTTTAGTGGCAATAAACTTTTCAGCTAGGGTAATTAAATTATTTTCCTAGATAAGTAGCAATAACTGAGCATTGCAGCCACTATGATTAAACTGTTGACTTATCCTTATTAATCTGTTTGCATATCACTATATTTCATGAAATTTCTTGCGTAAAATTTGAGAAAATATTAAGTGAACTTAAATCTAATGCCATGGGGTCTGATGGTATTAATGTTAAATTAATTTTATACACAATTCCTTATTTAAGTAAATATATAACTTATATTATAAATAAATGTCTATTAGAGGGAACCTTTCCTTCGGTTTAGAAAGAAGCTAATGTCATTCCTGCAGCTAAAAAAAAACAGTCCCGTGTGTATTAGCGATTTTCGACCTATTAGTTTGTTACCAGTCTTATCAAAAGTTTTAGAAAAGGTGGTGTATGAGCAAGTTAACGAATATTTAAATAATAACTCGATTTTACCAGTGTCGCAGTCTGAGTTTCGTTCCCGTCATAGCACGGCCACAGCTTTATTAAAAGTATCGGACGACATATTTACATCTTGTGATAATAATAATAACTGTTGCTTGATACTGCTCGATTATAGTAAAGCTTTTGACACTTTAGATCACGCTACCCTGTGTGCGAAATTAAAATACTATGGTTTCGGTGTTACGGCAATTTCTTTCTTTAATAGCTATCTTAGTAATCGTCGTCAAAAAGTAGTATTAAATAACGATATTTCTGACATAGTCAACATTAGAAAGGGTGTGCCACAGGGTAGTGTACTTGGGCCTTTATTTTTTTCTATTTATACAGCAGATCTTAACAAGCGCCTCCAATTCTGTTCATCCCATCAGTATGCAGATGATACTCAGTTATACTTTTCTTTCACATTGTCTGACTTACACGCCGCGGTAGCGAATATTAATTTTGACTTGGACAGGATATCTAGGTTTTCAGCTGACCATGGCTTGATATTAAATAAGGCTAAAACGGAATTACTGGTATTTGGCAAACATAAAACTAAAATTGTCAGTCGTCCCGATTTTAAAATAGTTTTAAACAACCGAAATTTGATGCCAGTTGACTTTTGTAAGAACCTTGGTGTTTGGTTTGACACGGATTTAAGATTTGGAAAACATGTCAGCACTTTGATACGAAATTCTTTTTGTAAACTGAAACGTCTCTATAAGCACAAAGACATTCTTAGTACAGAAGTGAAGTTGAAATTAACCGATTCGTTAATTTTAACGTCTATTTCTTATTGTGACACCCTGTACTGGCCAGCTATCTTAAATCGTGATAAAGTATGCCTCCAGAGGATACAAAATGCTTGTATCAGATTTTCATATAACTTGCGTAAATTTGATCATATTACTTATCATTTCCGTCAGTCCAAATGGTTAAACCTTTCTGAGCGTTTTGACTGCCATATGGCGTGTTTAATTTTTAAAATGATCAAATATATGACACCTAGCTACTTAGTTGCTAAGTTAAAAAAAGGCACTGACACTCATCAGCGTTCTACGCGTTACTGTACCCAATTTACTGTTCCTAAGCATAACTCTGCCCTGTTTCAACGTTCCTTTTCTTTCTCCGTCGCAAAATTGTATAACTCTATTCCCCAGAATATAAAGTCCCTTATCAATATATCTGCATTCAGAAAACAGATCACAGATTTTATCATGAATAAGCGTGATATTTGAGCACATATATAATGTTTCTTCGCCGCCTGTATTGTGCTACATTGTACTCTAGTTAATTTACTTACAAGGGTGGTTATATGGAAGAGCACTAACGTGAATATCGCCACCCTTCTTCTTCAAATTTTGTTTTTATGTGTAATTTATTAGAAAACAATAAAGACATATTATTTTTTAAGATTTTTTTTTTACAAAAAACCAGTCACCCTACTCTGTGGCTCCGATCCTCACAGAGGGGAGCTGGTAATACCAATAGCCACTCCCCACGCCCGTGGGGTGAGTGACTACCGGGTCCGCGAATCGTGTGCCCTGAATAGACGTAATGAACCGAGGATGACAGCCTTCTGCATTCTGCCGGCTAAGATCTCTGCCGAATCTCGGCATGCCGGTATAATCTTTAGTTCTGAAAGCAGCGTCTGTCTCATTCCACCGAGGGCTCCTATAATCAGTACCACTATTTTAACAGAATGGCCTGGATAAAGCCTGCGGAGTTCGAAGAGCAAATCTCGATATTTTGTCCGTTTTTCCTCCTTTTTCAAGACAATGTTGCTCTCAGCGGGAGCTGAGAATTCCACGACATACATTGTCTTGAGTTGGTGGTCGAGGAGTACTATGTCAGGCTTGTTGGCTTGTATTTGCCTGACGGTGGGAAACGAGTAGTTCCAATAAATTAGGCACTTCTCATTCCCCACAACGGACTCAATATTCCCCGGAACGTAAGGCAGCACTGGTGTTTCGTCTATCCCATACGAGTACCTTAGATGATAGTAAAGCACTCGTAATGCTGCGTTGTGTCTATGAATATAGGCCGAGACTGCGTATGTCGGGCAAGCCGACAGTAAGTGCATTACAGTCTCCGGCGCCCTGCGGCAGGCCCTGAAGCTGACATCAGGGACCTCCATACCCATGACACGACGTCGATAGACGAGCGTGTTAAATACACCATCCTGGCAAGCCATTATGAATCCCTCGGTCTCAGACTTCAGCCCAGCTGACCTTAAGAAGGCGAAGGTCAGCCTTTCGGATAAGCCGAGGTCTTCTATATTTTTATAGAAGATCCCGTGCAATGGCTTATCCTTATGGAGCTGCAGAAGGATGTTGTGTTCTGCAGCTCTAATGTGGGCTTTTAGTCGAACGGGTTCCAACTCGGTGACAGAGTCGGGGTTTACCCGCTCGACGTCGAAGATGAGACCAAGTTCATCGGCTGCCCTCCGTGCTGCCTTAAAGAGAAAAGCTCCTACCTCTGCATTTTCATGGTCTCGGACCATGCAGAGGAGGGGATCCGAACTCCTGATGACCTTACATGCTCCCTCCAGAACCATCCTGCTATGGAAACTCTCCAAGCTCAAGAGTCCACGGCCTCCCCGATGTCGTGGGAGATATAATCGTGGAACGGACGATTTAGGATGCAAGCTCCTATTGAGATGCATCTTCTTGCGGGTTACTACATCGAGTTGACGCAGCTCTTCTCTAGTCCACTTCACTACTCCGAAAGAGTAGAGAAGGATCGGAACGGCAAGCATATTTGTAGCAGACACCTTGTTCTTCCCCGACAGTTCTGAAGACCAGATCTGTCGGAGTAGGTGCTGATACTTGCCGCGGAGAGCGTTTTTCACTACACTCACTTCTTGGGTGGAGCGTTGCTCGACACCCAAGTAATGTACGACTCTCCGGCATCTAGATGGTGTAAGATGCTTCCGTCCACGAGCTGCGCGTCCTCTCCATAGTCACCGCATCGTCCTCTCTTGAGATGGATCAGTGCGCATTTGTTCAACCCGAACTGCCTACCGACAGCCTGCGTATACTCCTGTACCACCCTAAGGGACTGTTGGAGATCCCTCTCTCCAGAGGCATAAAGTTTAAGGTCATCCATATAAAATAGATGGGTGACCTTATGCCTCCTGTCGCCGGGGGTACCGCAGTTGTAGCCACGGGTTTTCCGGAGCGAGACGGATAATGGCAGTAGTGAGATGCAAAACAGAAGGGGGCTGAGGGAATCTCCCTGAAATACTCCTCTTCTGAATGTTACCGACTCTGTTTGGACTCTATCGTTACCCGATGTTATGGTAAAGCGAGTCCTCCAGAGCGGCATCAGTTCTTCAATACATCTCACTACGGGACCGGGTACCACAAGACATCGGAGCAAGTGAACAATGAGCTCATGCGATGTCATGTCGAATGCCTTGCGGTAGTCGATCCAGGCCATAGAGAGGTTCCGCTTATACTGCATGGAGTCCTGCGTGACACATCTGTCAATCAACAGGTTCTCCTTGTAGCCAGCGACACCTCTCTTCGACCCTCGTTGCTCATATATCCGTTCGTAAACCGGTTGAACTGCGTGGAGCACCCGCATGTACAAAATGCGTGTAAACACCTTGTAACATGCGTTTAGACAGGTTATCGGTCTGTAATTCTTTGGGTTGGACAAATCTCCGTTCTTGGGGATCAGCACTGTCCGCCCCTCAACAACCCAAGAAGGGATTTGCTGCTCCCCATTTAACCAGGAATTAAATATTCTGGCCAAATGGTGGTGGGTGCTCGATAACTTTTTCCATCAAAAGTTATTTATCCCATCGGGACCTGGAGCAGCAAAGTTCTTAGAGCCATCAAGAGCCCTACGAACCTCTTCTGGGGTTATTGGTTCGCACACTTCCTGTGGTTGCTGAAGCCTTTGACAAAAGGCTTCAAAGTGTGCAAGGGCAGGAGAATCTCGGTTGAGTGGAAGCCTCTCCTCGTACAGCGTTTTCCAGAAGTTCTTCACCTGATCTGCAGTCGGCGGATTGTCTACAACACGCGGAGGCGGTTGGAAAAGGCGCGAGGGCTTCTCGCGGAACAGTTTATTTTCCGCAAGCCCCCTCGCCCGCCTCACTAATGACTTTTTGCAAGTCACTAGCATCCATATCCTGTCGAGACAGTGCTGTTTGGTGGTTCGCAGCACTGCCTCATTGAGTGTGTGATGGACGCGTCTTAAGTTGGCGGCTAATTGACGCACTTTAGGCGTGAACGGCCTGTTGGCCGCCATATAGTCCATCACACATTGGATACGGGATGCGTGTTGCCTCGCCGACTGGATCTTGGCTTCCATCTTTTGTATGCGCCGCTGCGCTCTCTCCTGTGGGGAAGAGGTGTTTCGCCTCTCCACCTGAGACGAGCGTTGAGCAGCGGCATACACGGCACAATTTATGTGCCAGATGTCAGCCTCTTCTGGTAGCGCTGTACGAAGTTCAGCGTCCACTCTGGCCAGGTCTTGTGGCCCGGGGGTTTTCAGACGGTGTAACCCCCTTCTGGTACTGAGGCCCTCTGGTATTGGCGGAACGAGGAGAGCCACGTCTTCAACCGGTGAATGTGGCGGCTCTTCGGCCACCTCATTCACCGGCCCAGGAGCAGCCCTCACGTAGCCCCTACTACGAAGATGAGATACATAGTCACGCAGATTTTGTGGCGTGAAGGCGCTATGCTCTGGTAGCCTCTCACACCACAGAGCATGCATCCGCGCCATGTACCCCCTCCGCGCGGGCTCACTGCTTTCATAACAATGCAGAAGCTCATCCCTCAGTTCATCTGTCCACTCAAAGCGTCCTTGTTCATTGCGTACGTCGTCAACGGGCGGTCTATCCGGTTGGGCCCCACCACCTTGCCGTTGACCCCTATCCGAACGGGGTCGATCGTGGGGGCCCAGTCTTCGGCCTGCCGGAACCAAAGGTTAGAGCCTGGGGGTGGTTAGCCCAGCAGGCCCACGACCGACACCAGAGGGGAAGATGGGTGACCTTATGCCTCCTGTCGCCGGGGGTACCACAGTTGTAACCGCGGGTTTTCCGGAGCGAGACGGATAATGGCAGTAGCGAGATGCAAAACAAAAGGAGGCTGAGGGAATCTCCCTGAAATACTCCCCTTTTGAACATTACCGGCTCTGTTTGGACTCTATCATTACCAGATGTTATGGTAAAGCGAGTCCTCCAAAGCGGCATCAGATCTTCAATGCATCTCACTACGGGACCGGCGACCGCAAGACATCGGAGCAAGTGTGCAATAAGCTCATGAGATGTCATGTCAAATGCCTTGCGGTAATCGATCCAGGCCATGGAGAGATTCCGCTTATACTGCACGGAGTCCTGCGTGACACATCTGTCAATCAACAGGTTCTCCTTGCAGCCAGCGACATCTCTCTTCGACCCTCGTTGCTCATATATCCGTTCGTAAACTGGGTTAACTGCTTGGAGTACCCGCATGTACAAGATGCGTGTGAACACCTTGTAACATGCGTTTAAACAGGTTATCGGCCTATAGTTCTTTGGGTTGGACAAATCTCCGTTCTTGGGGATCAGCACTGTCCGCCCCTCAACAACCCAAGAAGGAATTTGCTGCTCCCCATTTAGCCAAGAATTAAAAATTCTGGCCAAATGGTGGTGGGTACTGGTTAACTTTTTCCACCAAAAGTTATTAATCCCATCTGGACCTGGAGCAGCAAAATTCTTAGAGCCTTCAAGAGCTCTTCGAACCTCTTCTGGGGTTATTGGTTGGCACACCTCCTGTTGTAGATGAAGCCTTTGGCAAAAGGCTTCAAAGTGTGCCAGGGCCGGAGAGTCTCTGTTGAGCGGAAGCCTCTGTTCGTACAACGTTTTCCAGAAAGTTTCCACCTGATCGACGGTCGGTGGATTGTCGGCAACACGCTGAGGCGGTTCGAATAGGCGCGAAGGCTTTTAGCGAAAAAGGTTATTTTCCGCCAGCCCCCTCGCCCGCCTCACTAGTGACTTTTTGCAAGCCACTAGCATCCGTATCCTATCGAGGCAGTGCTGTTTGGTGGTTTGTAGCACTGCCCCGTTGAGTGTGTGATGGGCGCGTCTTAAATTGGCGGCTATACGTCGAACTTTAGGCGTGAAAGGCCTATTGGCCGCCATGTAGTCCATCACACATTGGACACGGGATGCGTGTTGTCTCGCCGACCGGATTTTGGCCTCCATCTTTTGTATGCGCCGCTGCGCTCTCTCCTGTGGGGAAGAGGTATCTCGCCTCTCCACCTGAGACGAGCGTTGAGCAGCGGCATACACGGCACAATTTATGTGCCAGATGTCAGCCTCTTCCGGTAGCGCTGTACGAAGTTCAGCGTCCACTCTGGCCAGGTCTTGTGGCCCGGGGGTTTTCAGATGGTGTAACCCCCTTCTGGTACTGAGGACCTCTGGTATTGGCGGAACGAGGACAGCTACGTCCTCAACCGGTGAATGTGGCGGCTCTTTTACCACCTCATTCACCGGTCCAGGAGCAGCCCTCACGTAGCCCCTACTACGAAGGTGGAATACATAGTCACGCAGATTTTGTGGCGTGAAGGCGCTATGCTCTGGAAGCCTCTCACACCACAGAGCATGCATCCGCGCCATGTACCCCCTTCGCGCGGGCTCACTGCTTTCATAACACTGCAGAAGCTCATCCCTCAGTTCATCCGTCCACTCAAAGCGTCCATGAACATTGCGTAAGTCGTCAACGGGCGGTCTATCCGGTTGGGCCCCACCACCTTGCCCTTGACCCCTATCCGAACGGGGTCGATTATTATTATCATTATTTTTTTGCGGTTTCCCGATACCGGACAGGACTTCCGTGGCCTCCGACACCACACGGAAATCGCGCCGGCGATTAAAATCACAGCCACTCCCCACACCTGTGGGGTCAGTGGCTGTAAACACCCGAATCGTGTGCCCTAAGTAGACGAAGGGACCCCAGGATAACTGCTTTCTGCATTTGGCCTGCTAGCCATTCGGCAGATTTCTGACAGGCCGGTATGGTCTTCAATTGCGAGAGCAGCGTGGGCTTCATACCTCCGAGTACACCGATTATGAGGACGACCATCTTGACTGAGTAGCCTGGGTACAGCACTAGGAGCTCGTACCGGAGATCACGATATTTAGTCCGTTTTTCCTCCTCTTTCAAGGCGATGTTTGTTTCAGCGGGTGCCGAAAACTCGATGACGTACATCGCCTTGGTTTGGTGGTCGAGGAGTACTATGTCAGGCTTGTTGGCTTGAATTAGCCTGACGGTCGGGAACGAGTAGTTCCAGTATATCCTGCACCTCTCGTTCTCGACAACGGACTCAATATCTCCGGGGACGTAAGGCAGCACTGGTGTTTGGTCTACCCCGTACGAGTGCCGTAGATAGTAATAGAGCACTCGTAATGCCGCGTTATGGCGGTGGATGTAGGCCGAAATCGCGTATACTGGGCATGCAGACAATAAATGCATGAGCGATTCCGGCGCCTGACGGCAGGTCCTGCAGCTGACATCAGGAACCCCTACACCCATCACACGGCTTCGGTAGACCAAGGTATTAATAACACCATCTTGGCAGGCCACAATGAATCCCTCGGTCTCCGACTTAAGCCCAGCTGACTTCAAAAAGGCAAATGTCAGCATAGTCGATAAACCCAGTGTTTCTATGTTCTTATAGAAAACACCGTGCAGGGATTTATCGACATGCTGCCTAAGCAAATTTGCCTGCTCGGCAGTTTTAATCTGGGCTTTCAGACGATTTGGCGGAAGCTCAGTGAGTGATTATTATTATTATTATTAAATACTACGCCTGTCTTAATTTAAGTATTCACTTGCAAATACTAAAGTATTCTAATTAAAAATAAGAGGCAAATATACAGTTTACTTACCTTCGTTGAACTAATTCACTTGTGACTAGTGAAAAACTACCTAGAATACGTAATTCAGTCACTTGGTGATGATACCATTATGCGACTTATCTTTGAAGCCCCAGCAAGGGGCAAATTGTTTTAAATGAAAGCTCGTTTACCAAAGCAGTTGTCTTGGTGACTGAGCCTCTATTTAAAACAATTTGCTGAGACTTCAATGACATCTCACATCGTATCGTTACTGCGGCATAATATGCTGAATATGTGCAATTGGCCTAAAATCCAGCTGTTAATGCAAGATTTGACGATATCCCATATTTTAACTTCTGGGAAATGAGCCAATATAGATTTTGGCTGTAAAATATTTATTTTATCATTTAACTTTGAAAAATACATGTGTATTTCTTACGTTCTAAATTTAAAGAAAAATTAAAAAGGTCACAGACTTTTTAATAAAAGTTGCAGATAATTTTACTAGGCGTTTAGGAAACATTACTTTGCATATTTAAAATTGAGGTTAGTAAAAAATATTTTGTCTCGAATTCGATTTGGGTCTTATTTTCCAAACTGAAGATACGGTACATCTTAAAAACTTTTTTAAGGGATACAGGAAAAAGAACTCAATATATATGTATAATAGATTTATTAAATAAATTAATCGGCATCATCATGGCGGCCAAAGACAGCACAGCAAATAAGTAAACGCAAGAGAAAATATAAATACAATAATAATTATCTACCTTCAAATCTGTACATAGTTTGATAAATCCCACTCATTTAATAATTTGTGAAAATCCATTTTATAGGTATATTAAATATTCAAACTAAGGCACAAAGCACACACACCATACACCCAGCGTATTACACAAACAGCTAATGGCGGGGCAGGTCGGATTTAATTGGCAAATTCATTTGCAGCAGGTAACCGTTCGCTTGTCATAAAACAAGAGTGCAATTGTGGTAGATATATCTTCACTTACCGGAGTAAATTTTTTTCAGAAATATTAGTTTAATAACAATAGGTGACTGTTTTGCTATATCAAGCGTATTAACAACTCATTGCAAGTGAACTTCAAAATCTGGCGTACTAATTTATTAACGATAGAAAAATTGTTCATTTGTTCGTTCAGAAATCTCTATTTACTTGCCATTATTGTTAGAGATACCAGTAGCAGGCAAAAAAGTACTTGTACTAATTAAACTTTTTTCAGCAACATAGTTTAATTGGACGAGTTTTCTCAGTGCACCAAAAGTTATTTATCCCATCGGGACCTGGAGCAGCAAAGTTCTTAGAGCCCTCAAGAGCCCTACGAACCTCTTCTGGGGTTATTGGTCGCACACTTCCTGTGGTTGCTGAAGCCTTTGACAAAAGGCTTCAAAGTGCGCAAGGGCAGGAGAATCTCGGCTGAGTGGAAGCCTCTCCACGTACAGCGTTTTATTATTACTATTATTCAAGTTCAAGTGGGACAAAATCATCCGGAGGTAAAATACCCTCCCGATCGGATCTCCGGGGGAGGGTGCCCACAGGGACACCTCATCGAATGTCGAAAAAACACCGACAAGTTAAATCCAACAAAACTAATTCTTTCACCTACGGCGCTTGGAATGTTCGTACTTTGAACGACAGCACTCGCACCGATCGGCCTGAAAGAAGAACTGCTCTAATAGATAGAGAACTTCACCGACTCAATGTTGACGTTGCAGCTCTCAGCGAAACTCGATTTTTGGAGGAAGGCTCTCTCACAGAAAAGTACTACACATTCTATTGGAAAGGTCTTCCCACCAATTCAAGAAGACAACATGGAGTAGGATTTGCCGTTCGGAATCAACTTGTATCCAACTTAACACAAGTACCACAAGGCCTATCCGAGCGTCTAATGCTGCTACGCTATGAGCTATCAGATGGCAACGCGGTAAATCTAATAAGCGCCTACGCTCCCACTCTGGATGCAAGTCACGAAACCAAGGAAAGCTTCTATCAACAGCTGGAAGAAACCCTCTGTAGAATACCTAAAACGGAACGACTCGTTATTCTTGGCGATTTTAACGCTAGAGTAGGGAGAGATGCAGAC
Source organism: Leptura quadrifasciata (assembly GCA_963675555.1). Lineage (NCBI taxonomy): Eukaryota > Metazoa > Arthropoda > Insecta > Coleoptera > Cerambycidae > Leptura > Leptura quadrifasciata. Next base: position 72,860,883 of record OY776677.1, read on the forward strand.
ACCTGGCCAGGCATCATAGGCAAGAACGGTTTGGGCAACATGAACGCTAACGGTCAACTACTCCTAACTAAATGCGCCGAACATGATCTAGTTATAACAAACACCATTTTCCGACAAAAGGATAAATTTAAAGGCACCTGGCGTCACCCCAGATCAGGTCACTGGCATCTACTGGACTATGTTATCGTACGTAGGAAGCATCTCAAGGACGTCCAAATTACAAAGGCGCGCATTGATAGCGAATGTTGGACCGATCATCGTCCTGTTGTCTCTAAAATGAAAATTGTTATGAGACCCAAACACCGAAGAACTCAAGTAAAACGTAGACTCCGTCTCTGTATTAGTAAATTGCGTGACCAACAAACCGTCGAACAGCTAAAGCAAAAAGTTCAAGAGAATTTGAGTGCTCTAGAAGAAACCAATTCTGTAGATGTCGCTGCTACCTGGACACAAATTAAAGACAGTTTAAAAAGTGCGAGTGAGGAAATTCTTGGCACTGCAGCAAGTAAAAAACAGGAGGACTGGTTCAATGATAATGAAGCTTTTATACAAGAACTTCTTGACCGCAAACATACTGCCTTTCAAAACGCTATTAATCACCCCAATGACTCATCAAAAGCAGAAGCTTTTACCCAATCTAAGTATGAAACGCAACGCGAAATCAGAAGAATAAAGAACGAGTGGTGGGCAAGCAAGGCCAGAGAAATTCAAAGTTACGCCGATTCACACGACTACAGGAATTTCTTTCAAGGAGTAAAAGCAGTGTACGGCCCCAGTCGGAAAAATATGTGCCCTATTAAAGATTTAAATGGAAATCTCCTCAAAGAAGACCAGGAAATAAGAGCCCGATGGAAAGAACACTACTCTAACATTCTTAACCAGCAAAGTCAAGCCGATCACGATATTATAAATCTTATCCCTCAATATGACACCTTCGAAGACTTAGATAAACCACTAACAACGGAAGAGATCTTAACCGCCATTGGGCAGCTAAAAAATAACAAATCTCCCGGCGCCGACTCACTCCCAGCTGAGATCTTTAAAGCTGTGTCGTCAGAGCTCATACCCTACCTCAAAAAACTGTTTGATGTCGTGTGGGAAAGTGGTCAAGCTCCGCAGGAGTTTCGTGATACACTTTTAATCAACCTCTTCAAAAACAAAGGGAGCGCTGCGGACTGTGGAAATTACAGGGGTATAGCTCTCCTGGCTGTTGGAGGGAAGATACTCACTAAAGCGATGGCAAATAGGCTAACACCTGTTATGGAAAAGTTACTTCCTGAAACACAGAGTGGCTTTAGACCAAACCGAGGCACATGGGATTTAATCTTCACACTTAAACAGCTTCAAGAAAAAGCACTCGAACATCAAGGAGAAATTCACATGGCCTTCATTGATTTAACCAAGGCGTTTGACTCGGTGGACAGGGAAGTGCTCTGGAAAATTATGTTCCGCTTAGGTATCCCCAGAAAATTTGTGGAAGTATGTCGCAGTCTACATACAAACAACAACGCCCAGGTTATGTATAATAATGAGGCAACCGAACCTTTCCAAACCCTCACTGGAGTTAGGCAGGGATGTGTCCTGGCACCCCTACTTTTTAATTTGTTTACCACTGCTCTAACAATTATTGTTGACAACAAACTGACAGTCAGAGGAATAGGTCTCAGATACCGTTTTGATGGCGGTCTCTTTAACATAGGGCGCTTTAGAGCTTTCACGAAGACACGCACACGATTCATTTGTGATCTCCAGTATGCGGATGACTGTGCACTTTTAGCCTCTACGCCGGAAGAGCTTCAAGACCTTTTAGATGTGTATGCCCAGAGCTATGATTCCTTGGGACTTAAAATCAACATTGGAAAGACTAAGATTATGTCAACTCCTCATCAAGTGAACCAAATAGACATTACACTTAACGGAAATTCTCTTGAAGTGGTGGATCAGTTCAATTACTTAGGCAACGTTGTTAATGACAAAGCAAACATGGACAGCGAGATTCGCAATAGAATTAACGCTGCATCTAGAGCACTCTGGGGACTTAGAGAGAGAGTATTTGACAACCACGACCTTGCTTTGTCAACGAAAATGGCTGTCTACAGAGCAGTTGTCATTCCAACACTGCTATATGGATGTGAAAGCTGGGTCACTTACCGTCGTCATGTGAAAGAATTAGAACGTTTTCAGCAAAGACACCTCAGAAGTATGATGAAAATCCGTTGGTTCCATCACATATCAAACGTGGAAGTACTCAGGAGAGCAAACAGCCTTCCAATTGAGGTGCTTATTTCAAGAGCACGCCTAAGATGGGCAGGTCACGTTCATCGTATGCATGATAACCGCCTTCCTAAATGTACACTTTATGGTGAATTGCTAAGCAGTAGAAGAAGGCGTGGCGGTCAACGAAAGAGGTTCAAAGACGCTCTCCATGAAAATCTAAAATCCTGCGGTATTGCAGACGAGCAATGGGAACAACTTGCAGCGGACAGAACCGAATGGCGAGGAGTTGTGGCCAGCTATCAAGGAAATGTTGCTGCAAGAAGGCTGAATCCAAGACCTAACCAGGTCTATGTTTGTCCTGACTGCGGTCGACATGTGCTCTCCCGAATTGGCCTCTATAGCCATAGTCGTGTGCACCGTAGATAAATGGAAATTACAATAGACTAGACCTTTTACTTGTTTTTTATTGTACACAATTTATCGACTGTAACATTTTTATACTCGGACTCGAGTAACGGCTAATAATAATAATAATAATAATATTTTTTAATTTCTCCTTCTCGGGATGTTCGCAGTGGTCGGACACGATTGTGTCAAATTGTTATTACCATCAACTGCTGCAGAGAGACCTCATAACATGTACAGCGTCTAAAATTACTGACTTTTGCATTTTCTGGTAGATGTTTACAGGTAGACATAACGTTCTTAGTTCCTCTCTTAACGTGTTAGGAATCAACCCTATCGATCAAAGGAACAACAGGGACCTCCTCCATCTGCCACAGCCTGAGAATCTCCAGTCTGAGTTCAGAGTACTTTTGAACTTTTTCCCGATATTTCTCGTTTATGTTATTATTACTTGGGATTGATACATCAATTAGTAGCGTTTGTTTCTTTTGCTTATTAATGAGCGTGATGTCGGGTCTGTTGTGACTCACTGTTCTGTCCGTTAGAATAGTTTTATCCCAGTATATCTTGTAGTTCTCATTCTCAATTACAGGTGGCGGTTCATAGTTATAGTATGTTCTGGGTGTTGAACTGTCTAACTCAAGCATCTTAGTTAGTTCGATGTAACTATCGCAGCAATCTTGTTGTGTCTGTGTACGTACTTTGATTTAGCCAAAGTAGGACACCCCAATAGAACGTGTTACATTTGCGACATTTGTCATTATTTACGTTTGCTCTTATCACGTATTTCTCATAGCTTCTGGTGTTAATCACCTGATCCTCTATACCCATCATAAATCCCTCAGTCTCAGGAAATAGTTGTCCATTTTTGAACCAAGCCAGAGATACATCCTTGTCAACACCTTCAGTGTTTAGATCCATATGAAAACGTCCATGCAGTTCTTTTGATGCCCAATCCACTATCTTCTGTTGTTGCGAGATGGGAGAGAGGTTGGAGGTGTAGCTCACGCAACTTAGATTCAGTGAAGTGAACTTTCTGCCAGCTAAGACTACAGCTTGATGCAGCTCAGATTGTCTGCCTCGGAAGTATTCTCGGAGGTTCTGAATTTGTTGGTGGCACGCCTCAACTACATCGATAATTTCTCTTCCACCAAGATTTCTAGATAACGTAGTGCAGACACTGGCCCTTGGATGGTGTTTGCGATGCTGGACAAGGACCCTTCGAATGGTTCGGCTGATGTTCTGAAGATCTGTTTGAGACCATTTAACAACTACAAACGAGTAACTTAATATGGGGATTACATATGAATTGAGGGCAGTGCATAGATTTGTCGAATTAAGTTCTGTTCGTGCAACTCTCTTTAGTTCTCTCTATTAACAAGATAATTTTTATAATATATGATTTGCAGGAAACAACTACTCAGCGGGCAAATACCCCGACCTGCATTGAATTACACCTTACAAGTCATGAAAGAATGGTAGTCAATATCATTTGTCAATTCCCTGACCAGGCATAGATTGGTTTCGAACTTATTAGTTCTCATCAGTATGCCATAGATCATGGAACAGACAAATGATAGTGGCCAATCTGCTAGTTTTATGCAAACTATAGTAAATTGAGTAGTGGTGAGAGGTAAGTGAATCCTCTCATATGGTCAATTGCTACTATACACCATAGATATCTCCATGGGCGCATAGCTGTTAAAGATAATATTCAAATTTACCAACTTAGCACATTTAGATGATGCTATAAGTATATAAATGACTTTTTGCTGTTCTGTCTAATGATGATGTATATTTTTAATCTAGTTGTTGACTTTTAATAAATGTCATATATATCGTAATTATTGTGTACGTTCAATTACTTTGATATGGTAGCAGAGCGTGGTTCCTTTAAAAACTGAAGGTGTTGTCGAGTGACTGGTTGAGCGGTGTCGAGTAAGTGCGAAAAATTAAGCGCGGTCGACTAGGTTTTGTTCACTGCATTTTCTTCGAGACAATAACACGGTCAAAATGGAGTTTCACGGGATAGAAAAGTTGAGAGGTACTGAAAATTGGTGCCTTTGGAAGTTCGCCATCAAGAATGTGCTGCGAGGGACTGAAGGAGCGTGTGAGGTCTGCACTGGTCAACTTCAGGAACCTGCAGCTCTGAAAGCGGATGCATCGGATGCGGCACAAGTGACTTTCGAGGCTCAATCGAAAGCGTGGGATAAGGCAGATCGAGCGGCAAATCAAATTATTGTAAAAACCCTTGAGTCAAAGTGGCGTTGCTGGTAACATGCGAGAAAGCAAGAGAAATGTGGCTGAAGTTGCATAGTGTTTATGAGCAACAAAATAAACAAGCTGCGCACACTGTACAAGTAGAATTTTTCAGCTTTAATAAAGATTTTACCGATGATATGGTAACGCATATTGCTAAATTTGAAGGGTTGGTTTTGAGACTGCAGCAACTAAGTGTAAAACCTGAGGAGTCATCTCTTGTAGCCAAGCTGCTGGACTCGCTTCCCGACGAGTACGAGAGCCTGTGTCAAGCTTGGTGGGCCAGACCGGAGAATCAACAAACTCTGGATAACTTGATTGGAATATTGACATCCGAAGACAAGCGTCGATTGCAGCGTGCTGAAAAACAAGAGAATTTGGTAGCTCTGTTAGCAAGTAGAGCCAAGATACATGACAAGAGGAAGTACAGAAATTTCAGTAAGCACAGTCAATTCTCCAGCAAAGAGGCAAAGAAATCAGCTGATTGTACGAGTGCAAATAATAGTTCGAAAATACGTTGCTACTTTTGTCATGAAATCGGACACATTCGCAAAGAGTGTAAGAAGAGAAAGCAAGGGTCATCAATGAACGAGATGAAGGACGAGGCTTTTATTTGCGAAACACTCAAGGCAGAATCAAATGACGTATGGATTGCAGACTCTGGTGCAACAGACCACGTAACACATCACGGAGAATGGTTTGATTCATATCAACCATTTGAGATGCCTGTCAAGATTTACATTGGCAACGAGACGACGATGGACGCACTTGGAAAGGGCATAATTCGATTTGAGGCTCTTGTCAGTGGTCATTGGAAGGCGTGCCACATGGAAAATGTCCTGTTCGTGCCTCAAGCTCGCAGAAATCTTTTCTCTGTAGCGTCAGCAGTCGATAAAGCAATGACGTTTATTTCAGACAGCAGTGAATGCAAATTTGTCAAAGCTGGGACAATAAAGGCGCGAGCAGTACGATCAGGTCATTTATTTAAAATGATCATTCGTGTCATTAATCCACACTTGCCATGTTTCGGTGAAGCCAATGTCATTTCTTGTCGGGAGACGCTACAAAATTGGCATGAACGCTTGTGTCATCAAAATAAGCGTCACGTAATGAAGCTGCTGAACTTCGTCGACGATGATCATTTTTGTGGAGCCTGTATCGAGGGGAAGCAACATTCTAGTAGTTATCAAGATCGAAAGCAGCGTGCCACTGAACCAGGCGAAGTCATACATGCCGATTTGTGTGGGCCTATGGAGCAAACGTCTCTTGGAGGCTCTAAGTATTTTTTGTGCGTGACATGTGATTTCTCAAAATATTACATGGTATATTTCCTCAAAGAGAAATGCAAGACGATGCAAAAGGTTGCTGAAATTCTGAAGCTGGTTGAAAACTTTCGAGGACGAAATATGAAGAGTTTCCAATGCGATGGTGGTAAAGAATTTGACAATTCTGAAATGAAAAACTTCTAACATCTCATGGAGTGTTATTAAACATCACGAATCCATACACACCACAACAAAATGGATGTGCTGAGCGCTCCAATAGAACCATCGTCGATTCAGCTCGGACTCTTCGATTGGCAAAGGACTTACCGAAGTGCTTATGGGCCGAAGCAGTGAGTGCCGTAGTTTACACTTTAAATCGAACTGGACCCAGCAGCATAGAGGGAAAATCACCGTATGAGCTTTTTTTGAAAAAAACCACTCATTGGAATAAGTTCCACATTTTTGGAATGGATTGCTACGTGCATGTGCCAAACGAGAGACGAAGAAAATGGGATCCAAAGGGCAAGCCTGGTATTTTTGTTGGATACTCAGACAGCATAGAAGGTTTTCGAGTTTGGTTAAAATCTGAGAATCAAGTGGTTCGGAGCACAAATGTAGTGTTTGAACCAGAGAGCTCAGGAAAGCTGATGACCTTGTTTCCTGATGCAATGCAGAATCCTTCAATTGTCGAGAAGGATGAAAAGGATATTCATGATCCAGTTGAGGCTACAGACGAATTATCATCCGAAGAAGACGTATTGGAACCGCTGAAGTCTTCATCAGGTGATAACGAAATGCCGAAGTCATCGTTGCCAAACCGAAGACTTCGTGATCGAGCTGAACTTCAACATCCTAAACGATTGATTGAAATGATGGTTGCCGAGCTCGACGAACCCAAAAGCTTTGCTGAAGCTGTTTCATCGGAGGAACAGCAGTTATGGAAAGCTGCGATAGAAGAAGAGTTGTCATCACTGAAGAAAAATTCAACCTGGGAAATGGTCAGTTTACCAGAAGGACGGAATGCTATTTCTAATCGTTGGATTTTTCGGAAGAAACGAAATGCAGACGGCCATGTTTTTCGATATAAGGCACGTTTGGTAGCCCGGGGCTTCAGCCAGCGCGAAGGGATCGACTACGATGAGACTTTTAGCCTGGTGGCCCGCTTCGATACAATTCGAGCAGTACTGAGTATAGCTGCTCATGAAAAATTGGAACTGGTCCAATTTGACATCAAAACAGCCTTCTTGCATGGGTTTATCGACGAAGAGATATATATGAATGGCTTCAACGACGGAACTCAACGAGTGTGTAAGCTGCGAAGAAGTCTTTACGGACTGAAGCAGTCCCCCAAGATGCTGGAACAAACGTTTTAAAGAAGTTTTATTGTCCTTTGATTTTAAGGAAAGCCTGGCTGACTCCTGTTTTTATTATATGATTTCAAATGCCATCAAAATTGTCGTAGTTCTCTATGTTGATGACGGACTCGTGGTGGCATCAAGAAAGGATCTCATTAATGACTTCCTGAATAGATTGCAGGCGGAATTCGAGATGACTGTTGATCCTGTTGGCTATTTTTTGAACATACGAATCAAGAAATTCGCTGATGGATCGATTCACATTGGACAGCAACGATACATCGAGGATATTTTGCAGCGTTTTTATATGGAGTCCGCGAAACCTGTATCGACTCCTATAAACAAACATCAAGATGTAAAGGAAGTAAAAGAAGAAACTGTAGTTACTAAAGCTCCTTATCGAGAGGCAGTGGGCTGCCTCATGAATCTTGCTGTAGCTACACGACCTGATATAGCATTTGCTGTCAGTTACGTATCACAGTTTCTTGAAAAACCAACACATGAGCACTGGACAATGGTCAAACGGATATTCAGATACCTGAATGGCACAAAGGCGTTTGGTATTAGATACAAGATTGCAACAGGGAATATCAGAAAACTAGAAGCCTATAGCGACGCTGATTTTGCGAGTGATCCTGCGACGCGTCGTTCAGTTAGCGGCATCGTTTTCAAGTTTAGCGAAGGGGCAATTTTTTGGGCGAGTAGGCGTCAAAACTGTGTCTCATTGTCAACTACCGAGGCTGAATATATTGCAGCCAGCGAAGCCTCGAAAGATGCTGTGTGGTTGGAACGTCTTTTTGGCGAGATCGCTCCTCTGACGTCTATACCTGTGCTCAAAGTTGACAACTCAAGTGCTATTAAACTTGCCAAGAATCCGATTTTTCATAAAAGGTCCAAACACATAGATGTGCGTGCACACTACGTACGAGAGCTGATCCAGAATGGGAAGTTGAACATCGAACATGTTCCGAGTCAGGAACAAGTTGCAGACTTATTGACAAAGCCGATTCCTCGGGTACAATTTCAAAATCTGAGGACGATGTTGAGGATGACGGAATCTTGATTTATTTTTTTTGTGTGCTTTGTATTCAGTAGAATCATCATTAATATTTTTGTATTGTATTCATTTATTGAACTTTATAGGAAGAAAATTGAAGATTAAGGGGAAGTGTTAAAGATAATATTCAAATTTACCAACTTAGCACATTTAGATGATGCTATAAGTATATAAATGACTTTTTGCTGTTCTGTCTAATGATGATGTATATTTTTAATCTTGTTGTTGACTTTTAATAAATGTCATATATATCGTAATTATTGTGTACGTTCAATTACTTTGATAATAGCGACTTGCGATTCTGCAAGTACCTGAGAGCGGCAACCTTTCAGTCCAAGGTGGACTTAACTTACTGTTATAATATATGATTTGCAGGAAACAACTACTCAGCGGGCAAATACCCCGACCTACATTGAATTACACCTTACAAATCATGAAAGAATGGTAGACAATATAATTTGTCAATTCCCTGATCAGACATAGACTGGTTTCGAACTTATTAGTTCTCATCAGTATGCCATAGGTCATGGAACAGACAAATGATAGTGGCCAACCTGCTAGTCTTATACAAACTATAGTAAATTGAGTAGTGGTGAGAGGTAAGTGAATCCTCTCATATGGTCAATTGCTACTATACACCATAGATGTCTCCATGGGCGTATAGCGACTTGCGATTCTGCAAGTACCTGAGAGCGGCGACCTTTCAGTCCAAGGTGGACTTAACCTTCTGTTATAATAATAATAATTCTCTCAGGTAACATTTTCCAAACATTGTTCAATTGAATTGTCTTGATTTTTAATCTAGAAATCACATCGTCTAGCCTCTTTCGCTGCATCCCCAATTTTACTATTTCTTTAGACAGTGAGGTTCTCCTTTATTGTCATTTTCCAGTATATTTCCCTGACTCCGCTATTAACAATTTTCGTACTTCTTGGGCAAACTTTGTTTTATTTGTATCTACCTCTTCTTGATTTGCGTCACATTTTCGTTTAATTTTATTTAAATAGTTTGCAAAAAATTCATCTTCCGAATCAGATTCACTTTCATTTTCCGAATGTACCTTTGTTTTTGATATGATAAGGTTGACGCCGCCGCTGATGTTGATGTGTTAACGACGAACGGCTGAAAAAGTACCCTCAGTAACCACCAAGTCGGAATCCACAGATTCTGTCGCTTGAATGGAATTAAGCTTTTGACACACTTTTTCCTCGAATGAAATATCTTCATAGAGTTCATCAGGTGTTAAGGTAAGTTTTCGATTTCGAACCATTTTGTTTGGGAACATTTTTTCAGTTTCTAAACAATATAACACAACACAAAGTACTACACGCAAGAGAGAGACTGGAACTAATACGTTTTACGATAAAATGATAATTTATGGGTAAATAATTTGCAAAGGCATAATATATGATATATTTGTGATGAATTGGCATGTACAGTTAAATAGATATGTAAGTAAATACTGAGTAGTTGTATTATATGTGTCAAGGTTACTTATTTTACTATACCAGATAATTTGTTACTGATGAAAGAAACCATTATACCCAAGTAACATGATAGTTGCTGAGTATTCAAAGTAGCAACTGTAAATACAGTAACTTAACATCGACACTCTAAATCCCCCCCTGCCCCCGGCCACCAGACGAAACCTCCCTCGTATCCTCTTGCCCCTCCGCTCCCGCTGATGCCTATCAACTGTCTACATTTGCTACCTTCATATTGAAATAAATAAAATTAAAGCAATTGCAGTAAAACTTGTTGTGAAATAAAGAACTCCTTGATAAACAATGCGTTCCTTGATAAATTTCTTACATTACTTTCTTATCTATTCATTAAATCATTCATTAATTCATTAAAGATAATTTATTTATTTAAGGCAATAATGAATGCATCGTTTTCAGTTGTAAAGAAGATAATACCTTATTGTTTTCATTGAGCGCATTATAAATTAGATTGAAATGTGATACATGTTGGAATGTTATTTAAATATGTAAATAGTTCTTTGTTTATTTAACTAAAAATTGTTAAAATTGTAAAATGGGATTGGATAACGTATTAATATTTTTATTTTTTATTTTTTATTTTTTATTTTTTATTTTTTATTTTTTATTTTTTATTTTTTATTTTTTATTTTTTATTTTTTATTTTTTATTTTTTATTTTTTATTTTTTATTTTTTATTTTTTATTTTTTATTTTTTATTTTTTATTTTTTATTTTTTATTTTTTATTTTTTATTTTTTATTTTTTATTTTTTATTTTTTATTTTATTTATTTATTGACAACGTTATATACAAAGTACATTTGAAGTCAGAAATTTGTTAGTGCATTTCACTGTTGGGTAAAGTCAATAAACTCTTGCACAGTATAGAAACATTGCTGCTTTAACAATTTTTTTGCCTTATTGACAAACTGATTGTAGTTCAAATTTCTTGTCTCACTAAGATAATTTACAAAGTTGTTATAAATGTTTACATCTAATTTATTTAATTTCGTTGTCCTTATACGAGATTACGGCTGTACTAAATTCGCCGCTGCCCTCGTATTATATGCATGAAAGTCAGCGTGCACTGTAAATTTACCTAAATTTGACCGTATCTGTTTAAGTGTTTCAAAAATATAGACACAAGGCAGTGGAAGAATTCCCAACTCTTTAAATATTGGCCTGCAGGATGCATCGTACGGTGCTCCATAGAGTATGCGCACAGCCGCCTTCTGGTAGACAAATACTTTGTCGGCTTTCACTGAGTTTCCCCAGAGATGAACACCATATGTAATGTGGGAGTGCACGTTTGCGTAGTACATCATTGTTAAGACTTCACTTGTTAGACAATGCCTCAACTGTCTCATTACAAATACCTGGGAGGCTAGCTTTGAGCAGAGGTAGTCTACGTGAGGTTTCCAATTCAAAAAGGTATCCAAGACGATGCCTAAAAGTTTAACTGGCTCTGATTTATTTACCCATCTATCCGAAGAGATTTGTAGATAGTGAGTCTTTCCTTCATTAAGTTTTAGCTTGTTGGCCGTAAACCACGATTTCGCTCTATCTAGACTATCTCTATTCAGATCTAGCTCACCCCTATTTAGTAATGTAGTGTCATCTGCAAATAAGATGCACTTATCCATTGAGTGCTGATGGCAAATCATTAATAAAATAAAGGAACAGAATGGGACCCAGCACGGAGCCCTGGGGAACGCCATTACTGACCGACAACATATCTGATTCCTTGTCGTTGCAGACAACATATTGTTCCCTGTTAGACAGGTATGAGGAAAGTAATTGTAAAATATTGCCTCTAATGCCATAATATTCTAGTTTCAGCAGCAATAGCTGTGTTGACACAGTCGAAAGCCTTCGTAAGGTCGCACATTGTTACAGATGTGCTTAGACCTTCATCGAGACCCTCAACTGCATCATCAATCAAACTAGTTACTGCCTTAACTGTAGATTTATTTCTTCTGAAGCCGTATTGGGAGACATTGAAAAGTGCTTTATTTTCGGTATATGAAACTAGATTAACTTTCAGGATTATTTCAAAAACTTTCCCAATTACCGGTACAATGGCTATGGGTCGATAATTATCTATGTCTTCCAGATCACCTTTTTTAAAAGTTGGTAGTATTTTTGTTATTTTTAATGAATCTGGCCAATTACCTTCCTCAATACATCTTGTGAGTGGCTCAACTAGAGATTCGAGGGAGGCTTTAAGCATAGAGCTATTAAGTCCGTAGAAATCTAGACAAGACGAATTTTTAAGGCTCGTTATTGCCATTTTCACATCAGATGGCAGGATTGGCGGTATAAAGAAGGAAAAAGAAGGCTTGTTTGTGAGGTTTAAAAAGGCTTCAGGAGCAACCAGACTGTTCCCAATGCTGTCTGTAACACGTTCGGAAACAGAAGCAAAATGCGCATTGAAATCTTCACAACTAATGGTTGTGTGTAATTGTGAGTTTTTTACTGAATTTTTTTCATTATTGACCAATTTCCATGCCATTTTACTCCTATTTTCTGCATCTTGGATCATTTTACTGTATTTATTTCTTTTTCCCTCTCTAAGCGCTTTCCTATAATCTGCTCGACTTCGGTAAAAAATTATCCAATCATCTTCTAATTTAGTACTATTAAATCTTTTTTTATATTCTCTAATTTGTTTTCGCATGTTTCTAAGTCTATCGTTGAACCACTCTATTTTCCTAGTTTTAGTTTTCACAGTTTTCATAGGGAAACAAATATTTACATAACTATGCAGATTATCTAATATTACTTTTGCACAATCATCAGAATTTATGTTATTTAAAAGCAAATTTTCCCAATTTATAGCGCGTAGTTTATTTGCAAAGTTATTTATTCTTTTCTTTGTAATTGCTCTCCTCCTCTCTGATTTATCACATTCATTTTCACGAGGATGATTCATAATCAAGTAAACTCCAAAATGATCAGAGAGGGGAGGATCAAAAGTACCTGTTGCAAAATTCTCTGGACATATATTCGTTAGAATGTTATCAAGATAGGAGCTTGTAGTGATTGTAACTCTAGTTGGTTGATGGATATAATGTTTTACGCCATACATTGCGTTTATGTTTTTTAAATCATTGGCATGATTCGTATCATCATCCAAGTCGATATTAAAATCTCCTACAATAATTAAATCTCTACACCTGCGTGCCACAAAGTCCACAACCCTTGCGAAACAGTTCTTAAATATAGTTATGTCACCATTACTAGATGATCTATACAATGCAAGAATAAATGTTTTGTTTGAGGTTTCCGCACCGCAAAACTCTGCATGTGGTGGTAGCGAGTAGGTGTCAAGATTTATATTTTTTAAAGTTACATTATACTTTGAATAAATGGCAACACCACCATGATATTTACTTTCTGCGCGACAATAGCTTGAGACTAGTCTATAACTGTCTATCTTAACTAATTTTAAACTGCTAGTGTCAAGCCAATGCTCAGATATACATAATATATCAAATGGATTCTCATGTAAAATAACATTTAATCCATTGATCTTGTTTGAGAGGCTTTGAACATTAACGTGTAGCACAGAACACTGATATAACACTTAAAATTTTTGGACACACCAGCACAATCAGGTCTGTCTCCTTCGGGACGGAAAAAACCGGTTTAATACCACTCCTTCAGGCCAGATTTGCGAATCTAGGATGTTCTGTGATTCTTCCTTTGTTACGGTGATTTTAAATTAATCATAGCTTCGTGGGTCTCTCGATGTCAGTTTTTGCACTTTACAGCTTGGAGCGCGTTTGCACAAATAAGAGCATAGCTCATCTGCGTCTGCTCCTATTTCAAAGTTCGATACATGATAGGCAAAATACTTTGTTTGAGTAGCTGATGCGGCCCGAAATGGACACTCACTTAAGTTGTTGGGCTACCCACCAAGATACTTTTCCGTTTGTCATTTGTTCTAACCACTTTTTCCTTTGATTGTGGGACTTCTTTATTACCACTACTTAGAATATGAGCACACATTAATTTTCCATCTGCTTGACGCACTTTGGAAGTTGACGGGACGTTTGTAATATCATTTCTGGAGACGTGTGAGTGGGATGATTTAACACTCCCTTTATTTGATTTGGTTTGGTCAGCATTCTTTGGAGTGACAGTCTCAGGCACTGTCACAAAATTTGCGGATGCAACAGCATCTTTCTTGCACTCTAAGAGCTTTAATAGTTCGACTTGCTCAGCTAGAGATTTTATGGCAATATTCTGGTTCATAATTGGTCTTTCTGTTTTATAATCTCTTCCAGGTATTTAATTCTGATTCTCTCGATATTTTGCGACTCATCTGTTGTATCTGAACATAGTGATAGTATAGTATTTGATGTAAAGCTGTCAATTTCTTCATCACAACAATTTATTGTGTTATTATCCAGGTATCTGATATTTTTAAAATTTTTTAGGCAACTAGGGTGGGACACTCGCCCACATTTTGTAAGAAAGGGGGGAGAAAATGATTGTTTGTTTGTTTTGGTAAGTATAATTAAAAATGATATTTTGCATATAAAGATTGGATCAGTAATAAACCAGTAAAAGATAATTATGTTAACTGTTAGGTTTATGGAAATTATAAACAAACCGCAAGCAGGTGTCTGTTTTGCCGGGTCCCGTTGACGTACATAGCTGGTTCCGCCTACAAATAAAGAAAAACACAGGTGTGAGCGTTAATGCCCCTTTACTATAAGATCCTAATTAATTAACTACATCAATAAAAATATTGTTGAATTCGTGTGGTTTGTAGAAGCAGTTGTCATTGGTAATTTAATATTCTTAATCATCCAAGGGTGGTAATGAGGGGTGCAATGGGCACAAGGGGCAAGACTCGCAGTGTGCCCTCACCAAAACCACCCTTAACGCAAAGGGCTTAAACTCGCGATGCGTTCCTTATTTTCAATCTATTCACCAGTACTAAGAAGTGCAATGAACACAAGGGGATACAACACGCGATGTGTTCTCTTCAGTAACTAGTGTTGGGTTACGCACTTGCAATAACCAGGTACTGAGGGGTGCAATGGACACAAAGGGCAGACACGCATTGTATCCTCTCCAGCTACCTAACACATAAAACCACACCCATACGAATCAACAATAATCATTTATTATTTTAACTGGTTTAACGTCTTACTAAATGTAAAATATTTCAGAGTTTGAGTACTAGGTAGTTAACAAACAATTTAGGTATAACGCTCAGTGAAAAGACTCACCTCCAATTAAATACAAAAGCGACACACTTCCACATTCACTCACATTCAAATATAAACTAAAATATCTAGGCTTAGTAATCTTTTGACTATTATATTCATCTTTATGTTTCAAATAATATTTAAACCATATCAATGCGTAATAAGCATATATTGTATAACTTCCAATATATCTTGCTCTAAGAGAGTGGTTCACAGAGAACGTGCCCTTTATCAAAACAAAGCGGGTCTGTTACCAGCCTACGATGTTTCTAATCTATACTCCAATTTATTTACAAAAGACAAATTAAAAATTATTTATGTTCTTACATTCGGCCATCCTGTATATCACCTCGTCCCGAGGGGATTCCAACTAATCTGTCCCTGAGTCATCCGTTGAACTGAGTTCGACACCATCTCCACCACTTTCGCTATTGGTATCGTCCGAAACTCCACCTGGGCTGACCCATGGTTTCATTTTGTCAACGGCAACGACCTTCTCATATCTGGCGGCTTTTGCAGTCCTATATGAACTGGGCATATCTACTACTAAATATCTATCGTTTGGCAATGTGGCTTTGATCAGCATTGGTCCAGCATAAGGAGGAATTAACTTACGGCTTGTTCCTTCGGCTGTGCCATGTTTTTCGATCAGAACCAAATCACCTTCTTTGTATTGTCTGGGTTTCTTCCTTCTCTTGTCAAAATGGTGCTTCTGTTTCTTTTGTTCAATAGTGATTTTATTGGCAATTTCTTGTCGTAGGGTAGGCAAATCGTCTATCATATCCGAAATTCCGGTAATCTCATCCAGCAAGGGATCACCTATTCCACATTTAGGTTTGTATCCATAGAAAAGATCCGTCGGTGTTTTTCCCGTTGTTTTTGATATTGTCGTATTTATGGTCAATTGGATCTTCCGAATGTCTTTGTCCCATTTATCTTCCTCATTAGTTGTTGTCATAATTGCTTCTTGTATGGTGCTGTTGAATCTTTCTACCTATCCATTAGCCCTAGGTGTAATCACTGCAATGTTGGTGTGTTTTATATTATTAGTTTGACAGTACTTTTTAAATCGTTTGGAAGTAAATGCACTTCCTTGGTCCGTCGTTATGTTATGTGGGTGGCCGTAATAACTATATATTTCTTGTAAATAGTCAATAACAGGTTTTGCTTTCGTAGATTTTGCTGGCTTTAAGAATACAAACTTCGTAAACGCATCTACAGCCACTATGAGATGAATATTACCTCGTCTACTTTTCAGAAATGGGCCTACATGATCCAGGTGTAAGGTGTGCATGGGTATCGGCATCTTTTTGATTGGATGGAGAAATCCTTCTCGTTTACCGGTTGGTCTTTTATTATACAAGCATGGGATACAACATGACATATAATTCTCCACGTACTCTCGCATCCGTGGAAACCAGTAATGTTCGCATAATCTCTTGAGTGTCTTTTCTGCTGCAAAATGTCCATTCTCATCATGAGCCATCCTAACTATCTGTTGTCGCATTCCGCGTGGTACTACCCATAACAACCCTTTTACAGTAATGCGGATAAATTCTACCATCTCGCAAAGCGTAATTTTTGTACACACTCTTTTCATATTCAGTCGTAGGAGCTTTAGACAACACTTTCCTAATGTCTTTCAATTTTTCATCCGTTAGTTGTCCCGACAAAACCCAATCAGCTTGTTCTATCCTGAGAACTTCGTCAGGTGGTTCTTCACTCGCAGAAGGGTTCCTGCTAAGTGCATCCACATGTTTTAATCTGTTACCCGGTCTGTATTGTACGTCAAAATCAAAGTCTTGCAGCTGCAACCACCACCTTGCAATTCTAGGTAGAATTTCTTTCTTTTTGCTAGTTGCTTTAAGTGCGTTGCAATCGGTTATAACAGTGAAATGTTTACCCATGAGATAGATTTTAAATTTTTTTAGACTTTCCACTACCGCCAAAGTCTCCAATTCATAAGAATGAAACTTACTCTCAGTGTTAGTTGTTTGCCTACTGTAATAAGCTATGGGGTGGAGACGTTCATCTGGTTGTTTTTGAAGGAGATTTCCTGCTAATCCTCTGGAACTGGCGTCAGTGTGTACTTCAGTAACGGCACTAGGATTGAATATAGCTAAAATTGGTCTCTCTACCAGAGTTTTTCGTAATGTTTCAAATGCTCGTTGTTGATCAGCATCCCAGCGCCAGGTGACATTTTTCTTTAATAGACAAGTCAATGGTCGCGCGATGACCGCATAATCTTGAACAAAATGCCGAAAATAACCGGTTAATCCGATAAACTGTCTCACGTTGTGTACACTCTTTGGCACAGGGAACTCAGCAATTGCCTTGGTCTTTATTAACCCTGGTTTCACAGTTCCTTGTTCGATTTCAAATCCGAGGTAAGTTACAGATCGGAATAAGAAGTTGCATTTAGTAAGATTTAAGGTCAAACCTTCTTCTCTAAATATTTTCAAAACAGTTTCGAGATTCTTAAGTCCTTCTTCTTCTGTTTTCGTATGAATCAAGACATCATCAAGGTAAACAGCAGCAATATCTTTGGCAGGAGCCAATATCTTGTTCATTAAGCGCTGGAATACTCCCGGCGCATTGGCCAAACCGAAAGGCATACGATTAAATTCATACTGGCCATCAGGAGTCACAAAAGCGGTGTAATGCTTCGATTTTTCTGTTACCGGTATCTGGTGATAACCGGACCTAAGGTCCAAGCTAGTAAAAAAGAAACTTCCATGTAATCTATCTAATTGGTCATCGATTCGGGGTAATGGATATCGATCTTTGATTGTTTTCGAGTTAAGTTTCCTGTAGTCGATGCATAGTCTATCTTCACCATTCTTTTTCTTGACTAATAGCACTGGTGATGCAAACGGTGAGTTAGACTCACGAACGATGTCATTTTTCAATAAATCAGTAACCATTGTTCGAACTTTTTGTTGATCAATCGCTGACATTCGATATGGTCTAAAAGTAAACGGCTTGTCATCTTCCAAAGCAACTTCTAACTCAGCTGATTTTGCGCTACCCAAGTCCATAGGATTGTGTGAAAAACAATCTCTGTATTCTTGCAATAATGAGATTAAATTATCTTTATAATTTTTGGCCACAGGTCCAATATTTATTTCTTCGACTGGCAATAATGGCAAGTCCTGAGTTGTCGTTCGCAGTACCAAGTCTTCTCTACAAGACACTTCCGGCTTACACATCCATGCTGTTCAGTACAGAATTTTTATTTTTCTTAAATTATGTTCCTTTTTGTCAACGTGGCAACCTTGCCTATATATCAGGTGTTGTGTGCTCGCAGAGCTTGAATAAAAAGGACACAGTCCACTGTTAACCTCAGAGCAACAGGCTTTTATTTCAAGACACCTATTACCATATTGTTGGTCACTTCTACCGGATTGGCACTAGAAAACAAGAAAACAGCAGACAAGCAGAGATCCAGGCCCGGGTTCCAGTGCAGATTTTACAGACTAGTAAGAGAGACAAGCATTCGGCGAACTCCGTGAGTCCTTTCCTATTTATTTTCTATTTTGTGGCATTTTACTTTATTCACATTTGACAAAATGGCAAATCTAACGCAATTAAAGTTTAAAAGAGGTCAATGCAAGGCAACTATGACAAGAGTTTTAACTTATTTTAATAAAGTTGATGAAAATAAGCTCGACGATAGCACAATAACACAATTAAAATTACGGCTTGACAAGCTAGAACCTGCATTTAGTGAATTTTCTAAAATTCAGTCAGAAATTGAATATTATTTAGAAACCAATGACGGCACCGTAGAGGACAAGGAAAACGAGATTCAAGAGTGTGAAAATTTCGAAAATAATTATTATGATTTAGTATCAAAGGCAAGTGCATTAATTACAAAATTTCATACGAATAAAGAAATTTCTAGTATACCTATTTTGAACAACAGTGTTCTTGACAATTCACAAAATCTACAATCTGTAGTAAAGACAAAATTACCCACTTTAAAATTACCAAGTTTTTCGGGTTCAATAGAAAAGTGGCTGGAATTTAGACATATTTCTTTCTTTAGTTGAAAATAATAATCAGCTTGATAAAATACAAAAGTTCTACTATTTAAGATCATGCCTACAGGGTGAGGCAGCTCAATTAATCGAGTCAATACCTGTAACATGTGATAACTATGACGTGGCTTGGACAAGTCTTAAAGATAGATATGAGAATAAAAGATTAATCGTATTTAGCTATGTAAAATCCTTATTTGAGGTCCCTGCAGTTTCCAGAGAAAACTGCAGCGATTTAAGACATTTATATGATACATTTACCAAAAATTTACGATCATTAGAAAATCTAGAGCAACCAGTTAGTGAGTGGGATACACTTTTAGTTTATTTACTTGTGTCGAAATTTGACAATCGTACAAAACGAGATTGGGAAACATATAAAACTCAGGGTGAACTGCCGACGATGCAAGAAATTAATAGCTTTTTAAAAGAAAAATGCGAATTATTAGAAAAACTTAATGTTTCAAAGCCAGAAAATTTAAAGTTTCAAAATAAAATAAAGTACAATAAAAATCAAAACACGTATTCTCTTGTTTCCAATGAAAATAAAAAATATTCGTGTTATTTCTGTAAAAATAACCATTCAATTTTTAAATGTGACAAATTTGTAGAGCTCAGTGTGTCTGACAGACAAAACGAAACGCAAAGGCTCAAATTATGTATCAATTGTTTCAATCCACAGCATACTGTCGAGAATTGTAATAAGTCGTCGTGTAAAAAATGTGACAAAAAACATAATACGTTGTTACATTCAGAATCTCCAGGTAACCCTACCGTTCTTGCACATCACGTGAAGGACGCGACTGGCGCGAACGGAGAGACAGAAGTTTGCGTTGTTGCCAGACTAGGGACAAATTATAATTGTGCGTGTGAAAGCGATATCTCTGCTAATTCGGCGACGGCCGGCGGCGTAACAAAAAATTCATTGGCATTATTATCGACGGCGATCGTAAATGTACAAGATAAACAAGGCAAAATTGTACCGGCAAGAATACTATTAGACCCAGGCTCGCAAAGTAATTTTATCACAGAACGTTTAGCCAATTCTTTATATCTAAACAAGGTTCCTGTTAAATACGTAGTGTCTGGAGTTGGAAATAATTCCTCATTTTCGCAATTCAAAGTTTGTTTAACAATAATATCTATGTGTAGCGACTATTCAAAAGAAATATCATGTTTAGTTCTGCCAAAAATTACGCAATCAATGCCTGCTTATTCATTTGATTCAAGTTATTTAAAAATTCCAAGAGATAAAATTCTGGCGGATCCTACTTTCAATAAGAGTAGTGAAATAGACATTTTATGTGGCATAGGATCTTTTTATGATTTATTACTTATGGATCAATTAAAATTAGACAATGGGCTTATAGTACAAAATACCAGACTAGGTTGGATACTAGGCGGAGAAATAAATTATTTCAATTCAAATAATATGCACCATGTGAATTCATATCACTGCACAGACAATTATGATGTCGAATTAAATGAAATAGATCATAATTTATTAAAGTTTTGGCAAATAGAGGAGGTCTCGATTCATAAAAGAAAAGAGGATTTTTGTGAAAGACATTTTACAGACAATTTTTATCGCAGCACGGACGGGCATTTTGTGGTAAAAATTCCATTTAAAGAAAACATTATAGATATCGGTAAATCGAAAAAAGCGGCTTTACAACGATTTGATTATTTAGAAAAAAGACTAGCAAAAGATGTCAACCTAAAAATGCAATATGTACAGTTTATGAATGACTATGAGAGGTTGGGACATATGAGAGAAATACCTATTAATATAAACGATTTAGAGGACGACGGATCAGTTTATTATGTACCACATCATGCGGTTTTGAAAGACTCTAGCTCAACTACACCGTGCAGGGTAGTATTTGACTTTTCGGCAAAGACAGATAAAAATATATCATTAAATGACGTTCAGTATTCCGGACCAGTTATTCAAAGCGATTTATTTGATATATTATTGCGATTTCGTCTATATAATTTTATAATAAGCGCGGACATATCTAAAATGTACCGTCAAGTTTGGCTCAACCCGGAGCATACTCGGTTTCAAAGAATATTTTGGCGACCATCTGAAGCCGACAATATTAAATGCTATGAACTTTTAACAGTAACATACGGCATGGCAGCTTCTTCATATTTAGCCACGAGACCGATAATTCAACTCGCGGAAGAAAATAAAATCAAGAATCCCAGGGCTAGTCAATCAATACAAAACAGTTTTTACGTTGATGATTATTTAGACGTGGAAAATGTAGAACACGATCTTATCGACTTACAATTAAATGTGACGAAAATCTTGCATGACGCGGGTTTTCAACTTAGAAAATGGCTTACAAATAAACCAGAATTATTTGAAAATTTTGACATAGACAAAAATATTGAGTCAAGTATTTTAGATTTAGGTGAAAATCAGAATAACAAAACTCTAGGCATATTCTGGAATTCGAATGCTGACACTATTGAGTTCAGTGTAAAACCGTTTGACAATCAAACAAAAATAACGAAACGTTCGATCTTATCTATTGTAGGTCAAATATTTGACCCCATGGGTTTAGTGAGTCCAGTAATTATTAGGGCAAAAATGTTACTTCAATTGCTATGGAAAGAGAAAATTCATTGGGATGAGCCCGTATCTGACAATTTACGGCAAAAATGGTTAAATTTCGTGACTGATATAAGGTTATTAGAAAACATTAAAATACCTAGGCTTGTTATATCATTCAAGGCATATTTTTATGAGCTACATTCCTTTGTGGACGCTTCTGAGAGAGGGTACGGCGCATGCGTATATTTGAAAAGTGCATCTAATAACGGACATTCGTGTAATCTCGTATGTGCTAAAAGCAAAGTCGCCCCTATTAAACAATTGACATTACCTAGATTGGAGTTATGTGCTGCAACTCTAAGCGCAAGACTGGCAAACAAAGTTAAAATTGCATTAAAGTTAGAATTTAAAAATTGCTATTATTGGACAGATTCACTTGTCACGTATCATTGGATAAATGATAGCCCAGATCGTTGGAAAACTTTTATTGCAAATCGTGTGTCAGTAATACAAAACCTATCAGATATCAATGATTGGCATCATGTAATTTCGGCTGACAACCCCGCAGATATTATATCTCGCGGCACAACGGCAACTAACTTAATTAAAAATGATTTTTGGTTTCAAGGACCTTCTTGGCTAAAACTAGAATTTTCTGAATGGCCAATTAATAAGGAGGTTCCATTACTAGATTCAATTCCAGAACAACGATTATTTTCGCACGTGGCAGTCGCGAAAAATGATTTTGATATTTTTGAAAAATATTCCGATTTACACAAGCTTAAGCGAATAATGGCTTATTGTTTAAGATTTTTGTTCAATTTAAAATATCCAAAGGATAAAAGGTTTGGCACCTTAAGTATAGAGGAACGAAAAAATTCGTTTGACATGCTTATAAAAATTTCCCAAGAGCAATCATTTAAGCAAGAAATCCATGATTTAAAGAGACACGGTTTTGTTGCTAATTCTAGTAATATCGTAAATTTACGTCCATTCTTAGATTCAAAATCTATCATAAGGGTAGGTGGTAGAATTTCTAAGGCACATTTGGCCTATGATAAAAGGCACCCGATTATTCTTCATAAAAAACATCCATTAACTAATTTAATAATGATTAATGAACACAAGAAATTGCTTCATTGCGGACCACAGCAACTTTTATATGCTGTTAGAGAACTATTTTGGCCATTATCAGGACGAGATATAGCGCGAAAAATTGTACACAATTGCGTTGTTTGTTTCAAGGCGAGGCCCAAGGCCTGCGAGTGTATTATGGGTGACTTACCTTCTGAGAGACTAAACCAGTGTTTTCCATTTACTAATGTAGGTTGCGATTATGCTGGCCCATTTTATTTAAAAGATCGTAAAACCCGTAAACCTATATTGTCCAAGGCATGGGTTTGTATTTTCATATGTATGACAACAAAATCAATTCATATTGAGCTCGTAACTGACTTGAGTACTCAATCTTTTATGGCATGTTTTAAGAGATTCATTGCTAGACGAGGTAAGCCCTCAGTAGTTTTTTCAGACAATGGCACGCAATTTGTAGGTGCAAACAATGAGCTTTTGAATTTTATTAAAGATAATAAGGAAGTAATTTTGAATTATTTTACTGGGGAAGGCATTGCATGGAAATTTATTCCTCCAAAATCTCCTAATTTCGGTGGCATGTGGGAGTCAGGTGTCAAATGTATAAAATACCATTTGAAAAGAGTTATTGGCAATAATCATTTACATTTTGACGAATTTTCTACTTTATTGCATCAGATTGAAGCCGTATTAAATTCAAGGCCACTCTCCCCATTGTCCTCGAGCCCTGACGATTATTTTCCGCTAACTCCTGCGCACTTCCTAATTGGTCGACCCTTAACCTCCTTACCAGAGCATAATTATATACCGTTACCTGAAAATCGCCTTAAATTATACGAAAATATTCAAAGGATGGTTCAATTATTTTGGCAAAGATGGAGTAAAGAATATATTGGCGAATTGCAGACCAGACTCAAGTGGAGTAAAAATTACGAGCAGTTACTACATGTTGGCAGTCTAGTAATTGTGAAAGATGACAAAACACCCCCGCTTCGATGGAAGATGGCTAGAGTGATCCAGCTACATCCTGGCGACGACGATGTGGTTCGTGTAGCTTCGATAAAGTTTAGTGACGGTAGTGTACTAAAAAGATCTGTGCGAAAATTGTGCGTATTACCAGTTCAAGAGTCTTCTGAGGCATGACTTTATATTTTGTAAAAAATGTTTTATTTGGCTATAATGGCCCTTTGTAAACCTAGCATTTAGTCATTATGTTGAAATAGCTTGCCATTTCAAGGCCGGCGGTATGTTCAGTACAGAATTTTTATTTTTCTTAAATTATGTTCCTTTTTGTCAACGTGGCAACCTTGCCTATATATCAGGTGTTGTGTGCTCGCAGAGCTTGAATAAAAAGGACACAGTCCACTGTTAACCTCAGAGCAACAGGCTTTTATTTCAAGACACCTATTACCACATGCTCTAGCAAGAGGTTTCTTATTTTTCAATACAATATCATAATCAGATAAATTAATCAAAGACAAAACAGCTTCTTCTCCGGGTCGTATGGTTAGAATGGTTCTTGGAACACAATGTTCTCTTCCCTTTTCTAATCGAAAACTTGATTCTACGAAAACATCCCCGATTACGTTGTTATTTCTCGCCTCAACCACGACATTCACCATATGATCCTTAGGAATCAAAATATTGTCTTTAGCAAATAAAGTAACTTTTTGACTTTTAGGATAAACCTCCTTAATGGAATTTATTTCACCCTCAGTTATAACTAATTGTTTATCGTCTTTAATGACTAAGACACCAGGCAACTCAGTAAATGGATGACCCACTAAAATAGGTACATCCTGTATATGGTCCGAAACGACATTAGCGCACACTTTAGCTTCTACATTGTCAATGCATAACAAAAAATTCGTTGTTCCTAAAGATACACACGTCCCGTTTCCAAAGCCTTTCATTATTTTCTGGTTATTTATATCGTAATTTAAACCTAACCTGTTAGCCTCACTTAACTTAATAACAACACACGTACTTCCGAATTTTGTTCCCTGTCTTCAGGATTAAAAACAAGAACAACTTCCCCCTTAGCCACGCCAAAATTCTCTCTTATCTAATAAAGTCGACATTATGTCAGCCTAGCGATCAATCGGGTCTTGTGAACCGACAGACATGTTACTACTACTAGGCTCCGGTACCAACTCAAGTGCCGATGCAGTTGTAGGTTCAGCAATCTGCTTCCTCTTTTGACCCTTACCCATTCTGATTCAATGTAATTGACTGCCGTACTAAAGGAAATATAAATACTTAAAATTGTGTTCCTACCCTTCCAGCTATGTACATCTCGGCCAACCTAGACACCCTTCATTATCCAGTAAAGCAAGTTACATATCAAATTTCGAGTTACTCATCCCACTTCTGAATTGTAAGAAAGGGGGGAGAAAATGATTGTTTGTTTGTTTTGGTAAGTATAATTAAAAATGATATTTTGCATATAAAGATTGGATCAGTAATAAACCAGTAAAAGATAATTATGTTAACTGTTAGGTTTATGGAAATTATAAACAAACCGCAAGCAGGTGTCTGTTTTGCCGGGTCCCGTTGACGTACATAGCTGGTTCCGCCTACAAATAAAGAAAAACACAGGTGTGAGCGTTAATGCCCCTTTACTATAAGATCCTAATTAATTAACTACATCAATAAAAATATTGTTGAATTCGTGTGGTTTGTAGAAGCAGTTGTCATTGGTAATTTAATATTCTTAATCATCCAAGGGTGGTAATGAGGGGTGCAATGGGCACAAGGGGCAAGACTCGCAGTGTGCCCTCACCAAAACCACCCTTAACGCAAAGGGCTTAAACTCGCGATGCGTTCCTTATTTTCAATCTATTCACCAGTACTAAGAAGTGCAATGAACACAAGGGGATACAACACGCGATGTGTTCTCTTCAGTAACTAGTGTTGGGTTACGCACTTGCAATAACCAGGTACTGAGGGGTGCAATGGACACAAAGGGCAGACACGCATTGTATCCTCTCCAGCTACCTAACACATAAAACCACACCCATACGAATCAACAATAATCATTTATTATTTTAACTGGTTTAACGTCTTACTAAATGTAAAATATTTCAGAGTTTGAGTACTAGGTAGTTAACAAACAATTTAGGTATAACGCTCAGTGAAAAGACTCACCTCCAATTAAATACAAAAGCGACACACTTCCACATTCACTCACATTCAAATATAAACTAAAATATCTAGGCTTAGTAATCTTTTGACTATTATATTCATCTTTATGTTTCAAATAATATTTAAACCATATCAATGCGTAATAAGCATATATTGTATAACTTCCAATATATCTTGCTCTAAGAGAGTGGTTCACAGAGAACGTGCCTTTTATCAAAACAAAGCGGGTCTGTTACCAGCCTACGATGTTTCTAATCTATACTCCAATTTATTTACAAAAGACAAATTAAAAATTATTTATGTTCTTACAATTTTATACATTTTAGACCATTTGGAGCACGTTTCGGACAGCGTTTACAAAAACTTTCGGATTCCAAATTAATATTATTCGAATTCATCTCAAATTTTTTATTTAAAATAAACGAATTGTAGCGACCGTAGGTGGTTTAGGTAAATAGCCAAAATTTCTACTGATAACAGGCTGTTTACAATCGTTATCAACAGTTCAATTACAAATTACTTACTTAAAATAGTTTTTAATCCATCGCAAACACTTGCGTCGATGCACCAACTGTTTAGAAAACGATTATACAACTTTCCACAATTTAAAAGGCTTTTTTTTAACACTTTAAAATACTTAAGTCACGCGGACTGGTAAAACAGGACTTACACTTATTCCACCACTTCCACTATATGATAATATATGATATATATGATAATAATAATAATAATAGCGATCTATTAATATTAACATACATAAATATGAATTAGTTGTTAGTTTTTTCAAATCCTCACGAAATTCAAATTGGTGGGAAATTCAAATAGTTAAGGAAAATTCAAGTTTAGGTGAGAAATGCTACTACATACGTCAGACAAATGAGATTATTATTAGTAACCTTGAGTAACCTTTGAAGACTTTACATTATTTTATAATATTAGGAAGAGATGGAATATATAATTATTAATAACATAACATGTTGTCATTAGTATATGACGTCATTTGACGATGTAATTATATAATTATTATAAACGTTTTAATGAAAAAAAAAAGACACAGCTTCGCTCGGGAATAGATCCCTCAACCTTTGCACCAAACCAATTGCACTATCTAAGTGCTTATAGATCATATGCTTAGTCATAAAAGAATCCTAACTCGGGCGAGGTCAAATAGATGCAGAAATGCACGTGAAATTTCCTATTAAGGTTTCACGTTATCTATATGACATTCAACTGAAATATTCCTTTTTTATTATTTTGTGGCAAACTTACCACCTGTATAAATTAAAATATATCTAAAAGGAAACATAATCAAATACGATGTAGTATATAGTATCGAAATTTATTAATGGCAATAAGAACAATATTTCTGTTAACAAATATGTCGACGGTGTAAAGATACACGATCAAAATTACAAATTAAGTCAAACTTGGAGATGTTATATATAATTATTAATAACATATCACCACCAATCCTCAAACTTTTAATATATTTATTTTATAATCATTAATATATGACTTCATTTGATCACTTGACAATATTTTGTATATAATTACTATTAAATGGGACCGTCACGCTGTCAAAATTGGGTGTAGAATATTTGACAATCGTCATACTTCGGAATATTTAACGATCAGCCTACTTCGGAATATTTGACAATCGACCCATTTCAGAATATTTGGCAAATGACCCACTTTGGAATTATTGGCAATTGACCCATTTCGGAATATTTTAGCAATTGGTTCACCACCCCGTTTTATTTTTAATCTATTTTCACCAATTTTGAGCGTGGGACTTCGTTTCTCATGAGAATAACGGTTATAAGTTTTAGAAATATGATTACGATACCGCCTATTGACCAATTCACAAACTTTTTAATATATTAATTTTGTAGTCATTAATATATTATGATGTCATTTGATCACGTGACAGGAATGAACATAAACACATCATATCGCATATAGTAGACAACACCCAAATCCAAAGTCAACGGCTGTCCGGAAGGGAGTTACACATTTGAAAAAAACGCAGACAACATCCATTACCTACGTATATTGCCAGTGTCGATGCCAGGGATCGAACCCAAAGCACAGCAGTATCACACCAGAATGAATTTATCACATAACGCGCTCTAGCCGACTGAACTACCGTGCCGGATTGAAGGAAGAAATATTTTCCCTCCTAATGAAACGAAATACAGCTAGTGCAAGTATGGTAGATTGCTGATTTTGAAAATTAAATAAAGGCAGGATGTGCAAGTAAAATGATCTGCTAACTTTGTAAATACAATGAACTGCTTACTTTGCTAGTTCAATGACCTACCAACATTGCAAGTGTAGTCAGATATGTATTCATGCTTAACAAGTTTTTGTATATTTGTGAATGTAATATATACCATTTTTTTCTTAATAAAACAAAATTATTTCAAATTCTATCCCGTGGTGTATAGGTAACAGCACTGTACCTAAGGTCTTTCTGGACGTAAATATTTCCGGCAGAGGAGCTATGAGGTCATTGTTTTTTTTGCTTATAACTCGACAGTACGTCAGTTTATAGATATATTTTAATGTGCCAGGGTGTTAAATAATTTTCTGTATGTCATGTAAGAAAAAGTAGATGAAAATTAGGATAGGGAGGAAATAGAATTTACCACATATCCAGGCAAAGCTTAGTTTAGGGTGAACTTTTTTCCAAGTCATGTATTTCAGTTTCAATATGTTAGACCTTTTATATTTTTTAAGAGCCATTAACTTAAATATATATACTGAAAATATGAGAAATGATAATATCTTTAATTGAAAACAGCTCTATTTTTACATTTTTTCTAATAAAGAAACATAGGTACATAGAAAATAATGAAAATTATATTTTTCTTAGAGTTTTCAACGAGAGACAGAGACCATCAAAGCACAGATTATGTACCTATTGATATGCAAACCAATGTATTTACTGTCATCGATTTGTTCTTCTTCTAATCCGGTAACGATGTGTTGCATCTTACAATTTAAGCAGGTGTTTTTAAGAAGATTCCTTCCAATTCAAAAACTGATTTTATAAATATAGGGATGTGTTAAAATCTAACTTAAAGTATAAATTTTATTATTTTAAAATGAACTCAGTTTCATACAAAGTCTTATTTGGTACTAGCAAATTTCTAAAATAAAAAACTATGACATGAATAACAATTACAAGGTAACATACGTTAGGTTATGTTCTAAATTTAAAAGCAAAGATATATTTTTATAAAAATGTGATAGGACCGATTGAAAAAAAAAGTGCTTATTATTTGTTGAAACCTGCATTATAATTTTTTTACCTTCGTCTGACTGTCAATTATGAGATCTCATTTACTATTGTTTTCCTATATATCGATTTTTAAGTCGTATAGTGGTTTTCTTATGGGGTACTCTTATATTTGTAGGACCTATATATATTTTATTTAGAGGGGTGGTAGCACAATTGTTAGTACGTTTAACTTTCACTCTGAGCATACCTAGGGAAGTGGGTTCCAGCCCCACCTACTGTAAAGTAATTTTCAACTCTAAATTGCCTCCCCCCAAGAAGTGGTTCGGATCCCACGATAAGCTGTAGGGCCCCGTCTTCTTTACTTGAACAAGTTTAGGCTTAACAGGGTCATTCAAGTGATCTGGAGGGCGGTTAAAACATTTCTTTCTAAACATTTACTAGACTTTCTGAATGATAATCATGCACTACCATAAGCACTACTTAGTTTTGGAATTTTGCTTAAAATGCTCTATCAGTTTCAGTATGTTCACATTTTACAATAAACATAAAACACTAATTATTTTTCAAATCACTATTTTTCATCATCTTTAAGAAGTGCTGAATGGTTTCTTTCTGAAGGTAGCAGATACAAGTTTTAGAGCAACAGATCTTATATATTTTTATAATATATGATTTGCAGGAAACAACTACTCAGCGGGCAAATACCCCGACCTGCATTGAATTACACCTTACAAATCATTAAAGAATGGTAACCAATATCATTTGTCAACTCCCTGACCAGACATAGACCGGTTTCGAACTTATTAGTTCTCATCAGTATGCCATAGGTCATGGAGCAGACAAATGATAGTGGCCAACCTGCTAGTTTTATACAAACTATAGTAAATTGAGTAGTGGTGAGAGGTAAGTGAAACCTCTCAAATGGTCAATTGCTACTATACACCATAGATGTCTCTATGGGCGTATAGCGACTTGCGATTCTGCAAGTACCTGAGAGCGGCGACCTTTCAGTCCTAGGTGGACTTAACCTACTGTTATAATATATGATTTGCAGGAAACAACTAGTCAGCGGGCAAATACTCCGACCTGCATTGAATTACACCTTACAAATCATTAAAGAATAGTAACCAATATCATTTATCAACTCCCTGACCAGACATAGACCGGTTTCGAAGTTATTAGTTCTCATCAGTATGCCATAGGTCATGGAACAGACAAATGATAGTGGCCAACCTGCTAGTTTTATACAAACTATAGTAAATTGAGTAGTGGTGAGAGGTAAGTGAAACCTCTCAAATGGTCAATTCCTACTATACACCATAGATGTCTCTATGGGCGTATAGCGACTTGCGATTCTGCAAGTACCTGAGAGCGGCGACCTTTCAGTCCTAGGTGGACTTAACCTACTGTTATAATATATGATTTGCAGGAAACAACTACTCAGCGGGCAAATACTCCGACCTGCATTGAATTACACCTTACAAATCATTAAAGAATAGTAACCAATATCATTTATCAACTCCCTGACCAGACATAGACCGGTTTCGAACTTATTAGTTCTCATCAGTATGCCATAGGTCATGGAGCAGACAAATGATAGTGACCAACCTGCTAGTTTTATACAAACTATAGTAAATTGAGTAGTGGTGAGAGGTAAGTGAAACCTCTCAAATGGTCAATTGCTACTATACACCATAGATGTCTCTATGGGAGTATAGCGACTTGCGATTCTGCAAGTACCTGAGAGCGGCGACCTTTCAGTTCTAGGTGGACTTTGGTGGATATTGGTTACCATTCTTTAATGATTTGTAAGGTGTAATTCAATGCAGGTCGGGGTATTTGCCCGTTGAGTAGTTGTTTCCTGAAAATCATATATTATAACAGTAGGTTAAGTCCAAATATAAAAACAACTAATCTATTGTCTAGAGATTTTGCAAACAGTTGGAACCGCAACTCATTCAGGGTGTTTCCCGTGGTTTTGTTGTCATAAAGCCTAGCCACAACCAACTGGCCCGCTTTGTCAATTTCATCGGGGTTTGCGTTTACGTCTCGGAAAACCCTAACAGCTGTCTGTTCCTCATTACTCTTTAGCAGTGTTACGAATTTCATTTTACCCTGCCTGAAAAACGAAGACGTTGTATAGCACCCACTAAACGCATGCAACAAGAGGATGTTTTCTTGCACACACGGCGGGAGATTGAAACTTGTTGTGCAAAATAGTTGTTGTTTGGTTGAACCTTTGCCAGGTTTCATAAAATACATTTTCGTGGAGGGTGACACACGAGCCGCCAAGATGACCAGGATCTTCAGCCATTATAATGACCGAATTGTTGGGCCGAGATAACTCGAGTGCGGTGGTAACGATGAGCACATGGGCATCTTCTGGAGCTTGTCTGGGTTCGATTCATTCGCTTTCGAATTTGACGCGCAACAAGTCGATCAATCTTCGTTTGTTTGTGTCATTACACAAAAATTTTGCTTGTGGCATAGGTGCCCTCATGGACTCATAAAAAAAAACATTAGCAGGATCATGCTTGTGCGATCGTCGGAGACGTTCAGCGGACTTGGTACTGCGAGCGATTCATGAGACTGCTGTGTATGAGAGGCCGAGCGCGGCAAGCCAGCTGCATGTGCAGATGTTACTATCTCCACGTACACAGTGTTGCCAGCGCCCTCGGTGAGAAAGTAATTAAGTCTACTTGTAAAATGTACTGAACCTAAACTTAATGTACTTACTGACCATTTTTTTTATTAATACCTGCATTAAAAACACCTGGAATGCTGACAAATATTTATAACATGTAGATACTATGATATGGCATATGATTTCGATAACTTTTCCGCAAGAATCAAAAAGGGCTCCATTTTGAATGGTCGTAGCATCGTAACGGTTCACTTTAGAGACAAACGACAAAGAACTTTTTTGTAGCAAGTTTGCTCTAGATTATTTTTTATAATAAGTATTTTGTTGATAAAGTTGATGGTTTGGGAGATATTTGCAAAAAACCGAAAAATGGTACCTTCTTAGGGCCAGAAGAGCCAACGCCGACTTCGCTCGAGGGGGAAAACTTGGGAGAGGAATATCTGTGTCCAAATAAAGCGATTAAAGCAATTTCCAGCTTTCCACTAATTATTTCCTTATTGAACTACCTGTCGCCTGGCCAAATATGATATTTATAATAATTATCAAGAGCGAATGCCGTTGATTTCATCTTTGTACTAATTATCTCCAGGTTTGGCCATTGTTTAAATTATATTCAGACCCCTAATATAGCAATTGGTTCAGAAGATAATATGTACAGATTATTCGTTTGTGATACTAATACGTTTAGGGTTCTTCGACATAGTTTTGTAAGATCTAGCCTATTCAATATATGTGATCTATCTATCAAGAAATGCGTTATTGAAACGCTTTATTTGAAAGGTCAAAAAAGGGGGAAACGTAACGAATTTTCTTCAATTCTTCAATATAAATACTTGTTCTATTTCCAACTATTTGTCTGATTACGTATTTTTTGTCCCATATACAGGGTTACTGGTAATTCGATACATTCCTTTGGAGATGTGATGGGGCATGAGCTAAGGAGTAAATCTAGCCCTAACATACATTATGCAAAACTCAATAGTTTTTGAGATATTTCAATTTTTTTGTTTTTCTCAAAAAAGTAGATCTTAATGTCTTAAAAGTTAATTTCCGAAAAATCTACTTAACATTTTTAAATTTTTTTTTTACTGGATTACTTGTCCAATATTATAGATATCCGTTTGGAATGAAAAATATCCGGAAACATTTCGATCATGTGAACATTTAAAATAAAAACTTGTAAAAATTTTTTTTTAAATCAGTTATGAAATTTACCTATTAGGTTTTTTCAAAAAAATATTAATGTAGCACGCGTACAAATTATTATAAAAACTTCCTTATTTCAATAGCTATCTAACTAAGTAAAAATGTTTAATGTACCCTTGATAGTTCTAATAAAAAATTAGTAAAGACAATGCTGGTGGCGGAATTTATTAAACGACTAATCGTTCATTTTCATTTAAGTCAGTCAGCCCTTGACTTTGACGTTTGTGCATATATGTCATTAACTGACATTCTTATCTCCGTGTCCCTTAAGTTTGTTGGTCTTGTTAAATTAGTTATCGGAGATTTTGATTTTGCTCGTAGTTGTTGTTATTAGTTGTTGTTATTGTATTTTCTGTGCCATGGCCGCGTATGCCAACGCAGAATACGCTGATATATTGTTTGTCTATGGATACTGTGGCGGCAACGCTGCTGAAGCTCGCCGAGAATATGGTCTTTGGTACCCTAACCGCCGCTTACCAAATGCACGTGTATTCAGTACGGCATATCAAAATATCGCTGAAACTGGCTCCGGGAAATGTAGAAGAAGTGACGCTGGTGCTTCTCCCGTTTATGAACCAGATGATGAGGAAGAAATATTGAGGTATTTTGAGGAAGACCCAACTATTTCAACTAATAAAGTCGCAAGACTAACCGGAGACTCACAATGGAAAATTTCGTCTACGATACGTAGAGTTGGATGTCATCCTTCCCACTATACCCCTGTCCAAGGCTTGGAGGAAGGTGATCCTGGAAGGAGAGTGGTATTCTGCCGCTTTATGTTAAATTCAGATGCAGAAAGTGCAAATTTTTTAACAAGTATTTTATGGATGGACGAGTCGAAATTTAATCGCGAGGGTATAACAAATTCCCACAACCTACATTATTGGGCAGAGGAAAATCCCAAGTTAACACTTGAAACTAGTTTCCAAATGAAGTTTTCTATTAATGTGTGGATGGGAGTCATTGGCCACTATTTAATAGGGCC
This sequence comes from Leptura quadrifasciata, assembly GCA_963675555.1. NCBI lineage: Eukaryota > Metazoa > Arthropoda > Insecta > Coleoptera > Cerambycidae > Leptura > Leptura quadrifasciata. The sequence goes on from OY776677.1 coordinate 72,895,063, forward strand.
ACACTTTATTCCTCAAAATTTAAACGGGGAAATCTATGAAAATTTTTTAAGAAATGATCTGGCGGTGATTTTAGAAGATGCTCCTTTCGCCGTCAGACAGCGAATGATGTTTCAGAACGACGGTTGTCCAGCACATTATCGGCTGACAGTACGACAGTTACTTGATCAACGTTTCTCTAACCGTTGGATTGGAAGAGCGGGCCCAATACCTTGGCCAGCGCGAAGCCCTGACTTAACACCCCTTGATTATTACGTATGGGGTCATATGAAGGAGATAGTCTATGCCACACCAGTCAATACTATAGAAAACCTTAGACAAAGGATAGTCGATGCTGCCCAACACATAAGGCATAATCTGACAACCAGAGTAACAAGGACGGAAATAAGAAGACGCTGCCGTGTCTGTATGCGGAATAGGGGCTCCCATTTTGAGCAAGACATATAAAAAATAAAGTACAACTTTGAAATTAATGAAGAATTAAACTCTACTTTTAAAATGTTTTTTACTGTTTATCTAAAAATAAAATTCGTACTACTTGTGTTATTTTTACTAGTATTTTCTTAGAACTATTAAGGGTACATTGAACATTTGTACCTTGTTAGATAGCTATTGAAATAAGGCAGTTTTTATAATAATTTATACGCGTGTTACGTTAATATTTTGTAATGAAGTATACAATACTACAGGAATACTGTATACTTTCATTCCAGTTTAACTTATTTTAATCATGCATGGATCAAGTAGTTCAGTTTTAGATTAGTTCAATACCTGATTAGTTCTTTTTTTAACTTTTAATTCTAACTTCACCAGGCCGCAACTTGCGTGCCGTGTGCATTGCGTGCCGGATGCAAAACCACGTGACCGTGACTTTTGGGTATAAAATAGCTAGCCAGAAACCAGTAAATTCAGAGCTTGGCTTTCACCTTTCTCGAGTGTATTGAACTGAGATAACCGGAAGATCAAGCTTCTCCGGCGCCGTGGCAGCCGCTGGCCAAGTATCTGTTAGGGAGGATTCGAGTGCGTTGAACTGGACCTCCTGTCAGATTGATTCGAGTGTATTGAACTGGATCTCTCCTGAAACAGATTTCTTAGTCGCGTCTGTTATGTCCTGGAACTTCGATTAGAGAATTGGGTTTACGACGACGTACATAGAGGAAATATGTTACACTCTCTCTCTCTCTCTCTCTCCGATTACTATGGTGTACTTATGTAATAACAAGATTGTCGCAACCTAAGCCATAAAAGATATGGCCACACTGTACATATAATTATTAGGAGAATAAATGTCTTATTTTGGATCTGGATTTTAATTAATATTAACATTGAACCCTGGAATAATCTCCAAACCAGCTACCCGAGCAAAACAAGCATCACAATTTTTTTGAAAAAACCTAATAGGTAAATTTCATAGCTGATTAAAAAAAAATTTTTTAAAAGTTTTTATTTCAGATGTTCACATGATCGAAATGTTTCCAGATATTTTTCATTCCAAACGGATATCTATAATATTGGACAAGTAATCCAGTAAAAAAAATTTAAAAATGTCAAATAGATTTTTCGAAAATTAACTCTTAGGACATTAAGATCTACTTTTTGAGAAAAACAAAAAAAATTAAATATCTCAAAAACTATTGAGTTTTGCATAATATATTTTAGGGCTAAGTTTACTTCTTAGATCATGCCCCATCACATCTCCAAAGGAATGTATCGAATTACCAGTAACCCTGTATTAAGAGACCCGTAATAGAGAATAGATAACGCGAAAATCTCTTTTTTCATAGAATACAGTCTGAGTAGAATGGCCGCTATTCCTGATTTTATATTATCAATCACCCTTTAGGCAGTCTAACTTAGAAATACAATAAAACATTTCGTATTCAGTTGCTGCGCCTTCTTTCTATAAGTGTGTTGACAGGAAGGAGATTTATTAGTATGTGGAACATATGTTATACTCTGTGATTATTTTAACATCGACAAAGATGGATGAAAACAGGTTTCTACATTAATTCAAAATCATTTACATTTTCTATTAATAATTGAGTAACAATAGAATTGCCATACGCAATTTTTATTACTTAGACATATAAGATTTATTCGTTCTTCGAGCGATATAAGTTGCTAAGTGTGGTTGTAAATACAACCACACCATATCAAATGATATCACTCTCAGTAAAATTCGTTTGTGCCTTGAAAGGGTAAAATAATCCGTTACTTCCGAAAAAATATCCGACTGAAATAAAAATCGTTTAAAAACAATTATCTCTGAACAACGAGGCGCTACCCACATAGCAATCCATATATATTGGACATCCATAACACATACACAGTGCATTCGTCAAGTAGAAAATAAATTCGATAAAACGTGTACAATTTTTTCAGGCATGTCAACAGGTTCATATTTAATGCTACTTTTTGAAGATTTCCGAAATTGGGATTGGATAGGCAATTAATTAAAAAGACAATTATTTTAATGAGTTATTCACGCAGTCAACCCCTTTTTTAAAATTTATTCAGTGCTTTTACTCAAATAAGTAGACAATAAGTGACGTATAACACAGAAAAAGCTAACGTTTTCAATGATTACTTTATAAATATTGACACAAAAATGTCTCAAAAAATAAATAAAATTGTAAAGTTATCATAACGTCCTAGAAAATCATTCAATACAATCATCAATATTTCTTAAACCTATAACAAAAAATGAAATTATTTCAATAATAGGCAGCTTAAAAAACAGGTCATCTGCTGGTCCTGACGGAATATCAGTCAAACTAGTAAAATTCATACATTTATGTATGTATCGAGGTATGTATCATTAAGTCATTACTGCATATAATAAACTTAACACTTAAAAGAAATATAATACCGTATCAATGGAAGAAATCAAATGCAACCCCAGTACATAAATCTGATGATTGTAAAAATTTGAACAACTACAGGCGTATCTCAGTTATCAGTAATTTTGCAAAAATATTTTTAAAATATCTTAAAAACAGGCTGGTGGAATTTTTCGATAAACATAATTTGATCACGGATTGGCAGTGTGGCTTTAAAAAAATACAAGCACAGAGCTACAGAGCATGCAGTTTTGGACTTAATTAAAGAAATTGTAATAAGTTTAGATAAATTGAAAAAATGCATGACTGTAGTTCTTGATTTAGCAAAGGCTTTCGATACTGCATCACACCAAAACTTACTAAATCGACTTCAAAACGTTGGTATACGTGATCTGGTCCTGCATTATGCCTCATAGAAAATTATCTCTCTAATAGAAAACAATTGATGAGATATATAGTAACCCTCTCACTGTCACCATGGGCGTACTCCAAGGGACAGTATTGGGTCTAATTTTGTTCCTTCTGTATATTAATAGTATTTCAAATTTAAAATAATTTAAATGCCATTTAGTATCTTACGCTGATGACACTGCTATTGTGTTTGTAGAAGATTCATGGGACTTAGTACATAGAAGAAAGTTTAGCATTAATTTTCAAGTTGTTAAACTTCAATTCATTAATATACAAAAAAGCAAATTGTTAATGTTTAGATTATTAGCTAAAGATCAAACTTCTAAAGAAAGCTAATAAAATAAATTACTTAGGAGTTATGCTTGACCATCACATAAGATAGAATGAGCATGTATCTTATATTACAAGAAAATTAGACAACTTACGCATAAATTCTATATTTTAAGGAACATATTAAATAGAAAAATTTTAATTACTATTTATAAATCCCTAATTGACTCTATAATTAGGTACTGTACTATTATCTGGGGAGGACTTTACAATAATGTACTTAAACATTCTACAAACGACTCAAAATTCTATTGTGAAGATAATATTAAAGAAAAAAAACTGTATTCCTCCACAGTATCATACATAAAGGCAGAGGTATTTAATATAAAAAATCTTTTTGTCTACCAGTGTTTAATACATATGTTTGGCGAAAAGACTCTACCAACCCATCCTAGTTATATAAATAGATTTACTGAAAATATGTCTGTTGCTTTACCATTAGTTAGTAAAAGCCATTCACAAAGATCTGTCTTTTATTGTGGAACAAAACTTTATCACATTTTACCACTTCACATAAAAAAAAAAAATAGGAAAATTTAATAAATACAAAATTGAAGTAAGAAAATGTATTACTCAAAACCAAGATTGTATAAAGAATATTTTCATTTAATAAAGTAACTTGATCCCTACCTGTTTAATATACATACAGGGTGTTGCATCATGAGAGGGACATAGCTTAATAGGAGGTAGAGAACATCAGTGGTAACAGAAACCTCCCATAGAAATGTCTCATTGGGCCTTCATTACGAAGTTACAGGGTGTTAAATAATTTTTGGCCAAACCTGTTTTTTGTCATAACTTTGACAGGGAATGAAATAACGGATTCATATTTGGTACGGCTAATGTACGAGCCCCAAGAGGTACATGTATAAAAAAAAATATATCCAGGTCCGAACTCACTATAATTTATGTTTCTTCTTTGCATCAATAAAACATCACCCTGTATATATTTTTTTTAAATTTCGATACGATATTCGAAAAGAGCAAGAAAAAACAAACAAAATGGCCTATTTCATTTTTTGTTATACCTTCGTGGTTATTTAAATACGTTGTTAAATGTGCAAGAAAATGGATTACAGAACCCTATTAAATGAGAGGCACGTGAAATAAATAGTTTTATAACTAAAATTTGCAAAAATTCTATTGAGCCTAGGTGGTCTGGGTGAATCCTAATTCCGGCACGTTTTAAAGGTCCATTTTGGTAAAAAAAACTGTGGTCCTAATAAGTAATCGCGTATGAAATAACAAAATTTTTAATCAATCACAGTAGGCTTGTTCAAAGTGACAGATAATAAAAAGAAATCTCCTAAACAGTTGAATAATTGTTTGTTAGTAATTTAATGTGTTAATAATCCGCATTTAGTTAGTGAAAACTTGTGAAAATATTTTAACTATGCCAGTAAAATTTACAAACGCGGAATATGCTGATATAATATTCATCTATGGTTTCTGTAATGGAAATGGTAGGTCGGCGGAAAGAGAATATCGGCTGCGTTTTCCTGGTCGTCGATGCCCTAATCATAAAACCTTTAGTACGGTGTTCCAGTATGCAAGACAACACGGAAAGTTTCCTACTTCTGCAGTTGTGGAGCGTGTTTTACAACAAGGTGTGCAGGAACAAAACAATATTATAAACGTAGTTCAAGAAAACCCAAATATGAGCACTAGACGAATCAGTTTGGCAACTGGTATTCCTCATTGGCGAGTATGGAGAACCCTAAAAAGAGAACGTTACCATCCATATCATATCCAGCAGGTACAGCGTCTTCAACAAGGCGACGATATCCCCCGCCTGGCATTTTGTCATTGGTTGTCTAACCATCGCCCAGTCATTTACAGAACCTTATTTACGGATGAGGCACAATTTACAAGGGATGGAGTAAACAATTCACGAAATAATCATAAATGGGCACAGGAAAACCCACATGCGGTACGCCAACGCCGTTCGCAACACAGGTTTTCTGTAAATGTTTGGGTCGGACTTGTGAATAGACATTTGATAGGGCCACATTTTTTTGAAGAAAGATTGAATGGTGAAATTTACTTTGATTTTCTTCAAAACATTTTACCGAATATGTTAGAAAATATCGGTATAAGAGGCATGTTGTTTCAGCATGATGGGGCCCCACCACATTTTAACCTTCAAGTAAGAGAACACTTAAACAATGTGTATCCTAATAGATGGATTGGACGCGGGGGTCCACATGAATGGCCACCAAGATCTCCTGATTGTAACCCTTGTGATTACTTCTTATGGGGCCACTTAAAAAACGAGGTTTATAGCATTGAAATTGAAAGTAGTCAACATTTAATCCAGCGCATCGTTACAACCTGCGACGAAATACGGAATAATCCAGAAATCATACGTCGAGCAATTGGTGACCTTTCTAAACGCGCAAGAAAATGCACAGAATGTGGGGGAGGACATTTTGAAAATTTACTTTAGTGTCAATTACGTTTTATTTTTAAACACATTTAGTTATTGTTTTGTTATTTATTGTTAATTGAATGGAAAATATTTTATTTATTTAGATTTTAGTTTGTTCTCTTTTCCAATTTTTATTAAGTATAAAATGTTGATGATTTTCTTGATCAAAGTAACTGGTTGCTTAGGCCTAAATGGTTTAAATTATCTGTCACTTTTATTCTTTGAACAAGCCTACTGTGATTGATTAAAAATTTTGTTATTTCATACGCGATTACTTATTAGGACCACAGTTTTTTTACCAAAATGGACCTTTAAAACGTGCCGGAATTAGGATTCACCCAGACCACCTAGGCTCAATAGAATTTTTGCAAATTTTAGTTATAAAACTATTTATTTCACGTGCCTCTCATTTAATAGGGTTCTGTAATCCATTTTCTTGCACATTTAACAACGTATTTAAATAACCACGAAGGTGTAACAAAAAAATGAAATAGGCCATTTTGTTTGTTTTTTCTTACTCTTTTCGAATATCGTATCGAAATTTCAAAAAAATATATACAGGGTGATGTTTTATTGATGCAAAGAAGAAACATAAATTATAGTGAGTCCGGACCTGGATATATTTTTTTTTATACATGTACCTCTTGGGGTTCGTCAGTACATTAGCCGTACCAAATATGAATCCGTTATTTCATTCCTTGTCAAAGTTATGACAAAAAACACGTTTGGCCAAAAATTATTTAACACCCTGTAACTTCGTAATGAAGGCCCAATGAGACATTTCTATGCGAGGTTCCGGTTACCACTGATGTTCTCTACCTCCTATTAAGCCTTGTCCCTCTCATGATGCAACACCCTGTATATATATGAAGTGTTGTTGTAATTCCGGGTGCTCTCCCGCGTCGATGGTCGACTCCTCTAGGAGTCATGGTTGTCTATACGACGTTTCGGCAGAATCTCATCTGCCATCTTCAGGTTCTCGCTAAAAGCTGCCTACTGCTGCTCCTCAGTTCGAGCAACGAGGAGCAGCAGTAGGCAGCTTTTAGCGAAAACCTGAAGATGGCAGATGAGATTCTGCCGAAACGTCGTTTAGACAACCATGACTCCTGGAGGAGTCGACCATCGACGCGGGAGAGCACCCCCGGAATTACAACAACACTTCATTTAACACCCGCGAAAACCTAAAAAACAACATATATATATATATATATATATATATATATAGTTAAAATTTTAAAATTTAAACTTGGGTATGCAGTCGTGTGGCACAAAAAAATTAAAGAAAACTCTTTATTTCTGTTCAAGCTTTCGAGGCTTTATTGTCTCTTCATCAGGAACGCTACAAAGTATGACATCATATTACACTTAAATTAGGGTTGATATTAGAGTACTTACGATATTTTGAGGTTATATAGAAGTTGCACATGTGAAACAATTTTTCAAAAATATGGACCAACACTTATCACTAATAGTAGTTAACAAACTTACAAGTTAAAAATTATTTAAAACATAGGTGGATGTCAATTGATAAAATAAAATTGTTAAAAACATTAAATTTAAAAAGGATTTAAAAAAGCATGGTATCCTGAAGGGATCCATCTTGTATTGTAAGGTTAAGTTGGAATTTCCTGTGAAGATGGCCAACCTGTCAAATTTATTCCTCAAGGATAAAAGTAACTAACCTGCACTTGTACCAGGTGTCCCATTCGATGCTATACCTGTTGGATTATATTGGTTATTGTTGTCAAGATGTAGAAGAAAGGTGTAAATAATGTTAAGCCCTTCTATGTCCTTTTTCGAGTTTAAAGCGTTGTTACTTTTGTAGATATTCATCATTTCGAGAAATTCTCGTTTGTGTCTATTGTTTTCCTTACCTAAAATACTAACGTCATCATATGCTACAACGTGATTGTTGTCAATGGCATGTTTTGCTAAAGTACAGGATTTCTTGTTATCCCTGATATTGCTTCTATGAGAAACCAACCGGTCCTTTAGGAGTCTACCGGTCTGGCCTATATATTTCTTATCGCATGCGCCACAAGGTATGCAATACACAACACCGGACATCTCCAACATCTGGTCTTTGTCTTTTAATTTGGAAAAAATGTTGCCAATGGTAACATTGTTTTTGAAAGCAAGTTTGATATTATTGTAGTTATTGAAAATTCTTTTGAACTCAAGCGTTAAGCCCTCTGTATGAGGTAACGTATTGAAACACCCCCACCCCCCCTCAATTAATTATAAATAGAAATCCTGGTCACGTGAACCAGTGAAACACCTCCACCCCAGGGGTGTTAATTAATATCAAAATTCTTAATCGTGAAGCAATCAAGAACTTATTAATTCCTACCCAGTAATTATTTATCTCAATTTTATATCAAGATAAATAAACAAATTGGCCATTTGCGTGATCGTCTAGTTTTATGTGGTTAGGACTTTAATTACGTTGTGAGTGTAGTAACCCTTTATAATTACCCCAGGTTCTTTGATTTAAAGTTTGGTATTACTTGTTTCTGTCTGATACGATATACCTTAGAAAATTTATCATTCTGTTAATCTAAATACCTGGTAAACTTGAACACACTGTCTATTAATTGAGAGACCTAGTTAATTTGATATGTTATTTATGTAGTATTTTATTACTCAAGGTTGCACTGTACATTTATAGTTGAAGTTTGTTTTCCAATTTATTTGATTGGAAGGAAATCATTTATTTAGCTTATTACTTGCGGGATGAAAAGGTAAAGGTGGAAGAAAAGACAATAATTGATGGGAAAAAGTTGTCAAAAAAACCCATTTTTATTTTATATAAATTGATGCGGCAAATAGCCGTACATGAAATCAAAACAATCCAAATATTTGAGACAATTGCCTAAATATTATATAGGAAGGATTACGTCGCTATAGTAATGACATACTATACATATTTCAAAGCTGGTTATGCAATAACAAGTACTAAGTTAATACCATCGTAGGCCGTGTTATTTGTAGGTGTAATTAAAGATGCGGCAAATAGCCGATTAAAATGTAATTGGAATTTTGGTGTTAGCAATCGCTCTGATAAAATAAGTTTACTGCAAAACAGAGGACATGAACAATGTTCTGTTCGTGCATTAAAGAATGTAAGTAATAATGAGACACTCATGTAAGAGATCATAGAATGTTGGGGGAAAGCTTCCTTAATTGAATAAACAAACTGCAAATCCCAAATTGTATATGATTGTTCAACAACGTGAACAGGGGGAGTCGATGTAAATCAAACAGACAAGACGTCCCGGTTCAGTACTCGACGATAAGTATGCCCCTAAAAATAAAAGCAAGTATACAGGGTGCGGGGACCCAGTACTGACCGTTGGCCTGAACAGTTTGTAGTTTGTAAGGTAGAAACGTAGTTGAGTACAAACCCACGATCGCGGTGTTTGTACTAGAGCCAGAGAACTCTTTATTAATTTGATGGATCGTTATTAAACAATCATAGAAAACTAGGCATTCGCAGGTGAGAAATATCTCACAATAGTTTGACTGGAAATATTCTAGTGAAACCTTACAGGTGAATCCAGGCACACGGCAAGCCCTTGATAGTAAACAACTGAAGTATAATGGAAGCTAAAGTCTCTTGTCATTGCATAAACTCTGAAAATATATAGTTCTAGAATATAAACTTGTTAGGGTGCAAAAGTAAATCTTCCTAGCAAAACATTCAGTATGTGAAATTTCATGAATTAAATTCGTGAATGAAATCATAACTGAATAACTGGTAATATAATATTCTTTATAATAAAAAATCAAAGCTAGTATTTCATAAAAAAACTAATATTCCTTTAGTACCACAAATAAGCCAATTTCCCCTATCCCCCCCAAACCAGAATGTAAAGTCAATATTAAATAATAACGCAGAGAAGTAAATAGGTTTGATACTTAGATAGTTATGTTGGTGAAATTGTCGTCGTGTAAATTGCGAAGTTATGTTCTAGCAGCCCAAATCTTTTAGTAGCCAGCCTGGATTTATTCGTAGACTTTATGGATGTATTTAGAGAACTAAGGCGGGGTCGAGTATTTAATCGTCGACAAGCATCCTGCAATTAGTTCTCTAATTAGCAAATTCAGAGGGTTCGAAAATCGACGACAAACATCCTCGATGAATAAGCATTCTTCCGGGCAAACCGAGAGGGCTCGTAACGTCGGCAAGCGTCCTCTATCAGTTCTGCCAGGAGGTATAGCATCGCCTGGCTTTTATTCTGTTCTTCCAACAACGCGGTTCCAAAATCACAGTGCCAATTCTCCCATTAGCTGAACGTGGCTTGTGTATTTGACACATGAGACGTGGCTCCGGTATCCTGCCCTATCTTCGTCTTATACGTTTGCTTAAAGTCTCCCTATTCACTTCATACACAACTCTCGACGCTTTGCTGGTTTTACTAATGCATTAGTCTTGTTTTTAAAACTGCCAAGTTTTAGATAAGAATTAATAACCATGTTACAAGCTATTTTAAAGTGGCACTTGACATATGTACAACTTTCTACCCTAATAAGTTAAAACGTAACGGCGCCCTGAAGTCGGCTATTATTGAGAACATAATTTCTGTTGTAAAAATAAATATTTGTATAAATTTGGAAATGAAATTAAGAATGTAATGTTTAAATAATTTCTGGTTAATTGTAGTTATAAAAGCGATATTTCCCTGAATTTAAAACAAATTTAAGACATATTTTTAAAGTAGGACGCCCCCCAGGGCGGTGTTCTTCAGTATAATATACTACATTATTGTTGTTCTGTGGTGGAACATTATGTGGGTTAACAGTATCTATGGTAGAATCTCTGCTAAACAAGAGTTTGTAAACTAGGTTAGCTGGATATCCGCTCATTTTGAATAAGGAACTAAGTTTTGTTAGATTTTGTTGTCGTAACGAAGTATGGCTGGTTTTGATGACTCTGTTTTTCATCCCTAGGATGAGGTTTATTTTTTGTCGTTGTTGATGGAAGGACTCATAATGAAGAAACCTGCCTGAAGCACCTGGTTTAGTGTACCAGGAGGTAATGACAGTGTTTTCAGCAGTTCTAATGAGCTTGGTGTCCAAAAAAGGAACACTATTGTTGCTGTCCTCCTCTTCGATGGTGAATTTTAACAGTTCATCAACACTGTTAAATACTTGTAAGAGTTCATCTTTGCCACCTTGTGGTATACTTAGTATCAGATCGTCTACATATTTTTTAATGAACGGAATTTGAAACGTAAGTTTAACCAAACACTCGTCCAGCAGATCGTCCATGACGTACTGTGCCAGTATAGGAGAGACTGGGCTGCCCATTGGCATGCCACGTATTTGTTTATAGCTTGAACAGAAATAAAGAGTTTTCTTTAATTTTTTGTGCCACACGACTGCATACCCAAGTTTAAATTTTAAAATATTAACCTTAAATAGCCAGTCGAGCTAATTTTACCTTAAAAATATACATATATATATATATATATATATATATATATATATATATATATATATATATAGTCGTACTTCCGAGTGTTCTCCCGCGTCGATGGTCGACTCCTCCAGGAGTCACGGTTGTCTAAACGATGATTCGGCAGAATCTCATCTGCCATCTTCAGAATTGAAATGTATTTTGTGGAAAAAGTGTTATTGTGTAGTTAGATGAATATCTTTCAGATTCTACATTTTAATCATTTATTCTATTGTTGTTTTTATATACCTACCAAGCACATTTGACAAATTTTAAATTGAACTAATTTGCTCCTGTAATTTTTTACTCTTTTACATTGTTACGTAATTTTGTGCACTGGTAACAGTCAGGGTATGCTCCGACTAAATTATACTCAGTGGAGTCGGGGTGGTTCGGTTTAGATGTTATCTGGTATGCGACTATAACTCATTTATTTCAGGGCGCCAAGTGATTTAAAAGAAACATATCTCCTAAGAAATATTAAAACCACTAATTTAATGCCAAAATTACTACTCGAACTTTTGAGGAACAAAACTAGGATCTGTAGCAATGAATATGGATTTTCAATGTCAACAAAAACATGTAGGTATTACTGCACATAGGTTACATATACATATGGGGAAAAGATATTACTGTTCGATGAAATTTATTAAATAAACTATACACTAAAGTAGTCCTACCCTCTCGAGAGTGCAGCCCCTAGATAAGGATTGGTCAACCTTGACCACTTCTCTATCTAAAAGCTGTTACAACAGTTATATTTAGCTTATCAATAACAGTTGAATTTATATTTAACGGAGTGAAATTATCTCCCTTATACACACAAGTTAATACATATCATGACAGAGGGCGATGTTCTAGATTTAATAAACAAGTTGAAAAACTCAAATTCTTCTGGCATTGATGAAATTTCTAATACATTATTAAAAACTATTGGTGTGTATATAGTTCGTCCTCTCACATATATAATTAATGTATCAATAGAACAAGGCATATATCCCGAGAAATTGAAAATATCTAATGTAATACCTCTTTTTAAAAAAGGTAATCCAAACCTACTTATCAACTATAGAGGAATCAGCATGTCACCCAGTGTATCAAAAATCTTTGAATCTGCAATTAATATGCAGCTTGTAGATTTTCTTACAATTAATAATATCCTCTCCCAAAATCAACATGGTTTTACAAAACAGAAAAGTATAGACACAGCACTAAGCGAGTTTGTAAATGGGATAGTAAATACACTGGACAAATCAGAAATGGCTATGGGACTTTTTGTAGACTTCTCTAAAGCGTTTGAATGTGTCGATCACTCTCTTCTATTAACTAAACTGGAAAAATATGGGGTTGGGGGTATTGCTCATGAATGGTTCAACTCCTATTTGTCAAATCGCCTTCAACAGGTTAAAATTAAAGATACTCTTTCCAGCTTAGCAGCTATTAATACTGGAGTACCGCAAGGATCCATATTGGGTCCAACGCTTTTTGTTGTTTTTATTAACGATTTGATAAATTATTTAGAACAACCACTGTGCTCAATAGTATCATATGCAGATGACACTAATGTTTTGATTAGGTGCAGGAACTTGTCTGATGCGGAGAATTGTGCCATTTCAATCTATAAAAAAATCAACTATTGGGTTGAAAAAACAAATTATGTATAAACCGGTCGTAGTTTTTAAAACTTCACAGGCTAGTCTAAATGTAAATAGTAGTCTAGTTTTAGATGTCAACACAAATATTAAGTATTCTGATAACTCAAAAATGCTAGGGTTAAGGATTGATTGTCATCTTAATTGGTCTAGTCATATACAGGATGTCTGTATTAAATTGTCTAAAGTATGTTATGCTTTAGCTTTAACGTCTAAACAATGCAGCGTATCAATTATAAGGCAATTGTATTTTGCATCTTTTCATTCTGGCATTAAATATGCCATTGTTCATTGGAGCCAATCACCTGATGCGTATAGCGTTTTTGTCCTACAAAAACGAGCAGTGCGTATCATGACTAATTTAAAATACAATGAATCTTGTAGGGATGCTTTCAAATCATTAAATATTTTGACTATGATATCTGTATATATTTATGAACTTACTTGTTTTGTGTATAAAAACAAAGCAAATTTATTTGAAAATAGAGCTCCACATCTGTATAATACCAGAAGAAAGATCTCCTTATACCAAATAAACACGAAACAGCGTTGTATCAAAAAAGTATTTTTTTTAATGGATGTAAATTTTTTAATGCTCTACCTGAAAATGTTAAATGTATACCAACAATCTGTAAGTTCAAAACTGCAGTAAAATCTTTATTGTTAAACAAAAATTGCTACACCATTGATGAATTTTTATCGGCTACTTAAAACATAAATATCTGGATCTTTATACTATTGCAAGTCATACCTAATAAAAATATCGTAAATTTTATTATTTATATACTATGATTTTATATGTATATATATTTAGTACTTAAGGCTTTCTAAAAATTTTAAATTAAATGTATCACTTTTAAAACTAGTTTTTAGATAACACAATTTTATTGTATGTATATTTTTATTTATTTGGACAAAATTTCTTAAACTCCATTAATGTAGTTTTCTGAAATTAATAAAATTATTATTATTATTATGGACTTAAGCCGTGCACTTTATCCTTCATCGTTCAGAAACTTTCTGGTAATATGGCATGTCTAGAGAATCACCGTCCTCTGAATAATCTTCGCGAGGCCTCTAGGTAGATTAAGTTTCTCCAAATAAATCAAGAACTTCTTCGTCACCACGCCTGTAGCCGAAATTATGATCGTGATAATTCGAACCTCCTCTAATCTCCACACGTGTTTAAGTTCTATAGCCAAATTCTGATATTTGTTTCTCTTTTCCATCTCCGTTTTCTGCAGGTTGCTGGTTAGGGGGCATCCAATATCAATAATAGTGGCCTTCTTCTCTTTCTTTTTGATCACTAGGATGTCAGGGCGGTTGTGATCCAAGGTTCTTTCAGACTGTATTGGTCTATCCCAGTACAGCAATGTTTCCTCGTCTTCTAAAACAGCTTGAGGTATATATTTATAGAAGGGCGGTGGATTAGTAATGAGTCCTAAGTTAAGTGCCAATTCTCTATGGATGATTTTCGCCACCTCGTTGTGCCTTCCCAAATACATTCCCGTAGCCAAAGCGGGGCAGCATCCAGTGACATGTTCGATAGTTTTACCCGCTGCCTTACACTTTCTACATACATCGATCACTCCGCGGACTTTAAGAATGTACTTCTCATAATTCCTAGTACGAATAATGCTATCCTGAATGGCTGTTATGAATCCCTCAGTTTCTGGGTGTAATATTCCTTTCTTAAGCCATAGGAGCGAGGTCTCCTTGTCGACCTCTGGATTGTTTAAGGCATTGGGATATTCTCCGTGGAGTACCTTGTTCTCCCATACTGTTTGAATATCCTCGTTCGTTCGGATCATTATCTCGTGTTGTCGATCTTGGAGGTTTAACGGTGTATATCTGTTGCCATTTTCCACTATTTTCCGAATGAGGATCCTGTCTGAATTGTAGAAATAGAGGCGCATGTTCTTCTCTTGCGTTCGGCATATCTTCTGAACACTGCTTAATCCCCTGCCTCCTTGTGTTCTTGGCATGTATAGTCTTTCAACTGCGCTCTTTGGGTGATGCATTCGAAACTTTGTAAGTGTAGTTCTCGTCATTCTGTCTAGGTCTTCCAGGTCTGTATCCGAGTACTTTATTATTATTATTATTTTTTTTTTTTTTTTTACAAAAAACCAGTCACCCTACTCTGTGGCTCCGACCCTCACAGAGGGGAGCTGGTAATACCAATAGCCACTCCCCACGCCCGTGGGGTGAGTGACTACCGGGTCCGCGAATCGTGTGCCCTGAGTAGACGTAATGAACCGAGGATGACAGCCTTCTGCATTCTGCCGGCTAAGATCTCTACCGAATCTCGGCATGCCGGTATGATCTTTAGTTCTGAAAGCAGCGTCTGTCTCATTCCACCGAGGGCTCCTATAATCAGTACCACTATTTTAACAGAATGGCCTGGATAAAGCCTGCGGAGTTCGAAGATCAAATCTCGATATTTTATCCGTTTTTCCTCCTCTTTCAAGACAATGTTGCTCTCAGCGGGAGCTGAGAATTCCACGACATACATTGTCTTGATTTGGTGGTCGAGGAGTACTATGTCAGGCTTGTTGGCTTGTATTTGCCTGACGGTGGGAAACGAGTAGTTCCAATAAATTAGGCACTTCTCATTCCCCACAACGGACTCAATATCCCCCGGAACGTAAGGCAGCACTGGTGTTTCGTCTATCCCATACGAGTGCCTTAGATGATAGTAAAGCACTCGTAATGCTGCGTTGTGTCTATGAATATTGGCCGAGACTGCGTATGTCGGGCAAGCCGACAGTAAGTGCATTACAGTCTCCGGCGCCCTGCGGCAGGCCCTGCAGCTGACATCAGGGACCTCTATACCCATGACACGACGTCGATAGACGAGAGTGTTAAATACACCATCCTGGCAAGCCATTATGAATCCCTCGGTCTCAGACTTCAGCCCAGCTGACCTTAAGAAGGCGAAGGTCAGCCTTTCGGATAAGCCGAGGTCTTCTATATTTTTATAGAAGACCCCGTGCAATGGCTTATCCTTATGGAGCTGCTCAATGATGTTGTGTTCTGCAGTTCTAATGTGGGCTTTTAGTCGAACGGGTTCCAACTCGGTGACAGAGTCGGGGTTTACCCGCTTGACGTCGAAGATGAGACCAAGTTCATCGGCTGCTCTCCGTGCTGCCTTAAAGAGAAAAGCTTCTACCTCTGCATTTTCATGGTCTCGGACCATGCAGAGGAGGGGATCCGAACTCCTGATGACCTTACATGCTCCATTCAGAACCATCCTGCTATGGAGACTCTCCAAGCTCAAGAGTCCACGGCCTCCCCGATGTCGTGGGAGATATAACCGTGGAACGGACGATTTAGGATGCAAGCTCCTATTGAGATGCATCTTCTTGCGGGTTACTACATCGAGTTGACGCAGCTCTTCTCTAGTCCACTTCACTACTCCAAAAGAGTAGAGAAGGATCGGAACGGCAAGCATATTTGGAGCAGACACCTCGTTCTTCCCCGACAGTTCTGTAGACCAGATCTGTCGGAGTAGGTGCTGATACTTGCCGCGGAGAGCGTTTTTCACTATACTCACTTCTTGGGTCCACGAGCTGCGCGTCCTCTCCATAGTCACCGCATCGTCCTCTCTTGAGATGGATCAGTGCGCATTTGTCCAACCCGAACTGCATACCGACAGCCTGCGTGTACTCCTGTACCACCCTAAAGGACTGTTGGAGATCCCTCTATCCAGGGGCATAAAGTTTAAGGTCATCCATATGAAATAGATGGGTGACCTTATGCCTCCTGTCGCCGGGGGTACTGCAGTTGTAGCCACGGGTTTTCCGGAGCGAGACGGATAATGGCAGTAGTGAGATGCAAAACAGAAGGGGGCTGAGGGAATCTCCCTGAAATACTCCTCTTCTGAATGTTGCCGACTCTGTTTGGACTCTATCGTTACCCGATGTTATGGTAAAGCGAGTCCTCCAGAGCGGCATCAGTTCTTCAATACATCTCACTACGGGACCGGGTACCACAAGACATCGGAGCAAGTGAACAATGAGCTCATGCGATGTCATGTCAAATGCCTTGCGGTAGTCGATCTAGGCCATAGAGAGGTTCCGCTTATACTGCATGGAGTACTGCATGACACATCTGTCGATCAACAGGTTCTCCTTACAGACAGCGACACCTCTCTTCGACCCTTGTTGCTCATATTGTCACGCCTAGCGCGAGCTGTGAGGGAAACGTTATTTTAAATTAATAAAAAACAGATGTAAACAATAACAACATTTAATTCAACAAATAAACGAAGAGACAAATATAACAAAGATACATAAAAATAATACCACACATTAATAAATGAAAATACAAACCAATCAATTCAAAGCTCTCGGGGACGGCTCTCAGATCGGCAGGGCGGGCGTGTTTCCCCGCTCCCGAAAAACACACAGTCCCCGATGTTCATTCACCTCATTATTTTAATACCTAAGATAAATGATTACATAAACATTTTAAATGCGAGCAATGTCAGTTTATTATGCTGGTAACCTTGCCTGCACAGCAGAAATGCTTGTTTATAAATATTACAAATATACTTGAAGAGCATCAAACCAAAATAATAATGTTTAATAATATTGATAAGGAATTTAACCATGACATGCTTGTATTTTTATAATAATAATATTAATGGGATGAATGAAGAATTAGGTGTGACACATTTCCCTCGCCCTTTGAAAGCTGTCCTCAGCTTTTTAAATAATTTAATCTAATTTATAAATTATAATATAACAAAGTCTTTGAGAGTTCCGACACACTTATTACAGTTTTAGAGCGCACACATACTAAGTTTCGAATAGCACTGTCACTGACTTCGCTAATCCCTGTGGCTGATCCAATCCCAATTTGCAGCACTTCATTCCAGCCAGTCTTATTGCTCCTTAAATGGCAGGTTGACTCCGACTGTATCTGCCCAATTGGTAAATTCGTGGCAGCACCATAACTGGGTGACATTGGTATTAAGGATATCTCTTCATGGGATGTTTTATTCGATGTAGAAAGAAGATAGAAGGAATTGTATGCTCCTTCATAGGCAAAGGCATTGGAATAGTTGGCTAAAAATTTCTGCATTTGCAGAAGGAAAAGTTGCCAAATGATAAAGCCCTTATTGTTTATGCCCTGGGATGTGTAGCAGAGGTAGTTTTGCAAAGAACAAAACGGTCTGCTGTGAACAGGCTCCTCCAGGAGTCACGACTCAGTTTCGTCTGTGAGAGGCTATCATCCTTCTAACGCATTGAAGCAGCTTCTTCGTGATAGCTCGGAGATGACTATAAAACTTTTCCCTTTAAAGGATATCCTTGTAACCATTATTGTACGTCGTTTGGTTGATCAGCGGAGGGGGAGGGTGGTTGTTTTGTCCACAAGTGACAAAATTTGAAGGACATGCAACAAAAGTACTTACATTAATTTGAAATCTTAGAGTTAACAAATATTTGGAAAATATAAAAATCAACAAAATCAACATATTTACATCTTAACTACCCTAGTTCAACGTACTTACTTTCTAACGTAATACCACATTGATACTAAGCTTAAAAATATATAAGAAATATATCATCAAATTTTTATGATTCCCAGTTCATTTTACCACACAATTGGCCACTTACTAAGATTTTTATATTTAAGCAAACAGAACTACTAGCGAATGCTTGTTATATACACGTGTGTGTAAACATAAAAATATCATAAAAGAATAAACAGTAACATGCGTTGCACCTAAGTAAATAAATATTTATTTGATTATTTACCTCCCCATTTTCCTATTTATAGGAAAATCAATTATTACTGCGTAAAAATCACCATTTTAGAGGTTTCCTTATCTTTTACCCTCTTTTTTTTTACTATCTATTTCAATAAATAGTCACCAACTTGTGCCGCACCAGTTTGGAATATTTTGTAAATTACTTGGTTTTTTATCTAAGATTTTTACGGTAATCTTAGCTTAAAAGACCCAATAATAAACATGGTATGTACCTTTATTCTAAATATAACATTCGATACAAAATTACCCTCTCTACATTTCCTTCGGAAGCAAATGAAAAATAATAAAATATGTATGCACACACATAACTTGCAGCAAAACAAAGTAAATATAAATACCTCAAAATTCGAAAAGTTGTATCTATTTATAACTTTTCACTTCATACTCTACTCATATGTGGAACGCGTCTACCACTGTGCTTGTTCTTCTATGATTCCAATCGTAGTTACCATTGCTTACAGAGCATACCAAAAGACTCCTTATTTTTAGAATCCGGGATTTAATTAGACTGGCCATCGCTAGGTGGATAATGAGGAACCTACATAATAAACAGAAGAAATTAGTAAAATATTCACTATTAAGAAATACTTAGGTACTAGGATAGTTAACGATTATATACTTAGAAAATTATTTTTAAAATGGCCCTGGTACCACCTCTGGAGTCCATGGGTCGTTATATGGCAATATCCGACTAACATGCACGATCTCCCTTTCCGACTTGTCCGTTGGGCCTTTCTGGATTTCGTAGTCCACTTCGCCAATTTTTTTCTTAATATAATATGGACCGAACCATCGTAGTAACAATTTTGCCGACCGCCCTACTTTTCTCACTGGGGTAAATACTTTTACCTTGTCGCCTTCATTATAGTCCACATGCCTGTGCTTACCATCATATCTTGTCTTATCCTTACTCTACCGGGCCTGGATATTCTGAATAGCTAGGCTGCGAACTGCCAACGCTCTCTCCCTGATTTTTTGTGCGTTTGGGTTTTCTGACAATTCCATAAGGTTGGCTTCTGTTGGGAGTATAGGTTCTCTCCCATACACTAGCATAAATGGAGAGAATCTGGTTGTTTCCTGTTGAGACGTATTGTAGGCAAACGTCACATGTGACAAGTACTCATCCCAGTCTGTTTGCTTTGTGTTAGTGTAAATTGACAGCATATCGGCTAGTGTCTTATTTAGACGTTCCGTCAATCCATTACATGATGGGTGGTAAGCCGTTGTAAATTGGCTAACTGTTCCCATTCCTTTTAATAGTTCTCGAACCATATCGGAACGAAATGTTTGACCACGGTCACTTAACAAGTGCCTAGGTGCACCATGCCTTGTAATTATTTTTTCCAAGATAAACTTAGCCACTGGACCCGCTTTGCCTGATGATAGAGCTTCCGTTTCAGCCCATCTGGTAGCGTAGTCTGTGGCCACGACAATGACAGTTTTCCATTCCTACTACGTCTAAATGGCCCTAGAATATCTATCCCTACTTTCTCAAACGGCGTACCAACGGGTATTGGTTGCAGAAGACCAACTAGCTTTTTATTTTTCTGGCCCTTTCTAGCTTGACAATCTTCGCAGCCCTTCACAAATTTTTCTACGTCTTTTTGTAGATTTGCCCAATAGTACCTACTTTTTATTTTCTGCAATGTCTTGGCGATTCCTAGGTGTCCAGATAATGGCTCTGCGGGATGGGAGAAGAGGATTTCGCCTATCAGATTTTTTGGAATCACTAGTAAATTTTTTAGCCCTTCTGGTGAAGTATTGACTTTATATAGAACATTGTTGACGAGGCGAAAATTTTTTGTTCTCTTCACAACTGCAATAGGTGCATTCCCTGGGTCCCTAATTGCTTCCATGAGCCCTTGGAGTTCGTCATCTTGTTGCTGCATTTTCGCAATATCGTCTGTTGTGATAAGAAATGTTGGGATATCCTCCATATCGCAATTTGTCTGTTCACTTTCTAGTACTGGGTTTCTGGATAGGCAGTCAGCATCCGCATGTTTTGCTCCACTCTTGTGAACGATGGTGTAGTCGTATTCTGCCAATTTAAGAGACCATCTTGCTAGTCTACCAGTGGGATCTTTCAGGGAGCGAATCCAGCATAGCGCGTGGTGGTCGCTCACTATTTTAACAGGCCTGCCATAAATTAGGTGACGTGGGTAACTTAATGCCCAAATTGCCGCTAGCCCTTCCAATTCTGTAATGGTGTAATTTCTTTCTGCTTTAGAAAGACTTCTACTAATGTAGGCGATGGGGTGAGTTGTCCATCTTCATCTTCTTGTAGGAGTATTCCTCCAGTTCCTATCGTGCTGCCGTCCACTCTTAGTTCGCAGCCTTTGTTTGGGTTGAAATGTCTTAGAACTGGTGCTGATAAAAGTTTTTCCTTCAAAGTTTCGAAAGCTTCTTTTTGCGCTTTTTCCCAAATAAAGCCAATTTCTTTCTTTGTGACTGCATGCAGGGGTCTAGCTATAACAGAAATTTTTTTAATAAACTTTCGATAATAATTGCAAAGACCAATGAAACTCTGTACATTTTTTACCGTCTTTGGTTCTGGAAATTCTTTGATGGCTATTAATTTTTCTCCATCTGATGCTACTCCTTTGCTATTTACCACATGTCCTAAAATTTTTACCTCGGTTTTAACATACACGCACTTACTTGGTTTTAATGTCAATCCAGCTTCCCTTAAACGTTGAAAAACCCTTTCCAGTTTTACGAGGTGTTCCTCGAGTGTGCTTGAAAATAGGATTATGTCATCCAGGTAAATTAAAACGTATTTTCCATTTCATTTCCTTAAATACTTTGTCCGCTAGTTCCTGAAAAGTAGCGGGGGCATTTTTTTTTTATATACATTTATTTAACGTCGGTCTATTTCCGCTACTGAGGCCTAACACCGACGCCTGTAGACGAGCTACCCCCAACCAGGAATTTTGCCGAACCTCTTCCCTTAAAAAGAGTAGGGATCTTTTACTTGCCTAACATTTAATAGACAAGGGACCGACGGCTTTACATCCCCCCCGAAGGATGGTATATCTCCTATACAACCCTCGCCTAAGATTGTATAGTTTCCGCGCATACACTGATATACAAGCCGCTGGAAGATGTGTGAGGCGAGAACGCGGTTTCCGTTGGAATAGTCACCAATCCAAGTACTAACCGCGCCTGTCGTTGCTTTACATCGCATACCGCAGTATGTACATAGTAAAGACGCACCTACGCTCGCCCCCAGCGGGGGCATTACATAATCCAAAACTTAATACGTTAAACTCGTATAAACCATGTCCCTGGGCAACAAATGCTGTATACTGTTTTGATTCTTCCTCAACTTTGACTTGCCAATATCCGCTGAACATGTCCAGTGTAGTGAAATATCTTGAGTCCCCTAGATAGGTTATGATGTCGTCTATGTTAGGGATAGGGTATGTGGATTTTTTTGTAACGCTATTTAGTTTACGGTAGTCGACACAAAATCTTGTTTGTCCATCCCTCTTTTTGACAAGAACCACCGGACTTGACCATGGTGAGTGGCAAGGTCTTATGACATTGCTCTCAAGCATTTCTTTGATTTGCTTATCGATAATCTCACGTTCCTTGGGTGAAACTCTGTATGGCCTACATTGGATTGGTTCTGCGTTGCCGACATCGATCTTGTGCTGTGTGAGATTCGTAAGTCCCATGGTTTTAGTAGATTTCGAAAACACATCTTCATACTTCGTGAGCAACTTCTCCAATTTGGCTTTAAATTTTCCTTGTTCCAAGTGCTCCAAATTGTGATCTTTGATGGTGACAGTGTCCTCGATATTTTGGAATTCTTCAATGTATAAAAGTAAAGCATCTCCAGTTTCAACTGTTGGGAACTGCAAACTACGAATCCGATTGTGGAATTCCTGAAAATTTTAATTTTATTAAACCCTTTATTCATAATTTTAACAGATATTTTTTCCCTAGATACAATTGTCGATTCCATGCATAGTAGCCGCCTTGGAACTAGAAAATTTTCATTTTCGAAGAATTCTGCTTGCTCCAGATAATAATAATAATAATAATAATAATAATAATAATACCTTTTCCGCCAAAAGCCTTCGCGCCTATTCGAACCGCCTCAGCGTGTTGCCGACAATCCACCGACCGTCGATCAGGTGGAAATTTTCTGGAAAACGTTGTACGAACAGAGGCTTCCGCTCAACAGAGACTCTCCGGCCCTGGCACACTTTGAAGCCTTTTGCCAAAGGCTTCATCTACAACAGGAGGTGTGCCAACCAATAACCCCAGAAGAGGTTCGAGGAGCTCTTGAAGGCTCTAAGAATTTTGCTGCTCCAGGTCCCGATGGGATTAATAACTTTTGGTGGAAAAAGTTAACCAGTACCCACCACCATTTGGCCAGAATTTTTAATTCTTGGCTAAATGGGGAGCAGCAAATTCCTTCTTGGGTTTTTGAGGGGCGGACAGTGCTGATCCCCAAGAACGGAGATTTGTCCAACCCAAAGAACTATAGGCCGATAACCTGTTTAAACGCATGTTACAAGGTGTTCACACGCATCTTGTACATGCGGGTACTCCAAGCAGTTAACCCAGTTTACGAACGGATATATGAGCAACGAGGGTCGAAGAGAGATGTCGCTGGCTGCAAGGAGAACCTGTTGATTGACAGATGTGTCACGCAGGACTCCGTGCAGTATAAGCGGAATCTCTCCATGGCCTGGATCGATTACCGCAAGGCATTTGACATGACATCTCATGAGCTTATTGTACACTTGCTCCGATGTCTTGCGGTCGCCGGTCCCGTAGTGAGATGCATTGAAGATCTGATGCCGCTCTGGAGGACTCGCTTTACCATAACATCTGGTAATGATAGAGTCCAAACAGAGCCGGTAACGTTCAAAAGGGGAGTATTTCAGGGAGATTCCCTCAGCCCCCTTTTGTTTTGCATCTCGCTACTGCCATTATCCGTCTCGCTCCGGAAAACCCGCGGTTACAACTGTGGTACCCCCGGCGACAGGAGGCATAAGGTCACCCATTTGTTTTATATGGATGACCTTAAACTTTATGCCTCCGGAGAAAGGGATCTACAACAATCCCTTAGGGTGGTACAGGAGTACACACAGGCTGTCGGTATGCAGTTCGGATTGGACAAATGTGCACTGGTCCATCTCAAGAGAGGACGATGTGGGGACTACGGCGAGGACGCGCAGCTCGTAGACGGAAGCATCCTACACCACCTAGATGCCGGAGAGTCGTACACTTACTTGGGTGTCGAGCAACGCTCCACCCAAGAAGTGGGTGTAGTGAAAAACGCTCTCCGCGGCAAGTATCAGCACCGACTCCGACAGATCTGGTCTTCAGAACTGTCGGGGAAGAACAAGGTGTCTGCTACTAATATGCTTGCCGTTCCGATCCTTCTCTACTCCTTTGGAGTAGTGAAGTGGACTCGAGAGGAGCTGCGTCAACTCGATGTAGGAACCCGGAGAAAGATGCACCTCAATAGGAGCCTGCATCCTAAATCGTCCGTTCCACGGTTATATCTCCCACGCCATCGGGGAGGCCGTGGACTCTTGAGCTTGGAGAGTCTACACAGCAGGATGGTGCTGGATGGAGCCTGTAAGGTCGTCAGGAGTTCGGATCCCCTCCTCTGCATGGTCCGAGACCATGAAAATGCAGGGGTAGGAGCTTTTCTGTTTAAGGCAGCACGCAGAGCAGCCGATGAACTCGGTCTCATCTTCGACGTTGAGCGGGATAATCCCGACTCTGTCACCGAGTTGGAACCCGCTCGGCGGAAAGCCCAAATAAAAGCTGCAGAACAAACCATCTTTCTGCAGCTCCATTCGGATAAGCCACTGCATGGTGTCTTCTATAGAAATATAGAAGAACTTGGCTTATCCGAAAGGCTGACCTTCGCCTTCTTAAGGTCAGCCGGGCTGAAGTCTGAGACCGAGGGATTTATATTGGCTTGCCAGATAGATAGATAGATAGATAGATAAAAATTTATTCATCAATAAAGTTATACAAACATATAAACTTATCTGACTAGTCAAAAAAGAACAGTAATTTGCAGTAAAAGACAATTATAAACATTGAACAATTTAAAAACGTTTGTAATAGATACAGTGAAGCTACCATACGACAGCGAGACGTGCAGCAAAACACCAGAGAGAGATAGAGAGAGAAATGCATGTCACGCAACATACACCCCTCCCCCTGCCTCCCCGAAGGCTTACTACACATCCCGCCATCGCACAATAATTTCACTTCACATATATAAACACACAATTACACGCATACATATGTTAAACATTATTATTTGCAGACCTTTAGAGTGTTTCCGCAAGGAACACCAAAACATAAATTTAATAAACCATATAAGTATAGGTGAAAACAAATTTAAAAATTAAGGAACTCATCAACATCATAAAATGCATTATCACATAAAAATTTTAACATTTTATTCTTAAATGACACGTTGCTGCCAGTATCAATACATTGATTAATTTTGTTGAAAAATTTAATGCCGATGTGTCTTGGAGAATTTTCTCCTAGTGCAAGGCGGGAGTACGGCTGATATAGGTTATCTCTGTTTCTTGTGTGATGTGTATGAATATCACTGTTTCTCGGGAATTCAGATTCGTTTTCTTTGATGAACATTATTATTTGGTAAATATATAAACTAGGCAAGGTAAGTATTTGTAACTCTTTGAATAATGGTTTGCAGCTAGTTAAGGGGTGAGTTTTACACATAGTTCTTATAACCTTTCTTTGTTGTTGAAATGCTCTTTTAAAATATGGGGAATTTCCCCAGAAAATGAGCCCATACTGTAATTGAGATTGAACCAATCCATAATAAAGAGTTTTCAGAGTGTTTATCCTGACAGTGTCTCTCAGATTCCTTATTATGTAGCAAATGGTGCTTAATTTTGAGCAAACCGTATTTATATGCATTTCCCATGTAAGTTTCTGATCTAAAGTAACACCCAAAAATTTAGTAGTTGTTGTACTCTGAATGGATTTGTTTGATATCTTCAGATATAGATCATAGTTTGTCACCACATTTTTTGGCAAAAAACGCATATAACACGTTTTATTTATATTTAAGTTTAGTCCATTCTCATTACAATAGCGACTCATTTCCTGTGATGCATTGTTACTGTCGATGACAATCTGTTCAATACAGTTATGAGACATTAGCATGTTTGTGTCATCCGCATAGAGAAGAAGTTGATTTGGAGTAATACATGTATTAGGTATGTCGTTGATGAAAATTATAAAAAACAGAGGTCCCAAAATCGAGCCTTGAGGCACCCCCAGATTTACATTTTTTGTCTCGGATTTAGCCCCGTCAACGACGGTGGTTTGCGTGCGGTTTTGTAAATATGAGGCAGCCCAGCTATATGGTGCACCTCGTACCCCAATGCCTTTTAATTTCATGAGTAGCAGATTGTGATCTACAGTATCAAATGCTCGACTTAAATCATAAAAAAGCCCTAGGACATGACTCTTGTTATTTAGTGCATTGTATATAAAATCTATGCAGTCTAATATGGCAGTATTGGTGGATTTACTTTTACGAAAACCATTTTGAACATTTGATATCAGATTAAAATTCTCTAAATAATTAGTTAGTCTTATGGAGTATGATGCTTCAAAAATTTTAGCAATTTGACTTGGCATACATATAGCTCTATAGTTCATAATGTCCGTTTTGGGGCCTTTGTTTTTATATACAGGTATACATTTGGATTCTTTTAGGTTGGGGAATACACCACCTGAGAACGATTCATTCACTAGGTATGCTAATGGCTCATCAATAAAGTCTTTTACTGACTTCATCACTTTTCCGCTGATGTCGTCGATACCAGCAGCCGGTTTAAGAGTGGTTTTTCCAATTATTTCGTTTATTTCTTGTGGTGTCATCGGTGTGAGAAAAAAACTGGTATGTGCCTTTTCAATGTTGATGTTATAATTAGGTTTGGGATGGTTTGAAGTAACACTTATAAAGTAATCGTTGATAAAATTACTCTTCTCCGTGGCAGTTGATATCAGAATACCCTGGCTATCACGTATGTCTATGGATGATTGCTTTTTATTAACTGACTTGGATTCATTGATAATTTTCCAGGTGTCTCTCATTATGTTGTTGGAATTCATTAGACGCTGGTCGTTACATTGTTTCTTGTGTTGATCGATGCAGTTTTTATATATTAATTTAAATTGCATATACCTTTCAGTATAGGCTGGGTTATTTAACCGTTTTCTGATGCTGTTCATTTCACACAGTTGGTCATGCATCGACTTAATAGCAGGTGTAAACCACTTTTTTGTCTTGAATTTGTTTGGAGACTTCATTATAGGAAAAGCACAGTTGTAGTGGAATAGAAAAGTGCAATAGAATGCGTCAAACTTCTGTAAAAATGTGGAGGCTGTATACATTTCAATCCAGTTCTCAGCGGATAGCAGATGTTGAAATCTTTCAATATTTGTGGCGTTGTAGTTTCTTCTGTAAGTATGATTTAATCTGCTATTTTTAGACAAAAGTAGTTGAAATGAGCATATTTGAAATGTATGGTCAGATATGAAAGACTCGTGGACTTCTTTGTTAATTACTGTTAGGTTTGAAAATATATTGTCGATACAGGTGGCACTATGGCTCGATATTCTTGTAGGTTCCTGAATGTGATTTGTGACGTTGTATTCAGCTAGTAAGTTTAGCAGCACACTTTTTTCAGAGCTGGTTTGTAGGAGATCTATGTTTATATCACCACAAATAAGGTAACAGTGTTTTGGGTTGTAGAGTCTGTGAAGAAGTAGTTCGAGTCTGCCTATGAATTCTTTAAAGTCACTGTCCGGTGTTCTATAAATTGCAATAATATAAATTGAATATTTACCATTTGGAGAAAGCATTTTTGCAGCACATACTTCAAAATGTCTTTCTTCTGCATCTTCTTTTGATGGTACACATGTTATTTTTAGGTCATCCTTTACATAAATAGATACTCCACCTCTTATTTGATTTGTGCGGCAGAAATAAGACACTAACTTAAAGTTTTCAATTTTGGTCACTTTTAATTCTTCCTCACTTAACCAATGTTCACTTAAGCACAGTATATCAACTTTATGGTGGGTCAAATGTATAGATAAACTGTCATGTTTTTGATTTACTAGTCCCTGTATATTAAAGTGCATTACGGTGGAAATTGCTATATTTACGTTAAAAAACTCTCATTTTGTTCTACGGTTGATTCATAACTACTTTCATGAATTTTTCTCCTGGTTGTTTTTTGATTGTCCAGAAAACGTTGTCCCTTGACGAAATCAAATCTTTCATATGCCACTCCCGTAGGCCAGAAAGATGTACTGTATACTAAATCCTTGACTGTTGGGTCAACACCGACTAGAAAACATTTATTATTTTCTACTTTGAACCAGGTATTTAGTTTTTTTACTGATATTTTTTCATCTTCCAATTTGGATTTCTTTTTTATATATGCCACAACATTTTCTGTGCTTACAGCATCTTTCACTCTCGAGATAAAAAGCCATATCTTTTTTTCTTTAATGCTGGGCATTGGTCGGCCCTCAAACTCATTTTCAGTTGTTGCGTTGGTTCCAAGGTGCACTTTTTTCCTCCATTTCCTTTTTTTATTTTCTTGGTATCCGTCATCACTTTCATGTTTTTCGTAGGCCTCCTGGATCCTATGTACACTCTGGTTCTCCTTCCCTTGACTTGGTTTAGTGGCGATAGCCACTTTCTGTACATTATTTTTGGTTTTGTTGGTGGTTTTTTTGACAATGTCCACATATGATTTCTGTTGATTTGTTTTGAATGGTTCAGTTTTTGTGTTGGTTACATAGTGAGCATTTCCTTTATCAATAATTGTTTTTTCCCATGATGGACTATTATTTCTATTTCTGTTCCATTGGTTTGCGGTCAGAAGGCGTACTAAATCAACATTGCTGTCTCGTATATTTTTGATTTCATTTTTTAGAGCTGTAATTTCATTCTGGTAGTTTAATTTCAATGTTTCAGTTGTTTGTTCTAAGGTCTGAGTAAATACTTCTTTAGATTTGTTAATTTCAAGCTCAATATCTTTTAATTTTTCAATAATAATGGTTTGTTCATAAAGGTTCCTCTTCAGTGTGTTGTTTTCAACTATTAGTTGATTATTTAATTGTTCTATCTTATTAGGAAGTGAGTTACAGTTTGGACAATAATATCGCAATTTTCTCTTTGTTAGTTCCATGACTCTCATTTCTGTAGGTGCGATTCCTGCACATAATTTACAGTAAGCCTTAGTACATTCATCACAAATTATTATTTGTTTCTGGTCCAAGTTTCTGCTTTTACATTCTTCATGGTTTATGCAATCCATTTTTTAAGTGTTTTTCAGTTGTTTAGATATGGTGTTCATTTTTTAGTTTTAAGAGACCAGTCCTGTTTTCAGATCCACAAAAAGAAAGAAAGAAAGCAAGGACAGCTGATAACTTTTTAATTAGGATATATGTATAGTTTTTATGTGGATGAAAAACTTTCACTGATAGGTTATTAAATTCCCAGATCCTGGCTTGATTTATACTTATTGTTTATTAACACAAACTTAAATATTAGCAATTTTTTATATTCAGCATTCACCAGATTCTTAGGAGTAGTTTGATATAAAAATATATTTTTGATGTTCAGTAGTACCACTAATAAATGATTATTTATAACCACACACACACGCACTTACTGAATGAATTTACAAACTCCAGGACGGTGTATTCAACACCCTCGTCTATCGAAGTCGTGTCATGGGTGTGGAGGTCGCTGACGTCAGCTGCAGGGCCTGCCGCAGAGCGCCGGAGACGCTTATGCACTTGTTGTCGGCCTGCCCGACATATGCAGTCTCCGCCTATATCCAAAGGCACGACGGAGCACTACGAGTGCTTTACTACCATCTGAGGCACTCGTATGAGATAGACGAGACACCAGTGCTGCCTTATGCTCCGGGGGATATTGAGTCCGTTGTGGGGAATGAGAGGTGTCTAATTTATTGGAACTACTCGTTTCCCACGGTCAGGCAAATACAGGCAAACAAGCCTGACATAGTCCTCATAGACCACCAACTCAAGACAATGTTCGTCATAGAGTTCTCGGCTCCCGCGGAGAACAACATTGTCTTGAAGGAGGAAGAAAAGCGGACAAAATATCGAGACCTACTCTTCGAACTCCGCAGACTGTATCCAGACCATACTGTCAAGCTGGTGGTACTGATTATAGGAGCTCTCGGTGGAACGAGGCACACGCTGCTTTCAGAATTGAACATCATACCGGCATGCCAACAATCGGCAGAAGTCCTAGCCGGGAGAATGCAGAAGGCTGTCATTCTTGGTTCATTGCGTCTGCTCAGGGCACACGAGTCACGGAACCAGTGATCACTGACTCTACGGTGTAGAGAGTGGTTACTGGCGCTCCCAGCGTACCCTCTCTGGTATCGGAGGCAGGGAGAAGGACGACTGGTTTTACTTAAAAAAAAAAAAAAAAAAATAATAATAATAATAATATCTGGTGTCGGTCGTGGGTCTGCTGGGCTAACCACCCACAGGCTCTAACCTTTGGTTCCGGCAGGCCGAAGAGAGGGCCCCCACGATCGACCCCGTTCGGATAGGGGTCAAGGGCAAGGTGGTGGGGCCCAACCGGATAGACCGCCCGTTGACGACTTACGCAATGTTCATGGACGCTTTGAGTGGACGGATGAACTGAGGGATGAGCTTCTGCAGTGTTATGAAAGCAGTGAGCCCGCGCGAAGGGGGTACATGGCGCGGATGCATGCTCTGTGGTGTGAGAGGCTTCCAGAGCATAGCGCCTTCACGCCACAAAATCTGCGTGACTATGTATCCCACCTTCGTAGTAGAGGCTACGTGAGGGCTGCTCCTGGACCGGTAAATGAGGTGGCGGAAGAGCCGCCACATTCACCGGTTGAGGACGTAGCTCTCCTCGTTCCGCCAATACCAGAGGGCCTCAGTACCAGAAGGGGGTTACACCATCTGAAAACCCCCGGGCCACAAGACCTGGCCAGAGTGGACGCTTCGTACAGCGCTACCGGAAGATGCTGACATCTGGCACATAAATTGTGCCGTGTATGCCGCTGCTCAACGCTCGTTTCAGGTGGAGAGGCGAAATACCTCTTCCCCACAGGAGAGAGCGCAGCGGCGCATACAAAAGATGGAGGCAAAAATCCGGTCGGCGAGACAACACGCATCCCGTGTCCAATGTGTGATGGACTACATGGCGGCCAATAGGCCTTTCACGCCTAAAGTTCGACGTATAGCCGCCAATTTAAGACGCGCCCATCACACACTCAACGGGGCAGTGCTACAAACCACCAAACAGCACTGCCTCGATAGGATACGGATGCTAGTGGCTTGCAAAAAGTCACTAGTGAGGCGGGCGAGGGGGCTGGCGGAAAATAACCTTTTTCGCCAAAAGCCTTCGCGCCTATTCGAACCGCCTCAGCGTGTTGCCGACAATCCACCGACCGTCGATCATGTGGAAATTTTCTGGAAAACGTTGTACGAACAGAGGCTTCCGCTCAACAGAGACTCTCCGGCCCTGGCACACTTTGAAGCCTTTTGCCAAAGGCTTCATCTACAACAGGAGGTGTGCCAACCAATAACCCCAGAAGAGGTTCGAAGAGCTCTTGAAGGCTCTAAGAATTTTGCTGCTCCAGGTCCCGATGGGATTAATGACTTTTGGTGGAAAAAGTTAACCAGTACCCACCACCATTTGGCCAGAATTTTTAATTCTTGGCTAAATGGGGAGCAGCAAATTCCTTCTTGGGTTGTTGAGGGGCGGACAGTGCTGATCCCCAAGAACGGAGATTTGTCCAACCCAAAGAACTATAGGCCGATAACCTGTTTAAACGCATGTTACAAGGTGTTCACACGCATCTTGTACATGCGGGTACTCCAAGCAGTTAACCCAGTTTACGAACGGATATATGAGCAACGAGGATCGAAGAGAGATGTCGCTGGCTGCAAGGAGAACTTGTTGATTGACAGATGTGTCACGCAGGACTCCGTGCAGTATAAGCGGAATCTCTCCATGGCCTGGATCGATTACCGCAAGGCATTTGACATGACATCTCATGAGCTTATTGTACACTTGCTCCGATGTCTTGCGGTCGCCGGTCCCGTAGTGAGATGCATTGAAGATCTGATGCCGCTCTGGAGGACTCGCTTTACCATAACATCTGGTAATGATAGAGTCCAAACAGAGCCGGTAACGTTCAAAAGGGGAGTATTTCAGGGAGATTCCCTCAGCCCCCTTTTGTTTTGCATCTCGCTACTGCCATTATCCGTCTCGCTCCGGAAAACCCGCGGTTACAACTGTGGTACCCCCGGCGACAGGAGGCATAAGGTCACCCATTTGTTTTATATGGATGACCTTAAACTTTATGCCTCCGGAGAAAGGGATCTCCAACAATCCCTTAGGGTGGTACAGGAGTACACGCAGGCTGTCGGTATGCAGTTCGGATTGGACAAATGTGCACTGGTGTCCATCTCAAGAGAGGACGATGTGGGGACTACGGCGAGGACGCGCAGCTCGTAGACGGAAGCATCCTACACCACCTAGATGCCGGAGAGTCGTACACTTGGGTGTCGAGCAACGCTCCACCCAAGAAGTGGGTGTAGTGAAAAACGCTCTCCGCGGCAAGTATCAGCACCGACTCCGACAGATCTGGTCTTCAGAACTGTCGGGGAAGAACAAGGTGTCTGCTACTAATATGCTTGCCGTTCCGATCCTTCTCTACTTCTTTGGAGTAGTGAAGTGGACTCGAGAGGAGCTGCGTCAACTCGATGTAGGAACCCGGAGAAAGATGCACCTCAATAGGAGCCTGCATCCTAAATCGTCCGTTCCACGGTTATATCTCCCACGCCATCGGGGAGGCCGTGGACTCTTGAGCTTGGAGAGTCTACACAGTAGGATGGTTCTGGATGGAGCCTGTAAGGTCGTCAGGAGTTCGGATCCCCTCCTCTGCATGGTCCGAGACCATGAAAATGCAGGGGTAGGAGCTTTTCTGTTTAAGGCAGCACGCAGAGCAGCCGATGAACTCGGTCTCATCTTCGACGTTGAGCGGGATAATCCCGACTCTGTCACCGAGTTGGAACCTGCTTGGCGGAAAGCCCAAATAAAAGCTGCGGAACAAACCATCTTTCTGCAGCTCCATTCGGATAAGCCACTGCATGGTGTCTTCTATAGAAATATAGAAGAACTTGGCTTATCCGAAAGGCTGACCTTCGCCTTCTTAAGGTCAGCCGGGCTGAAGTCTGAGACCGAGGGATTTATATTGGCTTGCCAGGACGGTGTATTCAACACCCTCGTCTATCGAAGTCGTGTCATGGGTGTGGAGGTCGCTGACGTCAGCTGCAGGGCCTGCCGCAGAGCGCCGGAGACGCTTGTGCACTTGTTGTCGGCCTGCCCGACATATGCAGTTTCCGCCTATATCCAAAGGCACGACGGAGCACTACGAGTGCTTTACTACCATCTGAGGCACTCGTATGAGATAGACGAGACACCAGTACTGCCTTATGCTCCGGGGGATATTGAGTCCGTTGTGGGGAATGAGAGGTGTCTAATTTATTGGAACTACTCGTTTCCCACGGTCAGGCAAATACAGGCAAACAAGCCTGACATAGTCCTCATAGACCACCAACTCAAGACAATGTTCGTCATAGAGTTCTCGGCTCCCGCGGAGAACAACATTGTCTTGAAGGAGGAAGAAAAGCGGACAAAATATCGAGACCTACTCTTCGAACTCCGCAGACTGTATCCAGACCATACTGTCAAGCTGGTGGTACTGATTATAGGAGCTCTCGGTGGAACGAGACACACGCTGCTTTCAGAATTGAACATCATACCGGCATGCCGACAATCGGCAGAAGTCCTAGCCGGGAGAATGCAGAAGGCTGTCATTCTTGGTTCATTGCGTCTGCTCAGGGCACACGAGTCACGGAACCAGTGATCACTGACTCTACGGTGTAGAGTGGTTACTGGCGCTCCCAGCGTACCCTCTCTGGTATCGAAGGCAGGGAGAAGGACGACTGGTTTTACTTAAAAAAAAAAAAATAAATAAATAAATCGGCTTTATTGTAGAAGACATATATACACATTTAACAAAACAAGAGATTATAAATCCAGTTAACGTTGTTAAAGAATCACTTATTCCAACCATGGCGAAGTCTAGCTGAAAGCTACTCATACTCAACCATGAGATGGAAAGTAAATTCTTTAGAATTTGGCAATTACAATATAAATGTCACTAGATGAGATCTATGTTTTTTCTCTTTTTTAAGTATTACAAATACAATTAGTATCAAATTGGGACATAATTTTAAAAATATTTGGTAGGTAGACAATATTTGGTAGGTAGACAAAAGGACAATAATATATTCATTGATCGTAGGAAATTTAATTTAATTTTTGTAAGTGTTATCGTGGTATCCGTTACTTTGTAAAAGTCAATCATGATGACATAAACAAACACTCAACCCCCGCCTCCATCGCATACGATTCATAGCAATCCGAACGTCACCGCAGCCCCGGCACATCGACGCACCACCATCAAATGACCGACTCAAAATAAATTTATTTTGAGCCAATCATTCGACAACGGTCCGCCAACGCACCGACACCGCAGCAACGCCCAAATCACAACAAACCAGCAACAGAAACTAAGCAAAGTGCCCAAAATATATCATCAAGTTTAATTTTGATATAAACACACATGTATTTTAAAAATATCGGCTAATCTAGCAAAATAATCACTGGTTATTAAAGAGGTAAATTTTATATTTATATTTAAACTTATTGATATTAAGCAATTTGAATTGTTCTGGAAGAGAATTATAAAAAGATACTGCATTATATAAAAAACTTCGTTTAAACATGGCTGTCCGATGGTGTGGTATTGTAAATTTATTCTTATTTCTTACATTTATTGAATGAACAGTTGATCTGGTAATGAACTTATATTTAATGAGAGAGTTGTTGGAGGAGAAGAGCAAGCTATGAAAAAAATTACCCAAATGATGTTTTCGGCGATTTTCCATATTGAGCCATTTGCACTCGCTTATTTTATGAGAAATGTGATCATATTTTCTAATTCCATAAAACACTCTACAGCAAGCATTTTGAACTTTCTGAATACTATATTTATCATTTTGGTTGAGACACGGGCCATAAATAAAGTCGCAATAATTAAAATAAGATAAAACGAGCGTTTCACATAACATTTTTTTTAGATTAAAATTTAATACTCCCCTATTTGAATAAATTAATTTAAGAGATGCGTGAGATTTTTGTAGTAATTTCTTAACATGTTCTGTAAACCGTAAATCAGAATCAATAATCACCCCTAAATTTTTTGCTTGATAAACTATAGGCAAGGAAGCATTATCAATTTTAACATTTAAATGTTAATTTAAAAATGGCCGTTTATCTTTATTGGCAAAAATCATTAAGTTGCATTTTTTTGAGTTTAAAATTAAGTCATGCTCATATGAAAGTCGCTTAATATTTTCAAGTTCTGTATTAATACACTTAGATGCCTGGGCAAATTCTTGAATATCAAAATGCATATATAAAACTGAGTGTCATCGGCGTATGCTTGTACCTTACAAATATCTACCGCAGACAAAATATCAGCAGTGTATAGTATGAATAACAAAGGGCCTAAGATAGATCCCTGCGGGACACCAGATTTTATATTTATACTACCGGAAAAATTACCATCGACGCATATTCTTTGTAACCTATCATTTAAGTACGAGGTAATAAGTGAAACAGAAAATATATCAAAACCGTAGTATTTAAGTTTGGCACATAATAGCTCATGATTAATTGTATCAAATGCCTTAGAAAAGTCTAGCAGCACCAGTACACTAACTTGCCCACTGTCATATGCTTGTATCAAATCACTTGTAACATTTGCTAAAGCTGTGGCTGTACTGTAGCTTTTTCTAAAGCCGCGTTGAGAATGTGGTAGTAAATTATTAAATGTGAGATATGTAGATATTTGGCTGTACAGTATTTTTTCAAAAATTTTAGACATAACAGGTAAAATGCTGATAATTCTTAAATCGGAAAAAGTTGTGGGATTATTATTCTTAGGTAATGGTCTACCAATTGCAATCTTCCACATATGTGGAAAGTATGTTTGCTCAATGCAGCAGTTGACTATGTGAGTAATAAATTTATCAATAAACGGGCTACTGTATTTCAACATAGAAGAAGAGATGTTATCAATACCAAAAGCATCAGTTTGTATATTATTTAAAATATTGTGTACTTCTTCAACTGAAGTAAGCCTAAAATTGAAGTTAATATTCTCATGATAAATATTATTATTATAAAAATTTATTTTTTCATTACAATTATCTGAAACGTTTTGTAAAAATGATGCAAAATATTGGTTAATTTCATTCGGATCCGAAAGTTCCTTAGGCAGAGAAAAATCTTTTTTTGAGCGAATATTAAGATCATTAAGGGCATACCAGATTTTTTTGGGATTTTTTTGAGCCTCATTTAGAGGGTTATTTATCTTTACTGATATTTTGCGGAATGTTTGTGGTTCCAAGATGATGTCATCTTCTATCTGAACTTTGATTGGTTCAGTCTCCATGGTTCTTTCTTTTCTATCATCTTGAATGCAATTAATGTGAATGATAGGTGTCTGAGATACATCCTTTTCCTCTTTAGGCAAATTACAGATTAATATGTCTACTGCCATATCCTGAAAAATATCATATTTTTAACCATTCTCCAATCTAATTTATCCAAACCACAACCTATTCTCGGTATAGCTAGCCTTTGTACATTATTTTCTATCATGTGCTTTTTCATATCTATTAAGGAATTCCAGACCGCTAGTAGCGTTGGTTTCTCCCAGAAAAATCGTTTTGTGATAAGGTGATAAATAATCCTTCTATTTCGATTTGAGCTTAATGCTTGTCCTACTACTGGTTTCTCTTGTTTCAGTTCCTCTGATCCTCCAAATTTTTCTTTAAATAATTTTGCCAGACCTTTCGCCATTTTAAAATCAGCTGAAACACAATGAGCCAAGGCGTAATGTTGTGGAACTTTCAGAATATCTTGAATTTTTTCTTCTATTTTTTGTCTCAAAATTCTCTCGGGACTGAAGAAATTTGTAGAATTCTTTTTCATTCTCGTCTTTGAAACTATTTCTTGTTGGGCCTGTCTTGTTTATGCTCTCAGTGTGTTTTGGCGGAATGTTTTGCCTTTCTAAGAGATTTTTTATTCTGTTTCTTGATTCTTCATAATAAGCTTTTTTATAATTTATCGCTGGCTGCCTATTTTCCATGTTTGAAAAGTATTCCTTCTTCTGCATAATGAGGTGGGTATTCCCGTCATTATTCTTGAGTGTAATCCTTCCTCTATCTAAATCAATAACGGTACGGTATTTTTCCAAAAATTCCATACCAAGGATAAGTGGCACTGGCAAGTTTTCTACGACCGTAGCCTGTCCTTATCTTTCCAATTTTCAAATTAAATGTGGCTTCTTCCAAAGTTGGTATTCTATGTCCTCCAGCAACTAGTAGATTTTTTGTTGAAATTGCCTGTGGGTTATAGCCCTTTGTTAGCTTTCTTGTAATAACATTTTGGTCGGCTCCCGTATCGAGGATTGCCTTTGTATATTTATTATTTACCAAAACGAAAGTTGTGAGGATCCTTGTGGCGTGTTGTAGCCCCATTGTGGGAGAGGACGACGCCGGGGCTTAGTTGCGTTGTCCAACGGCGTTTGGGGACATCCCTCTTTGCCTTTCATTACATGTATTAGCATAATGGCCTGTCCTATTGCAAATATAACATTTGGGTCTGCCATCCCTGGTCCTCGTATTGGGAATGCTGCTTTGGTTAAATGATTGAAAATTTCTGCCCCCTGGATTGTTGATAGTGGTTCTTCGACTTTGTTGATAATTGTCCCTATTTTTCGGGCTTATATTGCTTGGAAAATGGCGTTGGGGCTGGTTGCTTCTATTATGAAAAAATTGACCACTGTTCTGCTGTGAACCATAAAATTTCATATTATGGTTCTGTTGACTGCATGCACAATTGCAACCATTTTGCTTTTCGCTCCAACTTGCGTCAACTAGGTCCTCCGCTGGTTGATGGGAAATATCTTCAAGTTTATTTATGACCTTTTTGAAATCCTCCCATTCCATATCGTCGTCCACTATTAGCCTGTAACTTTGGTAGAGGTTTCTGCGAATACCATTCTCGAAAAATTTCTTGAACTCTTTTAAATTAAATGCAGGATCATATTCTCCATATAGAGCTTGCAATTCATAATAATATTCCTTAACAGATTCTTGGGGTTTCTGTTTTCTGTCATACAGCTTTTTCTCCAGGATTCTTTTTATATCATCCGTCTCAAATTCTTTGAGAAAATCCTTTTTCACTTCAGGCCACGCTTTCTGTGCATTTTCTTCCTTGCCGGCATAGCGTTGGAACCATAGATTCGCTGCTCCCTCCAAAAATGAATCAAAGTAGCTAATTTTTAGTGTATTTGTCCAACCATTAGCTGCTGCGGTTCGTTCGTATTGCCTAATAAAGGCAGTTGCACTCCCTGAGCCTGGATTAAATGTCGAAGGACACAGTAAACTTGGTATTGCTGGACTTTTTTCCGCAGACAAACTTTGGCACAGCGTTACATTGGCCATGTTTCTATTTTCGAATTTTGTTTGTTTTTCCGCTTGCCAATACTCTAGATTTGGTGTTTTTGGCAATTTGTCGTTGGTTTCCGTTTCAGGAGGAAATGGGAAGTGAGTAGTCTGTGTAGCTGGTACAGCGGGTGAATCCAACCCTAGTGACCGTAGGATGCTATTGGATTTTTTAAATGGATCGGATGAAACCTGCTCCGTACTTCTGTGAGGGGGGTTGAAATGAGTTGATTTCTTTAATACCAGTTTAAGTTTGGCATTTGCCCTTGTATTAATTTTGTCTACCGACATTAGCTAATTAATTAAATATGTTAATAAACAAATACATACATGTACGGAAATTTCTTACATCCACAATAATAATGTACACAGTATAAATATATATACACACACACATATATATATATATATATATATATATATATATATACATATATACACATATATATACATATATACACATATATACACATATATTTATAAAAAATAATACCTTAATCTGAAAGAGAAGGGGTAAAAACGAAATATATAAACACACATATATACATACACATAAAACTTTCAAAACTCAGGAACGAAATTAATAATAGAAAGAAAAAAAAATTCTTACCAATACCTACGAAAGAAAAAATGATTATCAATGTTAATTGGATAATATATCTAAAAAAACAAAAGAATATTAGGGGTAACAAAATAATTAGATCAAACA
This sequence comes from Leptura quadrifasciata, assembly GCA_963675555.1. NCBI lineage: Eukaryota > Metazoa > Arthropoda > Insecta > Coleoptera > Cerambycidae > Leptura > Leptura quadrifasciata. Next base: position 72,934,375 of record OY776677.1, read on the forward strand.
ATATTTTTATTTAGCCAATTAGGAAGAATTGGCTAAGTGAACTTCACCTACGGCACCTCCACCAAATGTCACGCCTAGCGCGAGCTGTGAGGGAAACGTTATTTTAAATTAATAAAAACAGATGTAAATAATAACAACATTTAATTCAACAAATAAACGAAGAGACAAATATAACAAAGATACATAAAAATAATACCACACATTAATAAATGAAAATACAAACCAATCAATTCAAAGCTCTCGGGGACGGCTCTCAGATCGGTAGGGCGGGCGTGTTTCCCCGCGCCCGAAAAACACACAGTCCCCGATATTCATTCACATAATTATTTTAATACCTAAGATAAATGATTACATAAACATTTTAAATGCGAGCAATGTCAGTTTATTCTGCTGGTAACCTTGCCTGCACAGCAGAAATGCTTGTTTATAAATATTACAAATATACTTGAAGAGCATCAAACCAAAATAATAATATTCTTTCCTATTATTTGGGTTTTCTACCACATGTATTATTATCCTCTTCAAAACAAATTACCGAATCTACAAAATAATAGAATTATTGGGAAAAAACCTCTGCGCCCGTGACGTTTACGCCAAAGGAAAAGTCAGAGGTTATGTTTTGCAAATAATATAAATCGGAATAAACACAGAAATAATGTATTTAGCTGACGTTTCGGAAAGTAATCTTTTTCCGTTTTCAAAGCTTTTTTTGAAAAACTCTTATTTTGCTGTGTATGTCAAATACACAGCTTTAAGATTCTGTTTATGTTATTTCCATAGATACTTACTACTTACACAGAACATAGAACTGATGATATTTTCTTTTATATAATGTTGAGTTTGTTAAGTTCTTCTTTTAACATTGGTAGCCAGGTTGTACAAATATCTACAGAACAATTCGATACGCACTTATCTTCATTTAATAAGATTATTGCTGATTCCTTAATTTTTCTTTTTTTGGTATCTGTTTCTTTTGTTAAAATTTTTGCCGAGTCCCAGTTTATTCTATGTCCGTTTTCCCAAGCATGTTCACAAATCTTTGATTTCTGAATTTCATTCCTTCTAATGTAATTCTTGTGCTCATCCAACCTCACACTGAAAGGTCTGGATGACTCACCCACATAACATTTATCACATTCACACGGGATATTGTAAATACAGTTTTTTGAATTCTGCTCCCTGTTTATCGGTTTTGTTTTTGTTAAAATAGATCTTAAAGTGTTCCCCGTTTGAAATGCCGTCCTAACATCAAATTTGTCACCTATACGGCGTAGCTTTTCCGATAGTCCGTATACATAAGGAATTATTGCTGTATAATGACGTTCAGGTTTTTGTCGTACCTGATTGTCCCTATTTTCAACATTTATGAAAACTCTATCAACAAAGGCTTCAGGATATTGATTTTGTACTAGAACCTCTTTGATAAATTTTTTCTCGTTATTTAATATTTCATTATTAGATGAAATTATTTTGGCCCTATCGTATAAACATTTTACTACACCCCTTTTAACATTTATCGACTGATTTGAGTTGAAATTTAGATATCTATTAGTATGTGTTGGTTTTCTATAAACGCTTGTTTCAATTGTATTATTTACCCTTCTAATTAAAACATCTAAAAACGGTAGTTCATTCCTACTTTCTACTTCTAATGTGAATTTAATAGATGGTTCCTTACTATTTATATTTTCCAAAAAAATAATCTAGTAAATCGACACCATGAGGCCAAATTGCAAAGATGTCGTCAACATATCTCCACCAGACAACCGGTTTGTTTATACAATTTTGAACATGTGTGTTCTCAAAGTTCTCCATAAATATGTTGCTTAAAATTGGTGATAATGCAGACCCCATAGCCATACCAAAATCCTGCTGATAGAACTCATTGTCCAATTGAAAATAGGTTGTCTTTATACACAGTGTTAAGAGTTCCATTATGTTATTTACACTTAATTTAGTTCTAGTTTCCAAATTATTATCATTTAGTAGCCTGTCTTTAACTATTTTTAAGGTTTCATCTACCGGAACATTGGTAAAAAGACTAACTACATCAAAACTAACCATCAGGTGTGATTCATGAATATCGTTTTCATAAATTTTTTCAATAAAATGTTTACTATTTTTAATATATGAATCGGTATTTCCAGATAATGGATCAATAATTTTAAGGCCCCGTTGGTCGTTAAACCGCCTTTTACAGACAATGAAGTAGTCAATAGAATTGTATTTAAAGATATCATTGAACGATACGCGGACGAAATGCAAATTTATACAGATGGATCAAAAAAGGAGAATGGTACAGGTTGCGCTATTTACATCCCTGATCTTGAAACATCAGTCAAATATAGGCTTCCAAATCAATCTTCTATTTTCACAGCAGAGGCTTCAGCTATTCTTAAAGCTTTAGAATACTGTTATCTGAAAACAGATTGTCGTAAGTTTATTATTATATCTGATTCCCTCAGCGTGCTTAATGGCCTTATTCACATAGATGTTAATAGCTCTCCTTTACTCGTGGAGATTTTGAAATTGCATGTAAGGCTCACTCGTCTGGGTTACAAGATAATTTTTATATGGGTTAAAGCCCACTCTGGTTTGGCTAATAATGAAAAAGTAGATTCACTTGCAAAGTCAGCAATTGATGATTACAACCATAAAATTTACTTGATACCTTACAGCGATATAATAACGTCTCTAAGAGAAAAAATCAATCTAGAATGGGATGCATACTATAAAAAGACATTTTCTGTTCATCCAACAAATTATTTTTTATTGAACCCACGAATTACAGCAAGTAGACTTTACGACGATGGAGAAATAAAAAGAAATACTTACACTACAATTACCCGATTACATTTTAATCACGGAAGATTTCCTTCTCATCTCGCAAAAATCGGTATTAAAGAAAATGACCTTTGTGAATGTGGGAGCCCGGGAGATATTAATCATATTTTTCTGGGTTGCCCCAAATACGAACGGGAAATTAATATCTTTGTTAATAAATTATTAGAGAAAAAACTTGTTATGCCACTAAGTGTTAATTATATTTTGAGTTTCAAAACTAAGGATATATATTTTATTGTCATGGAATTTCTCAGAAATTGTAATATACAGATATAATCAAATAATAAAACTTGCGGTGTTAGTATTTTAGGTATTTGTCCCCTCTGTAATTCCATTTAACCTTTGTTTATTGAACCTTTTATCCGTGGTCTATTTCATGTTCGTTTATCAGAAGTCATCATGATGGACCCCTTGATGTGAAACGAGTGTTCCTTGTCTTGATCCTTAATCCGTATTTTATCGGATAATAAGTTGAGAGGGTGTATATGAATATGTGTATATGTGTGTGTGTATGTATGTGTATATATATGTATATATATTGTTATTATACATGATTTGCAGGAAACAACTACTCAGCGGGCAAATACCCCGACCTGTATTGAATTACACCTTACAAATCATGAAAAATTGGTAGCCAATGTCATTTGTCAACTCCCTGACCAGACATAGACCGGTTTCGAACTTATTAGTTCTCCTCAGTATGCCATAGGTCGTGGAGCTGACAAATGACAGTGGCCAACCTGCTAGTCTTATACAGACTAATGTAAATGGTGTAGTGGTGAGAGGTAAGTGAATCCTCTCATGTGATCTAATGCTACTATACACCAAACATCACAGATGTCTCCATGGTGTATAGCGACTTGCCATTTTGCAAGTACCGAGAGCGGCGACCTTCAGCCCTTGGTGGACTTAAACCTATATACTGTTATTATACATGATTTGCAGGAAACAACTACTCAGCGGGCAAATACCCCGACCTGCATTGAATTACACCTTACAAATCATGAAAAATTGGTAGCCAATGTCATTTGTCAACTCCCTGACCAGACATAGACCGGTTTCGAACTTATTAGTTCTCCTCAGTATGCCATAGGTCGTGGAGCAGACAAATGACAGTGGCCAACCTGCTAGTCTTATACAGACTAATGTAAATGGTGTAGTGGTGAGAGGTAAGTGAATCCTCTCATGTGATCTAATGCTACTATACACCAGACATCACAGATGTCTCCATGGTGTATAGCGACTTGCCATTTTGCAAGTACCGAGAGCGGCGACCTTCAGCCCTTGGTGGACTTAAACCTATATACTGTTATTATACATGATTTGCAGGAAACAACTACTCAGCGGGCAAATACCCCGACCTGCATTGAATTACACCTTACAAATCATGAAAAATTGGTAGCCAATGTCATTTGTCAACTCCCTGACCAGACATAGACCGGTTTCGAACTTATTAGTTCTCCTCAGTATGCCATAGGTCGTGGAGCAGACAAATGACAGTGGCCAACCTGCTAGTCTTATACAGACTAATGTAAATGGTGTAGTGGTGAGAGGTAAGTGAATCCTCTCATGTGATCTAATGCTACTATACACCAGACATCACAGATGTCTCCATGGTGTATAGCGACTTGCCATTTTGCAAGTACCGAGAGCGGCGACCTTCAGCCCTTGGTGGACTTAAACCTATATACTGTTATTATACATGATTTGCAGGAAACAACTACTCAGCGGGCAAATACCCCGACCTGCATTGGCTACCAATTTTTCATGATTTGTAAGGTGTAATTCAATGCAGGTCGGGGTATTTGCCCGCTGAGTAGTTGTTTCCTGCAAATCATGTATAATAACAGTATATAGGTTTAAGTCCACCAAGGGCTGAAGGTCGCCGCTCTCGGTACTTGCAAAATGGCAAGTCGCTATACACCATGGAGACATCTGTGATGTCTGGTGTATAGTAGCATTAGATCACATGAGAGGATTCACTTACCTCTCACCACTACACCATTTACATTAGTCTGTATAAGACTAGCAGGTTGGCCACTGTCATTTGTCTGCTCCACGACCTATGGCATACTGAGGAGAACTAATAAGTTCGAAACCGGTCTATGTCTGGTCAGGGAGTTGACAAATGACATTGGCTACCAATTTTTCATGATTTGTAAGGTGTAATTCAATGCAGGTCGGGGTATTTGCCCGCTGAGTAGTTGTTTCCTGCAAATCATGTATAATAACAGTATATAGGTTTAAGTCCACCAAGGGCTGAAGGTCGCCGCTCTCGGTACTTGCAAAATGGCAAGTCGCTATACACCATGGAGACATCTGTGATGTCTGGTGTATAGTAGCATTAGATCACATGAGAGGATTCACTTACCTCTCACCACTACACCATGTATATATATATATATATATATATATATATATATATATATATATATATATATATGTGTGTGTGTGTGTGTATATATATATAATAATAATAATAATAATAATAATAATATAATAATAATAATAATAATAATAATATATATATATATATATATATATATATATATATTTCTCTTTTTTTGGGACTGACTTTACATATCTACGCATGTTTACGTTTTTTCTTTTTGAATCAATTCTGTTATTTGTTAGAGTCTCTTGGCTAAAGGAGTATATCCAAAGCCAAAACTGGAAAAAAAAAATAATAATTTTAAGTAAAAATTTTGCCAAATTATGACAAGGTGAATTAATAGAACTAACAATTGGTCTTAAAGGAATATTTTGTTTATGTGTCTTTGGTAAGCCATAAAAATGAGGAGGCTTACTATGATGTGGTGTAAGTTTCCTTCGTTCAAAATCATTAAATTCATGTTTGTATTTAAACAAAGTTCTGTAGATTTTGCTCTCTATTGACTTTGTTGGATCTTTGTTTAGTTTTGAGTAGGGTCCCTCATTTACAAGAGTCATGATTTTTGTGTTATATATATCTGTATCTATAATGACTGTGGCATTACCTTTGTCTGCTGGCAAAATTTTTATACTTTCATCGCGTTTTAAAGAATGTATCGATAACTTTTCTTTTGGAGTTAAATTATCTTTAATTTTGTATTGCTTTTCTAAAGCAATTTTTGCCCGTATGCGATATTCATTACCATTATGTTAAAATGTTAATGTTAAAAAAAAAGTACCTTTCCAAAATGCGAAAACCAGAAAAATTTTGGACAAGACAAGCAAGTCCATGGTTAGGGAAAGAATTCAATATCATAGGTACCAAAAAGAACGAGCTATTGGCGACATTACTTACACGGGGAATGAACTAAGCAAGAACATTATAGAACACGATTATCAGTTTATAATCCGGAATGCCAGGTTGAGTTACGAAAAATATTTTAATCTGCAAAAAGGTACGCATTTACATAAATTTAGAAACTTAATAAGAGTAAAACAGACTAGGCAATTACAAAATATAAATAATAATCCTTTAATTGACAGGACTGTCATTAATATGTCAAAAAGACTTTTGTCCATTTCAGACAGGCTTGTCCTATCAAAAGGTTTAAATTTTGCAATAAACCCGAAAACTGTTCCAAAATTTGATATAGTAGCGGCAATAGAAAAAACGGCTCAAAATTTACCAACAGATAATGGTAATGAATATCGCATACGGGCAAAAATTGCTTTAGAAAAGCAATACAAAATTAAAGATAATTTAACTCCAGAAGAAAAGTCATCGATACATTCTTTAAAACGCGATGAAAGTATAAAAATTTTGCCAGCAGACAAAGGTAATGCCACAGTCATTATAGATACAGATATATATAACACAAAAATCATGACTCTTGTAAATGAGGGACCCTACTCAAAACTAAACAAAGATCCAACAAAGTCAATAGAGAGCAAAATCTACAGAACTTTGTTTAAATACAAACATGAATTTAATGATTTTGAACGAAGGAAACTTACACCACATCATAGTAAGCCTCCTCATTTTTATGGCTTACCAAAAACACTTAAACAAAATATTCTTTTAAGACCAATTGTTAGTTCTATTAATTCACCATGTCATAATTTGGCAAAATTTTTACTTAGAATTATTGATCCATTATCTGGAAATACCGATTCATATATTAAAAATAGTAAACATTTTATTGAAAAAATTTATGAAAACGATATTCATGAATCACACCTGATGGTTAGTTTTGATGTAGTTAGTCTTTTTACCAATGTTCCGGTAGTTGAAACCTTAAAAATAGTTAAAGACAGGCTACTAAATGATAATAATTTGGAAACTAGAACTAAATTAAGTGTAAATAACATAATGGAACTCTTAGCACTGTGTATAAAGACAACCTATTTTCAATTGGACAATGAGTTCTATCAGCAGGATTTTGGTATGGCTATGGGGTCTGCATTATCACCAATTTTAAGCAACAATTTATGGAGAAATTTGAGAACACACATGTTCAAAATTGTATAAACAAACCGGTTGTCTGGTGGAGATATGTTGGCGACATCTTTGCAATTTGGCCTCATGGTGTCGATAGTAAGGAACCATCTATTAAATTCACATTAGAAGTAGAAAGTAGGAATGAACTACCGTTTTTAGATGTTTTAATTAGAAGGGTAAATAATACAATTGAAACAAGCGTTTATAGAAAACCAACACATACTAATAGATATCTAAATTTCAACTCAAATCAGTCGATAAATGTTAAAAGGGGTGTAGTAAAATGTTTATACGATAGGGCCAAAATAATTTCATCTAATAATGAAATATTAAATAACGAGAAAAAATTTATTAAAGAGGTTCTAGTACAAAATCAATATCCTGAAGCCTTTGTTGATAGAGTTTTCATAAATGTTGAAAATAGGGACAATCAGGTACGACAAAAACCTGAACGTCATTATACAGCAATAATTCCTGATGTATACGGACTATCGGAAAAGCTACGCCGTATAGGTGACAAATTTGATGTTAGGACGATATTTCAAACGGGGAACACTTTAAGATCTATTTTAACAAAAACAAAACCGATAAACAGGGAGCAGAATTCAAAAAACTGTATTTACAATATCCCGTGTGAATGTGATATTTGTTATGTGGGTGAGTCATCCAGACCTTTCAGTGTGAGGTTGGATGAGCACAAGAATTACATTAGAAGGAATGAAATTCAGAAATCAAAGATTTGTGAACATGCTTGGGAAAACGGACATAGAATAAACTGGGACTCGGCAAAAATTTTAACAAAAGAAACAGATACCAAAAAAAGAAAAATTAAGGAATCAGCAATAATCTTATTAAATGAAGATAAGTGCGTATCGAATTGTTCTGTAGATATTTGTACAACCTGGCTACCAATGTTAAAAGAAGAACTGAACAAACTCAACATTATATAAAAGAAAATATCATCAGTTCTATGTTCTGTGTAAGTAAACTGCTGGCCACTCGAACTTACACATAATGAATTTTAGGCAAAATTTAAAGTTCAATATTTTCAACAGGAATGCAAATTTTTGAACGCGGCTTGCAAATTTTAAGAGCTAGTTTTTTTCGGATTAAGCTGCATGATGTATATTTTTCGTAGGACCATAAGTTTATTATATACGGGGTGATCAATGAAGTCATGCAAAAAATCAAAAAGTTTGTATGAGTGAAATTTCCGCAAAAAATTTTTTTGGTTGTTGCAATATGGTTCATTACTAAGGTAACATCAATATCTCTAGACGGTTTTGTCAGTTTTTGGATTAAGGCCCTTAGGCCTTGTACACACTACTCAACATAAAATTTGGATACCGAAATTTTAAAAATGCTATAACTTGACATTGGATTGACGGTTCTTGATGATTTTCTCGGATTTGGAATCCTTATTTCACGTAGATTTTCTATGGTCTAAGCATTTTATTTGAGGGTTGAAATTTACACATTATGCCGGGTCGATAATAAACAAAAACGTAGGGTACGACGCGCCCTAAGGTTTGGCATTATTTAAGTTTTTGTAAAAATAAATTCTCACCTCAAGTTGTTTTTATTTAATGTTCCTCTCACTGTTCTGTCCGAAACTCACACCCCAGTTTGTTGTCTTAAAGAGTCATTCAGTTTTACAGAGTTCTTTGTCCACCCCCAAACCCATAATTATGATCAGGTGTAATTTCTACGCGACGCATCAATTTCAAAGTAGGCATTGGAAAAACAAATTAGTTGCTATGCAATTAAAAACTGTTTACATTATTTTAGAAATAATCTGACACATTTCAATGTTATAATTTTGTAAAGTTTAATTAATATGAGGCGTTTAACCACGGCAGAAAGGGAAAATTGCATTCGACTTCTCAACGAAGGAATGTCAAAACAGCAAATTGCGCACATTTACAATGTCAGCCGAAAGACAATTTATAATTTGATCCGCCGCGTCGAAACTACTGGTGATCATCTTTATAGGCATGGGGGTGGACATACAAAAAAAATAAACGAAAGAACCAAAAGAATTTTACTGAGAGAAACTATGCGGAATAGAACAAAGAACTCTAGAAAACTAAATGACTCTTTAAGACAACAAACGGGGGTGAGAGTTTCGGACAGAACAGTGAGAAGAACATTAAATAAAAACAACTTGAAGTGAGATTTTTTTTTAAAAAAACATAACATAATGCCAAACATTTTAAATTATAGAGCCCGTCGCAGAGCAAAACGTGTGCGGTTATTACAACACCATAGAGCGAATAGGCGGGCATGGGCAAATCGGCATGCGAATTGGGGTAATGCAGAGTGGAGCCATTGTTTATTTACTGACGAAACAAGATTTAATTTGTTTCACTCCGATGGCCGAATTTTAGTTTGGAGAAGGCCAAATCAGCGATATTTGGAGGAAAATATGGACCCTCAAGAAGCATTTGGTGGCGGAGATGTTACAGTGTGGGGAGGTATCATAAGAAATGGTAAAACCGAGCTATTCATTACCAACCAAACCATTAATGCTACTGTTTATCAGGAGTAAATTTTGGAACCTATTGTTGTTCCTTTTGCTCGACATTACGGCCCAGAATTTCTATTGGTGGATGACAACGCTCGACCTCACAGAGCGCGAAGGATCACAGAGTTTTTGCAGGCACAAAACATCAATAGGATGGACTGGCCTGCAAAGTCTCCGGATGTTAATGTCATCGAACACGTTTGGTCTTATTTAAAACTTAAAGTAAGATCTCTTGATGTACCCCTTGAAACCTTGGAAACGCTCGGTGAGGCCATTCGTGAAGAATGGGAGAATATTCCACAAGATTTTATAAATAATCTTGTGGATACTCTACCAAATCGATGTCGGGAAATAATATTACGAGCAGGAGGACCAACAAAATATTAGCTTCTCTTTTTTTTAATTAACGTACCTAATTTTAATTAGGTAATTTTAATTTAAGTTTAAATTAAATTCATTTTTAGTTTTTTAGTTAAATTTTTTTTGAATTATTAAAAATTACCAGAATTAGAATTTTAAATTTTTTAAGAATTGACTTTTGGCCGTTGTTAAGCAATCTTGTACATTGTAGAATATAATGTAATAAACTTGTTCTTGTCGCTACGTTTTTGTTTATTATCAACCCGGCATAATGTGTAAATTTCAACCCTCAAATAAAATGCTTAGACCATAGAAAATCTGCGTGAAATAAGGATTCCAAATCCGCAAAAATCATCAAGAACCGTCAATCCAATGCCAAGTTATAGCATTTTAAAAACTTCGGTATCCAAATTTTATGTTTAGTAGTGTGTACAAGGCCTAAGGACCTTAATCCAAAAACTGACAAAACCGTCTAGAGATATTGATGTTACCTTAGTAACGAACCATATTGCAATGACCAAAAAAATTTTTTGCGGAAATTTCACTCATACAAACTTTTTGATTTTTTGCATGACTTCATTGATCACCCCGTATATAATAAACTTATGGTCCTACGATAAATATACATCATGCAGCTTAATCCGAAAAAAGCTAGCTCTTAAAATTTGCAAGCCGCGTTCAAAAATTTGCATTCCTGTTGAAAATATTGAACTTTAAATTTTGCCTAAAATTCTCTATGTGTAAGTTCGAGTGGCCAGCAGTTTAGTAAGTATCTATGGAAATAACATAAACAGAATCTTAAAGCTGTGTATTTGACATACACAGCAAAATAAGAGTTCTTCAAAAAAAGCTTTGAAAACGGAAAGAGCTTACTTTCCGAAACGTCAGCTAAATACATTATTTCTGTGTTTATTCCGATTTATATTATTTGTAAAACATAACCTCTGACTTTTCCTTTGGCGTAAACGTCACGGGCGCAGAGGTTTTTTTCCCAATAATTCTATTATTTTGTAGATTCGGTAATTTGTTTTGAAGAGGATAATAAACATGTAGTAGAAAACCCAAATAATAGGAAAGAATATTCGAAGAATGCCACAAATAACTTTCAGACAATATTCAAAATAATAATGTTTAATAATATTGATAAGGAACTTAGCCATGACATGCTTGTATTTTTACAATAATAATATTAATGGGATGAACGAAGAATTAGGTTTGACACAATATCCATTCGTAAACCGGTTCAACTGCGTGGAGCACCCGCATGTACAAAATGCGTGTAAACACCTTGTAACATGCGTTTAGACAGGTTATCGGTGTGTAATTCTTTGGGTTGGACAAATCTCCGTTCTTGGGGATCAGCACTGTCCGCCCCTCAACAACCCAAGAAGGGATTTGCTGCTCCCCATTTAACCAGGAATTAAAGATTCTGGCCAAATGGTGGTGGGTGCTCGATAACTTTTTCCACCAAAAGTTATTTATCCCATCGGGACCTGGAGCAGCAAAGCTCTTAGAGCCCTACGAACCTCTTCTGGGGTTATTGGTTCGCACACTTCCTATGGTTGCTGAAGCCTTTGATAAAAGGCTTCAAAATGTGCAAGGGCAGGAGAATCTCGGTTGAGTGGAAGCCTCTCCTCGTACAGCATTTTCCAGAAGTTCTCCACCTGATCTGCAGTCGGCGGATTGTCTACAACACGCGGAGGCGGTTGGAAAAGGCGCGAGGGCTTCTCGCGGAACAGTTTATTTTCCGCAAGCCCCCTCGCCCGCCACACTAGTAACTTTTTGCAAGTCACTAGCATCCGTATCCTGTCGAGACAGTGCTGTTTGGTGGTTCGCAGCACTGCCTCATTGAGTGTGTGATGGACGCGTCTTAAGTTGGCGGCTAATCGACGCACTTTAGGCGTGAACGGCCTGTTGGCCGCCATATAGTCCATTACACATTGGATACGGGATGCGTGTTGCCTCGCCGACCGGATCTTGGCTTCCATCTTTTGTATGCGTCGCTGCGCTCTTTCCTGTGGGGAAGAGGTATTTCGCCTCTCCACCTGAGACGAGCGTTGAGCAGCGGCATACACGGCACAATTTATATGCCAGATGTCAGCCTCTTCTGGTAGCTCTGTACGAAGTTCAGCGTCCACTCTGGCCAGATCTTGTGGCCCGGGGGTTTTCAGGCGGTGTAACCCCCTTCTGGTACTGAGGCCCTCTGGTATTGGCGGAACGAGGAGAGCTACGTCCTCAATCGGTGAATGTGGCGGCTCTTCGGCCACCTCATTCACCGGTCCAGGAGCAGCCCTCACGTAGCCTCTACTACGAAGGTGGGATACATATTCACGCAGATTTTGTGGCGTGAAGGCGGTATGCTCTGGAAGCCTCTCACACCACAGAGCATGCATCCGCGCCATGTACCCCCTCCACGCGGGCTCACTGCTTTCATAACACTGCAGAAGCTCATCCCTCAGTTCATCCGTCCACTCAAAGCGTCCTTGAACATTGCGTAAGTTGTCAACGGGCGGTCTATCCGGTTGGGCCCCACCGCGTTGCCCTTGACCCCTATCCGAACGGGGTCGATCGTGGGGGCCCTCTCTTCGGCCTGCCGGAACCAAAGGTTAGAGCCTGTGGGTGGTTAGCCCAGCAGGCCCACGACCGACACGAGAGGGGAAAATGCTTTCCCCTCCCGGGTGCACTAGGGCTGCCGATTCGGTTTTGCACCCCTAGCTGGAGTAAGTGGTGGCGCTACTCACCAAAGGCTTAATAGATGGAAGTTAGCCCCTCCTGCTTATTTATTATTATTATTATTTTTTTTCGGTTTCCCGATACCGGACAGGACTTCCGTGGCCTCCGACACCACACGGAAATCGCGCCGACGATTAAAATTACAGCCACTCCCCACACCTGTGGGGTCAGTGACTGTAAACACCCGAATCGTGTGTGAAGGGACCAACTGCTTTCTGCATTTGGCCTGCTAGCCATTCGGCAGATTTCTGACAGGCCGGTATGGTCTTCAATTGCGAGAGCAGCGTGGGCTTCATACTTCCGAGTACACCGATTATGAGGACGACCATCTTGACTGAGTAGCCTGGGTACAGTACTAGGAGCTCGTACCGGAGATCGCGATATTTAGTCCGTTTTTCCTCCTCCTTCAAGGCGATGTTTGTTTCAGCGGGTGCCGAAAACTCGATGACGTACATCGCCTTGGTTTGGTGGTCGAGGAGTACTATGTCAGGCTTGTTGGCTTGAATTAGCCTGACGGTCGGGAACGAGTAGTTCCAGTATATCCTGCACCTCTCGTTCTCGACAACGGACTCAATATTTCCGGGGACGTAAGGCAGCACTGGTGTTTGGTCTACCCTGTACGATTGCCGTAGATGGTAGTAGAGCACTCGTAATGCCGCGTTATGGCGGTGGATGTAGGCCGAAATCGCGTATACTGGGCATGCAGACAGTAAATGCTTGAGCGATTCCGGCGCCTGACGGCAGGTCCTGCAGCTGATATCAGGAACCCCTACACCCATCACACGGCTTCGGTAGACCAAGGTATTAATAACACCATCTTGGCAGGCCACAATGAATCCCTCGGTCTCCGACTTAAGCCCAGCTGACTTCAAAAAGGCAAATGTCAGCTTAGTCGATAAACCCAGTGTTCCTATGTTCTTATAGAAAACACCGTGCAGGGATTTATCGACATGCTGCCTAAGCAAATTTTCCTGCTCGGCAGCTTTAATCTGGGCTTTCAGACGATTTGGCGGAAGCTCAGTGACTCTGGGTCGGCACCTCGCCGGCCTCCTCGCCTGATGTCGAATATGAGACCGAGTTCATCTGCGGCTCTTTTTGCTGCCTTAAATAATCCTGCACCCACACCTGCATTTTCGTGATCTCTCACTAATTGCAGGAGCGGGTCTGAGCTCCTAAGGATGTTACATGCTATACTCAGTACTACCCGGCCATGCATACACTCCAGACCCAAGAGTCCTCGGCCCCCCGTTGACGTGGGAGGTACACTCGAGGAACGGACGATTTAGGATGAATACTACGATGAATATTCATCATCTTGCGGATATCTCTATCTAACTGGCGCAGCTCATCTTCTTCCACTTCACTACTCCAAAGGAGTAGAGAAGAACAGGAACGGCAAGCATATTCGTAGCAGACACCTTGTTTTTCCCCGAAAGCTCGGAAGACCAAATCTTTTGGAGTAGGTGTCTGTACTTGCCGCGGAGAGATCCCTTTATCTGTTGCACATCTTGGATATGATGTTGTTGCACACCCAGATATGTATAGGTCTCTCCCGCATCCAGATGTCGTAGAATGCTTCCGTCTGCTAGCTGCGCCTCTTCAGAGAATTCCCCGCATCGTCCTCTCTTGAAGTGGACGACTGCGCATATGTCCAACCCAAACTCCATACCAATGGCTCCCGTGTACTCTTCAACCACCTAAGAGTGTTTTGGAGTTCGCGCTCTCCGGAGGCATACAGTTTGAGGTCATCCATATAGAACAGATGGGTGACCTTGTGCCTCCGGTTGATGGGTGGTCCACAGCGGTATCCGGAAGTTTGGCGGAGCTCAACAGATAACGGCAACAGTGAGATGCAGAAGAGGAGAGGACTCAGAGAATCTCCCTGGAAAACTCCTCTCCTAAAAGCCTCCAAGTCTGTCGTAACCCGCTGCGCACCTGATGCTATGGTGAAGCGGGTTCTCCAGAGTGGCAGCAGTTGTTCTATGCATCTCACTAGTGGTGCTGCTACCGCAAGACATTGGAGCAAGTGTAAAAGTAGCTCCTAAGATGTTGTGTCAAATGCCTTACGGTAGTCTATCCAGGACACCGATAGATTTCGCTTGCGTTGCACAGAATCCTGGGTGACACAGCGATCTATCAGCAGGCTGTCCTTGCACCCTGCCATGCCCTTCTTGGCACCACGTTGCTCGTAGATCTGCTGGAAGACCGGATCAACCTGCCGAAGTGTCCTAGCATACAAAATACTTGTAAATATCTTGTAGCAGGAGTTCAGACAGGTGATTGGTCTATAATTCCTTGGGTCGGACAGATCCCCTTTTTTTGGGAATAAGCACAGTACGTCCCTCGACAAACCAGTCCGGAATCTGCTGCCCCTCGTTCAACCATGAGTTGAAAACTCGGGCCAGACGACGGTGAGTGGAAGGAAATTTCTTCCACCACCAGTTGTTTATGCCGTCTGGACCCGGGGCAGCGAAGTTCTTGGTGCCAACAAGTGCTTGTTGGACCTCTTCCGTACTGATTTCCGGACACACTTCCTCTGGCTCTCCTAAGGTTCTGTGACACAGAGCCTGAAAGTGTGTGATTGCTGGAGTGTTGCTATTGAACGGACGCGTGGTTTCGTAGGTTCCCTTCCAGAAAACTTCAACATCTGCTACAGTCGGCGGATTATTGACAGCACGCGGTGGCTCTTGAAATGGGCGGGAGGGACTCGTACGGAACAGTGTATTTTGCTCCATACTCTTCAACCGCCTTCTTAGAGTCTTCTTAATTGCCATAAGTGCTCGAATCCGATCTGAACAGTGGTGCTTGATTGTAAGCAACACTGTTAGATAGAGTGTGGTGTTGGCGTCTTACTCCGGCCGCTCTGCGCCGGACTTTCGGCGTGAAGGCCTTATTAGTTGTTATATATTCCACCACACTCTGGATTCAAGAAGCCTTCGACTTTTTGTATGCGCCGCTTAGCTTTCTCGATTCCGCTCGAGGCAGTATCTGCCCTCGTGCGGGGGACAAGTTGGCTGGCGGCGTTGTACATGGCAGTGTTGATCTGCCAGATATCGGCATCTTCCGGAAGTTCCTCTTCGATGACCGCGTCCATTCGTGCCAGGTCTTGTGGCTTTAGGGCAGCCCTGGTGTTAAGGCTAACCCTCGTCCTTAAGTTAACATCAGTGTTCTTGTTGAAGAACACGCTAAAACCCCGATATACTTTTCGACGTTGTAACAAAATCCGACTTAGGAAATACTTCGTACGAAAAGCGTGCTTCACGTAAAAATGCCGTGGAAGAGGTTTTTAATACTTGTAATCATATTTTCGCTCTTCGGAGCGTTAATTTAGCAAGTGTAGCAAATGTTGCTGCACAGGGACGTAATGTCGCCCCGACCACCTAAATTTAGAAAGTATAATAAAATTTGACTTTAACTTCGAAATTTTCAAGATTAAAACCCCTTTTACGAATCCACGTTGTCAAGCACTGCAACTCTTATGAGATATTGAATATGAGGACAAGTTAATCCAACGACTATTCAAAGTATATCGGAAGTTATAGCGAAAATAGCCCTTAGCGACATGGGACCCCCATCATTTCCTAGCAGTCGGTTTTGACGGGGAAAGTTGCGTTTTGACGGGGTTTGCCCTAAACCGGTTCCTCAGTGATTCGGTGTCAGAAAAGTATTATTACCATGTACTCATACGTGCATAGGATCCGCCTTGCCTGAACGTAAAAAGTTGTAATTGCAGAATACAATTCGAAGTAGTAGCGCTTCAAGCATTTTTAAGCTCTGAGGAGCGACCAAAATTAATGTGAATTAAAAATACGTTTATAAGACAGGCAAGCAAAAGCCCACCAAAATTTCAGTTACATTGAACTTTTCTTGAATCTTTTTGTGCATCGTTAGCTTATAAAACCGCATATTGGATGGTAGTTGGTACATTATAAATCGTTCCGTTCCTCACCATGTGTTGTACACGGGCCAGACTGGTGTTTGTTAAACATATTTCTTAGAATAAAAGTTGTTGTAAAAAACATAAATTTTTTAAAGATTTAATATATACATTTTTGAACTTTATATTGTCTTAGTTGTGTTTTCTAACAAAATTCCCTTTCAGGTATAATTTTAAGAAAGTGTGGTACAGACAGTGTTAGGTTTATAGTGTTACGACGTCCAATTGATACCATTAGAGCAGCAGTTAAACATAAACGACAGTAAGTATGATTTTTTATATTATTCTCCGTGTGAAACAGTCGTGTTGAACCCTAAAAATTTTGTGGACGTAAATATTCATTTTTGAAATAAAGATAGACTAGAGGAAAAAGAAAAATTTGTTTTCTTTTTCCTATTTTTTTTTTAAATTTTATTTCTAACTTTTTTAAGATAGAAATATAAGTCCTTCAGACACCCTAAAGATGGATCGTTCACATGACGCCCGAACAGAGACCTTGCCGTCCTCAAACCCAACCAATCCATTCTCCTTTATGGCGGAAGACTCCGAGGAGTCGACCCCAAGGGAATTTTACGAGCGACGAATCCACGTTGTCAAGCACTGCAACTCTTATGAGATATTGAATATGAGGACAAGTTAATCCAACGACTATTCAAAGTATATCGGAAGTTATAGCGAAAATAGCCCTTAGCGACATGGGACCCCCATCATTTCCTAGCAGTCGGTTTTGACGGGGAAAGTTGCGTTTTGACGGGGTTTGCCCTAAACCGGTTCCTCAGTGATTCGGTGTCAGAAAAGTATTATTACCATGTACTCATACGTGCATAGGATCCGCCTTGCCTGAACGTAAAAAGTTGTAATTGCAGAATACAATTCGAAGTAGTAGCGCTTCAAGCATTTTTAAGCTCTGAGGAGCGACCAAAATTAATGTGAATTAAAAATACGTTTATAAGACAGGCAAGCAAAAGCCCACCAAAATTTCAGTTACATTGAACTTTTCTTGAATCTTTTTGTGCATCGTTAGCTTATAAAACCGCATATTGGATGGTAGTTGGTACATTATAAATCGTTCCGTTCCTCACCATGTGTTGTACACGGGCCAGACTGGTGTTTGTTAAACATATTTCTTAGAATAAAAGTTGTTGTAAAAAACATAAATTTTTTAAAGATTTAATATATACATTTTTGAACTTTATATTGTCTTAGTTGTGTTTTCTAACAAAATTCCCTTTCAGGTATAATTTTAAGAAAGTGTGGTACAGACAGTGTTAGGTTTATAGTGTTACGACGTCCAATTGATACCATTAGAGCAGCAGTTAAACATAAACGACAGTAAGTATGATTTTTTATATTATTCTCCGTGTGAAACAGTCGTGTTGAACCCTAAAAATTTTGTGGACGTAAATATTCATTTTTGAAATAAAGATAGACTAGAGGAAAAAGAAAAATTTGTTTTCTTTTTCCTATTTTTTTTTTAAATTTTATTTCTAACTTTTTTAAGATAGAAATATAAGTCCTTCAGACACCCTAAAGATGGATCGTTCACATGACGCCCGAACAGAGACCTTGCCGTCCTCAAACCCAACCAATCCATTCTCCTTTATGGCGGAAGACTCCGAGGAGTCGACCCCAAGGGAATTTTACGAGCAAGCCACAGCGTCGCTCGTCGACGACGGTTCTAGAGGGATAGATAGAAATTTATCTGCTTCACAGCCATAAAATGCCAATTCGATGGAAAGTATGTTTCTGAAAATGGCAGAGGGCTTCGTGCATGCGATACAGAACGTGTCGACCTGTACGCCCCATGAGAGACAAAGATGTCCGAACGTGACGTTCCATGGGCTTGATCATGAAGATCCAGAAGCTTTTATAAAGATTATGGAGGAATATTTCGACAGAGCTTGCATAAGCCACGACTATGATCGCCTCCATAATGTGACCGGCCAACTCAAGGGCGAAGCTCAACGATGGTCGGAACAGTTTCGGACGTTGACCACTTCGTACGTCTTGTTCAAGGAAAGATTCTTTACGAGATTTAATTCTCCCGACATACAGTCACGAGCTATTGCTCAACTGTATGCCACGAAACAAACGTCTTTAGACGACACGGCAGTGTTTATCACAAAGAAGATCTGCCTTTTCGATCGTATAGATCCCTTCAAATCTGAAGCCATCAGAGCTCGGATCATCATGGACCAACTGCGTCCAGAAATTAGGTCACACTAATTTCATCTACAGAAATGTTAATAGCAGCAGCTACTAACGTCGAGCGGGATTCAGCTGACGAACAGACGTCGCTAATCCAGCTTATCGATCAACGTCTGTCCCGCGCGTCTTACTATCAAGAGCCGGGACACATCAGTCCACAAAATTCAAGTATAAGGAGCAATGGAAGCCCAACTCCGACAGCACCGAGGGTGCATTTCCGAGAGGATGTCTCTCGTCAGGACGGTCCAGGTAGAGCACCTGGTCGTCCTTTTTTTATGCATAATTCTTCACGCGGTTCAGCGAATTTCGGAGTACCTGACCGCAGGCAGAACAATTTCAATGGCGGACCGGGGAAATTCCGAGTACCCGACCGAGCGGCAACCCCGTGCCGATACTGCACAGACACAGTGCAGTGGCACTTCCATAGCCAATGTCCCAATAACCTGCATCGTAATAGAGGACCGGGAAACTTTCAAGGGGCCAGAGACCCAGGCCACTGTGTTGGATCTAAAGAGTGGATATTGGCAAATACCGCTCGACGAAACATCAAAAGATTTCTCAACTTTTACCACTCCTGATGGGGCAGCTTATAGATTTAATGTCATGCCTTTCGGCCTCAAGACAGCTCCCTGTACCTTTCAGAAATTCATGGCAAAGGACGTTTTAACGGGTTACCTGCACCATTTCTGTAAAGTCTACTTAGATGATATAATCGTTTACAGCGTAAACGTGAAGGAGCATATGTCCCACCTGAGGTTAGTCTTCGAAAGACTACGTTTGCACAATCTAAAAGTGTCACCGGAAAAGTGTGTAATAGCGACGAATGAAATCCAATATTTAGGCCACACAATCAGAATTGATACTTCTCGACCATTGGAAAAACATGTATTACAAATTCAAAATTATCCTGTACCAGCCACAAAAAAGCAGCTTCAAAGTTTCTTAGGACTTTGCAACTGGGTAAGAGAATATCTACCAAATGTTGCGATGATAACAAAGCCGCTAACGAAACTTCTTTCGAAGGAATATCGTTTTCATTGGAACCAAGTATGCGATGAAGCTTTCAGAAAACTAAAAGATTTATTATCCGGACCGCTGGAACTCCATCGGCCGGATTTTTCACGTTAGTTCATTTTACAAACCGATGCATCCCTACAAGGTCTTTCGGCCGTATTATATCAATTAGGCGACAACGGCGAAAAACATATCATCTCGTATGGAAGCAACACGTTATCTCCAGCAGAGAAACGTTACCACATTAACGAGCTGGAGTGCTTGGCGGTGGTGAACTATATTAAAAAGTACAAGATGTACTTAGCAGATAAACCGTTCTTGGTGAAGACGGACAACAGGGCGTTACTTTGGTTGAACAAACACAAAATACGACAAAACTAAATTTACACGATGGTCATTATTATTGCAAGAATATGCATTCAAAATTGAACACTGTCCAGGCAAAGAAAATTTACTAGCAGATTTTCTCAGTCGTAATCCACAAGATCAGTATGTCGAGACCGACGATGAAGAGGAAAGAATGTTCCTACCAAATTATAAGTGTCCAGAACGTATTTCTGTTTTAACACATTCAGAAATATACGAAGATATCGTACACGCCCAATCGAGGTCGAGAGATATACAAGACAAGATCCGCCGTTGGAATGATCTATTTCAACAGGAACAACGTTCCGAAGCGGATCTTATTTTTATGAAAAATTTTCATGTACAAGACGATGTACTTTTGAAAGACAGCGATCGAAATTTTAAGTTGGTAGTTCCAAAGAGGAAAATTAAAGAATTGATTTACCATTATCACGACCGAGATGAAGCATGTCATCCAGGAAGAGACGAGACTCTTAGCAAAATTGCAAAACGTTACTATTTCAATAATATGGCCAGGATCGTAGGCAAATATATAAACGACTGTCTGATATGCCAAGTCATGCACCACTGAATGCATTTGAAACTTTGAGCGTCGACGTAATTGGCCCGCTGCAGAGGACTAAGGACGCCGAAAATAGATACATGATTATCGTCGAGGACGTATTCAGTAAATGGATAGAGGCAAAGGCATATATTCAGGTCGATGGCAGAACGATAGCCAAATTTATTGATGAAGAAATAGTTGCAAGATTCGGAGTCCCTCGAGTCATAATTTCAGACAACGGAGGTCATTTCAATTCTGAATGGTATATCACGTTTTGTGAAAGAAATGGCATCGAACGATACCTAATTCCGGCATATCACCAACAATCTAACCCCGTGGAACGACGGGTTCAGGAGTGCAAGAAAATATTAAATACTCTTTTATTCAAAAAGCCAAACGACACATGTAATCGCTACGTGCATCAAATGACATATATCTTAAGAAATCGTAGGAACGCCGCCATAAGTCAAACACCTAGCATGATATTGTTAGGATATGAACCAGCCGAAAGAGGCGAATGGGATTTGTATGCCTGGAGGCAAGAAAGATCCAAGCAACAAACGCTTCCACGATACGAGCGAGTTAAGGAAGTCCGTCAGGCTCAACAAAATTATAAGCAGAAATACGCGCCGAAAGAGGCCGTCACTCCAGTCGTTTTCAAAGTTGGAGATAAAGTCATGAGTAAGAGAAAAAGGAAGGTACATACCTTCACGCCGTCTTGGTCAGGCCCAACCAGAATCTTGAAGAAGTTTTCAGACGAAGTATATCTCGTGCAAAAGGGAAATGTAACGACGAGAGTACATGTAAACGATTTGAGACCAGCCCCGCCAGAGGAGCACAATTTGGAAATCGAATCTTCCGATGAAGAAAATGCTAGTCCAGGCGGAACATCACTCGATGGAAATGATTCCCCGTTCTCAGACGATTCCACAGAACCTCCACCGCCGGAGCAAACGGTTGTACAAATCCATGCACCGCCACGAGATGCTTCCCTTTCTGATTCAGAGTCAAGTTCTGGAGATTCCATAATATTTTTCAACCTAGGCTAAGTTTTAACTTAGTGCTAGGTTTATTTTATATCAAAATTCCCATACCAACTTCTTGTCGCGTCTGGCAAGAGTTGGTATTTTTTATGCATTTTTTACAAGTTATTTTTTTTATTGAGGATATTGTATCGACCATACAATTCTTCCAAATTCACTGCAGCAACTCTGACCATGTCCGGCAGAGTTGGTATTTTTTATAATTTTTCTAAGTCCTAATATGTTCAAAACATATACATCTGTAAGCAGAGTCCGAACCAAAGGGTCCAAACAAATGTTCCATTGGCACGGCATGGAAAGACGACGACTCTGACGCAAGGGCGCGATTCAGACGAGTCTAGCAACTCAAAGGCGAGATGCCGCCACGTCTGCTGAATGGGCAGATGCAACGATCCGACGGATGCAGATTCTGTCGCAGATTTCTCCCAAGAAGAGATTTTAATAAAAACGGAAACCATTTCAATCAGCATAAGTCAACAAAATTCAATTTTCATATTCTCAAAGACGACGATGTGATATCGGTCGCAGATTTCTCCCAAGAAGAGATTTTTAATTACACGGAAACCATTTCAATCATAAGTCAACAAAATTCAATGTTCCTATTCTCAAAGACGACGATGTGATGTCGGTCGCAGATTCCTCTTTATGCCCAGACAGGATAAAGCATGAGCCCATTAAACAATACAATTTACTAAAAATTTTGTTTTATATTGTTCCATATCAATGAGCAGAGCAATTGTATAGCTGGAACCAAAGCAGTCCGAGGACCGCCTAAGCTGATCCAGAAAGCAGTTCGACACCGAAGGTGATCGACAAAGCATAGACACGAGGAGGAGCAAACGCAAGCCAGCATTAGTGGAAGAACACTAAGAAAGATAAGTGCGTCAAAAGTGTTTGTGTTGTGTCATCGAAAATCTGAGGATTTTCGATTTTTTCTTTTTTTTATGCCATTTTGATATACAATGTTTAATATTCAATCGAATGCTATGCATCGATATATGTACTTTTTCTTTTTTACGCCATTTTGGAGATACAATATTCAATACTCAATTGAATGCTATGCATCGATATATGTTCAATTTTAGATTTGAAAATACGTTATGTTCAGATAAGCCGGTCTGAAATATAACCGAATACAACACAAGGGAGACTCCATCCAAAGATCCATTTTTTTATTTTTTTTTCAAAAACCAATTTTACCAAGCGTTGCACAAAAAGATTCACTGAAAGAAGGGGGGTGTTGAAGAACACGCTAAAACCCCGATATACTTTTCGACGTTGTAACAAAATCCGACTTAGGAAATACTTCGTACGAAAAGCGTGCTTCACGTAAAAATGCCGTGGAAGAGGTTTTTAATACTTGTAATCATATTTTCGCTCTTCGGAGCGTTTTTTATGCAAAATTTTCAATAACTCCTCAAGGAGCGTTAATTTAGCAAGTGTAGCAAATGTCGCTGCACAGGGACGTAATGTCGCCCCGACCACCTAAATTTAGAAAGTATAATAAAATTTGACTTTCGAAATTTTCAAGATTAAAAACCCTTTTACGAATCCACGTTGTCAAGCACTGCAACTCTTATGAGGTATTGAATATGAGGACAAGTTAATCCAACGACTATTCAAAGTATATCGGAAGTTATAGCGAAAATAGCCCTTAGCGACATGGGACCCCCATCATTTCCTAGCAGTCGGTTTTGACGGGGAAATGTTGAGTTTTGACGGGGTTTGTCATAAACCGGTTCCTCAGTGATTCGGTGTCAGAAAAGTATTATTACCATGTACTCATACGTGCATAGGATCTGCCTTGCCTGAACGTAAAAAGTTGTAATTGCAGAATACAATTCGAAGTAGTAGCGCTTCAAGCATTTTTAAGCTCTGAGGAGCGACTAAAATTAATGTGAATTAAAAATACGTTTATAAGACAGGCAAGCAAAAGCCCACCAAAATTTCAGTTACATTGAACTTTTCTTGAATCTTTTTGTGCATCGTTAGCTTATAAAACCGCATATTGGATGGTAGTTGGTACATTATAAATCGTTCCGTTCCTCACCATGTGTTGTACACGGGCCAGTCTAGTGTTTGTTAAACATATTTCTTAGAATAAAAGTTGTTGTAAAACACATAAATTTTTTAAAGATTTAATATATACTTGTATATTGTCTTTTAGTTGTGTTTTCTAACAAAATTCCCTTTCAGGTATAATTTTAAGAAAGTGTGGTACAGACAGTGTTAGGTTTATAGTGTTACGACGTCCAATTGATACCATTAGAGCAGCAGTTAAGCATAAACGACAGTAAGTATGATTTTTTATATTATTCTCCGTCTGAAACAGTTGTGTTGAACCCTAAAAATGTTGTGAACGTAAATATTCATTTTTGAAATAAAGATAGACTAGAGGAAAAAGAAAAATTTGTTTTCTTTTTCCTATTTTTTTTTCTAACTTTTTTAAGATAGAAATATAAGTCCTTCAGACACCCTAAAGATGGATCGTTCACATTCTCTCTAGGATGTTCCTCGTCAGCTGGTATTTGCCGCGGTGGAAGTGCGGCTGGCACTTCTTCCTGCTGACAGGGTGCCCTTACATAGCCTGACCTACGCAGGAAGGATACTTGATCTCTGAGCTGTTGCTCGTAGCAGGTCAGCAAATCATCCCGGAGTTCCGAATGGGGTCGATTGTGAGGGTCCCTTTCTCTGTCCGTTGGAACCAGAGTCGTGGATCACAGGGTGGTTAGCCCTGGGATCCACGTCCGACATCAGCCAGGCAGAGTTTATTGTTATTATTATTATTATTATTATTTTTTTACAAAAAACCAGTCACCCTACTCTGTGGCTCCGACCCTCACAGAGGGGAGCTGGTAATACCAATAGCCACTCCCCACGCCCGTGGGGTGAGTGACTACTAGGTCCGAGAATCGTGTGCCCTGAGTAGACGCAATGAACCGAGGATAGCTTTTCGGATAAGCCGAGGTCTTCTATATTTTTATAGAAGACCCCGTGCAATGGCTTATCCTTATGGAGCTGCAGAAGGATGTTGTGTTCTGCAGCTCTGATGTGGGCTTTTAGTCGAACGGGTTCCAACTCGGTGACAGAGTCGGGGTTTACCCGCTCGACGTCGAAGATGAGACCAAGTTCATCGGCTGCCCTCCGTGCTGCCTTAAAGAGAAAAGCTCCTACCTCTTCATTTTCATGGTCTCGGACCATGCAGAGGAGGGGATCCGAACTCCTGATGACCTTACATGCTCCATCCAGAACCATCCTGCTATGGAGGCTCTCCAAGCTCAAGAGTCCACGGCCTCCCCGATGTCGTGGGAGATATAACCGTGGAACGGACGATTTAGGATGCAAGCTCCTATTGAGATACATCTTCTTGGGGGTTACTACATCGAGTTGACGCAGCTCTTCTCTAGTCCACTTCACTACTCCGAAAGAGTAGAGAAGGATCGGAACGGCAAGCATATTTGTAGCAGACACCTTGTTCTTCCCCGACAGTTCTGAAGACCAGATCTGTCGGAGTAGGTGCTGATACTTGCAGCGGAGAGCGTTTTTCACTATACTCACTTCTTGGGTGGAGCGTTGCTCGACACCCAAGTAAGTGTACGACACTCCGGCATCTAGATGGTGTAAGATGCTTTCGTCCACGAGCTGCGCGTCCTCTCCATAGTCACCGCATCGTTCTCTCTTGAGATGGATCAGTGCGCATTTGTCCAACCCGAACTGCATACCGACAGCCTGTGTGTACTCCTGTACCACCCTAAGGGACTGTTGGAGATCCCTCTCTCCAGAGGCATAAAGTTTAAGGTCATCCATATAACATAGATGGGTGACCTTATGCCTCCTGTCGCCGGGGGTACCACAGTTGTAGCCACGGGTTTTCCGGAGCGAGACGGATAATGGCAGTAGTGAGATGCAAAACAGAAGGGGGCTGAGGGAGTCTCCCTGAAATACTCCTCTTCTGAATGTTACCGACTCTGTTTGGACTCTATCGTTACCCGATGTTATGGTAAAGCGAGTCCTCCAGAGTGGCATCAGTTCTTCAATACATCTCACTACGGGACCGGGTACCACAAGACATCGGAGCAAGTGAACAATGAGCTCATGCGATGTCATGTCAAATGCCTTGCGGTAGTCGATCCAGGCCATAGAGAGGTTCCGCTTATACTGCATGGGGTCCTGCGTGACACATCTGTCGATCAACAGGTTCTCCTTGCAGCCAGCGACACCTCTGTTCGACCCTCGTTGCTCATATATCCGTTCGTAAACCGGTTCAACTGCGTGGAGCACCCGCATGTACAAAATGCATGTAAACACCTTGTAACATGCGTTTAGACAGGTTATCGGTCTGTAATTCTTTGGGTTGGACAAATCTCCGTTCTTGGGGATCAGCACTGCCGCCCCTCAACAACCCAAGAAGGGATTTGCTGCTCCCCATTCAACCAGGAATTAAAAATTCTGGCCAAATGGTGGTGGGTTCTCGATAACTTCTTCCACCGAAAGTTATTTATCCCATCGGGACCTGGAGCAGCAAAGTTCTTAGAGCCCTCAAGAGCCCTACGAACTTCTTCTGGGGTTATTGGTTCGCACACTTCCTGTGGTTGCTGAAGCCTTTGACAAAAGGCTTCAAAGTGTGCAAGGGCAGGAGAATCTCGGTTGAGTGGAAGCCTCTCCTCGTACAGCGTTTTCCAGA
Source organism: Leptura quadrifasciata (assembly GCA_963675555.1). Lineage (NCBI taxonomy): Eukaryota > Metazoa > Arthropoda > Insecta > Coleoptera > Cerambycidae > Leptura > Leptura quadrifasciata. The sequence continues at coordinate 72,961,061 of OY776677.1, forward strand.
AGTTCTCCACCTGATCTGCAGTCGGCGGATTTTCTACAACACGCGCAGGCGGTTGGAAAAGGCGCGAGGGCTTTTCGCGGAACAGTTTATTTTCCGCAAGCCCTCTCGCCCGCCTCACTAATGACTTTTTGCAAGTCACTAGCATCCGTATCCTTTCGAGACAGTGCTGTTTGGTGGTTCGCAGCACTGCCTCATTGAGTGTGTGATGGGCGCGTCTTAAGTTGGCGGCTAATCGACGCACCTTAGGCGTGAACGGCCTGTTGGCCGCCATATAGTCCATCACACATTGGATACGGGATGCGTGTTGCCTCGCCGACCGGATCTTGGCTTCCATCTTTTGTATGCGCCGCTCCGCCCTCTCCTGTGGGGAGGCAGTGTTTCGCCTCTCCACCCGAGAAAAGCGTTGAGCAGCAGCATACACGGCACAGTTTATGTGCCAGAGGTCAGCCCGTTCTGGTAGCACTGCACGAAGTTCTTCATCCACTCTGGCCAGGTCTTGTGGCCCGGGGGTTTTTATGTGGTGTAAGCCCCGTCTGGTACTGAGGCCCTCTGGAGTTGGCGGAACGAGGAAAACCACGTCCTCAACCGGTGAATGTGGCGGCTTATTATTATTATTATTATTTTTTACAAAAAACCAGTCACCTTACTCTGTGGCTCCGACCCTCACAGAGGGGAGCTGGTAATACCAATAGCCACTCCCCACGCCCGTGGGGTGAGTGACTACCGGGTCCGCGAATCGTGTGCCCTGAGTAGACGCAATGAACCGAGGATGGCAGCCTTCTGCATTCTGCAGGCTAAGATCTCTGCCGAATCTCAGCATGCCGGTATGATCTTTAGTTCTGAAAGCAGCGTCTGTCTCATTCCACCGAGGGCTCCTATAATCAGTACCACTATTTTAACAGAATGGCTGGATAAAGCCTGCGGAGTTCGAAGAGCAAATCTCGATATTTTGTCCGTTTTTCCTCCTCTTTCAAGACAATGTTGCTCTCAGCGGGAGCTGAAAATTCCACGACATACATTGTCTTGAGTTGGTGGTCGAGGAGTACTATGTCAGGCTTGTTGGCTTGTATTTGCCTGACGGTGGGAAACGAGTAGTTCCAATAAATTAGGCACTTCTCATTCTCCACAACGGACTCAATATCCCCCGGAACGTAAGGCAGCACTGGTGTTTCGTCTATCCCATACGAGTGCCTTAGATGATAGTAAAGCACTCGTAATGCTGCGTTGTGTCTATGAATATAGGCCGTGACTGCGTATGTCGGACAAGCCGACAGTAAGTGCATTACAGTCTCCGGCGCCCTGCGGCAGGCCCTGCAGCTGACATCAGGGACCTCCATACCCATGACACGACGTCGATAGACGAGAGTATTAAATACACCATCCTGGCAAGCCATTATGAATCCCTCAGTCTCAGATTTCAGCCCAGCTGACCTTAAAAAGGCGAAGGTCAGCCTTTCGGATAAGCCGAGGTCTTCTATATTTTTATAGAAGACCCCGTGCAATGGCTTATCCTTATGGAGCTGCAGAAGGATGTTGTGTTCTGCAGCTCTAATGTGGGCTTTTAGTCGAACGGGTTCCAACTCGGTGACAGAGTCGGGGTTTACCCGCTCGACGTCGAAGATGAGACCAAGTTCATCGGCTGCTCTCCGTGCTGCCTTAAAGAGAAAAGCTCCTATTTCTGCATTTTCATGGTCTCGGACCATGCAGAGGAGGGGATCCGAACTCCTGATGACCTTACATGCTCCATCCAGAACCATCGTGCTATGGAGACTCTCCAAGCTCAAGAGTCTACGGCCTCCCCGATGTCGTGGGAGATATAACCGTGGAACGGACGATTTAGGATGCAAGCTCCTATTGAGATGCATCTTCTTGCGAGTTACTACATCAAGTTGGCGCAGCTCTTCTCTGGTCCACTTCACTACTCCGAAAGAGTAGAGAAGGATCGGAACGGCAAGCATATTTGTAGCAGACACCTTGTTCTTCCCCGACAGTTCTGAAGACCAGAGCTGACGGAGTAGGTGCTGATACTTGCCGCGGAGAGCGTTTTTCACTACACTCACTTCTTGGGTGGAGCGTTGCTCGACACCCAAGTAAGTGTACGACTCTCCGGCATCTAGATGGTGTAAGATGCTTCCATCCAAGAGCTGCGCGTCCTCTCCATAGTCACCGCATCGTCCTCTCTTGAGATGGATCAGTGCGCATTTGTCCAACCCGAACTGCATACCGACAGCCTGCGTGTACTCCCGTACCACCCTAAGGGACTGTTGGAGATCCCTCTCTCCAGAGGCATAAAGTTTAAGGTCATCCATATAAAATAGATGGGTGACCTTACGGACCTTACTCTGTTTGGACTCTATCGTTACCCGATGTTATGGTAAAGCGAGTCCTCCAGAGCGGCATCAGTTCTTCAATACATCTCACTACGGGATCGGGTACCACAAGACATCGGAGCAAGTGAACAATGAGCTCATGTGATGTCATGTCAAATGCCTTGCGGTAGTCGATCCAGGCCATAGAGAGGTTCCGCTTATACTGCATGGAGTCCTGCGTGATACATCTGTGGATCAGCAGGTTCTCCTTGTAGCCAGCGACACCTCTCTTCGACCCTCGTTGCTCATATATCCGTTCGTAAACCGGTTCAACTGCGTGGAGCACCCGCATGTACAAAATGCGTGTAAACACCTTGTAACATGCGTTTAGACAGGTTATCGGTCTGTAGTTCTTTGGGTTGGACAAATCTCCGTTCTTGGGGATCAGCACTGTCCGCCCCTCAACAACCCAAGAAGGGATTTGCTGCTCCCCATTCAACCAGGAATTAAAAATTCTGGCCAAATGGTGGTGGGTACTCGATAACTTTTTCCACCAAAAGTTATTTATCCCATCGGGACCTGGAGCAGCAAAGTTCTTAGAGCCCTCAAGAGCCCTACGAACCTCTTCTGGGGTTATTGGTTCGCACACTTCCTGTGGTTGCTGAAGCCTTTGACAAAAGGCTTCAAAGTGTGCAAGGGCAGAAGAATCTCGGTTGAGTGGAAGCCTCTCCTCGTACAGCGTTTTCCAGAAGTTCTCCACCTGATCTGCAGTCGGCGGATTGTCTACAACACGCGAAGGCGGTTGGAAAAGGCGCGAGGGCTTCGCGCGGAACAGTTTATTTTCCGCAAGCCCTCTCGCCCGCCTCACTAGTGACTTTTTACAAGTCACTAGCATCCGTATCCTGTCGAGACAGTGCTGTTTGGTGGTTCGAAGCACTGCCTCATTGAGTGTGTGATGGACGCGTCTTAGGTTGGCAGCTAATCGACGCACTTTAGGAGTGAACGGCCTGTTGGCCGCCATATAGTCCATCACACATTGGATACGGGATGCGTGTTGCCTCGCCGACCGGATCTTGGCTTCCATCTTTTGTATGCGCCGCTGCGCTCTCTCCTGTGGGGAAGAGGTATTTCGCCTCTCCACCTGAGACGAGCGTTGAACAGCGGCATACACGGCACAATTTATGTGCCAGATGTCATTATTATTATTATGATTATTATTATTATTTTTTTTTTTTTTCGCGAGAGCGATGCTGATCAGTTCTGCCGTGTCTCCGACATTCTCACGGAAGAAGCGCCAGCGAATTCACTACGGCCACTCCCTGCAACCTGCAGAGTTAGCGACCGTAGGTTCCTAAATCGTGTGCCCTAAGTAAACGAAGAGAACCCAGGATAACAGCTTTTTGCATCTGGTCTGCCAGCCATTCGGTCGAATGTTGACAGGCCGATATTGTTCGTAATTCCGAGAGCAGCGTGGTCTTCATACTTCCGAGTACACCGATTATAAGGACTACCAACTTGACCGAGTAGCCTGGATACAGCACTAGGAGCTCGTACCGTATTATTATTATTATTATTATTATTTTTTTTTTCGCGAGAGCGATGCTGGTCAGTTCTGCCGTGTCTCCGACATTCTCACGGAAGAAGCGCCAGCGAATTCACTACGGACACTCTCTGCAACCTACAGAGTTAGCGACCGTAGGTTCCTAAATCGTGTGCCCTAAGTAAACGAAGAGAACCCAGGATAACAGCTTTTTGCATCTGGCCTGCCAGCCATTCGGCCGAATGTTGACAGGCCGATATTGTTCGTAATTCCGAGAGCAGCGTGGGCTTCATACCTCCGAGTACACCGATTATAAGGACTACCAACTTGACCGAGTAGCCTGGATACAGCACTAGGAGCTCGTACCGGAGATCGCGATACTTAGCCCGTTTTTCCTCCTCTTTCAAGACGATGTTTGTTTCAGCCGGAGCTGAAAACTCAATGACATATATCGCCTTCTGCTGATGATCGAGGAGTACTATGTCAGGCTTGTTGGCTTGAATTAGCCTGACGGTCGGGAACGAGTAGTTCCAGTATATCCTGCACCTCTCGTTCTCGACAACGGACTCAATATCTCCGGGGACGTAAGGCAGCACTGGTGTTTGGTCTACCCCGTACGAGTGCCGTAGATGGTAGTAAAGCACTCGTAATGCCGCGTTATGGCGATAGATGTAGGCCGAAATCGCATATACCGGGCATGCAGACAGTAAATGCATGAGCGATTCCGGCGCCCGATGGCAGGTCCTGCAGCTGGTATCAGGAACCCCTACACCCATCACACGGCTTCGGTAGACCAAGGTCCTGGCAGGCCACAATGAATCCCTCGGTCTCCGACTTAAGCCCAGCTGACCTTAAAAAGGCGAACGTCAGCTTGGTCGATAAACCCAGCGTTTCTATGTTCTTATAGAATACACCGTGCATGGATTTATTGACGTGCCGTCTAAACAGATTCTCCTGTTCAGCGGCTTTAATCTGGGCTTTCAGACGAGTTGGCGGAAGCTCAGTGACCGACTCTGGGTCGGCACCTCACCGGCCTCCTCGCCTGATGTCGAATACAAGACCGAGTTCATCTGCGACCCTCTTTGCTGCCTTGAATAATCCTGCTCCCACTCCTGCATTTTCATGATTTCTCACTAATTGCAGGAGAGGTTCTGAGCTCCTAAGGACGTTACATGCTATACTCAGGACTTCCCGGCCATGCATGCACTCCAAACTCAAGAGTCCTCGGCCCCCCCGATGACGTGGGAGGTACATACGAGGAACGGACGATTTTGGATGAATGCTCCTATGGATATTCATCATCGTGCGGATCTAACTGACGCAGCTCATCCACCATCCATCTCACTACTCCAAAGGAGTAGAGCAGAACAGGAACGGCAAGCATATTAGTGGCAGACACCTTGTTTTTCCCCGAAAGTTCGGATGACCAAATCTTTCGGAGTAGGCCTCTGTACTTGCCGCGGAGAGATTCCTTAATTTGTTGCACATCCTGGATATGATGTTGTTGCACACCCAGGTATGTGTAAGTCTCTCCGGCATCTAGATGTCGCAAGATGCTTCCGTCTGCGAGCTGCGCCTCTTCAGCAAAGTCCCCGCATCGTCCAATCCGAATTCCATTCCAATAGCCAGCATATACCGTTCGACCACCCTTAGAGCATTTTTCAGTTCCTGCTCTCCGGAAGCGTAGAGTTTAAGGTCATCCATGTAGAATAAATGGGTGACCTTATGCCTCCGGTTGCTGGGTGGACCGCATTGGTATCCGCGGACTTGGCGGAGTTCAACAGATAAAGGCAACAGTGAGATGCAGAAGAGGAGAGGACTCAAGGAGTCCCCTTGGAATACTCCTCTCCTGAATGCTACCTGCTCTGTGGTAACTCGCTGTGCACCGGATGTTATGGTGAAGCGAGTTTTCCAGAGCGGCAGCAGTTGTTCTATGCATCTCACTAGTGGTGCTGCTACCGCAAGGCATTGGAGCAAGTCCAACAAGAGCTCATGTGATGTTGTGTCAAATGCCTTACGGTAGTCAATCCAGGCCATCGATAGATTCCGCTTATATTGCACAGAGTCCTGTGTAATACAGCGGTCTATCAGCAGGTTATCCTTGCAGCCTGCCATGCCTTTCTTCGCACCACGTTACTCATTTATCTGCTGAGAGACCAGATCAACATGCCGTAATGTCCTAGCGTACAAGATACGTGTAAATACCTTGTAGTAGGAGTTCAGACATGTGATTGGCCTATAGTTTCTCGGATCGGACAGATCTCCCTTCTTGGGGATTAACACAGTACGTCCTTCGACAAACCAGTCCGGAATCTGCTGCCCCTCGTTCAACCAAGAGTTGAAAACCCGCGCCAGACGACGGTGGGTGGATGGAAATTTCTTCCACCACCAGTTGTTAATGCCGTCTGGGCCAGGAGCAGCGAAGTTCTTGGTACCAACAAGTGCCTGTTGGACTTCCTCCGTACTGATCGCCGGGCATACTTCGTCTTGCTCTCCAAAGGTTCTGTTACACAGAGCCTCGAAATGTGCTATTGCTGGAGTGCTGCTGTTGAATGGACGCGTCGTTTCGTAGATTCCCTTCCAGAATCCTTCGACATCTTCTACATTCGGCGGATTCTCGACAACACGCTGTGGCTCCTTGAACAGGCGGGAGGGAGTCGTACGGAACATTGAATTTTGTTCCATACTTCGCACCCGCTTGTTCAACTTCTTCTTTATTGCCATCAGTGTCCTAATCCTATCTAAACAGTGCTGCTTGATGGTAAGCAACACTGTCAGATTTAGAGTGTGGTGTTGGCGTCTCAGTCCGGCTGCCACTCGCCGGACTTTAGGCGTAAATGCCCTGCCAGATGTTATGTGTTCCACCACACTCTGAGTTCGAGAAGCGTGTTGTCTGGCCGAATGTATCTTGCCTTCGATTTTTTGTACCCGCCGCTTAGCTTTCTCGATATTCTCGGTATTTGATATATGCACTCACTTCGCGAAACCAGGGCCCTACGAGTATAAATGATATGTAAACATTAAGTTCTCTCGAGGTAGTGTATTTTTTTGTAGGTCTATCCACTATGTGGTATTTATCCTTTTTCCAGAGCAATCTCGTTTACCACAGATAACACAGTCTGTATCTGCAACTTCGCTTCATGTATTTAACTAGCTCTCCTCCATAAATCTTAACCAGAACAATATCCATACCCCCATTTCTTCGAGTAACACCCTCTATCTAGACTAACGGACAACAATCCATAGCTAACGACTCCCTTAGAACCAAACTTAACTTATCTATACGTAACTTCTCTCTTATATAATAAGTTCAACCCAAAATTTCTACCATAAAACGTCGGTCATAAAACGCCTCCCGTAAAACTCCTATAATTTGGAAAATACATAATATTACCATATAACCGCAATCAAAAGAATCATTCACCTCTAATGCGGCTTAAACCTTATACAACTTAGAAACGCTTTTTGCATGCCGGTCCTCAAGGAAATTCATCCCTTCTTGGATTTAAAACGGTCAATATTCACCCAATGTACCAAACCAAAATGACTCGCCTATTAGATGCTATAGTGTAATATCCGTCTTCTACAATATATTTTTATAATAATACACTATACACAATTCCTTTCACCCATCAATACCTCATTCCGGCCATCGAACACACACTCCGCCGTTTTTATCGATTCGTTTTTTCCCAAATTTAAAACTTGACATTGTTACAGAAGTTTAACTTAAAATGGATAGAGGGTATACCTGGTATTAAAACCAACATTTTATATGAAAGAGAAGTTTATAGAATTCTATACTAATTTCTATTCATTTCCTTAGTTCCCAACAATTATCTCCACTTTCTATCTAGTTCTAATTTGCTATAATGTTGTATATTATCTCACTGTAATATTCCCACCCTGTAAATGATTACAGGTCCTATTCAAATAAATAAATATCAAAAGTGCTAAGGAAAAAATCAAAAACTCGATTTTTTACTGGTCACTTTTATAATTTTCTGCTTATTCGACATGTCACTGAATTTACTATCTAGTTAAATTTAAAAAGAAACTAAGTTATAAAAAAATATACTTTGAAAGTGACAATTCCTATTGCTGTATCTCATACCTCTAAAACAAATGACTGGAAAAACTAAGTTCATATATTTTTGTATTATATTAGCAGAATATTTTTAAAAACATGGATGCCCAGAAACAGAATTATATATCGTTCTTATTCTTAGATCGTAAACTGTCAAGTGTCACAGATTCCTATTATTGTCATCATGCATTGAAAATTTGTTTGATGAGTTTTCAAACAATTATTATTCTACACGGTAAATAAACTTAGATATTAGGAAAATAGTTACTAGTTGATAGTATTAACACTCCGGAGCTTATTAAACAAGCATTTTCGGAAAAAAGTTTTTCAATTATTTTGATTTTATTTACATACCTTTCAGTTTATGTTACACAAATTAGGAGCGCCTTCTATATTGAATAAAATGTATAATAAATAGAACCTATATAATATAAGAAATAAAACATGTTTTGGTTTTCTACAAATTTTAACTCACGTTTCTAGGTATATTTATATTATTTGCCAACGATGCTGTTTATTTGCAATATTATGTGAACGGATATTTTCATGTACATTGTCAATAATTGTAGAAACATGATTACTTTTATTTGTTTCGTTCTATTTTCTATGACAATCTACCATAGCTGCAAATATGCAAATTTCATACAATACGATTTTGTTTCAGCTACATCGTATACATGAATGAAAACGCCGACGCTGAAGGTAATTACACGTTAATAGCGAGGAAAGCACTACAAGATGAAGATAAAGGATACGGATTATTTCCTGTTGGAGTATTTGCATTACGCCCAACAGATTCCAGATTGCCTGTGAGTAACTAACATAATTCCTCTTATTTCGTAGGCCTCTGTATACTGAAATAAACTTATGAGCAGTTTAAATAATATACTAGTTGCTTGTCTTATTCGCAACGTATTGTGCATCGTCTGATAAAATTTCGGCACCATGAATACTGGTCTGGTTTAGATTTCTTAAGGATTTCATTGAGAACAAGCCAGATTTTTTAATTCCGATTCGATTACAAAAACTCGATATAAAATAAGTGAAAGATTCGTAAAAGCGCATCAGAAAATATAATACATAAATATAATTTTTTACGTACTATCGTGAGCAGAAAAAAAAAGGACAACTTTTTTTTTTCTAATGTAAATCTGTCTCTATTTGAATATGTCATGAATAGCCGAAATAAAACAGATATCACTTTTAATTTATTTTAATGCTGTAGTTATTGCTATAGTAAATGATGGATGGTTAATGAGACAAATTGCACTGCGTTATAACATTAACAAAAATTTGGTGTGTAACATTTTAAGAAAGTGGAGAATAAACGGTACGATTAGTAGAAATCCTGGATCAAAGGACAAAGGATATCCTACTTAACAAGAAACTAATTAATATTTCGTTATTGCATCATTTCTATTTATAACTTCTATAAGTCTGTTTGGCATAGAATTAAATAACCTTATACAATATTCATTAGTAATAATATTTTCCCATGCATTATTTACTATTTCCAGTAATTCTTCGGCATTCCGTGGTCTCACATTTCGTTGTTGGATACTTCTTGCGAGTAGTCCCCGTACTTCTTCCATAGGGTTATGATCTGGACTTTTTGGAGAAAACATTTTTTATTTTACAACTTAATATTACTTACTTTGTCTTGCAACTGTTTTCGATATAGAATATGTTATTTCTCCATTTCTCTATTTCCCTAACTCAGAAACTAGATAGAACATAAGAGTAGAAGGCAAAACTTGTACAGCTTTCCGATAGTTTGAGTGACAAAATTAAAATAATATCATGCAATACAATAAATAAATTTTAACATCCACTGCCTCATTTAATTTTTCAATTTACCTCATGGATTTCTTGCAATGATAAAAGAGGACCTCCGTTACGTTTTTCCTGATTGGAGTACTCATCTAATTTCGCCACCATGCTTGCATTCAGTATTTTGTCAACTGCACCCTTATGAATTGGCAGAGAACTGATAGGATGCTGAACGTTGGTTGCGGCTACAACTAGCGGTTGTATATTCATTTATAAATAAACGCATCGTTACGCTTGGAATTTCTATCGTAACCTCAGTAGACGTGACTTTCTGTTATTTACATCTATGCACTTTATATTTATAAAGACAGATAAATCACATGTTGTGGATTAGTACATAAATTAATGACGTGAACGACAACATTCGTGACTTGAACAATATGAAGATGATTGAGTTCAAAACTTGTAATTGGTTACTTGTGGTTGTATCTACATAATTGAATAAATAAATGCATGAATGGACGAATAGGTGAACAGCTGAATAGATGAATAGGTGAACAGGGGAATAGGTGAATAAATAAACAAGTAAACAAATGAATACATTATTAACTTGATAAATGAATAAACGAATATATTGATCAATGGATAAATAGAAAAATACAAAAGTAAGTAAATCAACCACTGAATTGATGAATCAGGGATTGGGTGAGTGAGAGAGTGAGTGAGTGAATGAGTGGTGAGAGAATCAAGAAATGAACGAATAAATGAATCAATCAACGACTGAATAAATGATATGTACTATTACGGCCGTCAACCATAAATTTCTTTTTCAAAGTTTCTGTTGCGGATTCAATCTGCGCCTATGGGAATGACAATCTCAACGACATCAACAGTGGCTATTATTGTCAAATTTATTATTTCAGGAAAAATGATAATCATGATGTAGAGGTTAGGTATATGAAAAATATTGGCGCTTATATTCTTATATTCTGAGAAAAGAAGACCTTATTAGTACAAATATTACTGCACTACTTCAAAATATTACGTGTGAATTACTTAATTTTTTTAGATAGGTGCGTACATAAATGGTTGAATTTAAGACATTAGAAACTCTTGAAGCGTACAGCCAATTTGTTTGTATTGAATAAAAGGAATTTACAAGATAAAAACTGATTGTCGAAAAGTAAGGACTAATTATCAGTGATCAACCATTTCTTCCACAAGTTTTTCTAATTCAATACTGCTTTATAATGTTGACATACCAATATGATCTATACTCTCTTAGATAAGGAATACAACATAAAAGCCAGATATTAAGCTGATCTAAAGCTTTATAATCCTGTTTTACTTTATTTTAATAATAATCCATTTTAATCATTTTGATAAGATTACTGAGTAGGTTTCTGTAAGCTGTGAACGAAGGATATTTTTGGGAGCTAGACCTTGATCGGAAAAAGTATAATGAAATTTTCTGGAAGTCGTGACATGCGAAATATACCTACAATATAATACTGTGTGAAATACTAGCAGATTATTCCAAATAGCTCGACAAATGTTGACATCTCTATACTTTTTAACAGCATTCATTATAATAATTTTAATTTACATATCTCTTAAAATAATTTCCCAAAACAAATTTTCTCTGTGATCTACGTATAATACAATTAAAAGAACGAATATAAAAAACGTAATATCACAAGATCTTTACTATACATATATGTTGTCTATGCTATAGTAAGTTATTAAGCTTCATGTCATTCGCACGGTGTTATAAACTTTACATATAATCTATTTTAATATTAATTTATTTATCATGTACAATTAATAGCATGTTGCAATTCTTTCTCCAACAAATTCCTATACTTCATAACAATGGCATCTACGCACAAGTTAGCATCATCTCTAATCTCAATAGCCTTGAAGTGAGCTAATCTGTGAGCCTCAATAGCGTCCAGCAACGTGCCCTTTACAGGCACCACATCAGTAATTATAATGTTCCGGTAACAGGAAATTACTGCGAGTCCAGATTTCCGGCTGCAATTTCTCAAATCATCCAGTAGCAGTTGACCACGGTCTATAGCGGCATTCGTAACATTGGCTAATTGAATAGAGTTAATCTTAATAACTTCACTGCCTCTCTGTGTGCAATTGCTTAAGGCATCTCGACCGTCCGCAGCCAGTTGTTTTATTAGCGGCCGGGACTCCAGCATGCATACTGAGTTACTGTCGCAGGAGAGACCTGAAAAGGACAAGGACGTGATTGGCAATAGTTACACATGTACAATTAATAAAGATTTGTCAATCTTATTCAAGTCCAGTTTATCTAATTTTAGAAAAACCTTGAAAGAAACATTGTATTGTTTTCAATACTGTGTAATATACAGAGCAGCCCTTAATAATGATAATTGTTTACTAAGCCAGTTGTCAGGTATCAATACAGGAGGGTTCTAGGTTGCATTAATCGCTAATAATCTGAATTTTACATATGGGTATAATTTATTGCCTTAATTAATATTCATATATTTGACAATACAGCCAGCTGATTCCTTGTCACCATACTAGAGAAATGGTGACTGAATTTTTTTTTAAATCTGCAAGTCGGTTACATTAAATCTGACACTAACAGTCAGTTATTTTTTTGGTTGAATCTGGGAGTTTATTGTTAACATGTAAGCATTTTACAATATTCATTTTATGCCTACTAATGTAGCCAAAGTTTAAGTTTTGAATTGTTTCTTTGAGGAAATATTCCGCAAATTAAAATAAGAAGAGAAGGAGGAACTAATCTATAAATCATAATATCTTTTGTGTGATTGGCTATTGTGTTATACTGTTGTTTAATTTATATATCTGGAATTCGTAAGAAATGCAGAGAATAATGTATTGTGTCATGGACGATCCTGCTTAAATTGTATTCCAAAGAACTTAAGTTTGACTTTACTTAAATGAACTAGAGATGAGATACCTTATCTATTATAATCTTCAACCAAAAGAATTTTTTGCACTTGAATTGTGTATTACTATTAAAAATTTACCGATAACGTTCGTTATCCATTGTTTTAGCATTTTCTATATCATTTTAATGTCCGCACATTCACTAATCAATAACTAAAATATAGACTGCACTTAAGCGAAAATATTAAAATATTTCGGTTTCAATTTATTCACAATTTAGCGTCAGGCTAATAATGTCATGAAAACAGCCCTATCACTATGAATCGAGTCCGATTTGATGATGTCATTAGACCGGATTTATATATTACGTTGATGCTGTACAACTTCAAAAATGTTATTTATAATTAATGCAGTCATTATGTTCCTAAAAAATGCTTCAGCTTGCAAATTATATATATGTTATTTTTGCAGGTTTGTGAGGTTATAAGGTGTTCACTGCGATTGCATTATCCATTTTTCGACTACCCTGTATACAAGACAATGGAGCCATCTTAAAAAAAATGTGGAATTTCGTTTTTCAAATTTGCTCAAATTCCTATAAAAATTGCGTAAGAAATAGTTACTACTTTTGCAGAAATTAACTTTATCCACAATTTTCGTCCCTTTGCCTTTCTTTATAGGATTCGAATTTTTCAATTTATACCATGGGATTGATAAAAATGAAGGCTATGAAAAACATTTTAGTTATTTCTCTTTTTTTTGTAAGTTTTGCGGAGAAAGTAGTTACTATAGGACTATTGGAACATGTTAACATATAAACTTTTATTCGCTATTTTTTTCATTTGCGATTAATATATGAAGTTGTTCAGCCGGTTCAGCGCTCCAAAGGCCAAGTAGGTGCAGGACTTTGAAAACATTTCTCGTGATGTCCTCAAAACATTTTAATGAAACTCTTTTCCACGCCACCACAAAGATTGAGTTCAGGGCGCGAGGAAAATCGTAACAACAGAACTGTATCTGTGCTAGGTTTCACTGGTTAACGACGAACTAACCAGTCATTGGATAATGGAAGTATTTCGCAATAAGTGTTACTAGTTTTCTCACGTAAACACTGCATATATATTCGGTTTTTATTAGCTTTCAGAAAACTGTCCTTTTTTGGTTAATTTGTTTATTTTTTCGCTTAATTTAAATATGAACAAAGTTACCATTATATGCAGAGAAAATAATCGAAATTCAATAATATTGCTTAGTTAAAAACACTTTTAAATGAATCAACCTTTATAATAGACCACATAAAACTATTATTATTTAATCAACAACTTCAGGACAATGTTCAAAATAGTCTACCTATCCAATTATTAACTTTTAACTTGCTTAACATTTGATTGTGATAAAAACATTAGAATTCTTAACACTACTAAAATATTACAAATGTAACACTCCTACTTTACCTCTAATAGATCTTAAAGTATGTAATGATTTAGAAAGGTTCTGTACTGTAGCTTAATAATTTGATTATGTACTTACGAAGTAAGGTAACTTCTTCTAATAATTCCAAAGTATACCTGGTTCTTTTCACCATTAATTCAATATCATGAACAACTGAAATATCTGTTGCTGCAGCCTCATCTTTTACTAGAAGTTTTATTTGTTCAAACACTTCCTGTACATTCAGTAACAAATTTGCTTGCTCTCCTCGCGTAGGAATTGCGGAACTACTTGATACTATATTCTAGAATAAAAAATTATAAATGAAAAATGTAGTTAGATTGCTTTTTTATGCCAGAGTTCACATAAGATACAGTAAGTTACATAAAATCTTTTTCTAGCATATGCATAAATATAAGAAACTATCTACATTCAATTGTATAGTAAAAAATCGGCCCACGACAACTCGGACAAACTTTCGCATTTAGGAGTAGACCGTAACTAATGTATGGTCCCGGCATCTAATCTTTTCATCATCAAATTTCTATTTCTTCTCAACCAATCTTGTTTTAACTCCTTGCCCCTTGCCACTCGTGACCTCCCTCCCTGCATTTATTAGGTACAACTGGTCATGTTACCTTATGCTACTATTACAGTATTCATGTGTTAGTTTTGATTAAAATTGTTAGATCCGTTTTAGAGAAAAAAATTATGAAATTATTTAAAACTCACCCCCCACAGCTTCCCTCCCTGCATTTTCTACAGGGAACTGGTCATGTCATTTCATGCCGTTATTAGTGGAGTATCCATGTGCCAAATTTAATCAAAATCATTAGAACTAAAGTTGGGTTGTTATTTAACAATCTGTTATTTTATAACTGTTATGTGCAAATAACATTAACAGGTTGTTATTTGTCTTCGAAAATAACAGATATGCGAAAACTGTTATTCATAAAACAGAAGTATGTAATATAGGGCGCGATTGTCAAACATCTATCAGTGAGTAGCAGCAGAAGAGAGAGCGTATTGTTGGTATGAAAAACACCACTGCTGACGAGTGAAGGCAGCCAGTAGCATAGCAGTAGGGTAAATATTTACTGAGATACCAACACTCTCTGCTAGCTGTTATTTTAAACTGTTATTTAAAAATAACAATAACAGGTCAAACCTGTTATTGAAAAATAACAGTTTTGCCTTTCACTAGTTAGAATTAGAACCGTTTTAGAGAAAAAATTATTTAATTCCTTGCCCCCTCCTCCGCAACCTCTCTCTCTGCATTTCTTAGGTACAGCAGGTCATGTTACCTTATGCTACTACTAGGTCAGCATTCATGTGTTAAATTTGTTTAAAATTGTTAGATCCGTTTGTGAAAAAAAATTATTAAATAATTTAAAATTTACCCCCTCCCCCCACAGCTTCCGTCCCGGTAGTTTCTAAGAGCAACTGGTCATGTCATTTCATATCGGTACTAGGGCAGCGTCCATGTAGCAAATTTAATCAAAATCGTTACAGCCGTTTTAGAGAAAAAAAATATTTTCTATTTTTTTTCCTGTTAGGGGTTTACTCCCCCCAAATTTGAGCTACGATCGATTTCGCTTGGAGGTGTGGCCGTCTTGAATACGCATGTAAAATTTGAACAAAATCTATCCAGTAGTTTGGGCTCTAGGTGCGACCGCAGACGGCAGACAGACATTTTTTAAAAACCACTTTTTTGGGTTCAGGGGATATTAAAACGTGTGAATCCATCAAAAACTCAAAATCGAATTTTTGCACGATCGCCGCCATATTTTGCTTATATACTACGTATATAGGAAAGTAAAAAGTGATTGGACAAGGTGGTCAATGTATTGTTTTTGATAAATTTATCAATTTTTACTTTCTCATCTATACTGTAGATAGAGAATGTATTGATGTGGAAAAAGTCTAAATTCAGAAACAAAGAAGGCTCCAGATAAGACAAAAAGACAATTTTTCGTCAAATCAAAAATGTTTCAGACAAAAAATCAATATGAAAGATTGCATCGAAAAGGTCTTTTGTAAATTTCTCATCAGTGAAGAGGCGATGGCTTGAGGAACGGCCCAAATATAATTTCACATCAAATCAAGAAACGTTTGAATTAAATTTGTTTAGTATGAAAAATTGTATCGAAAAGGTCTTTCATCAATGTTTCGTCGGTCAACTAGATAAGGCTTCAGGGAGGGCCCAAAATCAATTTATTTTTTTCGCCAAGTCAAAGAAGTTTAAAAAAAATTGTTCAGTATGAGAAATTGTATAGAAAAGCTCTTTTTTTCTCATCAGTGAGGCGGTGAAGGCCCATTGTCCATCAAATCCAAAAATGTTTCATAAAAATATTTAGTAAAAAAATTATCAAAAAGATTGTTGATCAATGTCTCGTCAGTCAACTAAGAAAAGTTTTCAACTTGGGGGGGAAGTTGTTTAGGATGAAAAATTGTATAGGAAAGAGCTTCTTTCAAATTTCTCGTCGGAGTACTAGGGCCAAAAAACAAATTTCCGTCGAATCAAAAATGTTTCAAACAAAATGTAATTGGGGTTTAAAATTGCATCGAAAAAGTTTTCTGTGAGGAAAAATTATTTAAAGTGAAAAATTGTGGTAATATTTTGCAAATATCTCCTTAGAGCACCAAAGTCAGTTTCTCAGAGAGGAGTAAAAAATACTGTTACACCGAAACAAAAATTGTGTCAATTAAAATTGTATTCAAAATATATTTTTCAAATCACCACCGGAGCATCAGAGCTTGTTCCTGGAAGAACCTAAGACATTTTTTATTGAATGAAAAAATATTTCAAAGTAAAATTGTTTAGTAGAAGAAATTATATCGCAAAGATCTTCTGCAAATTTTTTTTTAGAGCACCAGAGGCGGTTCCAGAGACAGCCCAAAAACAAATTTTCGTTTTCACATAAACATTGTTTTATAAGAGTTGTATCGAAAAGCTCGTTGGAAATTTCCGGCAAGATTAAGCTTTACTAAAAAAAGAGTCAAACTGAAATAGGTTTTTTCCGAGAAAAATCTGGAGGCAGCACTATTTTCACAGAAAGTTGTAGGCTTCGACTTACTAAATATGATGTTAAATGGCGGCAAAATTTTAGTAGGAGGAAGTTCATTAAATATGTATATATGTATGATTCTTCGATAATTTTAGCCGAGAATTAAGAATATCTCGAAACCCGTGCACTCATCCAAAAAATTGGAGGGAAAAAACGTTCGTAATTAAAATGTCTACAGATTTGTCTGGGAAGAAAATTTCATTTCAATTTCATTTTAACAAAATACAAAAATTGTATAAAAATCGCTTATATCACGAAAACTACAAATTTTTTCGAAAAATTACAAAGAACAGAATAATGCTCGGATTGACGTTTTCAATAAAGAAATTAAACAAAAATCCATCGTTTTTCATTGTTTTTTCCGCAGTCACGAATAAATTGATATTACATAAATTAAAAATCGATAATATCTCGAAAACTATTCACTTTATCAAAAAGAAATCAAAGACCAAAAAGTCGACGTTTTCTTTTCTACAATAAAACAAACATAAACATAATCATACATTTTTCATCCACTTTTCCACAATTCCTGAATAGCACGTGGAAAATGTCGGAGATTTTCCATTATTTTATTGTAGAAAATGCCGTTCTAAAGACTTTTATCCTGTATCATTTTTTGAAAAAAATATATATTTTACGTGTTATAATCGTATTTCTAGTCTTACGCATTTTTATGGAATCGCGGACAAGTGTGTGGAAAATATCAGATGTTTCCGTTACTCTCTTGTAGAAAACATCAATCTAAATACTTTTTATTCTTTATCATTTTTTTAAAAAATGCATAGTTTTCGTGTTATAATCAGATTTATAAAATTTTACGCACTTTTCCGGAATCGCGGGAAAGCAAACGGAAAATATATTAGTTTTTTTATTTTTTTTGTAGAAAACATCTAACTAAATAAACACTTTTTTAGGCATCTATCACAAAAAATTACGTTTATCGGATTTGACAGCATTACTCATCTCTTTGTACTCATCTGTAAATCTAATTTTTTGGCCGTTTTTACTTCACGGCCGCACTTCACACTTCATGGCCTCATGTATTACTTGATCATCACTAATATTTGAAATATGTCACGGCTTGTCAATAAACTATCTAGTGACGTTTTCATTTGTTTTCGTTGAATTTAGTTTGTTAGAATTTTCCTGTGCTTTTGAGTTATTACATTTTGGAAATATAGATAAGTATAAGCGTTAAGCACCAAAAAAGCTGTTGTGTCGACGAGGAAGATTTGTGGCTCAGTGTATAGCATCTGCCTCTCACGGAAAGAATTGGGGTTGAAATGCCTATTATTAATAAACGATTTTAGTATAAACATACATAAAATCAAGTATTCAAATTAAGACGTCATGTCATCAATATGTCATGTAACTATCAAGCTTATAATTTCTGAAATATGTGTTATAATATAAATATTTACAACCACAAATCAGATAATACTAATTAATGAATAATTGAATTGTATTTGGTTTAATCAAATGAAAATTTAAAATCAAAGAATGATTTCACTGTTAATAACGATTTTAGTATAAACATCCAAAAATATATAAAATGAAATATCCAAATCAAGACGTCATGTATCAATATTTGTCACTGTCAATTTAATGGACGATTGAATATTTACAATAAGATTTTCTGCATTCTGTCAAAAATACAGTCGAGGGTAAAATTTTGTAACTAACTCGTATATTAAAAGGCGATTAATAATCTCGACCATTAACACGCGACCTTAACGAATATCTTGGTTATTAATCGCCGTTATTAATACACTTGTTTTAATTTTAAATTTTTATTCATGTAGAAATTCAATTATCCATTAAATTGACAGTGACAAATATTGATGACATGGCGTCTTAATTTGGATATTTCATTGTATGTATTTCTGGGTGTTTATTCTAAAATCGTTATTAATAGTAAAATCATCTTTATTTCATTAAACCAAATACAATTCTATTATTCATTAATTAGTATTATCTGATCTGTGTTTGTAAATATTTATATTATAACACAGATTTCAGAAATTATAAGCTTGACAGTGACAGATATACTGGTGATATGACGTCTTAAATTGGATACTTGATTTTACGTATGTTTATACTAAAATCGTGTATTAATAGTAAAATCATGCATTAATAGGGGTCATTAATAAACGATTTTGCATACATTAATCAAACTCGTTAATACACGGTCGACGGAAAACATATTTAATAAATAATATAATTTTTAATAAATTTGAATGTTAAAGTTATTTATTAAATTTCCACATTATACATTAAAATATCAAACATAAGAACAAAATTTACCATTAAAATACATGGTGAATTTTTCTAATGAGTTTTTTGGAATGTTTAAAAATAATAACATAAATACTTGATTATTCAATCAAAAAGATTGAATTTATTAAAAAATTGGCAATGAAAAGTGACATTTTTAAATAAAAAGCGAAACCGATAGTGATTGAATCAAGATTTTCTGAGTGACAAATCAAATTGAAATCAAACACTTTATTAAATTTTTAAATACATTATTCTTCACGAGACCTGATCCGGAGCCAGCCAAATATCCACGGTGAGCGACGCCCTAGCAATTTAAGTGCTGGACTGGTCAGCTGCGGTTCGGAGAAAAACAAATATAAATAAAGAACCTAGCTCCATTTATCAGAGCAACAAATTAAATGGGTAATAGGTAGGTATTTAAAAATTCCAAAAAAATATCAAAACAACTAAAACTTAGTCTCTAGTAAAAGTAAGCGAAACACTAAATTAATTTGAGTAGATAATACGGGAAAAACCTCAATGAAACAACCCGTTCGAGACAACTACCGCAGCGACAGCATCCCAGCTATAGCATCCCTTCTATAATTTTCTAATGCTCTGGTCCAAAATAAGTTTTGACTTTAGTAAAAGAAAAATAGAAATGAAAAAGGGGACAGGAAAAAATTAAAGATACAAAGTATTCGGTAGAGAAGTTGTGGTAAGTGGAAGGCTGGCTAGAGCGGTTGCAGGAAAATTGTCAACGCCTGGTAAGGTAGGGTGTGTTTTACCCAGAATGGGGCATTAAGCTGTCTAATTTGTATAATGTTCTGGGTTAGCGGGCTTTCACCCAGTTTGAGAATATAAAATTTCTGTGAAATTTCCTGGATGTAGTCCGCTATTGGGGTAATGTCGTGACAACGTGCATAGAGATCTCTGAGGAAGTTGTATCTGCCAGAATTTGATATGAGACAATGAAGCGCATAAATTTATGTTTTAAAACTTTGAGTTTTCTCATTGTCGTCACTGGTACGCTGCACCATATCGGCGCCGCTTATGTAATGGCCTGCCTAATTATAACGGTGTAAATCATTTTTTTATTCTCTCAGTTAAGACTGATACCTCTGGCCAGGAGTGGATACAGACTCCTGTACATGGAGTAAATCTTCCGTACTGTCTCGTGGATGTGCGTGTAAACGTCAGCCGTTCATCCAATCTAACCTCGAAGTACTTCACGCACCTTTTGGTTGGAATTTGGTTGCCCCAGAATTGATTTTAAAATGTTATTCACAATAAAGCGGCGTGTAAAGACTAACGATTCCTACTTTTTGGCATTTGCCCGAATCTTCCACCGACCGTAATACGACGTGGCACGGGCCATGTGTGCTTTAAAAGCATATTCGCTGCTTGTGGATTATGCGAATGCGCGGGCCTGACCGTGTCATCGGCCGTACTTGGCCAGCTTGGTATTCGGAGACTCACGAAAGTCGCAGACGAAGTTATATAATTTAGGTGATATGCACAACCCTTGGGGGACTCCCGCATGAATGTCTCGCCGTGTTGATAGTTTATGATTCACTCGAACCTGCAGTGACGAATAAATAAGTTTTGTGACAAGTAAATGCCCTAACTACTAAGCCACCAACCATCCTTGACAAAACTAAAATTCTTCATGGTACTTAACACTGCAGTTGTGTGTATATTTTCGAAATTTAATAACTTTAAAATATAGACTTATTTGAATAAACGGAGCAAGACGTATTTTTTTAAATGTAAGTTCTAGTTCTACAAAGAAAATATGATGAAAATCGGTCGGAGAAAAAAATATTCATTTCTCTCAACCTTATATCCTTCACAGCCTCAGTTCCTGCATTTTCTTGGTATAACATGTCATGCCATCTCATATAAGAGTATCCATGTATTAATTTTCAAAATCGTTAGAGCCGTTTTAGAAGAAGAAAATATTTTATTTTTATTTAACCGACACCCTTTACAACATTTCCCTTCTAGAAACAAATAGGCATTCCATTTTATACTGATACTGAGGAACTATCCATGTGCCAAATTTAATTA
This sequence comes from Leptura quadrifasciata, assembly GCA_963675555.1. Lineage (NCBI taxonomy): Eukaryota > Metazoa > Arthropoda > Insecta > Coleoptera > Cerambycidae > Leptura > Leptura quadrifasciata. The sequence goes on from OY776677.1 coordinate 72,982,487, forward strand.
CAACCGTTACAACTATTTTAGAAAAAAAAAAATTAAATCTCATAACCTTACCCTTGCAGTCTCCGTCCCTGAGTTTTTGAAAACTTAGGAGTCATGCCATTTCATACTAGTACTAAGGGAGTATTTATGTGTTAGATTTGATCAATATCGTTAGAGCCGTTTTTGAGAAAAAAAAAATTATTTAAATCAAACCCCTTGCCAACAACATCCTTCCCTAAATTTGTTAGAAGGAAATAGTCATGTCATCTGGAAAGATACTAATGTGTGCCAAATTTGATCACAATCGTTACAACTATTTTAGAGAAAAAAATAGTTAATTCTCATTGTGCCATCTTATACTAGTACTAAGGGAGGATTTATTTGTTAAATTTGATCAAAATCGTTAGAGCCGTATTTGAGGAAAACATTATTTTGTATTTTTTATCGATTTTTGGCGGTTAACCCCCCAAATTTGAGGTTCGATTTTGCGATTTGGCCTCGAATTGTGACCATTCTGAATGTAGTGTAGGCTCTCCGTGCGACCACAGACGGCAGATATTTTTAAATACCATTTCTTTGCTTTAGGAGACCTGAAAACTTGTAAATTCATCAAAAACTCAAAATCAATTTTTTGCACGATCACCTTACTTTCAGTGCTGCCTCCACGTTCTTTGAGAACCCTCGTTATTTTTCCTATTTCGGCTGGACTATATTTTTAAAATTAATTTTATATTTTACCACGCAATTTTAAAAAATCAAAAATATATTTGGGATATGGAACAATGAGAAAGTAAGTAAGAAAACCACTGAAAAATTTTCAATAAAAAAATAATGATCTCAATCGACAGTACCTATTTCACTGTTTCAACGTCTACTTGCGTACAGTTTGTAATCTATAAATTATCGATACTCTTGTAAATATTCGCAATACTACGGAGATAACTTTATGAAATGTGACGATATTGATGATATCGGAAAAATAATGATTGTGGTTCCCGAGTCAGATATAGGGTATTCAGTTTAAAAAGTACAGCTCTGTGACTCAGTAGATCTAGAATCATTATTTTTTTCAATATAACGTATGAAATTTTACGACAAAATGATTCCATATGATTTTTTTAAAATGTTCAATAGGTTCAGAAATAAGAAACTTATTGAGAGGATGGAGATGGATTTATGGTGCATAATCCAGCACATACAGAATTTCTGTAAAATATTTTTATATAACCTCTAAAAATAACTGATTTATTGGTGGGTTAAATATTCATTATATATAGTATTTAGTGATTTAAAAATATGTGTAAGTACCTGCTCTATATTTATCACATTATGGTTACAATAATTTTGAAAAATGTAAAAAATAAATGTCAAATCTGTCTACTTACATTTAACAATGATGTAGTTAAAACCAGTACCAACATCACAATTCGCATGGTTAACAAGCTACACAGTGCAATTATTACTGCAGCGCAGCAAAATTTTTATTCCGTTTTATTTATATCATTATTAGGTAACATACAATTTATGTTTATAAATTAAACTATTTGTTTTATTACGTATCTAATAATATTAGAATATATAGTCTATTCTGTTAGACAAGAAAAACTTTTTATTCCTTATCATTCATTCATCCAGTCCAGAAAATTGGATTCATAACTACTTAAATGTTATGTGAAATTTTTCAGCGCGCTGACAAATATCTTCTTTTAACTTTTAAAAATATATTTCATTTAGCTTCTTTATTTCTAGTTTTTTAAATTGTGAACCAAAATTCGTTTAAATATGAAATTAAGTTGTGTATATCTGAAAAGCGTTCTTGGGTATTTAATAGATAACTTTCATACACTCGATAATATGTTCAATATGAGTGAAAATTTAAAAAGCAAACTATAATTAAAAAAGCAAAAATGAAAAAAATATGACGTATAAAATCTTTCTTACCTCATGTCTTAATAATAAATATCCCTGTCTGCTCTCGATTATCTTAAGCAATAAAAAGGTTACCTCAATTCACACTTTTTCCCTGCAAATTACACAAAAGTGACATTTCTTCCATTAATATTTATTTATTTTTTTATGGCAACGAATAACAGATATAGAAGAATGGGGATGTGGGTGATCTGCCTGATGGATTAGACATTGAAATTCTGATAATTTATGTTTTTAAAGGCGTTAATCACACCTACTTATATCAGTAGGTGTGATTAACACATCTGTATAAGATGTGAGATTTCCACTCTCATTGCAATTCGCTCAGCGCAAGAGACGTACAGTCAAAGCAATGACGCGTAGATGTAGCCCTCGAGAGGCAACTGGATGGCTCTTGGTATTTGGGGTTATGAATTGATCCAGAACCCTGCTGCATTACCCGATCCGGCCCGAAATGGACAGGGGCGGAGATTGGGGTAGGGGTTAAAAAAAGATCACGTGGCAACCGAATAAAATTGCGATTGCCTGATAGTTCATACCAAGTTTATATGATAAAATTTTAATGTCATTCGGACACGCGAATTTAAAAAAAAAGTTTTCAGACGACCGCTTCAAAATTTGAGAACTTACTGATCTGTACCTCCACTCATTATCAAAAAATTGCCATCCATGTTTGCTGAGCAGTTTCCGAGAAATAACCGTTTAAAATCGTCCAAAAATCGCATTTTTCGAAATTTTTAAAGAAAATTCTGTTAAATACGGTTAAAATCGTTTAAATCGAATGGCGTTGACACTCTCAGGCTCTTATGGGTATGAGAAATGAAATGTATCAATGCTATCCGTTTTCTATAAAATTTCACCCCATTTTCGCCACTCCAAAAACCGTCAAAATTAAAATACTTGATTACGCGTCAAAAAATGTTTCGAAGTCAATATTAACGATTTACCGCCCTCCGAATACTCGATTCGATGAGAAATATATACCTAACAATGATAAAAGTGATAGATTTTCCGTCAGTATGTGGGCTTGGGTATTGGCACGTGGTCCTGGTGTTTTGTGGAATATTGAGGAACGATTTAATAGTGAAGCGTATATTAAGATTTTAGACAATATTATGCTCCCTTCTGTGTCAAAATTATTTCCTAATATGAGTTCATATTTCAACAAGACAATTGTTCCGTTCATACTGCTCATACCGTAACTAACTGGTTTCAAGATAACAACATCAATGTTCTTAACTGGCCCAGTCATAGTCCAGATCTTAACCCTGTGGAAGAAGGATGGGAACTACTCGTAAGAAGTATCCAAAAACGAAGTGTGAGACCACGGAATGCCGAAGAATTACTGGAAATAGTAAATAATGCATGGGAAAATATTATTACTAATGATTATTGTATAAGGTTATTTAATTCTATGCCAAACAAACTTATAGAAGTTATAAATAGAAATGGTGCAGTAACGAAATATTAATAGTTAGTTTCTTGTTAAGTAGGATATCCTTTGTCCTTTAATCGAGGATTTCTACTAATCGTACAGTTTATTCTCCACTTTCTTAAAATGTTACACACCAATATTTTGTTAATGTTATAACGCAGTGCAATTTGTCTCATTAACCATCCATCATTTACTATAGCAATAACTACATCATTAAAATAAAAAATAAATTAAAAATGATATCTGTTTTATTTCGGCTACTCATTACATATTCAAATAGAGACAGATTTACATTAGAAAAAAAAAGTTGTTCTATTTTTTTTCCGCTCATGACAGTACGTATCGGATGACATTAACATTTTATCATATAAACTGGGTATGAATTTTCAGGCAACCGCAATTTCATTCGGTTGCCACCCCTAACCCAATCTCCGCCCCTGTCAATTTCTGTCCGAATCGGGTAATGCAGCAGGGTTCTGAATGAATTCAGGATCCCAAATACCAAGAGCCATCCGGTTGCCTCTCCAGGGCTACATCTACGCGTCATTGCTTTGAATAGTAGATAGAGAAAAATACAAAATTTTATGTTTACTGTCGATATGGCTACATAATTTTAACGATTTAACATGACTCGAAATAGACTTACTTTCTCATAGAGTAAACGTGAGAGATTGCGAGTCTGGAAGTGCGAGTAAGGAAGTGCGAGTCTGCCAAATCAATGAATTTTAAAGCTAAAAAATGTTATTCCGGTAGCCATGAAAATTTACAGTTTACCACATTTACCCTACCACCTTCACTGATATTTCATACCTTTCAGTATTTAAATCTTTTCTATCCCTTCCTGCCTTTATGTTTGTTCATGTTTGTTCCATTTGTTTCTTGTTTTCCTTTTGTACATTTTTGTTTCTAAATTAATTTCCTATCAGAATTATTCAACAAAAATCAAAATTTTCGGAAAATCAAAATTAGCAAAACCAAAGTTTCGCAGAAGGATCCTCGTCCAGATTAAGGTATTTGCGTCAGCATCAAAGTTTAAAAAATAAAAATATAATGAGAGTATCTAAAACCAAGTTTAGTTATAAGTTTTTCAAAATCCGTTTTTGTTAGATACAAAAAATTTTACCACCTATTTTAATTCATCTTTTATGTGAAATGAGTTTGGGTTAAGTTTTAAATTGTTTTTTAGTTAAACCAGTCCTATTCCGCCCGAAACTCTGCAGCCCGTCACCCCGAACCATGCTGTGTTTGCATGGTTGGTTCCCGGAATAGGTTCTGGGGGGTGGGGAGGGGGTGGTACATGTACTGTATCATAATATCTAATAAAGAAGTTTTGAAATGAATTGAATTGAATTGAGCATGTGACGTTACAAAGTACGTGTAACTATTGGCAGATTCCTAGGTAGAGGAGAAAGAGTGGGCAGAACACGTGGAAGTCCGATAAAGCTTCCTTAATTGGATAATCTACAAATAGTTACTAGATTCTGTAATTGTGCTTATGTTGTAGATACTCCATATGACTGATAGTATAGATTGGATAACCGGCAGTCCACCTATTGCAGTCCCCGCCTGTGGTTTTAGAGACGAAAACTGTACTAGTAAGTTCATTTGATATTTTCATTCTTAGTTAAGGACATAAAATCTGTTAATCTTCGTGTACAATACTCTAATTATTTGGAAAAATTATTTTAATATATTAATAGAAACCCTTTTTGTAATTGAAACACCAACCAATTTCACTTACTACAGTAAAATAAGTCTTTTTTGGACTTGAAACTAGATTTTTGGGAATTTTGTTTTTTTACTGTTCATCATACTAACGAACATCAAAAACACCGAACAAATATCTTTGGGACTCACCCTCAAATTTAGCTCCAAAGCAAAAAAAATGCAAATTTTTCGCATCTCTCTCATAACCTTTTAATGTCTGTGAAAATTATCGAACACTACGATTTTCAGTACTTTTGGAGCTTGATCTCGTTCGTTAACTTTGGTTAAAAAATAGACAAATTTCGAAATTTGGCCATTTCTGCAGCCACTATTTTTAAGTGCTAATAACTTAAAAGGAAAGGGGGTTATAAAAAATTAATTTATACATGATTAAGAAATTTAGGTACCTTTAGCATAAACTCTGAATTTTGCATGTACGGCTGAAATTAGCTAAATTAAGACTATAAAACTGAAAAAATGTGATAAAGGGTTGCTAAGTTGATGTGATATCTTTATATAAATAAACAGATTATTAAATATTTTCTTTACTTTCAACTTGAAATGAATAGTGTTGTAGTTACAGAAATAATAATAAAATGTAATTAAAGAAATTTTCAAATTTTTAAAGTTGAAATCATTGGATCCTAGATCGCATGAATTTCTCAGCATTGCTATTCATCTTCGGATTCAGGCTGAAGTTGGATCGTTGAAACAGGACACTTCTTGACATTCACCACACCGTGAAACATACCAAAGCCCTGCTTTTCGGCTTATTACAGTCTTCTCCGCAATTGCGGAAAATCCTTAGACCATTTAGAACCTCGCCGACGCGCGCCGTTTCGCTTTACTGACGTGCTAAATGGCCTAGAGGAAATCAGTTTCAAGATTTCTTTGAGCGGCGGAGCGTCTGTATTTAATATTGAAAATGTTGAGCTCAAAGTCATAAATTTTTTTTTACTTTTAGTCGTGGTATAATTTTAACCCTATTTTGTGCACTTCAACTAATTTATCATTTATGCTTATCACTACGTTTGGAGGTTTATCCTCAATAACACAATATGGACCCTTATATATGGGTTCCAATTTATTCGTTAGAATACTTCTTAGCATAATCTTGTCTCCTACATTATAATTCACTATTTTTTGCTTTCTATCATAAGTTCACTTCCGTTTAAGTTTAGATGAAATTAAATTACAATTAAATTACTTTTTGCATCATTACATGCTTGTTGCAACCGATATTTTAACTCTAAAGGATAATCATTAAAATTATATATTACTCAGATTTGACGGTATCTAGCTGCTTGGCCAAAAATTAATTCATACGGTGTGTACTTGGTTTCGCTATGAACTGTAGTGTTATATGCAAAGCACCAGTATGGCACCCAAGAGCTCCAAGCATTGGAATGCTTTGCCACTTTAATTCGTAAATACGCTCCTAAGTTTTTGTGCGAATTTTCAAGAGAACCTAAAGTTTCATGATGATATGCTGTGGAATGCAGCTTCGTAATACTCAAAAGTGTACATATTTCTTTAAGAGTTGAGGCTAAAAATTTAGTGCCTTGATCTGATACAATTGTATGCGGTATACCGTAGTGCAAAATAAAATTGTCTACAAAAGCTTTGGCTACTGTATAGGCTTCTTTGTTTTGTAAAGGGTAAGCCTCTACAAATTTAGTCAACTCACATTGCAAAGTTAAAGTATATTGATTATTTACTGAATCTATCTCCAATGGTCCTACTAAATCTAAATAAACTTTCTGAAATCCCGAAGCCGCAGTTGTAGTGACTGTCATGGGTTCTTTGTTTGGGTTGGAATGCTTATAGCGTTGACAATCGTCACACTTTTTTATAAAATTCTCCACATTCTTACGCAAACCTTGCCAAGAATAATGCTTTTTTCATATTATTGTACATACGGTTTACCCCTGCATGACTCACAGTTGGTAGTATATGGTAATCGTCCATGATAATTTGTCTTGTTTCATAGTCCGTAATGTTTTGAACGTCTGTCAGTATTGATATTTTTATACCACTCTCTTTAACTTTATTTGGAAACTTCAAAATATCTTTAAGTATTTGTGCGCACTTTTCATTTTTAAAAATTATTAATTCCGGAATATTATGTGTATCATAAATACTTTTCAGGTCTCTCTACATAGTACCTAAGTCTAATGCCGATCGAGGTGTCCTGTTTGAAGTAAATTATTCGCGAATCTTTTATACATAAACAGTTCCCTAACTGACAGTCATATTGTTTCGTTCTTTTTATTTCGTCGAAGTCTGAATAAGAAACTGTACATAACTGGAAGGAATCTTCAGGCAACTTTAATATTTCTACGATGCCGGAGTGATCAATCCTTTTGCCAGAACTAGATCTATTAAAATTACCTTGAATATTATCTCCCGATATTTTGGCTTGTGCCCTTGTTGTTATATATGCTGCGTTACATATGGTATTGTTCATAGATTTTAAATCATCTGACGTTATTACAACTCGTGACAGAGCATCTGCCACAAAATTATCTTTTCCTCTAATGTATTCTACTATAAAATCGTGTTCTTCAAGCGTTAACCTAAATTTCGTTAATCTACTTGACGGGTTTGTCATTCCAAACAAATAAATTAACGGCCTATGATCAGTTAGTTAATATTTTAAATTTCCTACCGAATAAATAAGGTCTGAAATGCTTTACTGAAAAAACTAAACTGGCGAGTTCTAACTCGCTGGCCACTGTAATTTTTCTCGGCTTTATTAAGGGCTCGATTAGCAAATGCAACAGGTCTATCATCCGAATTTGAGGGGACACAACCAAAACCATGTATAGATGCATCAGTTTTAATTGAAAAAAGTATCTGGTGAGAAATTTGGATAAGTATTGTAAAACTGGTGAGATAATTAAGATTTGCTTTAAGTTTTCAAAAGATTTTTGACATTCTGTGGTCCAAACAAACTGAACGGTTTTCCTTGTTAAACTATTAAGAGGTGCAGCAATATGTGCAAAATTTTGAATATATTTCCTATAATAATTAGCAAAAGCAACAAATCTCTTTACCTCATTCGAATTTTTAAGAACTGGAAATTTTTGAATTGCTTCAATTTTTGATGGATCAGGTGAAACACCTTCAGATAAAATTGTATGACCTAAATAAAGAATTTTCTTTTTCACAAATTCACATTTATTTGGATTTAATTTTAAATTTATTTCTCTCAGCCTTTGAAAAATTTTCACTAAGTTGCTATTATGATTTAATAAGTTATTACCGAAAACAATTAAGTCGTCTAAATACACAAAACAAAATTCATAATTTAATCCGGACATTGCAATTGTCATTGCTCGAGAAAAAGAACTAGGACGTATTTTTAATCCCATTGGAAGCCTCGTCATTTGGTACTGACCACGACCTGTTGTAAAAGCTGTATACTGTCTACTCGAATGGTCAAGTTTGATCTGATAATACCCTTGAGATAAATCAAGATGAAAAAAATACATAGCGCCAGATAATGAATCTAAAATTTCTGTGATACAGGGTAATGGAAATTTATCATCCTCTAATTGTTTATTTAATTGCCTATAATCTACAACGACTCTCCATTTTTTTATTCCGTTTTGATCTACCTTTTTTGGAACAATCAGCAAAGGTGCTGATCACTGTGACCTTGTTTCCTCTATACACAGCACACTTTCTCCCGGAACCGTTATTCGGATCGATTAGGCAATGGTCGGAATCAATTCCTCGTGATCGACTCAGTCGATAACAACACCTCCCGCACCTTCATGTGTCTTCGGGAAACTTCGGAAGTGTTCGTACGAAGGTTGGATTTTTACTTAAAATCCTAGCATCCATACGTGTGAATTCCTCTGAAACTTGTTTCGGTTTTTCAATTCCCCAAGTCGTCGATGAAACGGTGAATAACGCCCCCGGAAGTGATCGGATCGATTCGAAAACCATCGTAATCGATTCCCCGTGGCCTACTTAGTCGATAACGATACCTCTCGCACCTTCGTGTGTCTTCGGGAAACTTCGTGAATAGTCGTAGATGGTTCATTGAGGCTGATTACATTGCCAGTCTCGGACTCGCCTGCACAGTTTCAACTACCCTTCGAATCTCGATACCATTGCTAAATATATAGGACAAACTATCAAGTTCAGTGCGCACGGTCCTGTGCTTTAACACTGACCAGTTTCAATTATCCTCGTATAAAGTATACTACAGGAAAGTGCACATACCTTGATATAGAGAGTATTTAATAAGTAGTAGACTAAAAAGATTCCTTCTTTATAAGTGGTAATCTAACGAGAAACATCCTAAAATAAAAGCAGTTATCATTATTTCTTCTCTTCCACAAATAATAATTTAATAAGTCTTCACGGCAATTATTTTCTACAATTTATTTTGATTAGCAAGACTTTTATTCGCTTATTTTATTATTTTCTTTTATAAATGTCACTGTTTTTAAATAAATTCTGGTATTGGAATTATAAAAATTACTATACCTGAGCTGGCGGTAAAATTTATTGTTACAAAACATATATAAAATATTTAACAGACGGTCGAAAAATGAGTGCTCTAGATGAAAATCTATTGTTGTCCAGACGTGGTGGATTATATATTGTTAAATGGATTTAATTCTCTTAGTTGTGATCCTCTGTAGAGAATATCACGAGAATTAAACCGACTAACATGAAGAGAAAATTACATACATTTGTGTAATGGTAGACATTTTTAAAGTGATAGAAAAACACAATGATTTTGAATTTTCTGAAAATTTTCGCCTGCGGCGCGTGGACCACTCACCCACCCTCCTGCTTCCTCACTTTCAAAACTCACGAACCGCCACGGTTTACAATCATCTCGCCTTCTTACCGGTATTTTAACGATGGAATTTTGGTCTGCCGTTTTAAATAAACAATCGCTTATACCTTGCTGTATATGAATCCCTTCGCTTTCACATGACAGAGAGAGAAAATTAGCTACGAAACCCGACTGGGTTTCTTGATTTAAATATACAAAATTTCAACTCGTATATGGTATATTTTTATTTCAATACATTTTATACTCGTTGGTGGCATTCTCCTAGTTTCTCCCACCAATTATTACCAATTACAAAGGTTTTATTGACAATTATAATTACATCTCATTTTATTTATTTCATTTATTGAATTTAACTAAATAATAAATTATTACAACCCTGCACAACCTGCTTATAATAACAATGTTCCCTAACAGTTGTTCACACTTCTGCTTCAACTTGCCAGGTGGCTGATGACATCCGAGTTCCAATAAAAACATTTATTTCTATTCATCTGCTATCATTTCTGCTCTCCTAATATAATCTACTATATAAAAATGTTAATCAACCTATCTGGTGCCGTATTTTCGAGCTTGACCAAGGCGATGTCGTACATGAAAATGTGAGATTATCGCATAAAAATATACGTTTCGTATTTTCGAGCATTGCGGTGGAAGTCTACCGCTGTTTTAAATGTAATGAATTCAACCATTCTTCTAAATTCTGCAATAAACCTATTTCCTGCCCACTTTGTGGTCAGAATCACGACGTTAAACTATGTAAAGCCAAAGAATCTCATTGCACTAACTGTGCATATCTGAAGAATACTGACATCAGTGTACCCACTAATCATGCTGTTTGGGAGAAAGAGAAGTGTACGGCTTATATCCGGGCGCGAGATAAACTCCGAAACGATATACTATCCGTTCAATAGCAATCAAGATCTGAGGCATCTAACACATCTACGTCTCCCATCAGCTTGAGTACCCCACCTGAGCCTGTCAGAACTGGTGTGCGCGATGGTCGGTATTCAAATTTAACTATTTATTATCAAAATACTCGCGGACTTAGAACCAAAACATACGATATATATAATTCCTCTCTTCTTTGTACCCATTCAGCCATCGCTTTCACCGAGACGTGGCTTGATCCGTCCATTTACAATACTGAACTATTCGGCTCAAACTACAATGTTTTTCGTACTGATAGAAATTTTTCTGTCACCAATTGCACCAGAGGCGGATATTACTGGCGGTACATGATAGTTTAATTTCAACTTTGATATATCCTCCTGCCAATCTCAATGACTTACCGTTTGTGGACTTTTTATGTGTAAAGGTTATATCTGACAGGTGTCCGATTTATATTGTGGTATTGTACATTCCACCGAACTCTACAGTTGCAGAATACGAAAGACTTTTTGAGATCATGGAATCATTTGAATGTCTGTTTGGATCTGACCTACTTATTATCGGTGATTTTAACATATCTAATTATGCAGTTTATCTAGAGGGCTCCCAGGGGGACCGACAAATTTTTGCATTAAACAATTTTTTAAATGTTTTCAATCTCACCCAACATAATTTCATTTTTAACGACAACGGCAAACTACTTGATTTAGTTCTCTATGGCAAAAATTGCAGCGTTGATCGGTCTATCGATCCGTTTCTTAATGAGGATATTCATCATCCGGCCTTGCATATCATTCTTCAGTTAAAGGATCATATTAATAAGAAAAATACACCCTCATATAATAGTGATTACTGTTATAATTTTCGTAAAGCAAATTTTTCATTGCTATATGAATTAATTGCTGGTATTGACTGGCAATTTCTTGTAACTTGTTCCAATCTTGAAGATATGACTTCTCACTTCTATAATAAACTTTATTTCATTTTTGACCTCTGTGTAGCCAGATTTCCCGCTACAAAAAAGAATAGATATCCTCCTTGGTTTAACTCTCAGATAATAGGGAATATCAAGCTAAAAGCTAAATACTGGCGTGATTATAATAAGTATGGTGATCTGAGGACTTTAAATGATTTTAAAACAATGAGATCTAAAATAAAATCAGACATTGATGCATCTTACAAGGATTATATAAGAACAACTGAAATTAATATTAAAAATGATCCCAGCAAATTTTGGTCTTTTATTAATGGTAGAAAGAGATCGCCTAGCATACCTTCTCAAATGTCTTACAACGGGAGACAGCTTGTGGATTCTAACGAAGTTTCAAACGCTTTCGCCGATTTTTTCTGTAAATCATTTTTACCATCATCTAAGTCTACTAACCAATCCCTGAATGAGCAAATCGTAGACTCGACTATTCACCTGCAAGAATTTGATGAGAGTGAAATTGCGGCTGCCTTAAAAAGACTCAAACCCAAATTGACTACTGGTCCTGACGGAATACCTGCTTTTCTGCTGAAGGACTGTGCTCACATTCCCTCTAAAAGTCATATTCAATACGTGCATTCGTAATTGTGAGTTGCCTGTATTATGGAAACGGTCGAAGGTATGCCCTATATATAAAAAAAATTATAAGTTTGATATTAGCAATTTTAGACCTATATCCATTATCTGCAATTGTTGTAAAGTTTTGGAAATCTTGCTACATGATTTTCTATACCATCATGTGTCCAACAAAACCTCAGTCTATCAACACGGCTTTATGAAGGGCCGATCTACTACAACTAATCTGATCTGTGTTACTCAATTTATAGCTGAATCTATAGACTCGCAGACACAAACTGATGTTATTTACACAGATTTTTCGAAAGCATTCGATAGATTCGATTTTAGCATGCTACTTCACAAACTGCATTTATTCGGCTTATCTGATTCCCTATTAAACTTTTTTAGGTCATTATTATTAGCCGTTACTCGAGTCCGAGTATAAAAATGTTACAGTCGATAAATTGTGTACAATAAAAAACAAGTAAAAGGTGTAGTCTATTGTAATTCCCATTCATCTACGGTGCACACGACTATGGCTATAGAGGCCAATTCGGGAGAGCACATGTCGACCGCAGTCAGGACAAACATAGACCTGGTTAGGTCTTGGATTCGGCTTTCTTGCAGCAACATTTCCTTGATAGCTGGCCACAACCCCTCGCCATTCGGTTCTGTCCGCTGCAAGTTGTTCCCATTGCTCGTCTGCAATACCGCAGGATTTTAGATTTTCATGAAGAGCGTCTTTGAACCTCTTTCGTTGACCGCCACGCCTTCTTCTACCGCTTAGCAATTCACCATAAAGTGTACATTTAGGAAGGCGGTTATCATGCATACGATGAACGTGACCTGCCCATCTTAGGCGTGCTCTTGAAATAAGCACTTCAATTGGAAGGCTGTTTGCTCTCCTGAGTACTTCCACGTTTGATATGTGATGGAACCAACGGATTTTCATCATACTTCTGAGGTGTCTTTGCTGAAAACGTTCTAATTCTTTCAAATGACGACGGTAAGTGACCCAGCTTTCACATCCATATAGCAGTGTTGGAATGACAACTGCTCTGTAGACAGCCATTTTCGTTGACAAAGCAAGGTCGTGGTTGTCAAATACTCTCTCTCTAAGTCCCCAGAGTGCTCTAGACGCAGCGTTAATTCTATTGCGAATCTCGCTGTCCATGTTTGCTTTGTCATTAACAACGTTGCCTAAGTAATTGAACTGATCCACCACTTCAAGAGAATTTCCGTTAAGTGTAATGTCTATTTGGTTCACTTGATGAGGAGTTGACATAATCTTAGTCTTTCCAATGTTGATTTTAAGTCCCAAGGAATCATAGCTCTGGGCATACACATCTAAAAGTTCTTGAAGCTCTTCGGCGTAGAGGCTAAAAGTGCACAGTCATCCGCATACTGGAGATCACAAATGAATCGTGTGTGTGTCTTCGTGAAAGCTCTAAAGAGACCGCCATCAAAACGGTATCTGAGACCTATTCGTCTGACTGTCAGTTTGTTGTCAACAATAATTGTTAGAGCAGTGGTAAACAAATTAAAGAGTAGGGGTGCCAGGACACATCCCTGCCTAACTCCAGTGAGGGTTTGGAAAGGTTCGGTTGCCTCATTATTATACATAACCTGGGCGTTGTTGTTTGTATGTAGACTGCGACATACTTCCACAAATTTTCTAGGGATACCTAAGCGGAACATAATTTTCCAGAGCACTTCCCTGTGCACCGAGTCAAACGGCTTGGTTAAATCAATGAAGGCTATGTGAATTTCCCCTTGATGTTCGAGTGCTTTTTCTTGAAGCTGTTTAAGTGTGAAGATTAAATCCGATGTGCCTCGGTTTGGTCTAAAGCCACTCTGTGTTTCAGGAAGTAACTTTTCCATAACAGGTGTTAGCCTATTTGCCATCGCTTTAGTGAGTATCTTCCCTCCAACAGCCAGAAGAGCTATACACCTGTAATTTCCACAGTCCGCAGCGCTCCCTTTGTTTTTGAAGAGGTTGATTAAAAGTGTATCACGAAACTCCTGCGGAGCTTGACCACTTTCCCACACGACATCAAACAGTTTTTTGAGGTAGGGTATGAGCTCTGACGACACAGCTTTAAAGATCTCAGCTGGGAGTGAGTCGGCGCCGGGAGATTTGTTATTTTTTTAGCTGCCCAATGGCGGTTAAGATCTCTTCCGTTGTTAGTGGTTTATCTAAGTCTTCGAAGGTGTCATATTGAGGGATAAGATTTATAATATCGTGATCGGCTTGACTCTGCTGGTTAAGAATGTTAGAGTAGTGTTAGTGTAGTGTAGTAATAGGGCACATATTTTTCCGACTGGGGCCGTACACTGCTTTTACTCCTTGAAAGAAATTCCTGTAGTCGTGTGAATCGGCGTACCTTTGAATTTCTCTGGCCTTGCTTGTCCACCACTCGTTCTTTATTCTTCTGATTTCGCGTTGCGTTTCATACTTAGATTGGGTAAAAGCTTCTGCTTTTGATGAGTCGTTGGGGTGGTTGATAGCGTTTTGGAAGGCAATATGTTGTTAGGTCATACCTATATGACAGGACTCAATATGTTGTATCCAATGGTTCTAAGTCTGCTGAATATACCGTAACATCTGGAGTTCCACAGGGGTCCATCCTTGGCCCCCTGTTGTTTATTATTTTTATAAACGATATTGTAGATGTGTTGGATGTGAATTGTCTTATTTATGCGGATGATTTAAAGATTTATGATAACGTTAACAGCCTCAATGATTGTCTGCGTCTTCAAAGGAACTTAGACAGTGTAAAAGTTTGGTGTCAGGAAAACAAGTTGTCATTAAATGTCAGCAAATGCAATGTCATGTCTTTTTCTACAAAATCCACGCATATAAGTTTTGATTACGACCTAGATAATGTCAATCTGAACCGCCCCTCCACCTTTCGCGATCTTGGCGTAATTTTTGATACCAAGCTTTCTTTTGCCGCTCACGTTGACACCATTACCTTAGAAGCCAGTAAGACGTATGGGTTTTTGGTGCGGAATTGTCGTGATTTTACTCGGTTAGACGCAATTAAACCTGTCTATTTTACCTTTATTAGATCTAAGCTCGAGTACGCTTCTCTTGTATGGTCCCCATATTACATCACTTATATCAATAATTTGGAATCAGTCCAACGCCGATTTTTAAAATTCCTTAGTTTTAAATCGGACGGTGTTTACCCACCCTTAGTTGTTCCGCAAGAGGAGCTGCTTCATAAACATGGCATGACAAGTCTTGAGAGTAGGCGTAAATATTTTTCTCAGGCATTCCTTTTTAAAATAATAAATAATATTATTGATTGCCAAGAATTATTGGCTAAATTAAATTTTATGTTACCCAGGGTAAACTCAAGGAATAGCCTAACTTTTTATCTGTCAACATCTCGTACTAATGTTCTTAAACACTCCCCGCTTTATACAGTGTGCAATATCTGTAATGCTAATGGTAGCCGTCTTGATATATTTAGTTGCAGTCTCAATGATATTAGAATTAGAATCTAACACATTAAACTTCATAAATGAAGTAAACAGTTATTTAAATATTAATAGTACAGCCGACATTAATATCATGGTAGGGGATATCAATATTAATATAAAAAACCCTAACGTAACAGTAAACTCATATTTAAACACATTGAGCTCTCAAGGTTATATATCTTATATAAGCTCAAACACCAGAGTGACGAAAAACTGTGAAAGTTGCTTAGATCACATATTTATAAAAAAAAGAACTGACCATGTAGTTGCACAAAAATTCACCTCAATTATCTATGAAACTGCCATTACCGATCACTATAGTGTGATACTTAATATAAGTGAACATAATACAAAGACCAACAACCAAAAACCGGAAGATTTTGTACAAATTGCCAATATTGATTATATTAAATTAAATAACATCCTACAAGAGGAAACGTGGCATAATATATATGCGGAAGAAAATATAGATGTAGCTTATAATAACTTCATTAAACAGTTAAAATATCACATAAATACAAGACTAAGAAAACTTGTCCATGTATTCTATAAGCTTCGCAACATTCTTCCAATTAATATTTTAAAAATGACATATAAATCGCTGATAGAATCAATACTTACCTACCGCATTATAATATGGGGTGGGACATCTAACAGCCAATTGAAAAATATAAAAATAACACAAAAATGGATACTTAAAGTAATGCTGTGGAAAAATCGAAGATATTCTACAGAACAACTTTTTCTAGACAGTAATGTCTTCAATTTAAATGGATTATATATCCTTAATGTCGCAAAATTTATCTACAGAAATAGGGAACTAAGAGTACCAACAAATCACATACACAATACAAGGCAAAATGAACGCAATGCGCTTGTTACACCTAGACCAAATTCTAATTTGTACAAAAAATCTCTTGGCGTCACTGCTCCAAAGATATATAATATTATTCCCGAATACATAAAAGCAATAAATAATTACAAACTATTCTGTAAAAAGCTGTCAATATTTATCATGCATAATTTACATTTATTTGAACAAATATTCTCATAACTTTTAATTCAATTATTGCACTTAATCTCCATAATTTTATAATAATTATTAATAATTCATTATTACTCTTTTATTTGTCAGTTTTAGTTTTTAGTTGTTAGTTAGTAACGAATACGATATGTACATTGATATTGTTAATAATAATATCTTAGTGAAATATTAAGACACAAAACGATTTCCTTGTGAAATCAGGTGCGTTTATACAATAAAGAATAACTGTAATAATAATATTGTAAAATTGGATTAAAAATAAAGTTATTATTATTAAAAAAAAAAAAAAAAAAAAATTAAAATGAGCTTTGTTCTTTTACTTTGTTTTTTCTTACTATTTTGTAGAGTCCTGTATAGTTTTTGTATTTATTTTAACCGTCTTTATGTTGTATATAATCGTACTTAATCTATGTTCTTGTTCTATTAATGCATAGTTGATATTTTGACATGTTTAATATTTTATCTTTTATCTTTCTTATTGTATAGAGCTTATTTATTAGTGTTTTTGTTTTTTTCTTATCTTCCTGTTCTGTAATTGGGTTCTTTTTACCTGTAGAACAGTGTACTATTATAAATAAATAAATAAATTATGAACTCATATGCGAACTTTCAGCATGCAACTGATTTCGGGCGAGATGCAACGAATGGGGGTTAATACACGATAAAGCGATTTCGTGTACGAATGTATTCAAAATATCGTTTTGGTTTGTTTTAATTGTGCCCGTACGAGCGACAAAAATGTGTCACTTCCCTTACTATTAATATCCGGTGATGGCGATGGAAAATTTAAAATTTATGCATGCTCATGCTTAAATACATTGACACAGATACGCACGCTCGCTCGCTTGTACACATTAAAAATATTTATTTTACTTTGAAAATAACCTACAGCAGATTTTACGCGTTCGAAAGCTTCATCAGTTTTTTTAAGTTACTCGGTCGATATTAAGTTCAAAAATACGTCTGAGGCCCCATTTTAAAGATAAATTTTGTGCCTATAAGATGTTATAATTGATTACAATAATTATCGGGACCAAAAAATTTATATGTTCAAATTTGGCCATTTCTAGGGATTGAAAAATGAATATTTTCTCAGTGTTGCCTCGCAGTTTCACAGTACTGGTGTGACGCCCCAATGCTCATAAGTATGCAAAGTAGTATCATTTAGGGCAAAAAAATTCAGTCTCAGAAAAATTGTTTTCAAATATCTTATTTTACTTGGCTACTTCTTTAAAATCTTTCGCAAACAGTAATAGATAATTGTGTCTTATGTAAATATCACTACATTTTCTTATATAATTCAATATTTTTCAGCTCATACAGTGGAAATAACGAGTGGCGTAACAGGAGGAATACTTCTGGTAATTTTAATCAGTTCCTTAGTTTTGTACCGTAATTGGAAATATGAACAGGAACTTGATAGCCTTTTATGGAAAGTTGATTTCAAAGATATTCAGATAAACGAAGAAGTGAATTCTAATAATCAAGGGACCAAAGTTACTCGTGTAAGTTTATATTTAGAAAATCGAACCATCCACCAAATTGAATGCTGCATGCGGAGACAAGGTATTTAAACGGACATAGTGAAACGGGAGAGAAACATACTTTGCTGAGTTCAAAACACCCCCACACTTACTCTTGAATGGTTTTCGAGACACGAAGTATTTTATGATTCTTTATACTGCAATATTTTCGGAACGGTGGCACACGTTTGGATTAAATTTGATGCAAATGTAGTCCAATTATTACCAATAATTTATTTTGGCAAAAATTCCACGACTGTACTCGTTTTTTCATTTTTAAATGTTGCTGTCAGTGCCCCGAACAACGCCTTGTATAGCATTTATTGGAAAATGTTCGTAAACATTTAAAAAGACAATGGGTTAGTGTGTAAAATTATGTCAAAATATTTGACGGCGCATTTATGATTATTCTTTAATACATTTTCGAAATGGTTGATCGACCGAATTTTAAATTCTATAATTCAGTCAAATAGTACTTTAGCCTTGAAAAAATTGCACACTCGAATTTGTCATGCTCAATGTTATCAGGACCACTTAGAAGTCCTAAAACCAAAGTGACCTCCCGCCTTTTGCTTCAGCCGCCATCTTGTAAATTTTTTTAATATTCAATAGACCAATAGGTCGCACGGAAAAAGTTATTGAACAAGAAAATTTTGTAAATAAAATTGTACATATTTTCGGTAATGGGCTAGTAGACAATAACGAAAATGACAAAAGTAATAATATAGTATTACTCTTCAATATGTTATAAATATAATTTCAAGGTAATTTTACCGACTATTATAGGTTTTATTGTAACATGAATATGCTTGAGATTTGAGTGGATTTAAAATAAGACCGGTTATATCGTGACGTAATAGCGTAATATGCGCGCACATTCAATATAACGCCGACAGTGCCGCACATACGTTCTGCACAACTTTGTTGGCTCCGCCCTTCCACTAGCGCTCGTTTCTCTGCTGATTACGCTATTACGTCATAGCCAATAGAATAGCCCGAACATTTGCGACAATATCCAACAATTTAAACATAGTTTAAACTTCATGATTTTTTTTACTATAAGGCATTATTAAAAAAATAGAATAAAAAATACGGGTCAACTGTTTTTATGTGTAGATGTTATTAAAATAATAATAAAGAAATTGTCTACTTGCCCATTGCCGCGATGCCGAGAAGTTAATATTTCGAGCGGTCGAGGGCTCCGAAGCAGTGTTATGAAAGCTGTTTAGGTAAAAATATTTGCAATATACACATGTCCAAATAAATTCGATTCCATTGATTTTAGATTTCCAAATAAGTCTAAAACTGTTTTTTGGTAACTTCGGCGCCCTCTACCGCTCGAAATATTAACTTCTCGGCATCGCAACAATTTCCAAAAATATTAGTCAATTTAAAGAGTCCCCTCCCTCGTTTTTGAGGGTGCTGAATCGATTCTCGAGGTCAAACCAATTTTTCCATCTCGACAACTCCCTCAAATTAGCCAAAAACCACACCCAAAGTGTCCTTTTTCATGAACCCGTTTATTTTCCTCAGTCTTCCGACTAACTATTATTCCCTCAAGTAGAACGGAAGATCCCTTGAGGGATTTGACCTCAGTCACCTCTACACCAGGCTTCCACCCCTCTAGGGGGTTGAAAAATTCATATTTTTTTTGTGGAAAAAAAATTGATATTTTGCAGGAGGTGTTTCTGTGAGGAAGGTGGCAGGTGACCAGGATTCTGTAACCGCCACCGGGGATTGTTTTGACCCTTCAAGGGGGTGGATATTTAATTTCTTTTTGGAAAAGAAATTAATATTTTGGAGGAAGTGTTTCTTTAAGGAAGGTGGCAACCCGGGGGTTGTTTTCACCCTTCAAAGGGGTGGGGAAAAATAATATTTTGTTATATTCGCTTCTTTGAGGATGTGGTAGGTGACCAGGATTATGTAACCACCGATCGATGATATATACAAAGACTTGGGTGTTGCGTTATCGTATTTGATGGATAATCCACGGCAGTTTAGTACCAAGAGTTATGAAAAGTGTAGGTGAGCATTCTCCTGCCTCTTCTCGAGGACATTTTTTAAGAAACAAAAAAAATATCAATTGTAAAGGTGGCTGAGGTCAAATCCCTCCAGGGACGTTCCGTTCTATTCGAGGGAATAACAGTTAGTCGAAAGACTGGGGAATATAAACGGGTTCACGGGAAAGGGCACTTTGGGGGTGGTTTTTTGGCCAATTTGAGGGGGTTACCGATGTGAAAAAATTGCTTTGACCCCGGAAATCAATTCAGCACCCTCGAAAACGGGGCGGGACCTAGTCCGAATCGCAAACATTTGCTACTTCTTCCGACTTATTCAGTGGACTATATGTAGAATTTTATTTACAAAATGTTTTATTCAATAAGTTTTTCCGTGCGGCCAATAGAACACGAGATAAAACGATCCAAAAAATTTTCAAGATGGCGGCTGAAAAAAAAGGAGGGGAGGTCACCTTTTTGATTTTAGACCTTGTCCTGATAACGTTGAGCATGACAAATTCGAGTTGCAAATTTTTCCAGATCATGGGGCTTTTTGGTAATTTTTTTCTGAACTACTACAAATAGAGTAGTCAACTAGCTAACGTCATTATATTGTTAATTTCACTTAAGTAACCTACAAATGAACTTATTGTTTGTTTTTCAGTACATACCACATTTAAACTTTTTTGAGTTTAAATTTCCATTCAAAATAACACATTCCATTTCACTCTTAGAAAAAAATCTGTCACTTTCTTAATACAAACTAGTGTTAATTGTTTTTGATAATTAATATAATTTTGAAAGTGATAACTGATTAATTTTTTGAAGTTACAAAACTGAAAATTTTAAGATGCCGTTTCAATTTAGTAATGAAGATAATGAATATATTATTTCTGTCTAAGATTTTTGTGACGGAAATGGAAAAGCTGAAATGAAAGAATACCGAAAACGTTTCCCAAATCGTCGTGCACCAAATCTTAAAACATTAACGGAGGTATTCCAATTTAGTAAGGAGCACGATTTTCCTTCAACAGTGTTCAGGTTTCTTCGGCATGAAGAGGAAATATTACAGGTCATCCGCGATAACTGATAATTCATCGGTAAGTGTAAGAAGAAGTCAGTTAGAACTACCTACGACAAAGGTATGGCGAACATTAAAAAAGAAAAGTTTATATCCATTTCATGTTCAGAAGATTCAAAGACTCAAACACGGCGACGACGTTCCCTGCTTAGTATTGCGTAGGTGGATTTTGGCGGAACATGCATACTTGGGCAATCGAAAATCCCCACAGAGTGGTTCAATAAAATTCCTAACGCAGATTTGATATTAATGTGTGGTGTGTATTTTTATAATAACCATCTAATAGGGCCTCACATTTTAGAAGGAAGGTTGACTTGTGGAGTTTATTTAAAATTTATAAGAGATATTTTGCCCTATTTATTGAGAATCATTGATAACAAAAATATGTGGTTGCTTTCCGGTCAGAGATTATCTAAATCTGCATTACCACAACAGATGGATTGGTAAACGAAGTACAGTTAACTGGCCACGAAGGTCTGCTAATATTATACCTCTAGACTATTTTCCATGGATCTATCTGAAGTTAGGGGTATACATGAAGTATTAGACACGCGGGAACAGCTATTGGAACAAAAATCAACTGTGAAAATTAAATCTGATGCTATTAAAAATAACTTCCAAATGATTAATTGATCAGTAAAAAACATATTAAATCGTTCCCAAACATGCCTTAACGCTGGAGTTGGTCATTTTGAAAATCTGTTGTAATTTTGTTTGTTATATTCGTTGTGAATTGTTACTTGATAAATTATTTGTTTTTGTGTATTTCTGTCTTTATTTTACCAAAATAAAATTTGGCTGCATAATCTAATTTCTGTAGTGTTTATATTATATTATATTTATATTATAAATAATTGGTTAAGAATCATAATCTCGAAAATCATTCACTTTCAAGGGTTAGTGTGGGGGTGTTTCGAACTCAACAGAGTGCGGTCTATCTTCCGTTTCACTATGACCGTTTAGATTTGGGGCACTCTGTATATGCGATGTTGGTTACTGAAACGAAATCAGAAACAGACTACAATTTATTTATATGTTATATAGATAACCTGCCTACATATAAACAAAATTCAACTGTTTTCATGACATTTAGGAGCAAACTAGAAGTTACAATTTTTCTTTCTATATATACCTGTCAGTCTATTTGTTTCGTTTTGATTCAAAAGCTACTGGGTTGATACTGATCAAACTTACAGTTTACAGACTACATTACTGGTACCAATTTAGTTACTATTCCCTATTTCATTTCAATGCTCTAAACGGTCCCGATGTTACAAGATAACGGCACGCAGATGGAAGGGCTCGGCATATATTATGGCTGGCTGCTAGCATTGTACATAATTATATGTGTTCATGTGTTCACCAAACTAAAGGCTATTCTGCCTTATTAATGGGATTAACTTCCACAGACTGTTACAGGGCCTATGTCTATTTAACAGTTTTATATAAAAACCAGTATTTTGTTTATATTTAGCACGATCTGTGTAACATTTTGATTCAGTTTCTGTAAGTGAAACTGTTTTCAACCAGCAGAATTTTACTTGTATATCTGCTAAATCATTTCACACTGTTTTATGTACATATTTTTATATCTTAGGAACTCAATCATATTTTTTTACACTATTATGTATATCTGTTCCGTTCTATTACAGCATCTAAGGAAACGATTGTCGATTGTCTAAAAACATTTATTTACATCAGATAACTATATTTCAATTTTTATATTTTTGTTTACTATGTAAGTACATGTGGTTATTTTCCTTACCTTTCTCATTACTATATATAGTATATCCTATAAGATGTAATATTTTTAATGAGTTCTCACAATACGTTTTACTATTTATTACCGTTGTTCATATTTTTGGTTATGTATTTACAAATTGTTCCAATCTAAGTCAGCTGTGGTATTATAGATTTCTTTTATCGATTCTGTAGTTTGTTTGAATACGGGAATCTACATCAGGCAGGTTGTTGCGCTTAACTCAACAATTGACAGATGGCCATACCTGTACTATTTCTATATTTTATAGTTTTCAATTCAATTAGGGGAAATATATTTTTCAAGTTTATCGGGTGGCATTATTTTGCAGTAAGTAGGACAAATAAAGTTTACCTTATTAGTAAAACTCACCAGGAAATCATTTGCTTGCAGCTTTTCTACTGATTCGAACGTATGTAAACTTAACTGTGGACTTCAGTAATTGATATTACATTTTTATATCCGTGTTAACAAGTGTTTAACATCCAGATAAATTTCATTTCTTTTAGTAATTTTCAATTTTTGTCTTTATTGTAATTTCAATTATTTGTAAAATAAATTTAAATTCAAGTTCAATTTTTTTTAATTTAAAAAGTAGTTAAAATACTATATGTACCACATGGTTTTAAAATATTTTTTTCTTTTTCATTTTTTGGCAATTTATAGTTTACGAAATCAGCTTATATATTTATGTACTTATATAATTATACACTTATATATATTTATATATTTCTACATTTATATACTTATATATTCATACATTTCTGTATACGTTTCTGCATAGCTTCTACATTTCTGCATAGATTTTGCACAGCTTATGCATAGCTTATCTTTCTGCATATAGATAAAATTTCATTAACTTTTCAAAAAACCATATAGTTGATTAATTGCCAAGGAAACTTTTAGACTCCATTCTGTACAACAAGAGACAATTGTGGGCCTGGATTGCTGTTTCAGAACCAGTTCAGTTACCTCAACAATAGTCAATCCCGGAATCTAGGATCCTGGTATAAATTTGTTATATATATATATTAAATTTCAATTAGTCTTTGTTAACCGATTTCTCTATTCATGTAATATATTTTAACAATCATCTTAAACTATCTTTTTATTTCTCTTACCAACAATTTCAGTCTGATCTATAGTAGACTGGTTATTCGAGAAAAAGAAACAATTCTACATATTTTCACTATAGATGGTGCCCAATTTAACATCAATTTTTCTTTGTCTCCTTTTCTCGAAATAAACAGAAATCTGTCATTTATGCCGTACATTTCAAGAAGGGTAAGCTTCTCCACTCTTACGAATACTCTGGATCCACGGCTCTTTGCTCCGACTTAAACCAGTTAGTCGTCCGCATATGTTGCCTCAATTCTTTCACAAAATAAATAATAAGGGAAAGGAGGTATGTTAAACACTTGTTAACGCGGATATAAAAATGTAATATCAATTACTGAAGTCCACAGTTAAGTTTATACACGTTCGAATCAGTAGAAAAGCTGCAAGCAAATGATTTCCTGGTGAGTTTTACTAATAAGGTAAACTTTATTTGTCCTACTTACTGCAAAATAATGCCACCCGGTAAACTTGAAAAATCTTTTTTTTTTTTTTTTGCTTTGGGTCATGAACCATGCAGCCAGTTGAAAAATCTATTTCCCCTAATTAAATTGAAAGCTATAAAATATAGAAATAGTACAGGTATGGCCATCTGTCAATCAATTGTTGAGTTCAGCGCAACAACCTGCCTGATGTATATTCCCGTACTCAAACAAATAGCAGAATCGATAAAAGAAATCTATAATACCACAGCTGACTTAGGTTGCAACAATTTGTAAATACATAACCAAAAATATGAACAACCGTAATAAATAGTAAAATGTATTGTGAGAACTCAGTAAAAATATTACATCTTATAGGATATACTATATATAGTAATGAGAAAGGTAAGGAAAATAACCATATGTACTTACATAGTAAACAAAAATATAAAAATTGAAATATAGGTATCTGATGTAAATAAATGTTTTTAGACAATCGACAATCGTTCCCTTAGATGCTGTAATCAAACGGAACAGAGATACATCATAATGTAAAAAAAACATGACTGTATTCCTAAGATATAAAAATATGTACATAAAACAGTGTGAAATGATTTAGCAGTTATACAAGTAAAATTCTGCTGGTTGAAAACAGTTTCACTTACAAAAACTGAATCAAAATGTTACACAGATCGTGCTAAATATAAACAAAATACTAGTTTTTATATAAAACTGTTAAATGGACATAGGCCATGTAACAAGACCACAGTAGTTTATCGACAGCACTATTGCTAGTATGCCAAGGCCGCTACAATGTGTTATTGAACCATTGGTATCCCACCATCATGACTTTCTGTCCTTAACTTTGTTCATGAAAGTCGGACTTATAAACCAATGTAAATTGTTAGTGTATTTACTTAATAACTAATATATAATCCAAAATGAAATATTAAATTAAATATTTCAATAGCAGACATTCACTAATAATAATTATGTTCTAACCTTCTCATCAATTTAAATTTAACAATATTTTAATATCTTGTGACAATATATATCAAAAACTGTTAGTTCGTAAATTGTCAATAAGTTTAACAAAACTAAACATAAACTATTAACACTTACAGGGCCGTTAGGCCATGTAGGGGTAGTTGACGGTTGACGATCCCTACGCTTCGTCCACAATTGTAGTGAACTATATCAAAGGCGTGGCCTGAGCTCTCTTGGTCGCTCACATAACACAGCTGAGCTCTGGTAAAGGCTGTAGTCCACCGGATGCGGTGCTGTGCTGAGCTGTGCTGTGCGGCGCTATGCTAGCTGACAGAAGCGGTGGCTTGACCGTCCATTGGTGTTGTGTGAAAGTATTCTTTCGCAATACTTACTAGACTGTTTAACAATGCCATAGAATGATTTCAATCCGGATTTCAAGCAACGAAATTGAGAAGCATTTTTTAGATCTGAGATTAGACGAAAATGACTGATAATGAATTTGAGGCCAAGTGCCTTCCCCGAAGTCTAGATTTTTGTAACCTTTATCGTCAATTTTCCACAAACAAGAATAGCTACGCACTACTTCGATGAATTTTCCATTTTTAAATTATGCACAGCACATAAACACAGTTCAGCACAGCTCAAATCGGTCACAAAGCGAAATAAAGCTGGGTCAGCAAGCCACAGCTTGTCAAAAACGTACAGCCCAGCACCAGTGAACTGTTCGCCATTAAAATGCATGTAATTCGGTTACAAGCTGACTCCGCTTCACACTGTCTTCGTACCGCTTCGCACGGCACAGCACAGCCCTGCATCCGGTGGACTACAACCTTAAGTGTTAATAGTTGATGTGACCACGGCCGTGGAAAGCCTTCACTATTTATTGAAAACCAAACAGTTTTTCATTTTACGAACATTTGAGAAGGGCTGATAAGTTTTTAACAGGACATAGCTGAGTTAAAGATGGTTAAAAACTGTGAACCAATCAAGAAAATAAGTTTATTCTTATATAGCATTTATATATAAATGTTAATGACATCAACTAATTATGTAAAAGTCAACTTCCAAATTACATTAAATTTGTCTTAGTGTCTGACAATTAACCACAAACGAATGACACTTCTATCTAATAAGGTTATTTCTTTTTGAGACAAAACTTGTAGCCTTTATACATATTTATATATGATATGAGTACTTAGATATTGTATATTATGACACTAAGCAAATAAAACAAGGTAGAGAAATTGAAATTTTCTGCCATACCAAAAGTTTATTGGGTTAAAAGCTGCTAAACCAACAACCACATTATCAGATTAAAATTTTGATGCTATTTGGTATTATTCTAATAGCCGATTCTAGAAAAAAATGGAATTAATTACTTTAAACAATGTTTTGAAAATATTTACTAAATAAGGCTAATCTGTTTAGAAAAAAAAAAAATAAACAGTAAAAATATTATTTTCGTAGCATTTTTATATACAAAGGCATTTGATTAATTTAAAAATTTAGTTTTCTGTAGGCGCAACCATAATATGCGAAGAATTAACCATAATCCTCTTTATTTTGGTTCTAATTCCAATTTAGTAACCATACTCGTGCTCGTTATTTTTTTTAACAAGTATATTTTTAGTCGATTCATCCGCTGATAAGGACCAGCCAAGTATCTTTGAGCTCTAATCCTGATGCTGATTTCCGATATTCGACGATATTTACACAAATTGGCATTTATAAAGGAAGGGTCCTTGCCATCAAAAAAGTACATAAGAAATCCATTGATATTACAAGAGAAATGAAGAAAGAATTAAAAATGGTAAGAAATATTGTTTACATTTTGGAAATTTATGCCAACCATTTGGTATTAACCAATTAGTAATAATAAAATGTCAGTGTATATGTATATAGTGTGTAAGAATTAATACACTTATGCGAAATATTATATCTTGAAAGTGATATATTTTAAGATTAATAAAGTTTTTTTTCTTAACGTACTTTTCAGTTTGGATTTGTTGCATTAATTTGAGAGCATTATAGAAGAGCACGGCATATTTCAACTCTCCATAATATCTCTGTTTCTTTTCTGGATAATCGTACATTCAATTTTAGATACTAGTCCAGTTGCCAGGATTTTAAGTCGGAATTAATTGTTACCTCGCTATTTTTTTCATGAAAGGCTAGTTTTCTGCTAGTAGAAAGTGACTCGAAAAAGTTTACAACAATTTTTTTGGTAATATCTCGAAAATTTATAATAATAAAAAAACTGATAGAACCACGTGAAAGAGCGGGAAATTTTACATAAAAATAGTATAATTTTTTTTTTTAATAAATTGTTCCTTTAGCATGAGAAATTTAATAATTTCGCTCAATATTTCAAGCGCGTCGCACAGGGAAATAAAGCTTAACTTTCACCTGCAATTTATATGAAATAAAAATTATAAAAATTAAAAGTAAGTATACCATTGGAAAGCTGAATTCTTCCTCTTTAAAATGCTACCTTTTTTTTCGCCTTTAATGGGTAGAAATTGTCTTTATTATGTAGCGACGATCGAGAAATGCTTGCTTCATTTCCCTGTGCTACGCGCTTGAAATATTGAGCGAACTGTAATAATTTCTGAGGGCGAGCGTAGATGCGTCTTTACTATGTACATACTTCGATATTCGATGTAAAGCAACGTTAGGCGCGGTTAGTACTTGGATGGACGACCGTTTCAAATGTTACCTTCTCCATATTAACAAGATGGCCCAGGAATTTTTTTTTAAAAATATCAAAATAATTCGATCTTTAACGTCAACTTGTCAAAACCCAATAAAAAAGTCATTAAGACACTCGCAATAGTAAAAAACCGCAATTTCCAAAATATAATTCTGAGAAAATTCATGCAACATCGATAATTCACAAACAATCCCAATCAATCGACAAAATCATTCAAACATCAAAACTCACCGAATTACAGCCCCCTCAGTAACTCGATTCACTTCAATATCACTCTCTCAAACCACATTCAGAATATTTTTATTTACTACCGAAAATTTTCTATAATCAAATTTCCCTTCAAATTAACTGCCAAGCCGATCTTCTATTCATATCTCAAAACATCCTTCATTCGCTTTCCCAACCAGCCCATAGACATTCATTCGAAAATAAGTCCAATTTATATGTTCCCCATCGAGTGCTAGCCACTCGACGCTATCTTCATTCTGTTTACCCAAAAATTGGTTTTCTCTCCGTTCAACACCGGCGATGCAATATCCTCAATATGCCTCAATATGCATATATAACATCAAATATGGATTAGAGCAACGTTACTTCACGAAACCAATTCAATTTAACATGTTCTTCAAACGGTTATCATTCATATTTCTAAAACAAAAATAGATCCCACTGACATTTTTATATCAAAATGTTCCATTTTTCATCGCCGTTTTATTGATATAATTTTCGACTCGAAATTCCAAAATTTCAGTATTTATTATGCAATATTTCGCAATTCGAGCCCCTTAGAGCGGCTGGGAACCGATCCGGCTCTGATCCAGACTTCCGCAAACCAAATCCCCATCGTCAGTATAAATAAGGGAGCACGTCCAGTCCCCGGCAAGTCAAGTGCTCCAGTGTATCTCGCGATAACAATGCCCGTGCAAACTTCCTAGGCAGATCCAAGTAAAAAAGTACTTTCATAAAATTGCCCCAGTACGTAAATTAAATAAAATCAAATCGCCGTCGCGCATAATAATAAAGTGAATTTTCTCAGTTTTATAAAATAATTAATCCAACAATTTTAACCGAACCCGACTTAAGGAAAAATTTCAAGTGTCGATAAGTTAAAATATTAAATAAATATCTGTTTAGTTTTCGCTCAAAACAAAGTGTTTAATTTAAAAACTAGTGCAAAAATAAATTACAGGGTATAATCATTGACCCTGCTAGCTACAATAAAATTCTTCTTAGTTCAAAAGAGTATACAGTGTAGCCTTTGACCTACCGGAAAAAATAAAAATCATAAAAGTGCTATTTAGTCTCATCTAATTAATTACAAGTGAAAGATAGCTCTGAAACATATACAGGGCGAAGCATTTTGCCCGCTTCAGCCGTTTAAGGACAAACCACCCCAACTTCAATTTTTAAAAAATAAAGTGCACGAAAGGTCTCTAGAGTCTCACATAAAGCACTCCAGCCCGAAATACTTTATTTTTTTAAACCCAGAGGGCCCGTTCGTGTTCACAAAGAAGACCGTGTCCTCGCCTCACATATCTTCCAGCGGCTTGTATATCAGTGTATGCGCGGAAGCTATACAACCTTAGGCGAGGGTTGTGTAGGTAATATACCATCGTTCGGAGGGGGTGTGAAGCCGTCGGTCCCTTGTCCATTAAATGTTAGGCAAGTAAAATATCCCTTAAGAAGTTAAGGGAAGAGGTTCGGAAAGATTCCTGGTTGGGGGTAGCTCGTCTACAAGCGTCGGTTATAGGCCTCAGTAGCGGAAATAGACCAATGTTAAACAAATGTTAAAAAAAGTAATAATTTCTCATGCTAAGGGAAAAATTTATTTAAAAAACTTTTATACTATTTTTATGTAAAATTTCCCGCTCTTTCACGTGGTGCTATCCGTTTTTTTTTTTTTTCAAAAAACCAGTCACCCTACTCTGTGGCTCCGACCCTCATAGAGGAGAGCTGGTAATAAATACCAATAGCCGCTCCCCACGCCCGTAGGGTGAGTGACTACCGGGTCCGTGAATCGTGTGCCCTGAGTAGACGCAATGAAACGAGGATGACAGCCTTCTGCATTCTGCCGGTTAAGATCTCTGCCGAATTCCTGCATGCCGGTATGATCTTTAGTTCTGAAAGCAGCGTCTGTCTCATTCCACCGAGGGCTCCTATAATCAGTACCACTATTTTAACAGAATGGCCTAGATAAAGCCTGCGGAGTTCGAAGAGCAAATCTCGATATTTTGTCCGTTTTTCCTCCTCTTTCAAGACAATGTTGCTCTCTGCGGGGGCTGAGAATTCCACGACATACATTGTCTTGAGTTCTTGGTCGAGGAGTACTATGCCAGGCTTGTTGCCTTGTATTTGCCTGGCGGTGGGAAACGAGTAGTTCCAATAAATTAGGCATTTCTCATTCCCCACAACGGACTCAATATCCCCCTGAGCGTAAGGCAGCACTGGTGTTTTGTTTAGATGATAGTAAAGCACTCGTAATGCTGCGTCGTGTCTGTGAATATAGGCCGAGACTGCTTATGTCGGGCAAGCGGACAGTAAGTGCATTACAGTTTCCGGCGCCCTGCGGCAGGCCCTGCAGCTGACATCAGGCACCTCCATACCCATGACACGACGTCGATAGACGAGGGTGTTAAATACACCATCCTGGCAAGCCATTATGAATCCCTCGGTCTCGGACTTCAGCCCGGCTGACCTTAAAAACGCGAAGGTCAGCCTTTCGGATAAGCCAAGGTCTTCTATATTTTTATAGAAGACTCCTTGCAATGGCTTATCCTTATGAGGCTGCAGAAGGATGGTGTGTTCTGCAGCTCTAATGTGGGCTTTTAGTCGAACGGGTTCCAACTCGGAGACGGAGTCAGAATTTATCCACTCGACGTCGAAGATGAGACCAAGTTCATCGGCTGCTCTCCGTGCTGCCTTAGAATAGAATAGAATAGAATAGAATAGAATAGAATAGAATAGAATAGAATAGAATAGAATAGAATAGAATAGAATGAAATGGAATGGAATGGAATAGAACAGTTTATTCGTGTTAACAAAGTACACAAAGTGTTTACACATGTCCAATAATGGTGTCACTTAATAATACAAGCTAGGCAATAATAAAACAATAAAATGTATATGACAAGGACAGGTTATAGTTAACAAAACGTCAATTAAAAAAACATCAATCAATAAAAAAAGAAATATAGAAATAAATAATATATGTATGTCTTGCAGGGTAACATGAGTATATTTAGATAGTTGCACCCGAATACACTAAATATGTTAAATAAGACTAAAGTCGCTATTTAAATATTCATGTGTGGTGTAGAAAGCGCCATGAAATAAATACTTTTTTATTTTCCCCTTGAATTGTGTTTCATTTAGAGCCCTTATCTGAGGTGGCAAGTCATTATAAAACTAGATTCCCAAGTAACCAGTGCCGTTTCTGGTTTTACTTAGCCGTAGGAAATTATTGTTTAGATTGTTCTTAGCTCTGGTGTTGTAACAATGGACTTGGCTTCTGGTGCTGAATGAATCTTGATTTAATTTTATATATAGAAGACACTGAAATATGTTAGTACAAGTCACAGTCATGATTTCCAACTTTTTGAACTATGGTTTACAGTCGTCCCTATATTTCAACCCCGAAATTATTCGTATGGTTCTTCTTTGGGCGGAAAATACATTTGCACAGGTTGTTGCATGCCTCCAAACTAGAATCGCGTATGAAATTGTAGAGTGGATGAAGCTCTGATATGCAGTTTTTAAGATACTTTCGGATATTTTCCCCACAAGATTTCGGAGCAGGTAAATATATTTCGAAATTTTGGCACAAACGAAAGCTGTGTGATTTTCCCACAACAACTTTGGGTCAAAATTCACCCCCAGGAATTTAATTGATTCAGGGTTGTTCACTTCCTCCATGTTACGTAAGTTGAATATCATAGTCTCTGTTTTTGATGTGTTCAAGCACAACTTATTAGATGTAAACCAGTTCTGTATAGTTAACTGAGTTTGTGGAACCTCATTTGTTAGATCTTCTATATTACAATTTTAGAAGGTTAAATTGGTGTCTTCGGCAAATAATATAGTAAGTACATTGTCCCGAACTGAACGTGGTAAGTCATTAATAAAGATTAAAAAAAGTTATGGGTCCTAGGACAGAGCCCTGGGGAACACCATGATTTAATTTTTGTAAAGTGTACTTACTTCCGTTATAGATGACAAATTGCTGTCTATTAGTGAGGTAAGAACTGATAAGTGTTATACTGGTTTTTGAAAAGCCGTGACAGTTTAACTTGTTAATAAGTATGTCGTGGGACAGGCAGTCGAAGGCCTTTGTGAGATCTAAAAACTGGGAACGCACATATTTTCATTCTTCAAATCCAACATTAATTGCAGTTGTTAGTTTATTAATTGCAAGTGTTGTAGATTCGGAAACCATACTGGATGGTGTTAAGAAGCTTATTGTTTTCTAGGTAAGTTGTCAGCTGATTTTTCAGAATGACTTCATAGATTTTAGCTATACATGGTATGACTGATATTGGTCTATGATTAGAAGGATCATCGATATTATTTTTTTTATAAATTGGAATTACCTTTGATATTTTTAGAGGGTCCGGAATTATGCTCCTAGTAATACTGCTGTTAATTAAATTGGTGAGAAATTACTATTGAATGTTTTATAGCTTTTATAATATCCATTGAGATGTCATAAGCATCTTTACATTTTTATTTTTTAATCCAGATACTTCAGATACTTCCTGAAATGTAACTAGATTGAAATAAAATTGGTTAGACTGGCTAAAATCGGTTAAATAGTTAATATACTTTACATTATATGAAGGTAGTTCATCTATAACCTTATCTGCTATATTTACAAAATACTTGTTGAATTCCTCACAGGAAATATCCTTAGATATATTACTTGAAGCAACTCTGTAATTATTAACAATTTTCCACATTGCCTGATGTGGGTTACTATGGTTATTCACAAAGTTGTCGTGAGAAGCTTTTTTGGCTATGTTTATTTGACGGCGATAGTTAGATCTGAACTGATTCAGTATGATCTTATTATTTTCTGTGGGATTTCTTTTATGAAATTCGTACAGAAAATGTAGTTGTTCGCGCATGCATGCTTTGGTTAAAATTTCGTACTACACGAGACTTTAGTGGAAATACAGTATCTATTGCATCAGTTATGATATTGATGAATCTTATACTGATAAATTCTCAGTTTACTGCAACTAGGTAGTTACTTAAATCTACAAAACCGCGATTGTGCATAGGTCTATAGATAATAGATTAAATAGAAAAGCTCCTACCTTTTCATTTTCATGGTCTCGGATCATGCAGAGGAGGGGATCCAAACTTCTTATGACTTTACATGCTCCATCCAGAACCAATCCTGCTATGGAGACTCTCCAAGCTTAAGAGTCCACGCAGAGTCCACAGAGTTAACGCAGCTCTTCTCTAGTCCATTTCACTACTCCGAAAGAGTAGAGAGGAATCGGAACGGCAAGCATATTTGTAGCAGACACCTTGTTCGTCCCCGACAGTTCTGAAGACCAGAACTGTCGGAGTAGGTGCTGATACTTGCCGCGGAGAGCGCTTTTCTCTACACTCACTTCTTGGGTGGAGCGTTGCTCGACACCCAAGTAAGTGTACGACTCTCCGGTATCTAGATGGTGTAAGATGCTTCCGTCTACGAGCTGCGCGTCCTCTCCGTAGTTACCGCATCGTCCTCTCTTGAGATGGATCAGTGCGCATTTGTCCAACCCGAACTGCATACCGACAGCTTGCGTGTACTCCTGTACCACCCTAAGGGACTGTTGGAAATCCCTCTCTCCAGATGAATAAAGTTTAAAGTAATCCATATAAAATAGATGGGTGATCTTATGCCTCCTGTCGCCGGGGGTACCGCAGTTGTAGCCACGGGTTTTCCGGAGCGAGACGGATAATGGCAGTAGTGAGATGCAAAACAGAACGGGGCTGAAGGAATCTCCTTGAAAGTCTCCTCTTCTGACACTCGTTGCTTATATATCCGTTCGTAAACCGGTTCAACTGCGTGGAGCACCCGCATGTATAAAATGCATGTAAGCACCTTGTAATATGCGTTTAGACAGGTTATCGGTCTGTAGTTCTTTGGGTTGGACAAATATTCGTTCTTGGGGATCAGCACTGTCCGCCCCTCAACAACCCAAGAAGGAATTTGCTGTTCTCCATTCAACCAGGAATTAAAAATTCTGGTAAAATTGTGTTGGGTGCTCGATAACTTTTTCCACCAAAAGTTATTTATCCCATCGGAACCTGGAGCAGCAAAGTTCTTAGAGCCCTCAAGAGCCCTACGAACCTCTTCTGGGGTTATTGGTTTGCACACTTCCTGTGGTTGTTGAAGCCTTTAACAAAAGGCTTCGCAAAGCCAGGAGAACCTCGGTTGAGTGGAAGCCTCTCCTCGTATAGCGTTTTCCAGAAGTTCTCCACCTGATCTGCAGTCGGCGGATTGTCTACAACATGCGGAGGCGGTTGGAAAAGGCGCGAGGGTTTTTGGTGGAACAGTTTATTTTCCGCAAGCCCTCTCGCCCGCCTCACTAGTGATTTTTTGCGAGTCACTAGCATCCGTATCCTGTCAAGACAGTGCTGTTTGGTGATTCGCAGCACTGCCTCATTGAGTGTGTAATGAGCCCGTCCTAAGTTGGCGGCTTATCGACGCACTTTAGGCGTGAACGGCCTGTTGGCCGCCATATAGTCCATCACACATTAGATGCGGGAAGCGTGTTGCCTCGCCGACCGGATCTTGGCTTCCATCTTTTGTATGCGCCGCTTCGCCCTCTCCTGTGGGAAAGCAGTGTTTCGCCCCTCCACCCGAGAAAAGCGTTGAGCGGCAGCATACACGGCACAATTTATGTGCCAGAGGTCAGCCCGTTCTGGTAGCATTGCACGAAGTTCTTCATCCACTCTGGCCAAGTCTTGTGGCCCGGGGGTTTTTATGTGGTGTAACCCCCGTCTGGTACTGAGGCCCTCTGGTCTTGGCGGAACGAGGAGAACCACGTCCTCAACCAGTAAATGCGGCGGCCCTTCGGCCACCTCATTCACCGGTCCAGGAGCAGCCCTTACGTAGCCCCTACTACAAAGGTGGGATACATAGTCACGCAGATTTTGTGGCGTGAAGGCGCTACGCTCTGGTAGCCTCTCACACTACAGAGTATGCATCCGCGCCATGTTTCCCCTCCGCGCGGGCTCACTGCTTTCATAGCAATGCAGAAATTCATCCCTCAGTTCATCCATCCACTCAAAGCGTCCCTGGTCATTGCCAACGTCGTCAACGGGCATTCTGTCCGGTTGGGCCCCACCACCTTGCCCTTAACCCCTATCTGCACGGGGTCGATCGTGGGGGTCCTATCTTCGGCCTGCTGGAACCAAAGTTTAGGGCCTGTGGGTGGTTAGCCTAGCAGGCCCACGGCCGACACCAAAGGGGAAGGCGCTTTCCCCTCCCGAGTGCACTAGGGCTGCCGGTTCGGATTTGCACCCCAGCTGTAAGTGGTGGCGCTACTCACCAAGGGCTTGATAGATGGAAGTCAGCCCCTCCTGCTCCCGCTGGGGTTCTCAGAGTACTGAAAAGTTGCATTTGTGTATATTAATCATACCTTATCTTTTCAGCCGCTGCCAGGAGGAACTGCATCTTGTAGGTACTCCCCATACTATCCGCTGGGATTCTCAGAGTACTGAAAACTTGCAGTATAACTGTAGTAATCTTGCCTTATCTTTTCAGGACACATTAACACTAGTCAAGTATTCTATAAACTGTTGCACTGTAGTTTTTCCCTATTTTAATACTGTATATAATTGTGGTATTGCTTCATTTGCCTGGTATCCGTATCTAGTTTGCACCTTGTTATCGCTTTAATAATTGCCCACGTGACCCCGCTCACTTTGTGCTAATGCTTTGCCGCTTGATGCTAATAGTTTAATAGTAGTTTTGTGCTTGCTGTCCCTGCCACCTAGGTCATTTGGTACTAGAACTTTGCTTGCTCCTCCCGGTACTAAGTAGCTTATAGATTTTAGTAGTTAAAGTAACTTTGTACATATAGGTTTATGGTAATATACCGATTTTATTGAAATACTCCGAGTTTTACTGTCTGTGTGAACGTCTAATTTCCCATACATTGACCCACTAGATTATAATTTCTCCGCGCTCAGTCTCGCGTACTCGGCTTGAGGGTAGTGTGTCCTATCATTTAAACTAAGACTGGTGCCTGAGTAATTCGAAAATTCGTTTCCGAAGCTTGTGTGTCAAAGAGTGGCCGCGCCCATTCTCTTTTCTTTAAGAGCGTTGTTTATAAGGGTTTTTGAGTCACTTTCTACTAGCAAAAACTAGCCTTCCATGAAAAAATTAGGGAGGTAAGAATTAATTCTAACTTTTCATCAAAATTAGTCTCTGACAACTGGACTATACAGTAGATCCCATGATGAGATTTCTTTCTACTAGCAAAAACTAGCCTTCCATGAAAAAATTAGGGAGGTAAGAATTAATTCTAACTTTTCATCAAAATTAGTCTCTGACAACTGGACTATACAGTAGATCACATGATGAGACTTCTTGCACTTATCTGCTAAACTTTCAATGATTAAGCGGGGGTTCCATTGCGCGAAACTGACTCGCGAAACTAGATTCGTATTGTGGATACCTAGTCCCCACGTCGAAACATTTTCCGCGAGGACGTTTCGAGGTGAGCGGACCGGTAGTCGGTTTTTGACTGCGCATCAAAGCGTTTCGCATTGTTTGTTTCGCTTAGTGTAAACGCATACTTGTCTCGAGCTTCAAAATGAACCAGGGACTGCATTCCCCTTATTGAATTGTATCAGAGCTATCGATTTTTGTGGGATGCCATCATAGTAAGACCGCATAGAAGGAGATGAACATCAAAATGCTGCAAACTGTCGGTACTCTTAAAGCAATAATGAAAACTCTAATATTACAGGAGTGAAAAATCAAGGGAAAAGAAGAAGAGAGTCACTGGATCAGGTATGCAAGTTGCAAGAATTTTTTTAGAACATCCTGCATACCTGATCCAATGGCTCTGTTACTGCTTCTTTCTTATTAGTATCCCTAAATTTGGACTATTCTGCTTTCCATGATTTGGCTAATATTAGATTGTCGATCAAGATGATTGTACAAATCAACTATTTCTTTTTTGGGTGCGCATCCTGTCACCAAAAGCAAATCATAGAAATAATTTGAATTCCTTAACGTTAGGTCAATTTCATGATTTTATAACTAATATCGTTTATAAATGCCGGCTTATAAATGCAAGGTTAACTCGTAATCAAAGGATAAATGTCAAACAAAACAATAGATACCCATTGTTTCGTTTGACATTTATCCTATAGTTAAGTGTTAACCCTGTATTGAGAAACCCCTTAACCCTGCAAAAACTACTCGCGTAAATTACACCGTTAAACTGATAGGCAAGTAGATATTGGAATTTATACATTAGAGAAATAAAATTAAAAAAAAACACCTTCTCAAAAATAAAATAAAAGACGTTCTGACGTGGACGTTTTCAGTTCTTTATCACCGAAAATATAAAAAACTTGGCTACTCTCAGGCTGTAAATGGAGCGCAATTTAAATATTTGATTTAGTTGTTTTTGAAAATCTTCATTTCTCGTAAAGTTAATATACTTAAATGTCTAGGTCATTTTTCTTTAAAAGTCTTAATGCAATCTGCATTGATATTTACCATATGTATGAATGTTGACATTTAAAAAAGTATTGATGACAGCATAACTTGTGAAAGTATGAATACTTACAGAATGTTTTTTTCAAGGAACCTACTTAAATAGTGAAATCTACATCTAACATCTAATTGTGAAATTGTTTTAAAATTTAGATAAGTTGGCAGTTTGAATTATTCAGAAATTTTAGAAATAACGGAGATAGGGGGATCCCCTTACATAAAATATATTATATATGTAAAACTGTTTATTTTTTCAGATGAGAGACTTACGTCACGACAATTTGAATGCATTTATTGGGGCTTGCACGGATCCTCCAAATATTTGTATAGTCACAGAATACTGTACAAGAGGAAGCTTAAAAGTAAGTTATAAAATTCAATTTCATTTGCGAATTGTATTATTTGTAGCATGTAGATGTTATATAAACATTTATAGAACTATATAAATGTATGAAGTAAGTATTTTATACAGTTGAGAGTATCCATCCGAAGAAATTTAAATATATACCTTCCTTGTCATTTTAATATATATTTTTTAATTCTATATTTATCCATTAAAATTAATCGATAACATGATAGCACGGATTGTGGAAAATGTAATGTTAAAACATGATTGTGTGCCAATATCTTTTGCAGTAATAATGGCCTGAGTGATCAGGGATTGAACGGAACTGTCGCGCAATACCCTGGAAAACTTTACTGTAAATATGGGTAATACTAAACAACAAAATGTCTAAAACGAACACTAGCTCTACCATAACAAAAAGTTTCATTTGAAAATATTTATTTTACAATCACGAGGAATTACCGGAGTCAAATTAGGATTTTA
Source organism: Leptura quadrifasciata (assembly GCA_963675555.1). Taxonomy (NCBI): domain Eukaryota; kingdom Metazoa; phylum Arthropoda; class Insecta; order Coleoptera; family Cerambycidae; genus Leptura; species Leptura quadrifasciata. Next base: position 73,021,475 of record OY776677.1, read on the forward strand.
ATGTGAATTGTCTGGTTAGGATATATTTTTTATTTTAACGTATTATGTGAATTGAACAAAATGCTCCCTATTCTGTTAACTTTACAGTCCGATTTGCAGTTTCGGCGAGGTTGGCGTATTATTTATTTAAACAATAATTAATTTTTAAAGCGTGTTTTCTATCAATTTTCTTAAATATCTCGAGATCTATAAGTTCCACGAGACAAATGTAAAAGAAAAAAAATGTCCGACACTAGTTGTACAACAGATAATAATAATATAAATAAGCACAGGTAATGAAGACCTCCTTTATCCCGGAAGGCTCTAGAAGAGCCTTGTGTCGCAGGGGGCTACATATTTAGAGACAAGGGACACACACCCAATATCCGTGTATAGTGGAAAAATCTCTCTCAAAGTATTTTCCACTGCCACGACCGGGGATCGAACCCGGAACTTTTGGGTGAGAGGCAAGTGCGCTCACCTCTCAACCATCAGTCATACTATATATAAACTAGAATATATAAATAGAATTCGATTATTATTACTATTTATCAAAAATGAGATAATGCAGAATTAGATATTTTTAAACAAATTATTATTTCTCTGATGAAAGTGGGCAAATTCCAATAAAATTTAGGCAAAATATAGGTCTTACAAAGTACTGATTTTAGTTAAAATTTCAAATCAGAATAAGCATTGAAACAGTTGAAAAACGTAATTGTTGCTAAAACTTTATACCCTTGTGAAATCCTGCAATCCTGTATGGTAGTTCAAACTGTAAAAATTTAAGAGTATTCGAGTTTTGGATCCTACATAGCACAAATTAGATGACATATAATATCCCATTTCGGATAAAACACACTTTACCATACAGGCATTATCTATCTTCCTTCAACCTCTGCCGCCAAACTTCACCCAACTATAACTTCCGCTTACCATATCCACTTTTACGGATATTTCATACCTTTGAATCTTTAAATCTTTCCTCCCCCTCTCGTTCTTCCTGTTTGTTTCTTTTGTTCCGTTTGTTTTTTGTTTTCTTTTTGTACATTTTTGTCTCTAAATTCATTTTCCATACAATTTTTAACAAACTCAAAAATTTCGGAAAAATCAAAATTAGTAAAAACAAGTTAGGCCAGCTCATCTCAACCCGGAATTTACACACTTCGCGGAAGATTCCTCATTCAGGTTGCGGTACCTGCGTCAGTACCAAAATGGAAAAAGTGTTAACGAAACTCCTAGAACAAAATAATGCGCACTTTATAAGTTTTTTTAAAATCTGTTCTTAGATATTGTCAATTATATTACCTGTTTTAATCCATTTTTTAATGAAAGGAGTCTAGGTTAAGTTTTAAATTGTTTTTTAGCCAAACCAGACCTATTCCTCCGACCCTGCAATCCGCCACCGGCACATGTATTTGATAACTGTTAATAAAGAAGATTTAAATTGAGTTTTGAATTGAATTACTTCTTTACCAGAAGGTTTGATTAATATTGGCTATTTTTTTCTTTAATAAATCCTGTTTCTTTCAGCATAACTCCAGTGTAGATACTCTATGTATTAAATGAGATTGTCAACATTTTGTTGGATATTTATGTTAGCAGTACATCCCCCTATCCCCTACAAGGGCCTCATTTACTTGTAAAATAAATTAACAACTGGACGCTCTCGCGCTTGGCACGAAGATGACCGAGCAAGTAGCTCGGTCAAGATGCGCGATAGCCTAATGTAGTTAGTCACACTTTACCTCTGTGAGAGAAGTTACTCAATAAATTTGTAGTGAAATACATTTTCGTTTCTTTTGGGGTAACAACTTCCTGAACGTTTACATCAGAAGTGGGATGATATCCAAGTGCCCTAGAGACAAAAATCAGTTTTAAATTAGTCTTCATAGTAGTGAACTTTAGTTTTGTTAAAATGGCGGGCGTTAGTAGCGATATACGCGAGAGTGATGACTGTAGTGAACATGAACTGGAAGAGCCAGAAGTCCCGGTGCCAAAACGTGCAAAGTTACAGTGGCAGGATACTTTAATCGTTTTAGTAGCAGCCCAATAACAACAGTTGGCAGAATTAACACGTAATGCAAAGATGGCCGCAGAGCCAACGCCCTTGCGGAACCAAGTGGATGAACCTATCGCGCAAGCGTCAACGTCATCTACCACGTAATTCCGTTTAACAGAATTCGACCCTGATACCAGCACGTACTCGATTGAAGAGTGGCTAGACGACGCCACAAAACTAAAAGCAGAATTCAGAGTCAGCGACATTTTGATGATAGTAAAAGCCGACGAAGCGCTGAAGCATAGAGCGCATCGATATTATTGTGATTGGTGACCTGTTTCCCAAACATGGGAAAATCTTTGTAAGGACCTTGCCGTTGCTTTCCCTGATCGTAAAACACCAGGTGCTCGGGCTTATACTGCTGCTACTCTGCGTAGTCAACATTGTGACTCACTTAGTGACTATGGTATTCAAAAATTACGCGGCATTTATCGTTTCCATAATACGCTACCATGGATTAAAATTTTAAGTATGGTGGAATATGGTTTATAACATTCTGGGGCACAATCCGCGTTCAAAAGCCGGAGACGGAACGAGAATTGTTGAAATTGTTGGGAGAATTTGATGCCCGTAGACGTAAACATCGATCGACAACTAGCTCAAGGCCTATGAATTACATTATTAAGCACTCTAAGACGAACCTACATCAACGACACTTACAACCTCACGCAACAAGCCAAGCTTTTAAAGGAACTTATTTCAAATGTGGGCGATTATGCCACCGACAGGACGCCTGCAGCTATGTCATAAGCAACAAACGGGATGAAACACCGACACAGTCCTTAACAAAAATCCAGTCGACATCACCTAGTTGTGCTCATTGCAAGAAAATCGGACATACAGAAAATAATTGTTGGTATAAAAACAGAAAGCCTGATAAAGTGATGCTTATACGTCGAGGACGTGACCTAGCAAGTTCACCCATGGCGACCTTGTTATGCAATAACCCAGCCATTTCATTCCAATATCTCATCGATAGTGGAGTGATTCATCGATTCTGAGCGACACTGCGGCCAAGAGACTCGGTGTATTGATCAAGCCCGACGTATGTGCTTTAACGGGGTTTTGATCACATACTGTTTTGACTATTGGAACATGTGATTTAATAGCTGTTATGCCGAATGTTACCATTGAAATTGTTTTCACAATCGTACCCAGTGATCTAATTCCTGGAGATTTAGACGCTATTATCGGTTGGGACGTTCTTAGCCAAGAATATTTGCGTATTGAAAAGTGCGCAACAGGTCTTGAACTACATTATGACCTATCCAATATTCCAAAGTTGCTGATGTTAAAAAAATGACACAGACTTACAAATTAATGTGTCAGGACTGGACGAACATTTAACTAGGAAACTACGAGAGTTGTTGATTTCAAACAGAAATAAAACACCAGATCATATTACAACTGGAAAATTAGTGATTAAGTTAAAGGATGATGTTCCTGTCGCTTACAGCCTTCGACGTTTAGCGTACGCCGAATAATTAACCGTACGTTGGATTGTACATGAATTGCTACGAGACGGTATAATTCGAGAAAGTCAATCAGCATACGCAAGTCCTATAGTACTAGTTCAAAATAAAAACGGAGAGTTCCGATTGTGTGTAGACTATCGTGATATAAACAAAAAATGCAGTGTATGCAAACCGAGAAGTCAAAAAAAAAAAAATTAATCTTTCACGCTATGCAGCCAAACCATTTTCTGTTGGCGATCTGGTTGCCATCGAAAATTCACGGCTGGCAAGTGGAGGAAAACTAAAATCAAAATACAAAAGGCCATACGTCGTTCAGACGATTCTTCCAAATGAGCGTTACCTTTGCAAAAAGAGTAGGCGAACAACCGTTGCAGCTCATCAGCAGCTGTGGTAATGGCCGACAAATAAGTGAAACATCCTGTATATACCCCATATATAAATTTAGTTTTTTCCTATTTATATTTCCAAATGTTTGTTTATCGTATATTCAGATAAACGTCAAGTACTTCGTGTATTCCCATAGTGTGAAATCGCCTACCCTTTTCTATCTTAACTATAGGAGGAGATAGAGAGTGAAGTTTTAAATCTGAAACACTGCACAAAACTACGCCGTATCAAATATTGAAATTGTTAACGTAAACAATTCCCACGTCCGACTTGGGGGACGCTTAAACTGTGACGTCATTTACAATATAAAAGAAACTGCAGGGCCCATGAAAAGGGGTAATCAGACTCGAGCTACATCGCAGGACATTGGGTTCGCTGTTGCTCTCTGTAGATTACAATTGAACCATACTAATTACATCGCTGGACATTGAGTTCGCTGTAATTTGAAGATTGAATTGAAGGTACATCGCTGGACATTGAGTTCACTGTACTGACGCCGCAAACAACCACTCTTTGGTGTACTCTGTATGAAGTGCCGTTTTAACGTATCTACGATGCCCTACGAGGACGTTCTCCTTGAAGGAGCTGGGGGAGAGGCGCCCCGAGACCTAACGCTATACCGAGCGACAGGTAATGTGCCGTAACATTGCGTGTGCTCTCGGCAAATTTTAATATCTAATTTAATCCAAATAACTTAGGGTAACATTTTCCATATTGGTCAGAGACGGTTAATATTGCGTATGTCGCGGAAATGTGGTACCAAATTATTTAATATTTTTATCAGGTTAATTCAAAGCAATTGTCAAAGTCTTCAATATATGTCATATTTTTGATAAATATTTAAATGAGTTGAAGTTTAGTAAACTGATGAAGTTAGTGGTAATTATTCATATAAGATTACAAGACATCGCCTCTAGCGACAAATTATTACATTTTACAGATATTTTTCTTAGGCGCTTCACGCCGATATAAGAGTTGTTATAATAGTCTTTGACGAGTCCAATCACTTGCTTTAATTATTATTTAACTACAAAGTTGTCAACGCTGTACAATTTTCGTAATTACAAGAAGGTAATTGTTGGTGAACTGAGTCTACGCAACATAACAGTAAAATATGTGACTTACGGACTATCGGAGTTCCACCTAAATTTGAAATTAACAGTCAGCTGTTTTTGGGGACACTTGTCTACGCAAATCTGTAAGGTCGTCGATCTTTTCAGCTGATCCCGGCGACAGATGGACTTTTACCGTCCTATATGTCTAACCGAGCACAGTTGTAAAACTCGGCCATCCCATGTTAACATCTGTTCGGTGCTAAACACTTACTACTGCTGTTTAGTATCAGTCAATTGACACAAAATCAAATTTCCAGCGTTGTTTAGATTGTTCTTTCTAATACTATTTAAGCCGATTGGTTAGGTGCAGTCGGTAGTTGCCATATACTGTATCCTACTATCTTTCTTATCAGTAGACGAGAGCATAACTATAATAAAACTGGAAATTTCCACAACTATTAATTACCGTCAAAAGGGAGTTTTTCATTCCCACAGCTCGTGAGTGTTTTCACTGAAACCAGGCGCCGTAGCCAACTACTACAGAAAATATCAAATAACTTTTGTTAGTTTGAAACACCTATTCTCTGTTATGTTCTGGAACTTTTACACTGCTGTTGCATTCTCACTGTTCCGAAGTAATATCTTTGACATTTGTTCACTCCATTTTTGTTATACCATTTACAGACTATTGTCACATCTGTTCAAAATTATTTTACCATAGACTATTGTCACGACTCTTATTGTTGTCCAGATTAAATTTCTCAGTTGAGACATAAATTAGGTGTACTCAGGCCTTTGCCAATATATATATATAGTTTGATAATAAAATGTCCTTTATATATTGCCAATATAAGTAATATATGCATTTAAAGGTGTATTTTGTTTTTTTTTCGTCAGATACTCTACTAAACAATCCTATCATGGGAGTTTATAGCCGTAAAAGTAATAACCTAGTAACGCAACAAATAAACTAAATAATGATTGGAGTATAAATTTAAGGTGATTTAATCCTAAAGTACAGTCATGATTTAACTACTCCTGTAAAGTGAACTATATGAATATCCCCTCAGAGCATACAGGGTGATAGTACTTATATCCGTGTTTTAATACTAGAAAAGCAGAAATCAAACAAAGGTACAGAGACAGATATTATCAAACTTTCCATAAAAGAATTCTGAGGTAAATATACAGGGAAATAGACAGGTAACATTGCATGAGGCCAATGTTACCTATAAAGGTAATAAATCACATATAACATTGCATTAGGCAAATGTTATATATATATATATGTACAGGTAATTAGAAAATGAGTAATTACGCACACAACAAAATTTGGGTCCTACACTAACAAAACTAGACGATCACGCAAATGGCCAATCTTATTTGTTTATCCTTCAGATAAATAAATAATAAGTAAAATTACTGGTGACATCAGCACCAGTATTGTATGTGTAATAAAGACACATACCCCACAAACGTTTCATTGGTACCGTACTGACCAGGATGGAAAGTGAACAAATTGATAATATTTCATGTCTCAACTTAGAAAAAATAATTTCTGATACTGCTTCTAATCTATGCTACAGGTCCCACCAATTCCAACGAAGACGATGTGAGCAATCCATCCGCCGTACCCGAAACCGTCACACCGCCTCCGCCGCCTCCCTCTGTCGAAGCCCAACTGGAAACCCTCATCACCTCCATACGAGAGATTCAAGCTGAACAACAAAGACTACACTTGCAGCTGGGTAAAAACTTGGTGGCCATGCACAAAGAACGCCAAGCTACTTCACAAAACCTACAACCGCAGATCCAGGAAACTGCCGCCTCCAGAGAAGCCACCAGTTCACTAGGCAGCCTGCCCTATGGTCGAGACAGTCGTCCCATCTACGTCACCCCGAGCCCCACGCTGCCGATTTTTAAAGGAAAAAATCGACACCCGGTCAAATATCTACAGGATCTGCAAAGCTACATGAACAAAATGCGAGTCCCCGAGTCCACTAAGTTAGACGTCGTAAATGAATCCTTAGTCGGCGAAGCACAAGACTGGGCAGCCATATATAAAATTGCCTGGGTCACCTTCGATGACTTCAAAGCAGACTTCCTCGGTAGTTATTGGTCCGAGGAGGAACAAAACAAACTCCGCCGCTTGCTATCCACTCATAAATGGATGAGGAAAACTGGCCGTACCATGGAAACTCACTTTGCCCACTACGTAGGATTAGCCAGGCTGTTAACTGAGCCGCTCCCTGAAACCACTCTTGTCACTGAGCTCATTAAACATTTTCCCGCCAACATACAATCGCTATGGCAACTGAAGACGGTTAAAACGGTTGCTAGCGCTGCCGAATTCCTCCGCCTCCAAGAGGGTATTCTCATGCCATCCACATCCACTGCCACGCCTGCACCAGAGCCGGAGTCCCCGGTACAAAACAATCATAAACGCTATCGCTGGGATCGAGGTGACAGAGACAACAACGAAGCCACCAGACCCAAGCTCCCGCGCCAGGGAAACGACCAACGGTCGAATTAAATGGGGCCATAGTCTCGACCGTCGCATTTGCCAACCGGCCTCCACCACGTCTACCCAACACACCTCGAGGATGGCACATTATGCATCGCATGGGCTGGAGTACAGGACAGGGCCTCGGCCGCTACAACCAAGGCATCCGCGACCCCATTGTTGCCAGACGCCACCCAGGGAGAACCGGACTACGTACACGTGATGAACCATATAACCGCCACCAAAGCTTGCGTATCGCTTTCCAGAAGGCTGAGGGCGCCTCCATTCTAGCACCTACTGCACGTCGTCAACGCTTATTAGCAGAAATCCGGCTGTATTTCGGCGACGTCGCCATCACCACGTTACTGGACACAGGCAGTGAAATTACCTGTCTGTCCGAGGAGATATACTTGGAGAAAATTCAACACACCAAGCCACCTAGCTTACCACTACGTGCACTTCTAATACAAGGAGCATTTGGCACCAAAAGTAAACGAATTACTAAGCAGATAATGCTAAATATTAAATTAGCTGGACACGACTTCACGATATGCTGTCTTATTGTACCTGGCCTTATCAAGCCTGGCATCATAGGAATGGACTGGCTGCGTAACCACAAATGTCATATTAATTTAGAGAATCAAATATTAACTGTCACTACAGACGCCGGCGATAAGCTGGATATCGGTTTTATCAATTCAACCAACGCCGACGAGGAGTATTCCGTTGAGGCCGAAGAAAACGAACTTGCCACTTTAATACAAGCCAACTTACAAATTAGTCATCCCGATTTAATAAACGTAAAAGTAAAAGAAAGCCAGTTGTCTGAAAACGAAAAAATACAACTACACCACTTACTCACCGATTTTACTGATGTTCTCACCAATAAACCAGGCCTAACACAAATGTACCAACATAAAATTCTCATGTCCGACGAGACACCTTTTATGAAACGCAGCTATCCAGTACCGTTTGCCCTTCGACCTGCAGTAGAGGACAAACTCGAGGAGATGGTGCAGCAGGGTATTATTGAGCGAACCGTTCCCAGTATTCGAGCCCCATGACAGTAGTAAAGAAAAAAGATGGGTCCGTCCGCATATGTCTTGATGCACGACAATTAAATTCACAAATGACCGCTGATCACGAGTGCCCACCTTCTATCGACGAATTGTTACAACAATTCCATGGGCAAATATATTTAACCACTATCGACCTTGTCTCAAGTTATTGGCAGGTGCCTTTAACGGAAGATAGTAAGAAATACACAGCATTTTCGTACAATGGCAAAAGCTTTTGTTATAAAGTATTGCCGTTTGGGTTAAAAACAGCTGTTGCAAGTTTCACCAGATGCATGGATATCGTACTAGGGCCAACAGTACGTCCTTTCACGCATAATTATGTCGATGACCTGCTTGTCGCCTCACCCACTTTCGAGGAACATATTCAACACTTAAGGGCTGTACTTGAGAAATTAAAACAAGCCAACATGACAATAAATTTGGAGAAATCATTTTTTGTGAGAACCGAAGTTAAGTTTCTCGGTCATATTTTAACACCCACTGGTATCTTAATGGACCCCGATAAGGTGAAAGCAATTCAGGACTTCCCAAGACCTGTACGTCTTAAACAATTGAGAGCATTCCTTGGTTTGTGTAACTACTATCGCAGATTCTGTCCCAAATACTCAGTTAACACAAACAAATTAAGCCACTTACTTAAGAAGGGTGAGCGTTGGAGATGGGGCACTGAAGAGGAGACACACTTCCAAGAAATTAAAACACAATTTATTAGGGATGTTGTACTTATACACCCTGACCCACTTAAGCCATATATTTTAGAAACCGATAGCTCCAACTATGCTTTGGGTTCGGTGTTATATCAGCCGAACGAGGATGGGTCCAGAGGCGTAGTAGGGTTCTACAGCCGCAGCTTGCGTGGACCCGAATTGAATTATATGACAACTGAAAAGGAACTTTTAGGAATAACGGCTAGTTTACGCAAATTTCACCTATACTTGCTGCACACCCCTTTCACAATTCGCACTGATCATCATGCATTAACATTTCTACACCACTGCCGTTTCCTAAATGAACGCATCACCCGATGGGCTTTGTTTCTCCAACAATTTGATTTCAAAATTGAACATATTAAGGGAAGCGACAATCGAGTTGCCGACATCTTATCCCGTTACCCCACTGATGTCACAACCCAGGAAAATACAGAACCAATCATGGCCAACTTCACCGTCGAGGGATCCGCCGAACTTTTGGCAGATTTCAAACAGTTACACCAATTGTAGCAGAACGATCCCCTACTCAAACAAATTATAAATTACAAAATGAACCCATCCACCCAAATCGACGCTGCCGCACTACGCACCGTTGATTGTTATCAATATGAACAAGATATCCTATTACATGTGGATCTTTTTTCAAAGCACCAAACCATTGCCGTACCTCAATTACTTCAAGAACGACTAATATGGCAATACCACTTGGAAATGGGTCATTTCGCTGGACGGAAAATTTATCTGATGTTGCGCCGTTCATATCACTGGCCATCTATGAAGCGACAGATCCATCACCTACTACAAACCTGCGATTTATGTCAAAAATCCAAGAAGCCCAGCCAGAAACTCGTTGGTCCCCTACAACCAATTATAACCCAGGAGATAGGCGAACTCGTAGCCGTCGACTTCTATGGTCCACTTCCCCAGGGACGAGGAGGTGTTACCTATATATTAGTAGCGGTCGACATATTTTCAAAATTTATTAAATTATTTCCATTAAAGAAAGCCAACGCGGTCACCGCATCCAACAGGATTGTCAAAGATCTGACACAAATATACAAAGTTCAGAAGGTCCTCAGCGACCATGGAACCCAATTTACTTCCAAGGTTTGGAGGAATAACTTGAAAAAAGCTAGCATTAATGTGACATACGCCACTGTGCGACATGCCGCATCTAACCCTAGTGAACGCTACATGAAGGAGTTGGGACGATTTTTCCGAACATATTGTCACGAAAGGCACACTAACTGGCCCACATTTATCAGCCAGATCGAAGACTGCTTGAACAATATTCCCCATTCCAGTACCGGAAAATGCCCGCGGGAAATATTAACTGGACAACAACCAAAGCAGTTTTTGCAACCAATTCTTGACGAATATTTACCACAGACGTCGCCCACGGATTTGGCGGAATTACACCGTGCCGTACGAGAATTCCTCGTCAAAACCTCCAGTAAGAGGGCCGAAAAACAGAAGGGGAGTTTGGTCAACTTTAGAATCGGAGATCTCGTCCTTTTAAAAACACAACCCAGTTCCAACGCCGCCGCTGGTATCGCCCAGAAATTCTCACTTCTTTATGAAGGGTCATATCGAGTCTCTGGCATTCCTCACACCAATGTGTATGAATTGTCCGACCTGCAGATAGGCGTTAAACGTGGCACGTTTAACACTGGGAATCTTCGACCTTATCTTTTTGACTAAGGATTTTACATAATAATAAATCCATCAAGAAGTCTAGTGCTAAACTTCAACTATGCTTATAAAATGGCACAAAATCTCCGAACACCCAAAACCAATCGCCAGTGTCTTTGCAAATCTATTAACGTCAACATGGCAGCACCACTAACCCTAGCACAATTACGTGCTAATTTCCGAGCTAGGAAACTAGAAGAGAAACTAAAACGTGAGAACCTGATCATATATCCTGACGGCACCGAGTTTCCCATACGTACGTACGAGGATGGTCGGCCCATAACTCCGGGGAGTTTGTTTGAGAACCTGGATCCTCGCATACCACCCAGACCTTCGCCGAGACAGACCTTACACTTAAAGGTTCCGGAGTGGTACCTGACCCAGCAAAGACGACCAATGACTGCAGCCCCACCTATTCTAGAGACAACACAGAAAACCCAGCCAGACCCTGGCAAAACAACGGTTGAAGTAGCCCGGCGGCCCTCACCACCACGGACGACAGCACGAACAACATCTGGCAGAAACCCGCAAGGCAGGTATCGTAAGAGAGCAGTAAAAAAAGGTAGACGAGAGCATCATCGCAGGAGAATTGGACAGAGGGAGGATCAAGTAGGACGGGTTGACGAGGCGACGAGACGACATCTGGAACAGAGATTCCGAAGCCAACGTCGTTAATAATTTTCTTTTTCTTTTTTTTTTAGGTCAACTGATTACAGTCTATTTTTATTTCAAATCATTTTTAAGATAGGGGCAAATTGTAAATTTTGGTACAACAGATCCGTGAGGTTGCGTACGTGTTTTGCAAATAATTCACTACATAATTATTATACAAAAAACGTGGGGGAGAGTGAAACATCCTGTATATACCCCATATATAAATTTAGTTTTTTCCTATTTATATTTCCAAATTCAAGTAATTATTGCAGCCAATTCATTTCATTTTTACATTTATTTAGTCATTTAATATTGAACAAAGTAAAGTTACCAGAATGCATTTTAAAATTATATTCTTTTAAAGCAAAGTTAAAAGCTACAGTTTTAACTAAAAAGTTACATAAAATCCAGTCGAGTCGCAGGGTTTGTTTATCGTATATTCAGATAAACGTCAAGTACTTTGTGTATTCCCATAGTGTGAAATCGCCTACCCTTTTCTATCTTAACTATAGGAGGAGATAGAGAGTGAAGTTTTAAATCTGAAACACTGCACAAAACTACGCCGTATCAAATATTGAAATTGTTAACGTAAACAATTCCCACGTCCGACTTGGGGGACGCTTAAACTGTGACGTCATTTACAATATAAAAGAAACTGCAGGGCCCATGAAAAGGGGTAATCAGACTCGAGCTACATCGCAGGACATTGGGTTCGCTGTTGCTTTCTGTAGATTACAATTGAACCATACTAATTACATCGCTGGACATTGAGTTCGCTGTAAGTTGGAGATTGAATTTAACCACACCGTAATTACATCGCTGGACATTGAGTTCGCTGTAATTTGAAGATTGAATTGAAGGTACATCGCTGGACATTGAGTTCACTGTACTGACGCCGCAAACAACCACTCTTTGGTGTACTCTGTATGAAGTGCCGTTTTAACGTATCTACGATGCCCTACGAGGACGTTCTCCTTGAAGGAGCTGGGGGAGAGGCGCCCCGAGACCTAACGCTATACCGAGCGACAGGTAATGTGCCGTAACATTGCGTGTGCTCTCGGCAAATTTTAATATCTAATTTAATCCAAATAACTTAGGGTAACATTTTCCATATTGGTCAGAGACGGTTAATATTGCGTATGTCGCGGAAATGTGGTACCAAATTATTTAATATTTTTATCAGGTTAATTCAAAGCAATTGTCAAAGTCTTCAATATATGTCATATTTTTGATAAATATTTAAATGAGTTGAAGTTTAGTAAACTGATGAAGTTAGTGGTAATTATTCATATAAGATTACAAGACATCGCCTCTAGCGACAAATTATTACATTTTACAGATATTTTTCTTAGGCGCTTCACGCCGATATAAGAGTTGTTATAATAGTCTTTGACGAGTCCAATCACTTGCTTTAATTATTATTTAACTACAAAGTTGTCAACGCTGTACAATTTTCGTAATTACAAGAAGGTTATTGTTGGTGAACTGAGTCTACGCAACATAACAGTAAAATATGTGACTTACGGACTATCGGAGTTCCACCTAAATTTGAAATTAACAGTCAGCTGTTTTTGGGGACACTTGTCTACGCAAATCTGTAAGGTCGTCGATCTTTTCAGCTGATCCCGGCGACAGATGGACTTTTACCGTCCTATATGTCTAACCGAGCACAGTTGTAAAACTCGGCCATCCCATGTTAACATCTGTTCGGTGCTAAACACTTACTACTGCTGTTTAGTATCAGTCAATTGACACAAAATCAAATTTCCAGCGTTGTTTAGATTGTTCTTTCTAATACTATTTAAGCCGATTGGTTAGGTGCAGTCGGTAGTTGCCATATACTGTATCCTACTATCTTTCTTATCGGTAGACGAGAGCATAACTATAATAAAACTGGAAATTTCCACAACTATTAATTACCGTCAAAAGGGAGTTTTTCATTCCCACAGCTCGTGAGTGTTTTCACTGAAACCAGGCGCCGTAGCCAACTACTACAGAAAATATCAAATAACTTTTGTTAGTTTGAAACACCTATTCTCTGTTATGTTCTGGAACTTTTACACTGCTGTTGCATTCTCACTGTTCCGAAGTAATATCTTTGACATTTGTTCACTCCATTTTTGTTATACCATTTACAGACTATTGTCACATCTGTTCAAAATTATTTTACCATAGACTATTGTCACGACTCTTATTGTTGTCCAGATTAAATTTCTCAGTTGAGACATAAATTAGGTGTACTCAGGCCTTTGCCAATATATATATATAGTTTGATAATAAAATGTCCTTTATATATTGCCAATATAAGTAATATATGCATTTAAAGGTGTATTTTGTTTTTTTTTCGTCAGATACTCTACTAAACAATCCTATCATGGGAGTTTATAGCCGTAAAAGTAATAACCTAGTAACGCAACAAATAAACTAAATAATGATTGGAGTATAAATTTAAGGTGATTTAATCCTAAAGTACAGTCATGATTTAACTACTCCTGTAAAGTGAACTATATGAATATCCCCTCAGAGCATACAGGGTGATAGTACTTATATCCGTGTTTTAATACTAGAAAAGCAGAAATCAAACAAAGGTACAGAGACAGATATTATCAAACTTTCCATAAAAGAATTCTGAGGTAAATATACAGGGAAATAGACAGGTAACATTGCATGAGGCCAATGTTACCTATACAGGTAATAAATCACATAAAACATTGCATTAGGCAAATGTTATATATATATATGTACAGGTAATTAGAAAATGAGTAATTACGCACACAACAAAATTTGGGTCCTACACTAACAAAACTAGACGATCACGCAAATGGCCAATCTTATTTGTTTATCCTTCAGATAAATAAATAATAAGTAAAATTACTGGTGACATCAGCACCAGTATTGTATGTGTAATAAAGACACATACCCCACAAACGTTTCATAAGTAATCAAAAAGCAACAAATTTGGTAAGATAGTTTATAAATAATCAAACAGTCAGTAAATTTGAACATAAAGATTAAACAATATTTGCCCTGACCTAAGTCAACATATTAAAGACAGTCAGAATAATCTAATTTTAGACCAGCTGACGTGTCAACTTTGGTTAAAGGTTCAATCTAGAAACGACCTCATTAGAATGTCGAGATGCCGTCCTTGGCCACATCACGTTTATAAACATTTCGAGGGGTGTTTATAAAAGCGTCAATTTAGAATTGCTTAAATAATCTTGTTCGTTAATAAATTATTATCATTAAAATAAGAGATTGGTAGACTAAATGACATGGTAATTCTATGGTATTTTTGGTGTTTACTTGATGTTAAATTTTTCAAAGACGTGACAGATTCGCGGTAATAAAAACGTGGTAACTCCACGGTAACCTATGCAAAGACGTGACAGGTTCACGGTAATACACCTAAAAGACGTGGAAGTTCCACGGACCTACCAAAGACGTGGTTGATCCACGGTAAACAAAGATTTTGTGGCTACCACAAAAGTAAAGCCCTTGAACGTCCATTTGTTTATAATAATTCTGCTATAGCTCCCCTTCTCAGCGGAGCGAGAACGCCCCTAAAACAGGATGGCCGCGTTAGCAGTACATCCCCCTATCCTCTACAAGGGCCTCATTTACTTGTAAAATCAATTAACAACTGGACGCTCTCGCGCTTGGCCCGAAGATGACCGAGCAAGTAGCTCGGTCAAGATGCGCGATAGCCTAATGTAGTTAGTCACACTTTACCTCTGTGAGAGAAGTTACTCAATAAATTTGTAGTGAAATACATTTCGTTTCTTTTGGGATAACAACCCCCTGAACGTTTACATTTATATTAATTCCGTAGAAATTGGTTTCAAGTTGAAGTTATGAAGTGAAGCGAAAAATTATGATTAGTTGCAGATATTACATAAAGATAATAGCAATTATTTTAAAATACAAATGACCACACATGATTCATAATGTAATCCAACTTCTTATGATATGTAGCTAGAATGCGGTAGCTGCTCTTTTAATAGACTTTACAACCCTATTTTAATTTTTATTAAATATCTTTAACATTAATTAGAGATATAAATAAACGGAAAATGAGAAACTGTCTCTTGGCGATTCAAGTTAAGACGTATGACACAGATGCAAAATTACAGTAGGGGGAAAAATTATGTCAGCGAATATCTGAGCAAGTGAGCGTTATCAAGAAATTCGGGTTAAAAACAAAAACAGCAAAATTCAAAAGCAGGCATATTACACATGATCACAACCTACTTCTCGATGAATTTGATGAAATCACACATACAACACTGCCTTACTGTATATGTATTGAAACACCCCCTCCCCCCCTCAATTAATTATAAACAAAAATCCTGGTCACGGCACCAATGAAACATCTCAACCCCAGGGGTGTTAATTAATGTCAAAATCCTTGATCGAGAAGCAATCAAGAACTTATTAATTAACCCAGTAGTTATTTATCTCAATTTTATGTCAAGATAAATAAACAAATTAGCCATTTATGTGATCGTCTAGTTTTATTAATTTAGGACCTCAATTTATGTTGTGTGTGTAGTAACCGGTTAGGTTTACCCAAGTTCTTTGATATAAAGTTTAATATTACTGATTTCTACCTGATACTGTTACCTGAGATAGCTCATCACTTCTTCGGTGTAATGTCTAGGAAGTTTAACACAATTTTTTAGACTGAAGAAATCTGTTATACCTTTTTATTTTACTCAATAACTTTGTTGCTCAAATTTGTACTATGAATGTTAATTTATGTATTTAAGTTTATGTTTACTGACTTTACCAATCTCATATTGGTAAGTGAGAGTAGTAGTATAGAGTGTAATGTTGGTAACTGACTATAATCAAAGAAATAAAAGACAAAGTGGGTTTAACTCATATATTGTTGGGATAATTATCCAATAAAAGATTGTATATAATGTTGCGGCAATCGCCGAAATAGGTATGTTATAATGTTTCTAGCGAGGCATAAAAATTAAACCAGATAATATTTAACTGAAATGACAATCGTCAATCACCTCCGTACAGACAACTCATGATGGGGCAATCGCCGCGTGCTAAGTCTGGCAAAGTGTTGTACTCAAATAGGTGTGAAAACCAATGCTAATGGACTGGACTCTCCGTCTCCAAAGGCCAGCGGGCCAAAAGGTTCAGTATAAATTCTCATAAGCTGCAGGGAAATTTCCCTAAAGTTGATATTCAAACACGGACATCTCCGGGTTGATTTTAATTGTCACAACAACCACTTATCGTAGAAATAGTAGATGAGAACAAACCCACGATCGCGGTGTTTGTACTAGAGCCAGGGGACTCTTTGTGGTTATAACAACAATGAAAATAAATCAAGAGATGATGTACTATTTACGTCGTTGAAAGCAAACAGCTTTATAAGATTTTACAACTGAGGTGAGGTTAACATTGTCATTCGACACCTCCAGCTGTGCCGGGGATGACTTTAGTGTAGTAATAAACTACCCGTCAACTCGGCCATCTGGGGCATCGACGACTGTACGGAGAGTCAAGTGTAATAATGAAACAGTGAACAATGAAAGTAAAAGTAGTGGGCCCGTTGCCCTTTTAAATCCACCTATTTCTGTAAACCCTTTAGCCAACAATCACACGCAGCAACGTCCCATACAGGAGTCGGCGGCACAGAGAATCATTGACGAATTCGCCAACTAGAATATAATCTGGTGTGCATTAAATATTTACATTATTATCTGAAAATTTGTGTAAAATGTGAGATCGTAAAATTAGAAATTGGTACCACAAAACCGGGACGTAGTTGTGCCTAAATTTCCCTCCCAACCCTACATATGCAAAATTACGTGAGTCAAGAAAATGTTGCTAGTGAAAATATTCATAGACGCAGGGCAAAGCCGAGTTTGTGTGGCTTTAAGTCATATTACCTGGCGGATGGAAAATCGCCAAGTCGTTCTCTCCCTCGGCTATCGGGACCGTACTCGCGGGGTCAGCGGTAGCCTCCGCGAAGTGCGTGAACTGGCACTTCATGGCTGTAGAAGTTAGCGATTGGGACGCTCTAGAGCGGTTACTTCACTGGGCCTAGATTCGCAAAGTTTAATAGCCAAATTGGATTGCTTCGTAGAATTTATGGATGAATTTAGAGAACTAAGGCGGGCTCGAGTATTTAATCGTCGACAAGCGTCCGGCAATTAGTATCTCTTAGCAAATTCAGAGGGTTCGAAAATCGACGACAAACATCCTCGATGAAATTTGCTATTACTGGAATAAGTATTCTTCCGGGCAAACCGAGAGGGCTCGAGTAGTTAATCGTCGGCAAGCGTCCTCTATCAGTTCTGCCAGGAGGTATAGCATCGCCTGGCTTTTATTCTGTTCTTCCAACAACGCGGTTCCAAAATCACAGTGCCAATTCTCCCATTAGCTGAACGTTGCTTGTATATTTGACACATGAGACGTGGCTTCGGTATCCTGCCCTATCTTCGTCTTATACGTTTGCTTAACGTCGCCCTATTCACTTCATACACAACTCTCGACGCTTTGCTGGTTTTACTAATGCATTAGTCTTGTTTTTAAAACTGCCAAGTTTTAGATAAGAATTAATAACCATGTTACAAGCTATTTTAAAGTGGCACTTGACATATGTACAACTTTCTACCCTAATAAGTTAAAACGTAACGGCGCCCTGAAGTCGGCTATCATTCTGTTGTAAATTAAATATTTGTATAAATTTGGAATAAAATGAGAATTATTAATAAGTACTAATCGTCGAATGCTTTGATAATTTCTAGCTAATTGTCGTCGTAAAGATGAGGTTTACCTGCTTTAAAACAAATACAAGGCTTTCAATAAAATATCACCTACCGGGGGGTGATATATTTTAGTATACATATATCGAGTTCATCAGTTCCCGGCGCTCAAGAAACTCAAGAAAAACTTTACGACCTCATTAAAATACCGGTACTCTCTGTACTGCTGTTCGCAAATTGACTCGCTGCTTACTTTTATAGGTTTTTAATGTTCGTCGGCTTGTTTGATGGCAGTATGCCGCTTGGCCCAACGGTGATAATAATTATGTCGTAAAGATTTTGTTGCGTTTTTTGAGTGCCGGGAACTGATGAACTCGACTATACTTGAATTTACAATGATGTAATAACACGTTACACGACTGTGGTGACGGCGTTAAAAGCAATTTGGAGGTGGAATTGCTGAGATATTATTTTCACATGATCATTTTATGTACTGTGATGTGACGACTAGTTAATTTTTAATAGTCGAGAAGAAAATATTTTGTTACTTAAAACGTTCAAATAAAGATCGTGGATAAAGGTTATTTTATTAAAACTAATAATTCAACGAAACAAAACGAAAACTTAAAACAAAAGTATTGGCGTTACTGCAAAACAGGTCGTATTTATATTTTACAGAAAACTTCCCTTAAAAAAAAGCAATGGTTATTAAAATTATTATTACACCTATTTATTTCAACCCACATACATATATTTGAACAGAATAAATGTATAGATTACCAAAAATATTCTATTTAATCCTATTCTTTTTTTAATTTAGAAGTTATGTTTGTAGTGGAGCACAGTAAACTGAAAATAGCGGAGAATAATACAATTTTTCGTAGAGGTTCCAAACTATGGGTAGTTGTTAGTTGTCTCAAAAATAAAATATTCCTAGAACATCTACTTTCTGCAAGTGTCGGAACGTTGTTTTAAACTATAAATGAAGCAACGAAAATTCGGTCCTTTTATTGTCAATGTCCACTTAAACATAATATTTTTAGTCGCAAACTCCTCTATAAATCCTTATTTTACTATAAGGAAAGTAACCAGACTGCAACCAAAGTTACAAATCTGGCGCGTTAAGTGTAATAATTGCATATTACCATAAAAAAAAACGCTAATGCTTCGATTGCAACAAACACCAGCCGAGAGACTGGTCCTACTTAAAGGAGCTCCCTTGCCAGTCGTCACACACCACTTGCAGACTGCAGTTTCGAGCTGTTGGCTCTCGTCAGTGCAAGGTAGGTATGCGACTACCGACATGAGAATCCTTTGACTATAGTACATCCCGGTATTTTTACAATAGCGACATGTAAAACAGCCAGCAGGCGCCATCCAGCGGTCCAGTGTCTGTTGCAATCGAAAAATAAATAGCCTGACTTGGCTTAGCATAGTTCAAATGTGCTTTTAGAGGGCGGAATATTAAACATAATATTTTTAGTCGCAAACTCCTCTATAAATCCTTATTTTACTATAAGGAAAGTAACCAGACTGCAACCAAAGTTACAAATCTGGTGCGTTAAGTGTAATAATTGCATATTACCATCAAAACGCTAATGCTTCGATTGCAACAAACACCAACCGAAAGACTGATCCTACTTAAAGGAGCTCCCTTGCCAGTCGTCACACACCACTTGCAGACTGCAGTTTCGAGCTGTTGGCTCTCGTCAGTGCAAGGTAAGTATGCGACGACCGACATGAGAATCTTTTGACTATAGTACATCCCGGTATTTTTTACAATAGCGACATGTAAAACAGCCAGCAGGCGCCATCCAGCGGTCCAGTGTCTGTTGCAATCGAAAACTAAATAGCCTGACTTGGCTTAGCATAGTTCAAATGTGCTTTTAGAGGGCGGAATATTAAACATAATATTTTTAGTCGCAAACTCCTCTATAAATCCTTATTTTACTATAAGGAAAGTAACCAGACTGCAACCAAATTTACAAATCTGGCGCGTTAAGTGTAATAATTGCATATTACCATCAAAACGCTAATGCTTCGATTGCAACAAACACCAGCCGAAAGACTGATCCTACTTAAAGAGCTCCCTTGCCAGTCGTCACACACCACTTGCAGACTGCAGTTTCGAGCTGTTGGCTCTCGTCAGTGCAAGGTAGGTATGCGACGACCGACATGAGAATCCTTTGACTATAGTACATCCCGGTATTTTTACAATAGCGACATGTAAAACAGCCAGCAGGCGCCATCCAGCGGTCCAGTGTCTGTTGCAATCGAAAAATAAATAGCCTGACTTGGCTTAGCATAGTTCAAATGTGCTTTTAGAGGGCGGAATATTAAACATAATATTTTTAGTTGCAAACTCCTCTATAAATCCTTATTTTACTATAAGGAAAGTAACCAGACTGCAACCAAAGTTACAAATCTGGTGCGTTAAGTGTAATAATTGCATATTACCATCAAAACGCTAATGCTTCGATTGCAACAAACACCAACCGAAAGACTGATCCTACTTAAAGGAGCTCCCTTGCCAGTCGTCACACACCACTTGCAGACTGCAGTTTCGAGCTGTTGGCTCTCGTCAGTGCAAGGTAAGTATGCGACGACCGACATGAGAATCCTTTGACTATAGTACATCCCGGTATTTTTACAATAGCGACATGTAAAACAGCCAGCAGGTGCCATCCAGCGGTCCAGTGTCTGTTGCAATCGAAAAATAAATAGCCTGACTTGGCTTAGCATAGATCAAATGTGCTTTTAGAGGGCGGAATATTAAACATAATATTTTTAGTCGCAAACTCCTCTATAAATCCTTATTTTACTATAAGGAAAGTAACCAGACTGCAACCAAAGTTACAAATCTGGCGCGTTAAGTGTAATAATTGCATATTACCATACTTACCTTGCACTGACGAGAGCCAACAGCTCGAAACTGCAGTCTGCAAGTGGTGTGTGACGACTGGCAAGGGAGCTCCTTTAAGTAGGATCAGTCTTTCGGTTGGTGTTTGTTGCAATCGAAGCATTAGCGTTTTGATGGTAATATGCAATTATTACACTTAACGCACCAGATTTGTAACTTTGGTTGCAGTCTGGTTACTTTCCTTATAGTAAAATAAGGATTTATAGAGGAGTTTGCGACTAAAAATATTATGTTTAATATTCCGCCCTCTAAAAGCACATTTGAACTATGCTAAGCCAAGTCAGGCTATTTATTTTTCGATTGCAACAGACACTGGACCGCTGGATGGCGCCTGCTGGCTGTTTTACATGTCGCTATTGTAAAAATACCGGGATGTACTATAGTCAAAGGATTCTCATGTCGGTCGTCGCATACCTACCTTGCACTGACGAGAGCCAACAGCTCGAAACTGCAGTCTGCAAGTGGTGTGTGACGACTGGCAAGGGAGCTCCTTTAAGTAGGATCAGTCTTTCGGCTGGTGTTTGTTGCAATCGAAGCATTAGCGTTTTGATGGTAATATGCAATTATTACACTTAACGCGCCAGATTTGTAACTTTGGTTGCAGTCTGGTTACTTTCCTTATAGTAAAATAAGTATTTATAGAGGAGTTTGCGACTAAAAATATTATGTTTAATATTCCGCCCTCTAAAAGCACATTTGAACCAATGTCCACTTAAATTTTTCCTCCTGTAATTCATATACATGTACGTTTTTTTTACCAAAAATTGATTTTGGGATAACTTGGGCAAGTCTTGCCCGAATCAGATGAAATTTTGAGTGAAGGTGGCTCCTAATACCTACCATACCACGCGTACCATATTTTAAGTTAAAAGCTCCGTTAGTTTGGCTACAATGCCATTTTTTCAAAAATTATAAGAAATTTCTAAAACGCTTTTTGACCGTTTATCGAACGACAATTTTCTCCCCATCAAAATGTAGGTTTTTTAATGTGCTTAAATCATTAATATAAAAATTCGATCCATTTTCGGTTATTTTCAGTATACATGTACTTGCGCGCAGTGATTTTCTGGATGCGACACAACTTCTGCGTTCTCACGGGTAAACCCAAATTAATAAACATATTTGTCAACTATCCAGAGCTGATCCAAGTCGTTCTTCATAATTTCTATAATTAGAACGCATATGTCGAGAGTATATGCCACAATTCTGAAGAGGTCGATGAACTTACTGATGACATCCAAGATGAGAACACAAGATTTATAGATGGCGATGATGATTATAATTCCGACTACGAAAACGAGGACGATGAAGTGAGTGAAGCTGAGAGCGATTTATATTACTTTAACGACAGTGAAACCGACGAAATTTTCATTGCTGTGACGGATTCAGAAGCGGGTAGCTCTCACAGTAGTATTTCGAGTAAATCCAGCATAAGGAGCACAGGAAAGCGACTAATACAAGTAGCTTCAAAGTCCGTAAAGAAAAGAAATCAGCTTTACATGTAGATAAATAATTCTAATCTAATATTTCCAATGTAAATAAAATGTGATTTGTGTGTTTTACTTTCTACCATTCTTCTGTTAAATCAGATATCGTTTTATGCATTTTTTCGAACATTTTCTAGGGCACACGAGTTATATTTACACATGCAAACATCCATAAAGTTGAAGTGTTATTGTACTTCCAGATGCTCTCCCGCGTCGATGGTCGACTCCTCCAGGAGTTACGGTTGTCTAAGCGACGTTTCGGCAGAATCTCATCTGCCATCCTCGGTTACTTACTGATAGCTGCCTACTGTTGCTCCCCGTTGCTCGAACTGAACTAAAGTTCCGCACGTTGTGCGGCTCCTTATATATGCTGCCGCCTAGGGCGCGTTTGCGTTTTTGGCTACGCGTTACCGGTCCCCCACCACCTGTGGTAGGCGTAGCGGGCGCCTGAGCCAACCCGGCAAGTGGCCTCGCTGAAACGTCACGCTCCACGTGACTTCTCGCTAGTAGTCGGGCTTCCTCGTGCCCAATCGGTGCCGCAGAATGCCGTGGTTCTCCTTGATTGGTCAGCGCTCGGTTCTGACTCCTCGTGATAAGTCCATTTCGGGCAGGTTGCTGTGTTTCTTCACTATTTGTCAATATTTGAACGTACCTCCTCGTGATTGGTTCGTCCACGGTGGATCGTCGTGTGTTTTCGGTTACGTATCTTCCCACAAGAGCGCGCTTCCAAGAACTGGGCATTTTCTGCGTATCATTTTGTTTATTAAGATTTTGTGGTCATTTTTCGATCTCTATGGCCTCTCTGGTAATCCTTGACCTATAATGCTCGATATTAGCTACTTTCTGGTGTTGTCGAAGTCTATTTTGTATCCTGTGGATTTTACGTGCTGTGCTAGGGACGATGTTTTCTCCTCTTTTCGTACTGCATTCATATGTTCTTCCTTTCTTACACTAATACGTCTATTAGTCTGTCCTATGTATGATTTGTTGCAATCTTGGCACGTAATTTCGTATACTCCTTGGTTTTCTACGACTACTACTCTTTGGTTCCAAGATTGCAACAAATCATACATAGGACAGACTAATAGAGGTATTAGTGTAAGAAAGGAAGAACTTATGAATACAGCACGAACAGAGGAGAAAACATCGTCCCTAGCACAGCATGTAAAGTCCACAGGACACAAAATAAACTTCGACAACACCAGAACAGTAGCTAATATCGAGCATTATAAGTCAAGGATTACCAGAGAGGCCATAGAGATCGAAGAAAGACCACAGAATCTTAATAAACGAGATGATACGCAGAGATTGCCCAGTCCTTGGAAGCCCGCTCTTGTGGGAAGATACGTAACCGAAAACACACGACGATCCACCGTGGACGAACCGATCACGAGGAGTCAGAGCCGAGCGCTGACCAATCGAGGAGAACCACGGCATTCTGCGGCACCGATTGGATACGAGGAAGCCCGACTACAAGCGATAAGTCATGTGGAGCGTGACGTTTCAGCGAGGCCACTTGTCGGGTTGGCTCAGGCATCCGCTGCGCCTACCACAGGTGGTGGGGACTGGTAACACGTAGCCAAACGCGCAGGCGCGCCTTATACGGCAGTATATATAAGGAGGCGCACAACGCGGGTAACGTCAGTTCAGTTAAAGCAACGAGGAGCAGCAGTAGGTAGCTTTAAATGAGAATCTGAAGGTGGCAGATGAGATTCTGCCGAAACGTCGCTTAGACAACCGTAACTCCTGGGGGAGTTGACTATCGACACGGGAGAGCACCCGAAAGTACATAAAGAAATTTGCATTTTGATGTGGAGAAAACAGTCGTAGATAAACGGCCAGAAAGTTACAGCGTTTTAAAAATTTCGTAAAATTCTCGAAAAAATGGTATTGTAGCCAAACTAATGGAGCTCTTGATTTGAAATGTGGCAGGCTATTTGTAAATATTATGAGCTACCTTCACTCAAAATTTCATCTGGTTCAGGCAAAATTTGCCCAAGTTACCCCAAAATCAATTTTTTGTAAAAAAAAAGTACATATATATGAATTGCAAAAGGGGGGGTGAATGTAACAACACGGAAGTTTTAGTGGAGATTCCTTGAATATTGATAATTTCCGTTGCTTAATTTACAGTTTAAGGGGTTCAAAAGAAATTTAAAATCGAAAATTGCCCCGAAAGAGGGTTAATTTTTCGAGTTTAAAACAACGTTCCAACACTTGCAGAAGGTAGATATTCTAGGAATATCTTATTTTTAAGACAACTAACAAATACCCATAGTTTGAAATCTCTACGAAAAATAACACTTCGATACCGTACTCCACTATTATATCAAACAAATTAATTGTCAAATTTAAACAGTTAACAAATAAATTGTTTAGTTTCTAAAATGGTCATTTCTTAGAATATATTAGTAAAATTTTGGATGAACAAGATTTTTCTTCAAAATTAGCAAAATAATATTACTTAAATTAACAAATTCTTGTTACCGTATACAACTCATAACTTTCCATTTATCTCATAGAATTTATAAATCTCGAGATATTTTTAAAAAGCCGATGGAAAACACGCTCTAAAAAATGTTATTGTTTAAATAAAAAATAATACGTCGACCTCGACAACTGCGAACTTGGCCACCTGAACAAATTAAAATTAAAAAACAGCCCTAACCAGACAATTCACATTTCATATTTTTCAAGATCTAAGTTGGTTCCACTAAATGAGCATTAAAAATACTTAACAAAACTTTAGATAGCGGATTAACCGGATCTAGTTGACATATGTTTTTACTTTGATTTTTTATTTTTATTTTTTTCCATTCCGGACAATTTAAATTTTATTATTGAACGTTACACTTCAATCTTCGAATAATTTTTTCCATGTGATAAAATAAATAAATATATTTTTGTGAGCGCAGTAATTTTTTTTATGACAACTTTTTTATGCCAAATTGCCCTGTCTACGGGGTATATTAACCCCTGGAATAAGTTGCCTCAAATCATAAGATAGAATTTTTACTAATAAAAACAATTTTCGTGCTTACTTTTTTTTTTTATACATTTATTTAACGTCGGCCTATTTCCGCTACTGAGGCCTAACACCGACGCCTGTAGACGAGCTACCCCCAACCAGGAATTTTGCCGAACCTCTTCCCTTAAGAAGAGTAGCGATCTTTTACTTGCCTAACATTTAATAGACAAGGGACCGACGGCTTTACATCCCCTCCGAAGGATGGTATATCTCCTATACAACCCTCGCCTAAGGTTGTATAGCTTCCGCGCATACACTGATATACAAGCCGCTGGAAGATGCGTGAGGCGAGAACGCGGTTTCCGTTAGAATGGTCACCATCCAAGTACTAACTGCGCCTGTCGTTGCTTTACATCGCATACCGAAGTATGTACATAGTAAAGACGCACCTACGCTCGCCCCATCGTGCTTACTTGATATATGAACAAAGAATTGGAAGTGCAAAGTGATGATAAAATTGAAAGTGATAGAGAACATATTGAATATATAAACAAAAAATATGATTCAATCCCGTCAGGCGTATAAAATTTTATCCTGTTGTTCTTCACTTTCTTCTTATTCTTTTCTTACATTTTTCTTTATCTAGTTGCTTTTTCACTGGCACAGTTGCACGTGCCAATTTTCTCAATTTTTAACTTCGCGGTTATATTTCACTCTTGAAATGGCATCAAAATGTTTTGCAAATATGATAAAAAATTATGTTTTTATTGGCAATCACTATGATTTATAGATGATATTTGAACGTTTTATTTCTTTTAGGATATCCTAGAAAATGAAGATGTAAAATTAGATAATATGTTCATCGCATCCCTTATAGGCGATATTTTAAGAGTAAGTAATTCAACAAAATGTACGTAAGTAGCATATTTATAATAGTGGTAAATAGATTTAGGAAATTTAAATTAATATTCATTTTAACACATATAATTTTTCGTTTCACAAGTCGAGTCATATATTCGAGTATTCGAGTTCAAGTGTTTACTACGTACTTATACACTGAACATATTGATTTGAGTAAACTGCTTCCTTAAATTAGGATTACGGACTTAGTAATTGAAAGTTGTTCTCAGACAACTTTTCAAAACCTTAGTAGCTCTTGATATTTTATTTTTTATTAATCAACAAAAAAATTTTTAAACCGTTGCATTGCGAAAATATCAACTGCTCTTCGATTTTTTTTTTGACATCTTGCCACTGAGATGAAGACAGTTTAAATCCACGGAATTTGCCATGAAAGCCATGTTTTTATGACGTTGAAGCAAAATTAATTTGTACATGAAAGCAAAATGAACTGTACCATTTAAGGGTTAACAAAATTCACTGTGAAAAATACTTTCCAATCTTTTCTTGACGAACTTTCCGTGTAATATCTGTCAGATTCACAAAAACAGTATGTCTGAGAACATCCTTCAACTTGTATGGTCAAAAGTTCTATTTAAGGACACAACTCTACGTTGAATCCAGGCTTTAAAGGCTTTGCCCCACCTACTGCAAAGTAATTTCGAATTATAAATTACTCCCCAAAAATGATTCGGATCCCACTACAAACTATAGGGCCCCGCCTCCTTTACTCACACAAGTCTAGTCTTAAGAGGATCGTTCGTTCAAATGATCTGGAAGGCGGTTAAAAAATTCATAAACATTTATGTATTTATATTTTTAAAAACTGGACGATAATATTAAAATCGGTGTTAATTAGCTATTTGATTACATTCATAAAAATATATATCAGTGGAAGCGCATGGTGTCATGCCGTGGGAAATAAATGATTAAAATTAGAAACATAACTTTGAGCTACATTGTGTACGGTATGAGATAGCAACTTTATTTTTTTGAAATGATTGTATTTCTGTATTGAAAGAAAGAGTTCTCATAAATGTTTGTCATATTTCGAATAGTTAGGGAGGTAATTTGGAAAATGTTTTTTGTCGCACTTGAATTGAAACATGCTTCCAAAACATTTGTAGCTGTCGCTGTAAGCTTCAAAACAGCATGGATATCTGAAAACAATTTAGTTTATTTATGCAGCAGAACACTCAACAGAATAAGGAGATGTGACGTGTATACGGTGCATTGATGGAAACTACATAAATTGAGTTTCAAACTAAAATGATCTGTCCTGAATAGATGAATTGCATTTATACATCGTTTGCCACAATTAACAATATATTCGTAGGTAGTTTTAAGAGCGCTTTTTTATATATATACCAGTGGTTATTGTTGCATTGAAACTCTTTGATCTGAATGTTATAATATTCGGTCTATTGAAATTTTATATTTTTAATCAAGTACAGAAATTTGAGAAACAGAACCTAATGAAATAAACATAATTAATTAATACTTACAATTTACAAAAATAAATGAACAGCAAGCTCAAGACATTCTGCAAATCTTCCCCATCGCCGAGGTCAGTTATTGACGTTTCTTTTTTATCCTCGCCACTACACACTACACTAGTATAAGATCCAAAAGAAATTACTTAATAAGCAGATCGATAACGAAAAAAGGCAACACTATGCCATTCTAATTGAAAATTCTGATAACAAAAACAAAAAATTATGGGAGTTGGTCAATGGAAAATTTGACAAAGACACAACACATTCAGTGAATATAAAATTAAAAGTAGGCAACACTATAATATCCGACGACAAATTAATTGCTGAAGCTCTTCCAAATTTTTTTGGTAACTCTGTAAATAAATTAATCGCTGCAAACATTACAAAAACTGGAAATCTCTGCACATTACCCGAGTTTAATGAAAATTCTATGTTCCTTAGGCCTTTTAATGAAACCAAAATTAGTGACATAATAAGATTCTTAAAAAATAAAAAATATACCGGGGTGGATAATGTACCTATAAAATTAATAAAACTACTACCTTACATTACTAAAATACTAAATCTCGCCATATCTACAGGGAAATTCCCAACTCAGCTAAAACTCTCTAAAATGTCACCAATTCTTAAAAAGGGTGACTCGCAACTCGTCGAAAATTATAGGGGAGTTGTGATATTAAGCCCATTCTCCAAAATTATGGAAAAGGCTCTTTACACGCGTTTGACAGAATTTATTCATAAATATCATCTGCTGACAAGTTGTCAACATGGTTTTCATGTTCGGCATTCTACACAAACAGCAACGACTGAAGTTACCCAGTATTTAAATGAGAGGCTAGATATTGGCGAGACAGTAGTAGGCGTCTTCTTCGACCTATCTAGGGCGTTCGATACCCTTAATCCTAAAATTCTTGCTAGTAAATTAGATCGTATGGACATCAGGGGATCCGTGAACGACTGGCTAATTTCCTATGTTATGAACAGAAATTTTGCAGTAAAAATCGGGGGAGACTGGTCGAAATCTGTCGATGTGGAGCTTGGCACCCCCAGGGGAGTGTTCTGGGCCCTTTACTGTTCTTGCTGTACATTAACGACCTGCCACAGTATATAAATTATGGCAGGTTGTATATGTACGCAGACGATACCACAATCATGGTTTCTGGGAAAGACCAGGCGATGATTAAGGTTCAAATGAACCAAATATTATACCAATTCAACGACTGGTGCCAAAGAAATCACCTTATTATTAATGTTGATAAAACTCTCCTTATCGAATTATCGAGTAGATACAAAACAAACCTAATAAATTTCAACTTTAATATAAACAATAAAAAATTAAAATTTTCAGATGACACAAAATTCTTGGGTACCTATCTCGACAAATTTATTACATGGAATGATCACATTGAACACGTATGTGCTAGGCTAAATAAGGCGTATTTTGTTATTGTTTCACTAAAAATTCACTAAATGAACACTCGCTTTTAAATATATATTATGCAATGGTATACTCTTGTTTATCTTATAACATCATATTATCATGGGGCCAGGCAGCCGACATCCAACGTGTATTTATTCAACAAAAGCGAATTTTAAGATTATTATTCGGTCTGGCACCACTTGAGTCATGCAGACCAACTTTTAAGAAATACAATATATTAACTTTGGTTTCTATATATCTCTTGAACCTTCTGATTTTTATTCATACCAATATATAAAACTTCAAAAAAAGTAGGGAGGTACATATGTATCCCACTCGTCATAATAATGGCATATTAGATTAGATTAGCAAAGGAGCTGGTTGTTTAGCCTTTACCACCGCGACCTTTTCAGGTTTATTGTGATGCTCCAAGGATATCTTCCTTATAGTACCTCATCCAGCTTTGTCCTTTGTAATAGACTCCATAGCTTTGATAAAGGCTCTTTTATATAGCTGACCGCCCTTGGTTTTTCTTCTCCGAGTACTTGGAATCTCAGCCTCACCAGGCCTTAACAGTGGCACAATACGTGAACTGAGGTTTCCTCTTCCTCTTGGCAGAATCTGCATGTCGCGTCCTCTGCCAGGCCCATTAGACTCATGTGTCTATTGAGCCGGCAGTGGCCAGTTAGAAGGCCTACTATTACTCTGATGGCCTTCCTATTCTGGCTTAGTAGGTCTTCCGTAAATTTGACCGAACGTTCTTTAATGAACTCTTTGCCCTGTCTCTGTCTTGGGAGATTCCTCCACCATTCCAGGGATTTATTTTGCACCCATTCCTTAATGGCTGCTCATATGCATGGCTTTGCCACGCCACAAAAGGGCTCTGGTCCTATTGGGGCTTCAAGTGCGCCTTCCTTGGCCAGTTGGTCAGCCTTTTCGTTTCCTCTCTGTCCCTCGTGTCCTGGTACCCATGCTAGGGTCACTCTGTTCTGACTTCCCAGTTCTGTAAGGGCCGTCAAGCAGTCCCACACCAATCTTGAGTTGATTTGCATGGAACTGATTGCTTTTATTGCCGCTTGGCTATCAGAGAAAATGGCAATCGACTGGTTAACAGTACCTTGTCCTATTATCTCCCTTGCGCAACAGTGTATGGCGATCACTTCAGCCTGAAACACCGTTCCGTATTTCCCTAGACTTTTGACCTTGTCCCGTAAATCCCGGCTCCGACTCCTTGTTCTGTCTTGGAGCAGTCAGTGTACCAGACTGTTTGTGCTGTTATGGGAGGACCGTTTTTCCAATCCTCCCTGTCTGGTATAACAGTCTGGAAGTTCTTGTTGAAGCTATACCTGGGGACCATTACATCCGTGGGCATGCCTAGAATGGGATCTGCCCTCATCTCCGAGTATAACTTCTGGTACTCCGTCCCGTGTTGCCGGCTAATTGGCGTTTGGCCTTGCATTAACCTGTGCACCACTGACCGAGCTTCGCCTTGTATGAATACGTGTAAGGATGGTAGGTCCAAGAGGACCTCAAGTGCAGCCGTAGGAGCAGTTTTTATAGCCCCCGTGGCGCACAGGCAAGCAAGCCTTTGTACGCCACTTAACAGCCTTATTGCTCCCGACTGCACCGTCTTAGTCCACCACACCACTGATCCATAGGTTATCATGGATCTCACTACCCTGGTGTATAACCATAGGTTCGTCTTGGGATTTAACCCCCAGTTTTTCCCACACATTTGCCTACACCTTCCCAGGGCGATTGTGGCTTTCTGTGTGACTTTTTGGATGTGAGAATTCCATGTTAATTTTTGGTCAAAAATGACTCCTAAATATTTTGCCTCACAGGCAAATGGAATTTCCACTCCGTTGAGCCTTAGGGCCTTTAGGCCTTGCAGTGCTCTTCTCCTTGTAAAATTGACGACTGCGGTTTTGTGGGGATTTATAGAAAGTCCTTCCTTGCAACACCATTTGTCGACAACATTTAGGGCTCTTTGCGAACGCTCCGTTATTGTATTCGCGAATCGCCCCTTAACGACTATTGCTAGATCATCAGCATATCCTAAGCAATAGAAGCCCTCTGTGGAAAGTTTCCGGAGGAGTTCGTCAACCAGGGTTGCCCATAGTAGTGGAGATAGTACCCCTCCCTGGGGACATCCCGTGCTCACTTTTGCCTCGATGGAAATCTCACCTAGATTAGATATTATAATCCTATTATCTAGGCTGGCTTTTATCCACCGGCAGATCGTTGTTGGGACTCCTCTCTTTGATAGTGCGCTCGTTAGTGAGTGCGTTGTTGCGCTATTAAACGCTCCTTCTATGTCTAGGAATGTAACTACTGCCATTTCCTTGTCCTCGAGGGACTTTGCTAGTAGTCTGTTTAATTCATCCAGCGCAAGGTCTGTCGACCTCCCTGGCTGATATGCATATTGACGTTCACTTAGGGGATTTTCCCTTAGTAGTTCGTCTCTAATGTACCTATCTATCAGTCTTTCCATCGTTTTAAGTAGGAAAGCGGATAGACTTATAGGCCTATATGACTTGGGCTTTTGTCCGATAATCTACCTATCTTTGGTAGGTATATGACTCTCACCTTCCGCCATATTTTTGGTATGTATTTCCAGGCTAAGCAAGCTCTGAGTATTTTACATAAGCAAGGTATCAATACCTTCAGCCCCTTTTGGAGCAAAATTGGATATATTCCGTCCACCTCAGGAGATCGAGTGGTTGGAACTTACTGATTGCCCATCTGATTTTATCAGGTTTTATAACCTCGGTGGCCAACCTCCAGTCCGCAAGTTTGGGCCTTTCTGGCCTTTGGCCTGGATAATGCCTATCCTCTAGGTCTGTTAATATCAGTGAGCCCGGAAAGTGTGCCTCCATGAGCAACTTGATACTTTCCGTCATTGTTTCTGTGTAGGTTTCATCATCTTTTTTGATAAAGCCTACTTCGTTTGCAGTACAACCGTCCTTGGCCAGGACTCTATGGATTCTGGAAACTGCGGGGCAATCATTGACCTCTTCGCAGAATCTCTTCCATGAGTCTCTCTCTGCCTTGCGGACCTCTTTATTGTACTGCGTGAGTTTTACTTTGTAGGTATCCCAGTCTTGGTTGGATTTGGCGCTATTAAATAGCCTTCTAACCTCAGCCCTAAGGCCTTCTAGGTGGTTATTCTGTTTTACCCCTGGTTTTCCTTGTTTTCTCCGGACAGCTTTCCTGGTAGGCAGCCCCTATCGCCTCGCTTACCTGTTCCACTGCCACTTCAAGACTCTCTATGCTTCTTCCAGACGCTATTCCTCCCTCTAGATACCCTCTGAGGGACTCTAAATATCCTTCCCAGTTGGCATCTCGGGGATTTCTGAACTTCGTCTCCGTTAGAGATGGGATCTTGACGTTGAATCTGATGTGCCTATGATCGGAGCCCGATGGCTCTCCTGACACGTGCCAGTTCTTGATAGTATCACTTACATTACCTGTACATCCAAGAGTTCCCTACGCACTGAAGTGACGAAAGTAGGTTTCCTGCCTATATTAGCTATTAGTAACCTTTCCCCTAGGATGAAATGATGACTCACCCCTGTTGTTGATGTTAGTGCTTCCCCATACCTTGTGGTGTGCGTTGGCATCACATCCAATTAGGAGTGGAAGGTTCCTCTCTCCGCAGTATGCAACTATGTCGCTTAGTATCTCCGGTGAACAGGATCTTTCCTCACCTGGGAAGAAGGCGGAGCAAATGACCCAGCTCTTCATACCCTCTTCCGTCGATGCTGTTAGAGTGGCTGTAACAAAATCGTCGGTGCAGAGCACCGGAATTAGTATACACTTAACTCTACTACTGTATACAATACACGATCTAGGTCTAGTAGATCGCGTATTGTACAACAACTTACCCTGTGGCGGCTTTAGGCCTGCCGGCCTTTCCTTGACTATCCAGGGTTCCTG
Organism: Leptura quadrifasciata; assembly: GCA_963675555.1. Taxonomy (NCBI): domain Eukaryota; kingdom Metazoa; phylum Arthropoda; class Insecta; order Coleoptera; family Cerambycidae; genus Leptura; species Leptura quadrifasciata. The sequence goes on from OY776677.1 coordinate 73,054,935, forward strand.
CAGGAGGGCAATGTCGATGCCTTCTTCCTCGAATCTCCGACATGCAATAGCCGAAGCAGCCATTGCATGATGGAGATTCGCCTGCAGGACCCTGATTTCTTCTTTTATTGGGTGAAGGTTTTTGAGACTCCGGACAGACGAGCAGCTCGCACTTCCGCGTCTGTCATTAGGTCAATCTCCTCTTCGGAATTGACCCTGATGCTCTTTCCCCTGGACTTTTGGGATTTGCTTGGCCTTTCGGCCTGAGCGCCTCCCCGGCCCTTGGGTTGCTTTGGCTTTTTAGCCTGTGGCGCAACCTGGCCTTCTGGCTGTGTTTTCGGCATTTCTGCCTTCACAGCACCTGGGCCTTTTGGTTGGCCTTCCGGCCTTTCAGCCTGTTTGTTTTCTGTTTGTTTACTTTTGCTCTCCATACAGTACCCACGAAGAGCTAGGGAAATAAAGGTCCACTCGATCAGAGCCCCGCATGACCGAGTAAGGCTATATACAAGGGGGTGCCGCCTGGTGCCCCCAGGGAACCGTTCGAGACCGCATCTTCTACCCTGCTGCCATTCAGCCCTCGGCACGGTGTCCCACACTTTGGCTTGGGTCAAAACTCCAGCAGCGCTATTCTTGACATCCTTCGCAGTTGCGCGTATACGTGTTAATGCGAGCTGTGTATTTGCGAACACTTCCAACATATGGTATTCTCGACTGCACTTCGCATATGTACACGAACGAAATCAATCGCATGTAAAATAGCACTTGGCAACATCTCAGTTTCGAAAAATATCTAATTTCTCTCTGTTAGGGATGACAGGACAGCATTGTCGACTGACATTTCTTGATTGTTAGCTCATGTTAGTTTGTTGTAGGTTTTATTTGTATTTACAAAGAAAAATATTTGTTTGCTAATAATTTATTGTGTAATGGAGACTCCATGCAGAACTGCTAATGCTTCTACTGAACAAAAACGGTTAATACTGGAATTTATAAAGAAAAATCCAAAACTCGCGTCTGGTAAATTTTCTAACGAATTTACTCAAAAAGATGGCCAACGTAGAAAGCTGGAGGAGGGCTCCATGAAATAAATATATTTTCAATGTTCGCAATATATCGTAAATCGTCCATTATCAACAAATTACAATACAAGAGACTTTTTGATTTATACCATATCACGAACATAATAATAATAATAATAATAATAATAATAATAATAATAATAATAATAATAATAAATAAGCAGGAGGGGCTGACTTCCATCTATCAAGCCTTTGGTGAGTAGCGCCACCACTTACTCCAGCTGGGGTGCAAAACCGAACCGGCAGCCCTAGTGCACCCGGGAGGGGAAAGCGTCTTCCCCTCTGGTGTCGGTCGTGGGTCTGCTGGGCTAACCACCCACAGACCCTAAACTTTGGTTCCGGCAGGCCGAAGACAGGGCCCCCACGATCGACCCCGTGCGGATAGGGGTCAAGGGCAAGGTGGTGGGGCCCAACCGGACGGACCGCCCGTTGACGAAATTGGCAATGTCCAAGGACGCTTTGAGTGGACAGATGAACTGAGAGATGAACTTCTGCATTGCTATGAAAGCAGTGAGCCCGCGCGGAGGGGATACATGGCGCGGATGCATGCTCTGTGGTGTGAGAGGCTACCAGAGCATAGCGCCTTCACGCCACAAAATCTGCGTGACTATGTATCCCACCTTCGTAGTAGGGGCTACGTGAGGGCTGCTCCTGGACCGGTGAATGAGGTGGCCGAAGAGCCGCCACAATCACCGGTTGAGGACGTAGCACTCCTCGTTCCGCCAATACCAGAGGGCCTCAGTACCAGAAGGGGGTTACACCATCTGAAAACCCCCGGGCCACAAGACCTGGCCAGAGTGGACGCTGAACTTCGTACAGCGCTACCAGAAGAGGCTGACATCTGGCACATAAATTGTGCCGTGTATGCCGCTGCTCAACGCTCTTCTCAGGTGGAGAGGCGAAATACCTCTTCCCCACAGGAGAGAGCGCAGCGGCGCATACAAAAGATGGAAGTCAAGATCCGGTCGGCGAGGCAACACGCATCCCGTATCCAATGTGTGATGGACTATATGGCGGCCAACAGGCCGTTCACGCCTAAAGTGCGTCGATTAGCCGCCAACCTAAGACGCGTCCATCACACACTCAATGAGGCAGTGCTGCGAACCACCAAACAGCACTGTCTCGACAGGATACGGATGCTAGTGACTTGTAAAAAATCACTAGTGAGGCGGGCGAGAGGGCTTGCGGAAAATAAACTGTTCCGCGAGAAGCCCTCGCGCCTTTTCCAACCGCCTCCGCGTGTTGTAGACAATCCGCCGACTGCAGATCAGGTGGAGAACTTCTGGAAAACGCTATACGAGGAGAGGCTTCCACTCAACCGAGATTCTCCTGCCCTTGCACACTTTGAAGCCTTTTGTCAAAGGCTTCAGCAACCACAGGAAGTGTGCGAACCAATAACCCCAGAAGAGGTTCGTAGGGCTCTTGAGGGCTCTAAGAACTTTGCTGCTCCAGGTCCCGATGGGATAAATAACTTTTGGTGGAAAAAGTTATCGAGCACCCACCACCATTTGGCCAGAATTTTTAATTCCTGGTTAAATGGGGAGCAGCAAATCCCTTCTTGGGTTGTTGAGGGGCGGACAGTGCTGATCCCCAAGAACGGAGATTTGTCCAACCCAAAGAACTACAGACCGATAACCTGTCTAAACGCATGCTACAAGGTGTTTACACGCATTTTGTACATGCGGGTGCTCCACGCAGTTGAACCGGTTTACGAACGGATATATGAGCAACGAGGGTCGAAGAGAGGTGTCGCTGGCTGCAAGGAAAACCTGCTGATCGACAGATGTGTCACGCAGGACTCCATGCAGTATAAGCGGAACCTCTCTATGGCCTGGATCGACTACCGCAAGGCATTTGACATGACATCGCATGAGCTCATTGTTCACTTGCTCCGATGTCTTGTGGTACCAGGCCCCGTAGTGAGATGTATTGAAGAACTGATGCCGCTCTGGAGGACTCGTTTTACCATAACATCGGGTAACGATAGAGTCCAAACAGAGTCGGTAACATTCAGAAGAGGAGTATTTCAGGGAGATTCCCTCAGCCCCCTTCTCTTTTGCATCTCACTACTGCCATTATCCGTCTCGCTCCGGAAAACCCGTGGCTACAACTGCGGTACCCCCGGCGACAGGAGGCATAAGGTCACCCATCTATTTTATATGGATGACCTTAAACTTTATGCCTCTGGAGAGAGGGATCTCCAGCAGTCCCTTAGGGTGGTACAGGAGTACACGCAGGCTGTCGGTATGCAGTTCGGGTTGGACAAATGCGCACTGATCCATCTCAAGAGAGGACGATGCGGTGACTACGGAGAGGACGCGCAGCTCGTGGACGGAAGCATCTTACACCATCTAGATGCCGGAGAGTCGTACACTTACTTGGGTGTCGAGCAACGCTCCACCCAAGAAGTGAGTGTAGTGAAAAACGCTCTCCGCGGCAAGTATCAGCACCTACTCCGACAGATCTGGTCTTCAGAACTGTCGGGGAAGAACAAGGTGTCTGCTACAAATATGCTTGCCGTTCCGATCCTTCTCTACTCTTTCGGAGTAGTGAAGTGGACTAGAGAAGAGCTGCGTCAACTCGATGTAGTAACCCGCAAGAAGATGCATCTCAATAGGAGCTTGCATCCTAAATCGTCCTTTCCACGGTTATATCTCCCACGACATCGGGGAGGCCGTGGACTCTTGAGCTTGGAGAGTCTCCATAGCAGGATGGTTCTGGATGGAGCATGTAAGGTCATCAGGAGTTCGGATCCCCTCCTCTGCATGGTCCGAGACCATGAAAATGCAGAGGTAGGAGCTTTTCTCTTTAAGGCAGCACGCAGAGCAGCCGATGAACTTGGTCTCATCTTCGACGTCGAGCGGGTAAACCCCGACTCTGTCACCGAGTTGGAACCCGTTCGACTAAAAGCCCACATTAGAGCTGCAGAACACAACATCCTTCTGCAGCTCCATAAGGATAAGCCATTGCACGGGATCTTCTATAAAAATATAGAAGACCTCGGCTTATCCGAAAGGCTGACCTTCGCCTTCTTAAGGTCAGCTGGGCTGAAGTCTGAGACCGAGGGATTCATAATGGCTTGCCAGGATGGTGTATTTAACACTCTCGTCTATCGACGTCGTGTCATGGGTATGGAGGGCCCTGATGTCAGCTGCAGGGCCTGCCGCAGGGCGCCGGAGACTGTAATGCACTTACTGTCGGCTTGCCCGACTTACGCAGTCTCGGCCTATATTCATAGATACAACGCAGCATTACGAGTGCTTTACTATCATCTAAGGCACTCGTATGGGATAGACGAAACACCAGTGCTGCCTTACGTTCCGGGGGATATTGAGTCCGTTGTGGGGAATGAGAAGTGCCTAATTTATTGGAACTACTCGTTTCCCACCGTCAGGCAAATACAAGCCAACAAGCCTGACATAGTACTCCTCGACCACCAACTCAAGACAATGTATGTCGTGGAATTCTCAGCTCCCGCTGAGAGCAACATTGTCTTGAAAGAGGAGGAAAAACGGACAAAATATCGAGATTTGCTCTTCGAACTCCGCAGGCTTTATCCAGGCCATTCTGTTAAAATAGTGGTACTGATTATAGGAGCCCTCGGTGGAATGAGACAGACGCTGCTTTCAGAACTAAAGATCATACCGGCATGCCGAGATTCGGCAGAGATCTTAGCCGGCAGAATGCAGAAGGCTGTCATCCTCGGTTCATTACGTCTACTCAGTACTCAGGGCACACGATTCGCGGACCCGGTAGTCACTCACCCCACGGGCGTGGGGAGTGGCTATTGGTATTACCAGCTCCCCTCTGTGAGGGTCGGAGCCACAGAGTAGGGTGACTGGTTTTTTGTAAAAAAAAAAAAAAAAAAAAAAAAAAAAAAAATAATAATAATAATAATGCTGAGAGCAACATTGTCTTGAAAGAGGAGGAAAAACGGACAAAATATCGAGATTTGCTCTTCGAACTCCGCAGGCTTTATCCAGGCCATTCTGTTAAAATAGTGGTACTGATTATAGGAGCCCTCGGTGGAATGAGACAGACGCTGCTTTCAGAATTAAAGATCATACCGGCATGCCGAGATTCGGCAGAGATCTTAGCCGGCAGAATGCAGAAGGCTGTCATCCTCGGTTCATTACGTCTACTCAGGGCACACGATTCACGGACCCGGTAGTCACTCACCCCACGGGCGTGGGGAGTGGCTACTGGTATTACCAGCTCCCCTCTGTGAGGGTCGGAGCCACAGAGTAAGGTGACTGGTTTTTTGTAAAAAAAAAAAAAAAAAAAAAAAAAAAAAAATAATAACCGCAAGGGGAGGTAATTTTACCTTACGTGTATGGCGAACACGCGGACCCTAGCCACCCGCAAAGGAAGGTACTTTTACCTTACGCGTTTGGCTAACGCGCGGACCTTAGCCAACCCCATGGAAGGCTAACCACCTACGTGGGTGCATATTGGTTCCTGGAAATATTAGGGAAGCCTCGGACGAGCGCCGTTACGATCGAGGACGGCGCGGGAATAGACAGCTCGATCAACATACCGACGACTCCGCTATGGATATTGGACCAGCAACGTCAACGAGCACCCAACAACCTCCTGCTCGACCAGCCAACCGTGTTTTAGTGGCAAACCAGCCACTAACCACCAAGGCAGGAAAACCTAGGCAACGCATGCAGTGGACTGAGGAATTGAACACAGATCTCATGCGTTGCTACTACAAAGTCACGGAAGGAGAAACGATTTCTGCAGGCACGCGACTGTTACTACACCAAGCCTTTATAGAAATGCACCCAGAATATGCCCATCTCAGCGAACAAAGGCTGATTGATCAGAAACGGGTTATAATTAATAACAAACGGCTGTCGAGAGAACTACTCGAGATGTTGAAGAGAGAATCTGTTCGCGCCCTCCGACCAACTGAGGAGCCCCAAGCCAACAACGTACAAGAACCACCCCAACAAACAGCAATCCTGGATGATACAGATGCATCTGCTGTATTTGATGTAGATCCACAACAAATAGTTACTCAGCAAGATAGGTTAGTGGAAGAAATCAGGGTTGTATTTATTGGAGCTTTAACTGAGTTCACTGGAACGGACCCGACGAAACGACCAGCTATTCCCAAACAGAATAGCACCAAGAGACTAGCTGTAGTAGCCGACCTACTCGACACTAAAATCCTCCCACAGCATCTGGAAGTACACACATCATTTGATGATTTGCATACTGCTGTATATGTAGCGGCTGTTACTGCCACCAGAATGAACGGTCGTGATATTCAGCGAAACGCCAGGGTGCAGAGAACGAAGGAGGATACCCGGCCCTGGGAAAGACGATTGAACATCAAGATCGCTAAACTGAGGAAGTATATCGGCCAGCTGAATGCGTACCAGCAAGGGCAAAGAAGTAAAAAGCTACAGAAGCAAGTTGAGGCCATTAGACAAAATACTAAAATACATGCCACTTACAACCCTTCCAACCAGAACCTTGTTGAAATAGCTGATACTCTAAAACAGAAGTTAAGTGCACTTGCGAAACGTCTCAGGAGATATAAGGACTCCAACCTCAGGAAGACTTCTAACAAACTCTTCCAGAATAACGAGAAACAGTTTTATCGGAAACTTCAAAAAGATATGGCAAACACTAATAACAAGCCTCCGACGCAACGCCAAATCAGGGAGTTCTGGGAATCTATATGGTCCGTTCCCACAATTCATAACGATGAAGCCCCATGGATACATGGTGAAGAAAGAAGGATGGACCGGTTGCAACATATGGAAAACACTATTATAACCGTTGAGCAAGTTAAGCAGGCGGTCGGCGACTCTTTTAATTGGAAAGCAAGTGGAATTGACAGCATACACAACTTCTGGTACAAAAGATTTAAGTGTACCCACGGTCACATTGCTCGTCACTTCAGTAAATTTCTAGAAGACCCAACCAGTGTACCGGAATACCTCACGCAAGGAAGAACGTACTTGCTCCCTAAGGATAATAACACGGAGAACCCCGCGAAGTATCGACCCATCACTTGCCTACCGACAATCTACAAGCTGTTGACATCTTGCATCGCTAAGAAAATCTACCAACACTGTGAAGAGAATGCTGTAATTGCTCCTGAGCAAAAAGGTTGCATAAGAAAATCTCAAGGATGTAAGGAGCAGCTCCTTATCGACTCAGTCATCCTTGAACAGGCAATGCGCAAGCAGAGGAACTTGTATACGGCTTATATAGACTATCGGAAGGCTTTTGACTCTGTGCCGCATTCTTGGTTGGTAAAGGTTCTCCAGATGTATAAAGTGGCGCCATCGTTTATTAACTTGCTCCAACATCTAATGACTCAATGGTCGACTCAATTAAGCCTTAGCCATAAGGATGGTATTATCATGACGGGTTTTATTAAAATACAAAAAGGGATTTTCCAGGGAGACTCATTAAGCCCCCTCTGGTTTTGCTTGGCTCTGAACCCTCTTTCCCATATGCTCAATGCTAGTCAACACGGATTTGCCCTCAAGAACGGCAGAGACGCTCAGCACAAAGTAACACACTTGATGTATATGGACGACATCAAAGTGTACGCCAGTACAGCAGTGCATGTTAATTCCTTGTTAAGAACTGTGGAGATCTTCTCTCGAGATATATACATGGAATTTGGGTTTGACAAATGTAAAACCCAGACAGTATTAAAGGGCAAGCACAGCGCCAATGCATTCGAGCTGCAAGACGGTGATATCATTGAGCCTATGGAGGAAGGAGAAACCTACAAGTATTTGGGCGTGCACCAATCAGTCCGTACAGAGCATAAGGTCATGAAACTAAAGATCCAAAAAACGTACATGAGCCGCTTGAATGCCATCCTTAGAACTAAGTTGAATGCTAAGAACACCGTGAACGCTATTAACGCCTATGTAATTCCGGTCTTATCGTATACATTTGGCATTATCAGATGGACAAGGACTGATATAGAGGACATCGAGAGGAAGACAAGAACTACTTTGACAAAGTTTCGAGCTCATCACCCCAAATCAGCCACCGAAAGACTTACCATCCCAAGAGCTCAGGGCGGAAGAGGTCTGATTGACCTTTCATTTCTACTACACAAACAAATTGTAAGTCTTCAAAAATACTTTCTCCGAAAACAAGAGACATCTTCTCTCCATAGAGCTGTCATTTTGGCTGACGACGGTTACACACCGTTAAATCTCCGTACAGAGGCTCCACAGGACAACATTACGAGCGCAGACCGAGCCATGACACAAATCACTACATGGAAGCAGAAGCCTTTGCATGGAAGACATCCCCATGAACTCAGCGCCGAAAATGTCGATCAAAAAGCGTCAAACTATTGGCTTACTCGTGGAGACTTATTTCCGGAGACTGAGGGCTTCATGATGGCCATACAGGATCAGGTAATATCCACGAGGAACTACCTTAAGTACATTGTCAAGGATGTGAGTGTAACTGATGACAGATGTAGGAAATGTTTCCGTGTCCCCGAAACAATCCAGCACGTTACCGCTGGGTGTACATGTCTCGCGCACACTGAATACCTTCACCGTCACAACTGTGTTGCCAAAATTGTGCATTTAAAACTTGCATGTCTCCACCATCTCACTGAGAGCACCAGCCCATATTACCAATACAATCCTGAGAGTGTGTTAGAAAATGATAATTTCCGGCTCTATTGGGATAGGACAGTACTTACTGACAGAACTATAACATCAAACAGGCCAGATATAATCTTAGTCAATAAGTCAGAAAAGAAGACCTTCCTAATAGACATCGCCGTTCCTAATTCCAACAACATCCAGGAAACTATTCAGAACAAGCTAGCGAAGTACTCCGACTTAGCCTATGAGATCAAACAACAGTGGAAGCAGGAAAACGTTATCATCTTGCCAATAGTAATATCCACCACCGGTATTGTACCTCGTTGCCTTTCCACTAATCTAACGAAACTGGGTCTCTCCCCTTTATTAATCAATGATATGCAGAAATCGATCATTCTCAATACTTGTCACATAGTTCGCAAGTTCTTAAATCTGCAATAGTTTGTTTTCATCTTGCATAGGCCGATGATTATAATAATACCGCATTAAGCGAGAAACTACAAAAATAATAATAATAATAATAAGCAGGAGGGGCTAACTTCCATCTATTAAGCCTTTGGTGAGTAGCGCCACCACTTACTCCAGCTAGGGGTGCAAAACCGAACCGGCAGCCCTAGTGCACCCGGGAGGGGAAAGCATCTTCCCCTCTGGTGTCGGTCGTGGGCCTGCTGGGCTAACCACCCACAGGCTCTAACCTTTGGTTCCAGCAGGCCGAAGACTGGGCCCCCACGATCGACCCCGTTCGGATAGGGGTCAAGGGCAAGGTGGTGGGGCCCAACCGGATAGACCGCCCGTTGACGACGTACGCAACGAACAAGGACGCTTTGAGTGGACAGATGAACTGAGGGATGAGCTTCTGCATTGTTATGAAAGCAGTGAGCCCGCGCGGAGGGGGTACATGGCGCGGATGCATGCTCTGTGGTGTGAGAGGCTACCAGAGCATAGCGCCTTCACGCCACAAAATCTGCGTGACTATGTATCCCACCTTCGTAGTAGGGGCTACGTGAGGGCTGCTCCTGGGCCGGTGAATGAGGTGGCCGAAGAGCCGCCACATTCACCGGTTGAGGACGTGGCTCTCCTCGTTCCGCCAATACCAGAGGGCCTCAGTACCAGAAGGGGGTTACACCGTCTAAAAACCCCCGGGCCACAAGACCTGGCCAGAGTGGACGCTGAACTTCGTACAGCGCTACCAGAAGAGGCTGACATCTGGCACATAAATTGTGCCGTGTATGCCGCTGCTCAACGCTCGTCTCAGGTGGAGAGGCGAAATACCTCTTCCCCACAGGAGAGAGCGCAGCGGCGCATACAAAAGATGGAAGCCAAGATCCAGTCGGCGAGGCAACACGCATCCCGTATCCAATGTGTGATGGACTATATGGCGGCCAACAGGCCGTTCACGCCTAAAGTGCGTCGATTAGCCGCCAACTTAAGACGCGTCCATCACACACTCAATGAGGCAGTGCTGCGAACCACCAAACAGCACTGTCTCGACAGGATACGGATGCTAGTGACTTGCAAAAAGTCATTAGTGAGGCGGGCGAGGGGGCTTGCGGAAAATAAACTGTTCCGCGAGAAGCCCTCGCGCCTTTTCCAACCGCCTCCGCGTGTTGTAGACAATCCGCCGACTGCAGATCAGGTGGAGAACTTCTGGAAAACGCTGTACGAGGAGAGGCTTCCACTCAACCGAGATTCTCCTGCCCTTGCACACTTTGAAGCCTTTTGTCAAAGGCTTCAGCAACCACAGGAAGTGTGCGAACCAATAACCCCAGAAGAGGTTCGTAGGGCTCTTGATGGCTCTAAGAACTTTGCTGCTCCAGGTTCCGATGGGATAAATAACTTTTGGTGGAAAAAGTTATCGAGCACCCACCACCATTTGGCCAGAATATTTAATTCCTGGTTAAATGGGGAGCAGCAAATCCCTTCTTGGGTTGTTGAGGGGCGGACAGTGCTGATCCCCAAGAACGGAGATTTGTCCAACCCAAAGAATTACAGACCGATAACCTGTCTAAACGCATGTTACAAAGTGTTTACACGCATTTTGTACATGCGGGTGCTCCACGCAGTTGAACCGGTTTACGAACGGATATATGAGCAACGAGGGTCGAAGAGAGGTGTCGCTGGCTGCAAGGAGAACCTGTTGATTGACAGATGTGTCACGCAGGACTCCATGCAGTATAAGCGGAACCTCTCTATGGCCTGGATCGACTACCGCAAGGCATTCGACATGACATCGCATGAGCTCATTGTTCACTTGCTCCGATGTCTTGTGGTACCCGGTCCCGTAGTGAGATGTATTGAAGAACTGATGCCGCTCTGGAGGACTCGCTTTACCATAACATCGGGTAACGATAGAGTCCAAACAGAGTCGGTAACATTCAGAAGAGGAGTATTTCAGGGAGATTCCCTCAGCCCCCTTCTGTTTTGCATCTCACTACTGCCATTATCCGTCTCGCTCCGGAAAACCCGTGGCTACAACTGCGGTACCCCCGGCGACAGGAGGCATAAGGTCACCCATCTATTTTATATGGATGACCTTAAACTTTATGCCTCTGGAGAGAGGGATCTCCAACAGTCCCTTAGGGTGGTACAGGAGTATACGCAGGCTGTCGGTATGCAGTTCGGGTTGGACAAATGCGCACTGATCCATCTCAAGAGAGGACGATGCGGTGACTATGGAGAGGACGCGCAGCTCGTGGACGGAAGCATCTTACACCATCTAGATGCCGGAGAGTCGTACACTTACTTGGGTGTCGAGCAACGCTCCACCCAAGAAGTGAGTGTAGTGAAAAACGCTCTCCGCGGCAAGTATCAGCACCTACTCCGACAGATCTGGTCTTCAGAACTGTCGGGGAAGAACAAGGTGTCTGCTACAAATATGCTTGCCGTTCCGATCCTTCTCTACTCTTTCGGAGTAGTGAAGTGGACTAGAGAAGAGCTGCGTCAACTCGATGTAGTAACCCGCAAGAAGATGCACCTCAATAGGAGCTTGCATCCTAAATCGTCCGTTCCACGGTTATATCTCCCACGACATCGGGGAGGCCGTGGACTCTTGAGCTTGGAGAGTCTCCATAGCAGGATGGTTCTGGAGGGAGCATGTAAGGTCATCAGGAGTTCGGATCCCCTCCTCTGCATGGTCCGAGACCATGAAAATGCAGAGGTAGGAGCTTTTCTCTTTAAGGCAGCACGGAGAGCAGCCGATGAACTTGGTCTCATCTTCGACGTCGAGCGGGTAAACCCCGACTCTGTCACCGAGTTGGAACCCGTTCGACTAAAAGCCCACATTAGAGCTGCAGAACACAACATCCTTCTGCAGCTCCATAAGGATAAGCCATTGCACGGGATCTTCTATAAAAATATAGAAGACCTCGGCTTATCCGAAAGGCTGACCTTCGCCTTCTTAAGGTCAGCTGGGCTGAAGTCTGAGACCGAGGGATTCATAATGGCTTGCCAGGATGGTGTATTTAACACTCTCGTCTATCGACGTCGTGTCATGGGTATGGAGGTCCCTGATGTCAGCTGCAGGGCCTGCCGCAGGGCGCCGGAGACTGTAATGCACTTACTGTCGGCTTGCCCGACATACGCAGTCTCGGCCTATATTCATAGACACAACGCAGTATTACGAGTGCTTTACTATCATCTAAGGCACTCGTATGGGATAGACGAAACACCAGTGCTGCCTTACGTTCCGGGGGATATTGAGTCCGTTGTGGGGAATGAGAAGTGCCTAATTTATTGGAACTACTCGTTTCCCACCGTCAGGCAAATACAAGCCAACAAGCCTGACATAGTACTCCTCGACCACCAACTCAAGACAATGTATGTCGTGGAATTCTCAGCTCCCGCTGAGAGCAACATTGTCTTGAAAGAGGAGGAAAAACGGACAAAATATCGAGATTTGCTCTTCGAACTCCGCAGGCTTTATCCAGGCCATTCTGTTAAAATAGTGGTACTGATTATAGGAGCCCTCGGTGGAATGAGACAGACGCTGCTTTCAGAACTAAAGATCATACCGGCATGCCGAGATTCGGCAGAGATCTTAGCCGGCAGAATGCAGAAAGCTGTCATCCTCGGTTCATTACGTCTACTCAGGGCACACGATTCGCGGACCCGGTAGTCACTCACCCCACGGGCGTGGGGAGTGGCTATTGGTATTACCAGCTCCCCTCTGTGAGGGTCGGAGCCACAGAGTAGGGTGACTGGTTTTTTGTAAAAAAAAAAATTAAAAAAAAAAAAATAATAATAATAATAATAATAACCATAAGTCCCGGAAAATATATACTGCATTTATAGACTACAGAAAAGCTTTCGACAGTGTGCCCCACTCTTGGCTCATTCGCGTACTTGAGTTGTATAAAGTGGCACCTAATTTAGTAGAGGCGCTTAAGAACTTAATGTCATCTTGGGAAACTGTTCTACACTTATATCACAAGGGAGGGTCCATTTGCTCAGAGCCTATTCCTATCAGCAGAGGCATTTTCCAAGGAGACAGCCTCAGCCCATTGTGGTTTTGTCTCGCACTGAACCCATTATCGGCACTCCTTAATGGCACTGGATATGGATTCCTCATCAAAGGAGCTGATGCAACCCAGTATAGGTTATCCCATTTAATGTATATGGATGACATCAAACTGTACGCAGCCACTGATAGACATATCACCAGTTTATTGCAGCTCACAGAACGGTTCTCCAATGACATCCAGATGTCGTTCGGACTGGATAAGTGTTGTAGACTTAATATCGAGGGAAGCCGGGTGATACAACGAGGGTTCGAACTGATGGATGGACATTATATTGATGCTATGAACTGGGATGAGGCGTATAAGTATCTAGGCTTCGAGCAAAACCGACGCATCCAACATAAGAACATCCGCTCCAAGGCCACGCAAATATTCCTCCAAAGAGTTGGCGATATTCTCAAGTCAAGTCTGAATGGAAAAAATGTGTTTAAAGCGCTTAATACCTTTGCCATTCCGATTCTAATGTACACTTTCGGTGTTATTAAGTGGTCGGAAACTGAGTTGGGAGATGTTGAGAGGGCTACACGTAGTCTGCTGACCAAATATCGAGTGCACCATCCAAGGTCAGCAGTGGAGCGGATCACCTTACCACGCCACGAAGGAGGACGCGGCCTAATTGACATCAGCAGGCTCTGCAGGAACCAAACATGTAGGCTTCAAAAGTACTTTGCAAAGCAGAACAACAACTTGCATCAGGCCATAAGGACGTCGGACAACAAGTACACCCCACTGGACTTACTCCATTATGATGGCACTGAACATGATGCCGAGGCTGCCTATATGCAACGGAAGAGGCAGGGATGGATGTCAAAGCCACTACATGGTAGATATGCGAACGTTCTCAGTCAGCCACATGTCGACTCTAAAGCTTCATGTGGCTGGCTGGGACGTGCTGATATCTACGCTGAGACAGAAGGTTTCATGATCGCCATTCAAGATCAGGTCATCGCCACCAAAAATTACCTCAAATACATCGTGAGGGTCAATGCCGAGGATGATCAGTGTAGGAGATGTCACCAGCAGTCCGAAACTATCCAGCACATAACAGGTGCTTGCCAAATGTTAGCAGCCACTGAATATCTGACTAGGCACAATCAAGTGGCAAAAATTGTACACCAAGGGCTAGCCTGGCGACATGGATTGTTGAAAGAAATGGTGCCTTACTACCAGTACGTGCCCAATGCAGTCTTGGAAAACGATACTCACAGACTGTACTGGGACCGGTCTGTGCTGACGGATCGAACCATCGTCCACAACAGGCCAGATATCATCTTAATCGACAAAGTCCTGAAAGAAACTTGCCTTATTGATATAGGGATCCCTAACTGCCACAATATCCAAAACTGCTTCGCTGAAAAAGATGGAAAGTATCAACGACTTGGGCAAGAGATCCAGCAAATGTGGCACCAAGAAAATGTAACTGTTGTACCTCTAATAATCTCAGCTACTGGTATAATTCCCAAAACTCTCATAGCAAATTTGAGTAAACTAGGTATCGCCGATAAGATTGCAACTATCCAAAAAGCCGTGATACTCTGCACTACCTCAATAGTACGCTCCTTTTTAAACTGCACCATATAAATGAAATAGCTACAAATGTCTTGCTGCTGCCGACATGTGTCTATATACCCACCAGTGGTGGAGACTTCAACGGAAAAAAAAAAATAATAATAATAATAATAATAATAATAATAATAATAATAATAATAATAATAATAATAAAGTCAGTATCTCAAGAGAGGACGATGCGGTGACTATGGAGAGGACGCGCAGCTCGTGGACGGAAGCATCTTACACCATCTAGATGCCGGAGAGTCGTACACTTACTTGGGTGTCGAGCAACGCTCCACCCAAGAAGTGAGTGTAGTGAAAAACGCTCTCCGCGGCAAGTATCAGCACCTACTCCGACAGATCTGGTCTTCAGAACTGTCGGGGAAGAACAAGGTGTCTGCTACAAATATGCTTGCCGTTCCGATCCTTCTCTACTCTTTCGGAGTAGTGAAGTGGACTAGAGAAGAGCTGCGTCAACTCGATGTAGTAACCCGCAAGAAGATGCATCTCAATAGGAGCTTGCATCCTAAATCGTCCGTTCCACGGTTATATCTCCCACGACATCGGGGAGGCCGTGGACTCTTGAGCTTGGAGAGTCTCCATAGCAGGATGGTTCTGGAGGGAGCATGTAAGGTCATCAGGAGTTCGGATCCCCTCCTCTGCATGGTCCGAGACCATGAAAATGCAGAGGTAGGAGCTTTTCTCTTTAAGGCAGCACGGAGAGCAGCCGATGAACTTGGTCTCATCTTCGACGTCGAGCGAGTAAACCCCGACTCTGTCACCGAGTTGGAACCCATTCGACTAAAAGCCCACATTAGAGCTGCAGAACACAACATCCTTCTGCAGCTCCATAAGGATAAGCCATTGCACGGGATCTTCTATAAAAATATAGAAGACCTCGGCTTATCCGAAAGGCTGACCTTCGCCTTCTTAAGGTCAGCTGGGCTGAAGTCTGAGACCGAGGGATTCATAATGGCTTGCCAGGATGGTGTATTTAACACTCTCGTCTATCGACGTCGTGTCATGGGTATGGAGGTCCCTGATGTCAGCTGCAGGGCCTGCCGCAGGGCGCCGGAGACTGTAATGCACTTACTGTCGGCTTGCCCGACATACGCAGTCTCGGCCTATATTCATAGACACAACGCAGCATTACGAGTGCTTTACTATCATCTAAGGCACTCGTATGGGATAGACGAAACACCAGTGCTGCCTTACGTTCCGGGGGATATTGAGTCCGTTGTGGGGAATGAGAAGTGCCTAATTTATTGGAACTACTCGTTTCCCACCGTCAGGCAAATACAAGCCAACAAGCCTGACATAGTACTCCTCGACCACCAACTCAAGACAATGTATGTCGTGGAATTCTCAGCTCCCGCTGAGAGCAACATTGTCTTGAAAGAGGAGGAAAAACGGACAAAATATCGAGATTTGCTCTTCGAACTCCGCAGGCTTTATCCAGGCCATTCTGTTAAAATAGTGGTACTGATTATAGGAGCCCTCGGTGGAATGAGACAGACGCTGCTTTCAGAACTAAAGATCATACCGGCATGCCGAGATTCGGCAGAGATCTTAGCCGGCAGAATGCAGAAGGCTGTCATCCTCGGTTCATTACGTCTACTCAGGGCACACGATTCGCGGACCCGGTAGTCACTCACCCCACGGGCGTGGGGAGTGGCTATTGGTATTACCAGCTCCCCTCTGTGAGGGTCGGAGCCACAGAGTAGGGTGACTGGTTTTTTGTAAAAAAAAAAATAAAAAATAAAAAAATAAAAAAAAAAATAAAAAAAAATAATAATAATAACACCACAAGCAATTACGACCCCCTTTATCCCGGAAGGCTCTAGAAGAGCCTTGTGTGGGAGGGGGCTACACATTTAGAGACAAGGGACACACACCCAATATCCGTGTATAGTGAAAAAATCCCTCTCACAGTATTTTCCACTGCCACGGCCGGGAATCGAACCCGGAACTTTTAGGTGAGAGGCAAGTGCGCTTACCTCTCGACCACCAGTCATACAAATTTAAAGATTTAGAAATAAAAAATTAGGTTATGTCATCGTTCGCATATTTACCGATTGTCAAAATCCACTCGCTGTTTAATGCGAATACTCGAATGTCTTGCGAATGATCAAGAATATCTAGTATGAATTTTCATTCGCATTATGTTGGTATGCGAGTAACTTTTAAAAATGCGAACAGTCAAGAATAGCGCTGCAGGACGTTAGGAACGCTACCTCCCATACTGCATCACTGCAGCCCTGTGACGGAGCTTGTTGCAACCTGTGATACCCATCCACAGATGTGGATAGATGTCATACCCATCCACAAACGTACACAGACATCCCAGGGTGTCAGTACCGGTGCGTGAAACCCAAGCTCGTGCCGGATTTACCTCCCTGGTCACTTGTGGCGAAGAGGAAGATAATTCCGGATTAGTACCATAATGACATATATATCGATACATTTTTCTACAGCTTCTATAAAAAATCTCCTCACCTTGCAGGATCAACCTATTATAATATGCTTCCGATTGATATGAAAAACATGCCTATATCCAAATTTAAATCTAGCCTAAAACAATTGCTAGTACAAAATGCTTTCTATAGCCTAAATGAATTTACCGAGTATGCTCATTTGTACTCTAAGCAATAAGATTGGTTTTAATTGTTTTCCCTCTTTTTACATGGATTAAATTGTAATATAAGCACTGCTTTTTTTTATTATATAACTATTTTTTAGTGTGTAGTGTTTATTATGTTCTATGTACGTGGATTCATAATACACAACATATATCTTTTAATGTGTTATACATTTTTTACTATATGTTAATTGTATTTATTCTAATGTATTATTTGCTACTTTTATTGATATGTACGTCATGTTACATGTTTCTATTTTTATGACTTACCTTATCCATGTTTTTGTAAATAGCAACGAAGGTGAATAAATTATTCTATTCTATTCTATTGTCATCGCTGAGGCCAGTTATTGGCGTTTATTCTTTGTCCGTATTATTTTACACACTTGTTCATCTCCTCCGCAGAGACAAAGCTTTGTACAACGTAAGTGATTAATAAAACACTTACATCTTCTGGAGTCACAGAAACTTTTTTTGCGGGAGCATGAAATCAAGTTTAAAATCTCAAGTGGCGCAATATGTTCTGCAATTGTTAAAACTGGCTTATATATGTATATTATTTTCTTGTCGCCATCCAAAATACAACTGGTTCAGACCTTTGCAATCTGTGAACTGCTCCATATAAGGAGCTGCAGCCTAGCTCAATGTACTGCCGGATAGAAACTACTCTTGTAGGTGGCAACTGCTCGCCTTGTAGTTGTTGTTTGGTAAAGCACCACCACCGCAGATCCGAGAGTTTTCTGATATTTACATTATGAGGACTATAAACAAATGAAGTTTTCCAAATCATCCAAATTCATGAGTTGCTAACAGGGCCTCCCTTTGTACTTTGCTTAACGCTGAAACACATTTTAACGCTGTTTCTATATTTGTGCTGGTCGGTAGGTGGCGTGAAATGTGAATTTCGTGCGTTGGCATTTAAACGAATATATATATATATATATATTTATTCGTTTAAATACAGTAAATAATAAAATAATGTATAAATTTTGTGTGAGTTTAAAAGGTGCATCTTTCTGATATTTTATTTTTCATATCAATATACATATATATATATATATATATATATATATATATATATATATATATATATATATATATATATATATATATATAGTAGTGGTGAGAGGTAAGTGAAACCTCTCATGTGGTCTAATGCTGCTATACACCATAGATGTCTCTATGGGCGTATAGCGACTTGCGATCCTGCAAGTACCTGAGAGCGGCGACCTTTCAGTCCTAGGTGGACTTAACCTACTGTTATAATATATGATTTGCAGGAAACAACTACTCAGCGGGCAAATACCCCGACCTGCATTGAATTACACCTTACAAATCATTAAAGAATGGTAACCAATATCATTTGTCAACTCCCTGACCAGACATAGACCGGTTTCGAACTTATTAGTTCTCATCAGTATGCCATAGGTCATGGAGCAGACAAATGATAGTGGCCAACCTGCTAGTTTTATACAAACTATAGTAAATTGAGTAGTGGTGAGAGGTAAGTGAAACCTCTCATGTGGTCTAATGCTACTATACACCATAGATGTCTCTATGGGCGTATAGCGACTTGCGATCCTGCAAGTACCTGAGAGCGGCGACCTTTCAGTCCTAGGTGGACTTAACCTACTGTTATAATATATGATTTGCAGGAAACAACTACTCAGCGGGCAAATACCCCGACCTGCATTGAATTACACCTTACAAATCATTAAAGAATGGTAACCAATATCATTTGTCAACTCCCTGACCAGACATAGACCGGTTTCGAACTTATTAGTTCTCATCAGTATGCCATAGGTCATGGAGCAGACAAATGATAGTGGCCAACCTGCTAGTTTTATACAAACTATAGTAAATTGAGTAGTGGTGAGAGGTAAGTGAAACCTCTCATGTGGTCTAATGCTACTATACACCATAGATGTCTCTATGGGCGTATAGCGACTTGCGATCCTGCAAGTACCTGAGAGCGGCGACCTTTCAGTCCTAGGTGGACTTAACCTACTGTTATAATATATGAATATATATATATATATATATATATATATATATATATATATATATATATATATAAGTCAAGAAAAAATTTCGTGGGCAAGCCCGCAGAAAATATAGTGCAACCGTGTACACGTGTTTCGGACTTTTTGGTCCTCATCAGCACGGTGTAGCTAAGTTGAAAGGATAGGCACAACTTAGGAAAAAAGCGACACAAATGGAAACCACTGACAGGAAGCCAGTTGCACATATATATATATTGTTATTATACATGATTTGCAGGAAACAACTACTCAGCGGGCAAATACCCCGACCTGCATTGAATTGCACCTTACAAATCATGAAAAATTGGTAGCCAATGTCATTTGTCAACTCCCTGACCAGACATAGACCGGTTTCGAACTTATTAGTTCTCCTCAGTATGCCATAGGTCATGGAGCAGACAAATGACAGTGGCCAACCTGCTAGTCTTATACAGACTAATGTAAAATGGTATAGTGGTGAGAGGTAATTAAATCCTCTCATGTGGTCTAATGCTACTATACACCAGACATCATAGATGTCTCCGTGGTGCATAGCGACTTGCCATTTTGCAAGTACCGAGAGCGGCGACCTTCAGCCCTTGGTGGACTTAACCTATATACTGTTATTATACATGATTTGCAGGAAACAACTACTCAGCGGGCAAATACTCCGACCTGCATTGAATTACACCTTACAAATCATGAAAACTCAATGCAGGTCGGGGTATTTGCCCGCTGAGTAGTTGTTTCCTGCAAATCATGTATAATAACAGTATATAGGTTAAGTTCACCAAGGGCTGAAGGTCGCCGCTCTCAGTACTTGCAAAATGGCAAGTCGCTATGCACCACGGAGACATCTATGATGTCTGGTGTATAGTAGCATTAGACCACATGAGAGGATTTAATTACCTCTCACCACTATACCATTTTACATTAGTCTGTATAAGACTAGCAGGTTGGCCACTGTCATTTGTCTGCTCCATGACCTATGGCATACTGAGGAGAACTAATAAGTTCGAAACCGGTCTATGTCTGGTCAGGGAGTTGACAAATGACATTGGCTACCAATTTTTCATGATTTGTAAGGTGTAATTCAATGCAGGTCGGGGTATTTGCCCGCTGAGTAGTTGTTTCCTGCAAATCATGTATAATAGTATATAGGTTAAGTCCACCAAGGGCTGAAGGTCGCCGCTCTCGGTACTTGCAAAATGACAAGTCGCTATGCACCACGGAGACCTCTATGATGTCTGGTGTATAGTAGCATTAGACCACATGAGAGGATTTAATTACCTCTCACCACTATACCATTTTACATTAGTCTGTATAAGACTAGCAGGTTGGCCACTGTCATTTGTCTGCTCCATGACCTATGGCATACTGAGGAGAACTAATAAGTTCGAAACCGGTTTATGTCTGGTCAGGGAGTTGACAAATGATATTGGCTACCAATTTTTCATGATTTGTAAGGTGTAATTCAATGCAAGTCGGGGTATTTGCCCGCTGAGTAGTAATATCAGAAAGATGCATCTTTTAAAATCACACAAAATTTATACATTCTTTTTATACATATATATATATATATATTGTTATGATATCCATAACCAACAAATAGCAACAAAATAAATATGTTAGTATACTGTATAGTAAGCAATTTTTAGTTAAAAAAATTAAAAAATAATAATAAATACATCAGATTAACAGTGATATCTGTAAAATGGGAAATCTTCGTTAAACTGTGTTTTAGAATAAGTAAATTTAGTAACTATAGGTATAAGATTAAGCACGCAGAGCCCTACTTTCGCAGGTAATGAACATTTCAGTGTCATACATAATATATCGAAAGTAGTAATAATTAAAAAAATCATGTTAGTTCATTTTTCGGATGGTTGCTAGGGAGTCGAAAAAGCGGACAGTTGGGGGAAAATTTGTTTGAAAATTAATTTTTGATTAAAAACTTAAAGAATAGTAATTGAATCAAAATAAATAAGGTTGGTAGATAAAATAAAACATAAATGGTAGACTTTCAATGAATATAGAACATAGGTACAATACATACCTAATATCCAGTTGTTACATGAATGTGAGTAGTGTGACAGGAGAGATTATTTTACGAGAGGAATGTCAAGTTTTCAAGTTGAAAAGCAGTGATTTTGCCAAAAGTCGAAAAGAAAAAGTTTTCAGCGGAATCGTGCGGCAAGTAGAAGCAGAGGACATATAATATAGGGGAAGGATTTTCGGATACAGTGGCGCAAACGATCGATCGTTTAAAAAGGTACCTATACTACATTTAATTATTTAATAAAATTAGGTCTCGAGCGTAACAAAATATAATTTTGACTGTTTAATTTTAAGTTTTTCATAGTTTTAAGCATTGTTGTTTTGTTGTCCCAACAATCTATTAAATTGTAATATTGACGAAGATTTTTCATTAATATCACTGTACGAATCATATCTGAACCTGCTCTTGAGGTAAGGGTTGGACTGTACGCAGGTTACGTGCAGTCTCTCATGCTATTTAAATTCTAAATAAATATAAATAATATAGTTTGGTGTTTCCAATAAATTATTCGGAAGCATCTGGCGCCCAAATAAAATAATAACAAAAAAAAAATTAGCACAAACAAAATAATACAGCAAATGGCGCCCAACGTGGGGCGATTTTAAGTTTCGCAGTTTGCATTGGGTCAAGTGGTAAATTTCCGTGTTAAGAAGGTATCATTTGGCAAAGTTTCAGGTTGACATTGCACCACTAGTTTAATCAATTCATGAAATTAAGGTCGAGTAAACAAATCAAAAAGATGGATAAGCCAGATCAAATACCACAAACTTCACAAGAGGAAGATAACACTTACACACAAGTAAGGGATGACACAGACAGACAGATAGAGACGACACAACAATCAGGGGATACTGTGCAAACGCACATGCAAATAATGGACGCAAATACTATCACACACTTAATTAACATCATCACGGACATGAAACAAGATATCAAACAAGAAATTAATAAGACAAATGAGAAAATAAATGAAAGCAAACTGGAAATGAATAAGAACATGGCAGAAATGAAGCAAGAAATAAATAACAAATTAGAACAGACCAACCGGAACTTAGAAGATAACATTAAGAAAATGGAGGAAAACGCAGCGGAAGTCAGAGGTAAAATAGAAAATTTGGAAGAGAAAATGTCCAAAATAAATGAAAATATGACTGAAGAAATACACACAAAAGTACAGAGCGTGAAAAATGAAATAAGCACGGAAATGGAGCACGTCATGATAGAAGGATTCGCAGAAATAAAAAGCCACATTAAACAACAAGAAGAAATCGTAGAAGAAAGACTGAAAGAACATGAAAGGAAGATAGGGGCGAACGCAGACAAAATAAATATATTACCTAACACAGCCAACATAACATGCACACACCCACAAACAATAATGAACACAGAGTTTTATTTTTATGGGGATACAAGGGTACATCCAAAGATTTTCATGACAAGACTCAAACAACATGCGGCTACACTACATCACAACACTACAAATATAAAACTCATCATACAAAATACACTGAGAGCAGAAGCTGAGTTATGGTATCAGATGATAGAAGAAAAATATAAAACGCTAGAGGAATTTGAGGGTTTGTTTTTAAATCAATATTGGGGTGAATATAACCAGCAAAAAGTTCGGCAAAATTTGTTCAATGGGAAATACTATGAAAATATGGGAATATCTAGGGAGAAGTATATAATGAGGAAGGT
Source organism: Leptura quadrifasciata (assembly GCA_963675555.1). Classification (NCBI taxonomy): domain Eukaryota; kingdom Metazoa; phylum Arthropoda; class Insecta; order Coleoptera; family Cerambycidae; genus Leptura; species Leptura quadrifasciata. Next base: position 73,078,084 of record OY776677.1, read on the forward strand.
ATACAACATAAGGTATTTGGAACCAAAGTTTACAGAAGCTGAAATGGTAAGATACTTAGCGTGACATTTTTCGGATGACATACACAGCGTCATTATCACACAAAGAATCAACACATTAGATGCCCTAATCGAGTACTTTAGAGGAATAGACGATCACCGAACTGACTGGAGAAAATCATCACCTCGAGGTGAATATAACAAAAACAACTATAATAGAAATGATTATAATAGAGCAAATGCCAGTAACTATGATGATAGACAAAGAAATTCAGAATACAAAGGGAAAAATGACAGCTACTATAATGATAACAGGGGTCAGAACAGGGCATATAATTATAGTCAAAATAGGGAAAATCAAGAGACACAAAATTATCAAAAAAGGCAAGTACATTGGGAAGACAAGCATAACAACGATCAAAGAAACGCACAAGATAATTAACAAAGAAACAGTGATACACGCACATACGCACAAGTCGCAAACACAAACGTTCAACAACAAAACACAAATCCAAAAAACTCACACAACAAACTGGAAGAAATACACATAATAGGGACAGCCGCACAGATGCATACAAGGCCTCACAATCAGGATTTTTAGTTAAAACTATTTTAAATACTACTTATGGACATATGCGTGAATTTATCGATATGGAAGACAATAACGGATTTACTGGACAGATAAAATTGTGCAAATTACCTATCATAAAATTAAAATTACAAGAGTTAACTTTAAACGCATTGATAGATACGGGAGCAGAAATAAGCTTGATCAATGAGAATATTATAAACAAATTTAAAGAAAATTTTGAACAAAAAATTATTAAAATCTCAAAAGTTAAATTGATTAATGCAAATGGTAAAAAAATTGCAGAATGCGATAGGGTACTGCATACTAATTTTATAGCAGAAAACTAGGAATTTGAAGGTGAATATATAATTGTACCAAACATGAAATGGGACGTTATTTTAGGGGAGGACATATTGTCTAGATTAAAAGCCAAAATTGATTTGGAAAATAAAACTATAAGTGTAGATGGTAATACTATACCTATAATAAAATTTTGTGATTTAAAAATTAGTGATTTGAGCGGTAAACGAGCCGATGAACATATTGTGGAGACGAACACATATATTATAAATAATTATTATGCGCCAAAAAATTTAGAAATAAAGTGCCCTCCTGAATATAATGAGACTGTTCAGCATTTGATACAAGAATATATTACACTCGTAAACTTTGAACCAAGAATTGCAAGCGGTTATGTACATCAATTAAATGTCGACGAAGCAAAAGCTTTTAAATGCAAAACGTACCCTATTCCATTCAAGCACAGAGAGCAAGTCAAAATTGAGATACAAAACATGTTAAAATCAAATATTATTGAATCTGCTAAGACAAATTTTATTAATCCTTTAGTAGTGGTGAAAAAGAAAAATAGTACAATTAGATTATGTCTTGATGCACGATTACTAAATCAAATCACACGGCCACAATTTGATGCTCCTCAGACAATAGAGTCAATGCTTTCCAGAGTGGGGAAAACCACAATCTTTTCAAAATTAGACTTAAAAAATTCCTTTTGGCTCATTCCACTACATATAGATTCAAGAAAATATACGAGTTTCAGTACAGATGGCCACGTTTATCAATTTAGGGTAGTTCCGTTTGGTCTACAATCGGCTTCTTCTGCACTCGTTCGAGCAATGCAGTCTATCCTTGATAGGTTTGAAAATTTCTGTGTACACTACATAGACGATATCCTGATATTCTCTGAAACAGTTCAAGAACATTATAATCATTTATATATTATTCTAAACGCGTTAGATGAAGCAGGACTAAAATTGAATTTAGACAAGTGTGAGTTCTATCAAACTTCTGTAAAATATTTAGGGTACAAGATTGGACAAGAAGGTATTGGTATTGGTAAGGAACGGGTAAATGAAATAAAAGAATATCCACGACCTACGAACCTCAAAACTTTGAGAGGATTTTTAGGGATATTAAATTACTATAAGAAATTTGTTCCGAAATTATCTGAACTTGAAGTACCATTGATTGAATTGCTTAGGAAGAACATGAAATGGGAATGGAATGAAAGGAGAGAGAGTGCATTTGTGGCCCTAAAAATAAAATTTCATGACAATTTACTGCTTCACAGTCCCGATTTCTCACTTCCGTTTGTATTAAGAACAGACGCATCAGATTTTATAGTAGCTGCTGAACTCACACAAATACAAGGGGGAGTAGAAACACCAATATGCTTCATTTCTCGTATTTTAAAACCATACGAAGTGCGATATTCCGTGAATGAAAAGGAAATGTTAAGTATTGTTTATTCTTTATCTAAGCTATCATTCTATTTAACTGCTTCACATTTTTTTATAGAAACTGATCATTCAGCTCTGTGTTTTCTCATGAGAAATAGATTTGCTAATAATAGAATTTACCGTTGGTCACTTTTAATACAGGAATACTCTTTTACAATTAGACATCGTCCGGGAAAAAACAATATTACAACAGACGCACTTACACGTAACCGACAAATTAATATAGAAAAATCAGACACTTTCATCATTGCACTCAATACTTTGTCACATACTCATGACTTATACACACCGGAACAAGTATTAAACAGTCAGCAGCAGTTACACACTCTTATACAAACATTACACACAAAACCTACACACAGAGGTTTCACCTATAAAAATCGGTACATAATAAAAACTATTTTACATGAGGAAAAATATGTAATAGAAGACAACTTAGCTTCAAAAATCATGCAAGATTTGCATCACAGATATGGACACATAGGTATCCGTAAAACCTGGATGATATTTAGAGAAAATTTTTATGCAATTGAAGATTTAGGAATAGCTAAAAGAATAATAACACAATGTCATGAATGCTGTCTTGGCAAAAACAAAAGCCATATAAACAAAAACCAGGTAAATAGTATTTTAACAACAGAACCATTACAACTTATTGCAATAGATTTTATCAGTAACCTAATTTCCTCAAAAGAGGGTTACAAACATATATTTGTAATAGTGGACAATTTTTCCAAATATATAAAATCATATCCTACGAAACGTTGTAACACAAATACTGCCATAGCCAAGTTGAATCACTATTGTAGATCAGTTGGAACTCCCAAAAGAATATTAGCAGATAATGCCACCTATTTCAGCAATGAAAGGTTTACTCAATATTGGGAAAGTAAAAATATTCACGTAATTTTCATTACAATTCGACATCCCAAGGCAAACCCAGCTGAAAGGTACATTCAGGAAATCATTAGATTTTTGAGAATCATAGCACACAATAATCATACTAAATGGCCAATATATTTGGAAAATATTGAAAATTTTATAAATAATGCACCCAGCACTGTTACGCAAGTCTCTCCTATAACAATAATGTTCGGGCAGTCACCGGCTCGACCATGGATCAATGAAAATATATATGATTTAAAAACAATACATGAACAAGTACGAGACAAACTGAGACGTAATGCGGACAAGTACATTAAACGGGAAAATAAAAAAATAAGGAAAAGAACAACATTTAAGGAAGGAGACGAAGTGGTGGTAAGACGTCTGCGCGTAACAGACTTAAGAAATAACATATGTGCAAAATTACAATACCCATATGAGGGTCCCTACATCATTCACAAAGTTTTAAATGACAATACGTACGAGTTAAGAAACAAAACAAATGATACAATCAGGGGAAAATTCCACATAGAATTATTATACCCATATTTAAATAAAAATGAGAGTGATGTAATATGATGGTATGGATATCATACTGCAGTTGCAGACTAACAAATTTTCAAGGAATTTAAAATGTTATTAGTTGGGGGGGGGGGGAATGTTATGATATCCATAACCAACAAATAGCAACAAAATAAGTATGTTAGTATACTGTATAGTAAGCAATTTTTAGTTAAGAAAATTAAAAAATAATAATAAATACATCAGATTAACAGTGATATCTGTAAAATGGGAAATCTTCGTTAAACTGTGTTTTAGAATAAGTAAATTTAGTAACTATAGGTATAAGATTAAGCAAGCCCTACTTTCGCAGGTAATGAACATTTCAGTGTCATACATAATATATCGAAAGTAGTAATAATTAAAAAAATCATGTTAGTTCATTTTTCGGATGGTTGCTAGGGAGTCGAAAAAGCGGACAGTTGGGGGAAAATTTGTTTGAAAATTAATTTTTGATTAAAAACTTAAAGAATAGTAATTGAATCAAAATAAATAAGGTTGGTAGATAAAATAAAACATAAATGGTAGACTTTCAATGAATATAGAACATAGGTACAATACATACCTAATATCCAGTTGTTACATGAATGTGAGTAGTGTGACAGGAAGGAGAGATTATTTTACGAGAGGAATGACAAGTTTTCAAGTTGAAAAGCAGTGATTTTGCCAAAAGCCGAAAAGAAAAAGTTTTCAGCGGAATCGTACGGCAAGTAGAAGCAGAGGACATATAATATAGGGGAAGGATTTTCGGATACAGTGGCGCAAACGATCGATCGTTTAAAAAGGTACCTATACTACATTTAATTATTTAATAAAATTAGGTCTCGAGCGTAACAAAATATAATTTTGACTGTTTAATTTTAAGTTTTTCATAGTTTTAAGCATTGTTGTTTTGTTGTCCCAACAATCTATTAAATTGTTATATTGACGAAGATTTTTCATTAATAAATATCACTGTACGAATCATATCTGAACCTGCTCTTGAGGTAAGGGTTGGACTGTACGCAGGTTACGTGCAGTCTCTCATGCTATTTAAATTCTAAATAAATATAAATAATATAGTTTGGTGGTTCCAATAAATTATTTGGAAGCATCTGGCGCCCAAATAAAATAATAACAAAAAAAAAATTAGCACAAACAAAATAATACAGCAATATATATATATATATATATATATATATATATATATATATATATTCATATATTCGTTTAAATGCCAACGCACGAAATTCACATTTCACGCCACCTACCGACCAGCACAAATATAGAAACAGCGTTAAAATGTGGGTCTGCGTTAAGCAAAGTACAAAGGGAGGCCCTGTTAGCAACGCATGAATTTGGATGATTTGGAAAACTTCATTTGTTTATAGTCCTCATAATGTAAATATCAGAAAACTCTCGGATCTGCGGTGGTGGTGCTTTACCAAACAACAACTACAAGGAGAGCAGTTGCCACCTACAAGAGTAGTTTCTATCCGGCAGTAAATTGAGCTAGGCTGCAGCTCCTTATATGGAGCAGTTCACAGATTGCAAAGGTCTGAACCAGTTGTATTTTGGATGGCGACAAGAAAATAATATACATATATAAGCCAGTTTTAACAATTGCAGACAGAATATATTGCGCCACTTGAGATTTTAAACTTGATTTCATGCTCCCGCAAAAAAAGTTTCTGTGACTCCAGAAGATGTAGGGTAAACTGGTCCATAGTGGGACACATTTTTTAAAAAAATTATTGCGCTTCTTGTAAAATAGTTTTACTCATAATTAACATATACAGACATAGGTATGCATATATGGAAACAAACTAATAATAATTGAAAGTAATCCTTAAGGTATTTTAAATTTTATTTAATACATCCCACTATACACCACTTGTTCCACTATGAACCACTGTATGGTTCATAATGGGAATTATACTGGTTTATAATGGGATTTTTAACAAAAACACTTTTAGTCTATCTTAAATTGTGAGAAATCTACAGAAAACGCAAATTGGCGGGCAGCCCGTGTCGTACTTCCAGAAATGTAAGGTGGGGGCAGCTTTAATACAATATCTTCTGCTACTAAGGTATCTTCGTCGGGTTTATCCGGGAACACGAATTTATCAGTCACAATTTTCTTCAAAAAAGAAATATTGTATTCTTCTCCACTTATCTTCACAACCTGGCCAATATAATGTTTAACAGATTTTTTTGTCATATATCTTACTACAACATAATCCTTCTCTTGAATAGATGAATCTTGAAATTCTGATGAGAAGCTTTCTAAATCGCTGGAATCGTTACAAATCTCTTCACTAACATCACTGTTCGAACTAATGTCATCATTAAAAACTTTACGTTTAACTCTTTTAGCCTTCTGCTTTTTTTTTTCTTCTGCGATAACTTTTTTCCTCATTCTTTCTTTATGTTCTTGCTCTATGCTTTCCTTTATGGGTGTATCTGTTAATATCGCTGACTGTAGCTTCTTTTTCACTTTTCTAAGTTTCTTCCTAGGGGCAGCTTTAACATGTGGCCTGATTTCCTGTGGGGTTACTATAGTATGAGATGGACCAGGAATTGGACTGACATGTTGTGGTTCTTCTATACCTTTATTGTCTTTTATATTCTGAACATCTTCATTAGCCTTACCTTCGTCACCATTATCATCTTCATTTTGTTTAGGTCTGTCGGTAACATAAGATGACATAAAATCACTCTCTGAAAATATTTGGGAATTCAGGGGTGCTATGCCTGTTTTCTGAAATCCTTTAATAATGGTTACTGGCGTAAATGCTTTAGGGAAGGCAATACCAACAACACTGGCAACATCATAAATTTTCATTGGTACCCCAGGATGGTTTACCATCCAGTCATCAACTCCTTGATTATAATAACTTTTAAATGGAAAGAAACAGGCCACGTCCAACGGTTGCAATTTGTGGCTGCAGTGGGGCGGCAATGTCAACAGAATAATTCCACTATCTTTACACAAATTCAACACACGAATATCGTAACGGCTTTCATGGTTGTCAAGAATTAAAACAACTTGATGGTCCTTACTGCAACGCACGTGTTTTATAAAGTGTTCTATATATTTTATAAAATTTTCACCTGTCATCCAACCGGTGGAATGTGCTGCAACAGCTGATCCTAGAGGAGCTCCAGTGAGCATAAAAGGCTTAAATATTTTCCTTGGAAATATAAAGAAAGGCGGTACAAATGTTCCATTAGCGCGTATTACAGTGCACATTGTTATTAACGTCCCTCGTTCAGCACTTGTCACTTTTCCGACTTGTTTTTGTTTAACGTTAGCCAGTATCTTTCCAGGTTTATGTACATTGGTGACACCTGTCTCATCACAATTGAATATTTGGTGTGACTGGATACTATGTTTTGTTGTTACATTTCTCAAATTATTAAAAAATGTGGTGACATTAGTCTTATTGAAACTGGTAGCCCTACCAAGGCTGGTTGCCTCTGGTTTGCGAAGCGTTAATGTAGGGTGTCGTTTCCTGAAATTATTCACCCATTCCACTCCAGCTCGTTTCTTTTCGTGCCAAGATTGAGGCACAGTTTTATTATTAGCCATGGCATAATTGTAAGCTAACTCGCGAGTATTTAATAATGTTAAGCCATAGCACATTTCACAAGCTTGAATTAAATACTCTCTTAAAAGCTCCTCCTCTTCACTTGTAAATATTGGCTTGAAACCATGGCTTCGTCCGAATTTAAAATTATTTGGAGTTTCGTGATTATCTTCATCGGCTATTCGAAACTTTTTGACTTTTCGATGTAAAGCTGATTTGCTAACACCGTGCTTTTCAGCCGCACTTATCAAAGCCATTTGATTTGTGACAACATCTTCCACAGCAGCACGCATAGACTTTTCATAATTTTCATGAATTTCTTTGCTTTTTTGAAAAATTGACGATAGCTGTGATCTTGGATGTCTCGGCATAGTCAAACCTGTAAAGAATGCAATATTTAGCATGTCTTATCATATCCCAGTATGGACCGCAATATATTTTCCCACTATGGACCATAATGCATTAAAATAAAAATGAACATTATTTTATCAAAGTGGTAGAACTAAACATAAATAGAAGTGCAAGCAATATTGAGGTTATGGATGCCTTAGATATCCATACCAAATTCTTGTTAAAAAAACAAATATCAATGAATTATTTGAAAAAATCTGAACATGTCAGTCAATATTTTCAGCGTATCACTTACCTTAATTTTAAATATTTTGTAATTGCACCACACAAATCGATAAAATACCGAGTGACTTTTAAGCGTTATTATGGACAAAGTATCTGCACTTAAATATAGCTCTAGCATAGTGATAAAGTAGTCAGCAGAATGAAATTCCCACTATAGACCATGTACCACTATGGACTAGTTTACCCTAAGTGTTTTATTAATCACTTACGTTGTACAAAGCTTTGTCTCTGCGGAGGAGATGAACAAGTGTGTAAAATAATACGGACAAAGAATAAACGCCAATAACTGGCCTCAGCGATGACAATAGAATAGAATAGAATAATTTATTCACCTTCGTTGCTATTTACAAAAACATGGATAAGGTAAGTCATAAAAATAGAAACATGTAACATGACGTACATATCAATAAAAGTAGCAAATAATACATTAGAATAAATACAATTAACATATAGTAAAAAATGTATAACACATTAAAAGATATATGTTGTGTATTATGAATCCACGTACATAGAACATAATAAACACTACACACTAAAAAATAGTTATATAATAAAAAAAAGCAGTGCTTATATTACAATTTAAGTAAAAAGAGGGAAAACAATTAAAACCAATCTTATTGCTTAGAGTACAAATGAGCATACTCGGTAAATTCATTTAGGCTATAGAAAGCATTTTGTACTAGCAATTGTTTTAGGCTAGATTTAAATTTGGATATAGGCATGTTTTTCATATCAATCGGAAGCATATTATAATAGGTTGATCCTGCAAGGTGAGGAGATTTTTTATAGAAGCTGTAGAAAAATGTATCTTTATATATGTCATTATGGTACAAATCCGGAATTATCTTCCTCTTCGCCACAAGTGACCAGGGAGGTAAATCCGGCACGAGCTTGGATTTCACGCACCGGTACTGACACCCTGGGATGTCTGTGTACGTTTGTGGATGGGTATGACATCTATCCACATCTGTGGATGGGTATCACATGTTGCAACAAGCTCCGTCACAGGGCTGCAGTGATGCAGTATGGGAGGTAGCGTTCCTAACGTCCTGCAGCGCTATTCTTGACCGTTCGCATTTTTAAAAGTTACTCGCATACCAACATAATGCGAATGAAAATTCATACTATATATTCTTGATCATTCGCAAGACATTCGAGTATTCGCATTAAACAGCGAGTGGATTTTGACAATCGGCAAATATGCGAACGATGACATAACCTAATTTTTTATTTCTAAATCTTTAAATTTATTATGTTCGTGATATGGTATAAATCAAAAAGTCTCTTGTATTGTAATTTGTTGATAATGGACGATTTACGATATATTGCGAACATTGAAAATATAGAAAATGTATTTATTTCATGGAGCCCTCCTCCAGCTTTCTACGTTGGCCATCTTTTTGAGTAAATTCGTTAGAAAATTTACCAGACGCGAGTTTTGGATTTTTCTTTATAAATTCCAGTATTAACCGTTTTTGTTCAGTAGAAGCATTAGCAGTTCTGCATGGAGTCTCCATTACACAATAAATTATTAGCAAATAAATATTTTTCTTTGTAAATACAAATAAAACCTACAACAAACTAACATGAGCTAACAATCAAGAAATGTCAGTCGACAATGCTGTCCTGTCATCCCTAACAGAGAGAAATTAGATATTTTTCGAAACTGAGATGTTGCCAAGTGCTATTTTACATGCGATTGATTTCGCTCGTATACATATGCGAAGTGCAGTCGAGAATACCATATGTTGGAAGTGTTCGCAAATACACAGCTCGCATTAACACGCATACGCGCAACTGCGAAGGATGTCAAGAATAGCGCTGCTGGAGCTTTGACCCAAGCCAAAGTGTGGGACACCGTGCCGAGGGCTGAGTGGCCGCAGGGTAGAAGATGCGGTCTCGAACGGTTCCCTGGGGGCACCAGGCAGCACCCCCTTGTATATAGCCTTACTCGGTCATGCGGGGCTCTGATCGAGTGGACCTTTATTTCCCTAGTTCTTCGTGGGAACTATATGGAGAGCAAAAGTAAACAAACAGAAAACAAACAGGCTGAAAGGCAGGAAGGCCAACCAAAAGGTCCAGGTGCTGTGAAGGCAGAAATGCCGAAAACACAGCCAGAAGGCCAGGTTGCGCCACAGGCTAAAAAGCCAAAGCAACCCAAGGGCCGGGGAGGCGCTCAGGCCGAAAGGCCAAGCAAATCCCAAAAGTCCAGGGGAAAGAGCATCAGGGTCAATGCCGAAGAGGAGATTGACCTAATGACAGACGCGGAAGTGCGAGCTGCTCGTCTGTCCGGAGTCTCAAAAAAGAGGCTCCAAAATCTTGTCAAAGGTGGTCGAGATTTCTGCGAGGCTAAAAGGGCCATAATCAAGAGCAACTTTGGCAGGGTTCAAAAAGGCCAAGCAATGGCAAGAGACCCCAAGAAGGCTATTCAAGGGCCCAGCGGGGTAAAGAAGACAGACCAGGAAGGCCGAACCAAGGCCCAGAAAAGGCCCCGTCTTGAATCTGTCACACCTCCCAGCGGCCAACGGGGGAAAAAGAGGGCAAAATTGGAGGAGCTATCCTTCAAGGATGCCCTCTCCGCTGTAAAGGTCGCGGTGGTGCAGGACGGTTTCCCGATGGAAACGATGGAGCAGGAAAGGCTAAAGGCCGTCCAAAGCTCCATTATGCGGGCCTACGAGAGTATTCCTGTAGGAGGGCCTCAGGTGCGCTTTGCCAAGTGCACATATAGGCCAGGCTACCTTTTGGTGGCATGCGCGGATGAGACAAGCGCGGCATGGCTGCGGAGTGTTGTCCCCACGTTCCAGCCTTGGGAAGGCGCAAGCCTCAAAACGCTGGAGGGGGGCAGGATTCCGGGGCTGTGCGCGTGCACCGTGTATGTCGCCGACGAGGAAGGCCAAAGGCTGGAGGCCAACAGAATACTCACCAGACTAAGGGTGAGTAACAAAGGCCTAAACACGAACCTCTGGACGGTGTTCGCAAAGACCCCGTCCGAGAAGGGGCAAGTGTGGGTTTTTTCCATGGACAAGCAGTCCATGGAAGAACTACAAAAGTTAGACATGTGTCCCTATTTCGGAATGGGAAGGATTAAGTTCCGCCCAAAGGAACAGGGAACACACCCTAGTAAAGAGGCGACAAAGGGCGTTAAAGTCCAGAAGCCTCTAATCAAGTCACGACCTCCGGAAGGCAGGGAACTGGCCTCGGAGGAAGAGCCAAAAGAGGGAGAGGAAGAAGGAGAGAACGAGCTCCACTCCTCTGACGAAGAGGACGAAGACTTCTCCGGCCAAAGTGGGTTAAGCCCGCTCAAGAGGGCTGGCGCCCAGAAGCGGACGCCCATGGAGGTGGGAGAAGTAATTGGGGGGGGAGGACCTGGCACCTCTGGGACCTTCACCCCAATAAAAGAAGAAATCAGGGTCCTGCAGGCGAATCTCCATCATGCAAAGGCTGCTTCGGCTATTGCATGTCGGAGATTCGAGGAAGAAGGCATCGACATTGCCCTCCTGTAGGAACCCTGGATAGTCAAGGAAAGGCCGGCAGGCCTAAAGCCGCCACAGGGTAAGTTGTTGTACAATACGCGATCTACTAGACCTAGATCGTGTATTGTATACAGTAGTAGAGTTAAGTGTATACTAATTCCGGTGCTCTGCACCGACGATTTTGTTACAGCCACTCTAACAGCATCGACGGAAGAGGGTATGAAGAGCTGGGTCATTTGCTCCGCCTACTTCCCAGGTGAGGAAAGATCCTGTTCACCGGAGATGCTAAGCGACATAGTTGCATACTGCGGAGAGAGGAACCTTCCACTACTAATTGGATGTGATGCCAACGCACCACAAGGTATGGGGAAGCACTAACATCAACAACAGGGGTGAGTCATTATTACATTTCATCCTAGGGGAAAGGTTACTAATAGCTAATATAGGCAGGAAACCTACTTTCGTCACTTCAGTGCGTAGGGAAGTCTTGGATGTACAGGTAATGTAAGTGATACTATCAAGAACTGGCACGTGTCAGGATAGCCATCGGGCTCCGATCATAGGCACATCAGATTCAACGTCAAGATCCCATCTCTAACGGAGACGAAATTCAGAAATCCCCGAGATACTAACTGGGAATGATATTTAGAGTCCCTCAGAGGGTATCTAGAGGAAGGAATAGCGTCTGGAAGAAGCATAGAGAGCCTTGAAGTGGCAGTGGAACAGGTAAGCGAGGCGATAGGGGCTGCCTACCAGGAAAACTGTCCAGAGAAAACAAGGAAAACCAGAGGTAAAACAGAGTAACCACCTAGAAGGCCTTAGGGCTGAGGTTAGAAGGCTATTTAATAGGGCCAAATCCAACCAAGACTGGGATACCTACAAAGTAAAACTCACGCAGTACAATAAAGAGGTCCGCAAGGCAAAGAGAGACTCATGGAAGAGCAGCTTCCAGAATCCATAGAGTCCTGGCCAAGGACGGTTGTACTGCAAACGAAGTAGGCTTTATTAAAAAAGATGATGAAACCTACACAGAAACAATGACGGAAAGTATCAAATTGCTCATGGATCCACACTTTCCGGGCTCACTGATATTAACATACCTAGAGGATAGACATTATCCAGGCCAAAGGCCAGAAAGGCCCAAACTTGCGGACTGGAGGTTGGCCACCGAGGTTATAAAACCTGATAAAATCAGATGGGCAATCAGTATATATATCAGTATATATAAAAATAATGTATAAATTTTGTGTGATTTTAAAAGGTGCATCTTTCTGATATTTTATTTTTCATATCAATATATATATATATATATGTATATATATATATATATATATATATATATGGTGTAGTGGTGAGAGGTAAGTGAATCCTCTCATGTGGTTTAATGCTACTATACATCAGACATCATAGATGTCTCCATGATGTATAGCGACTTGCCATTTTGCAAGTACCGAGAGCGGTGACCTTCAGCCCTTGGTGGACTTAACCTATATACTGTTATTATAAATGATTTGCAGGAAACAACTACTCAGCGGGCAAATACCCCGACCTGCATTGAATTATACCTTACAAATCATTTGGTAGCCAATGTCATTTGTCAACTCCCCGACCAGACATAGACCGGTTTCGAACTTATTAGTTCTCATCAGTATGCCATAGGTCGTGGAATAGACAAATGACAGTGGCCAACCTGCTAGTCCTATACAGACTAATGTAAATATAATGAAATGTACAGTAGCATTAGACCACATGAGAGGATTCACTTACCTCTCACCACTACACCATTTACATTAGTCTGTATAGGACTAGCAGGTTGGCCACTGTCATTTGTCTATTCCACGACCTATGGCATACTGATGAGAACTAATAAGTTCGAAACCGGTCTATGTCTGGTCGGGGAGTTGACAAATGACATTGGCTACCAAATGATTTGTAAGGTATAATTCAATGCAGGTCGGGGTATTTGCTCGCTGAGTAGTTGTTTCCTGCAAATCATTTATAATAACAGTATATAGGTTAAGTCCACCAAGGGCTGAAGGTCACCGCTCTCGGTACTTGCAAAATGGCAAGTCGCTATACATCATGGAGACATCTATGATGTCTGATGTATAAGTAGCATTAAACCACATGAGAGGATTCACTTACCTCTCACCACTACACCATTTACATTAGTCTGTATAGGACTAGCAGGTTGGCCACTGTCATTTGTCTATTCCACGACCTATGGCATACTGATGAGAACTAATAAGTTCGAAACCGGTCTATGTCTGGTCGGAGAGTTGACAAATGACATTGGCTACCAAATGATTTGTAAGGTATAATTCAATGCAGGTCGGGGTATTTGCCCGCTGAGTAGTTGTTTCCTGCAAATCATTTATAATAACAATATATATATATAAATATATATATATATATATATATTGTTGTGCTATGTACCTTCTGTGTTATTATATTATACATAACATAACATAACCTTTGTTGAACATGAGGTGCATACTCTTCTCGGGGGTCAGTTCACGAATTTTTATGTTTTTAAAACAATTTATACAAATTAAAAATATAATTATGCTTCTTGATGACTTTAGCTTGAAAGGAAAATTTTATGATATCAGAGAAAATGCAAATTGTCAAAATAACAATTTTAATATGAAATTTTAAACAAAACTTAACGTAAAGAACGTCTAATACTACCCCACACTGTTGTTATTTGCTCGAGACTTTTACTTAAAATAAATAACTTCACTAGTTCTCTTTTTTTGTTCAATATTTCAAAAAGTACGTATACAACCTTAGATTGTCCTCTCCTCCAGATGTACATCTGACTCAACGTCTCCAGTAAACAATATCTAGCTTTTCTTCCTTATTAAATCTAATAAACTGCAAGCAAGTAAAACGGGGTGTAACTTACAGCTTCTCACAACTTTTTTTAAAAAACGTAGGATCAAAACCTTATGATATTATCCCCAACAAATGTTCTGACGTCTCTGTCACCATAAAATTATTCACTTGGTTTACTCCAAATTATATATGAAATCCACTCAATACCTTACAGTTTTCTTTAGAATCTTCTAAATTGCTTTTCACTTTAATATCCTTCATATACATCTATGTTTTACTGTCTTTTCATATGACATTTTCTAAAAATTCATTCATTCAGCCGCCATCTTTTCTTTTTTTCTATAACAACCATTTTTTGTTTTTTATCAATATCCTGCTTATCTACATTGAAACTTTGAAATACAAAAATTACTAAGATTTGTTAAGATTTATATAAACTGATAAAGATGGTTTTATTCTAAAATCCTTAGAAACAATTAACACATTTATTTCATTACACCACTTTACACAATTTGCATTTTGTCTTCTATTTAAATTTATAATTTATAGAATTTTGATTTCGAACCCAAATAATCGTAACATAAAAACATGTGAACCGTTCACTTTTGATTAAAATTTTATGAATGGAATCTATTAAAAATTCAATATGTAAAATTTGCTTTATCTTTGAATACTTAACCAGTAATAAGAGTGGGGTAAATGTGGATATCGCAATATATATATATATATATATATATATATATATATATATATATATATATATATATATATATATATATATATATGTTATATTAGCTTTCCACATTGTTATTAGTATTAAGTCCATTATCGATAACATCCCACAAAGTAATTCAATACCAGTGTAGATAAAATTATAAATTATATCATATTCCTTCCTGTTATCTTTGCAACCTAATATGTCTGCTGTTTTTAAACACGTACGTCTGGAATTACTATGCGAAATGCGAATGTAGCAATCTGATGCTAATTCAGCATTTATTGTAAATATTATAAATACACGTAAAGACCTATGCCAGTCAGTTTTTAGCTCAGTTCAGTTTTCTCATTCGAGATCCACATTTATTTATTCCAAGTACTAATTTCATAAGCATACAGCTTCATAAGTCTCTAAGTGAATATTGTGAAACATCAATAATAATAATAATTGTAATTATCTTAAATAAATTGTTTTTAAAAAATCAATCGAAGAACTTCAAATCTAACAATTGGCGCAGTCGTTAGGATCCGCAAAACATTTTCAGAACGCGAGTATTCCAACTGGTAATGGTGGATTTCATCCTTCAACGGAAAAAGAACCGTAATTCCTACAACGAAACAAGAAACCAATTATTCGAGAAAACTCCTGCAACGCTAACAGAACAAGAGAATTCTAACTGGTAGTGACGGACTTCTCCTCTTTCCTCAACTAATCCAAGAATAATCATTCACTCAAGAAAAACAAGCAACTAGTTATAAGAAACAAGCAACTTCTACGCACGAATCAACTGGTACTATACTATGGAAAAAATCCTGTAAGTACATTTTAACATTGAATCATTTTTAAGTGCTTCGAATTTATTTTATTTATTTTTCGTACTTTTTGTCGCGTTAAGACAAAGTCCGATTATCTAATATAAACCTTTCCTAAAAACCCAAACGAAATAAACTTTTAAAATGGCAAACGAACAAGTACAACAAGTACAAGTACAAGAAGTACAAGAAATAGAACCGTACAGACTTTCTGAAATTTTTTCTATCGTTCCCGAATTTGAGGGCGACCAAATCTTTCTGAATACTTTTTTGAATGCTTGTTACCATGCCCACCGCATGGCCATTAACGATCAACAGATCTTACTAACTTTACACATAAAAAATAAGCTCCGTGGGCGAGCAGCCCAGCTAATTAACTCTAGAAACCCAGCCACTTGGGCTGAAATCAAACAACTGCTGTCAGTCCATTTCGGAGATTCACGGGACTTGACGTCTCTAATTCAAGACCTGCAACGAATCAAACAACTTCCCAATGTATCACCTTTAACATTCTTCTCCCGCTTGCAA
This sequence comes from Leptura quadrifasciata, assembly GCA_963675555.1. Lineage (NCBI taxonomy): Eukaryota > Metazoa > Arthropoda > Insecta > Coleoptera > Cerambycidae > Leptura > Leptura quadrifasciata. The sequence goes on from OY776677.1 coordinate 73,094,432, forward strand.
ACTCACAATGCCAAGATGAACGCATCAATTCAAAAGACTAATTTGACGCCTGAACAAAAAGACGCTCAGTCTCAACTTATCGAGATAATGACTCTAAACACCCTCCTTACTGGTCTAGAACCAAACATAGGCAAAATAATAAGAGCAAGAAACCCTCCGAGTATGCTTGAAGCATCTCAACGCATCAGGCGAGAGCTTCAACTCTCCTATTTCGAAAACCAAAAATTCAATAAACCAAATAACTCTCGTGATATTCAAGCCCCTATCAAAAAACCGAATGTTCAATCCTTTACGAAAACATGTTCTTACTGCAAGAGAACAGGGCATGTTATTAACGAATGCCGAGCTCGTCAACAATCTTCTCAATCATATAATTATCCAAATTTTACTTCACAAAATAATAACCCAAATTTTCAAAGGCAGTACACCGCTCCACAGCAACAACAGCAACGATCATTCCAACAACCATTTTCAAACCAAATTCAAAGGCCAAGCCAAAGTTTCAACAGACCTAATCAATTTCAACCTCGACCATCTGTAATTCAGCCAAATCCTAATTTCAATCGAAACAATAATCAACCGCGAACCCATCACATAAACTATCAATCACAAAATTACTTTAACGAGGAATATCAAGGAGACACAAATCCAGAACTCCAAGAATACCCATACGAACAACACGAATCTTTCCCAGAGGAACAATATCAGTATCCCAGTGTTTCCCAGGATTTTCAATTAGGCCCTCAAGCCATTCACGACCCCCCAGACTATCAAACTCAATACCCGAAACTTTTCACACAGGAAAACCCTGTTACATTCCCGGAGACAACTCCAGAAGACTACAATACGATTTCGAACCTGACGTCACAAGTCCAATCAATGAACTTAGACAGTTTCAATCTCAACCTAAAATTCCCCGAACATACCTTCATTTAAGACCCCTACTAACCGTCAAATCCAAGAACCTGTACTACATCAAAGATTTCACAAACACATTTAATCTGTTGATTGATACCGGTGTAGGAATTTCAATGTTCAAAGAAAAACCCGCTGAAAAAATTTTGAACACATTTCCCGAAAATGCCGTTATTCAAGGAATAACTAGTGAAAAAATTTTAATAACAGAATCAAAACTTATTCCATTTAATATAGGCGACCCTCACAAAGTTTACATCTACAATCTCGACATAGAATTTGACGGACTACTCGGAGTAGACTTTTTGGAACATTATGACTGTATAATAGACATAAAAAAAAGGAAACTTATTACTAACTTTAAAACAGTTCCCCTGTATAAGGCAGGTGAAGACCCTAGTGAATCTACAGTTGCCAATAATAATATAAATCATAATGGAAATTTTAAGAAAAACGTAATATCTATTCAACCTCGCACTGAACAAATTTTCAAATTAAATTGCAACCTAACAAGTACTGATGCTATATTGCTAGCTCAGGAAAAAGAAAAAGTTAGATTACCCAACGCTGTAGTTAAAATTAATGAAAAAGGTGAATTTTTAACTTCCGTAATTAACGCTAACAAAATACCTAAAATTATTGATTTTTCTGACTTAAAATTAGAGCCCATAACACAATTTGATCTGGCCTGTAACAAATATTTCCAACACTAACTTGACCCAATTTCAAAACGATGCTATATACAGACTATACGACATTCAAAATCAACTACGATTAGAACATCTCAACGACGAGGAAAGGGAATTAATTACTGACTTATGTCTTAAATTTTCCGACATCTTTTATTTGGAAGGTGAGTCGCTAACCTTCACCAATGAAATAAAACACGCGATCGACACCAATAACGCTAAACCTGTCTTTACCAAATCATATAGGTACCCTCAAGTTCACAAGGAAGAAGTGAAACAACAAATATCCGGAATGCTTAACCAAGGCATAATTCAACCATCCATTTCACCATGGTCCTCCCCGGTGTGGGTAGTGCCGAAGAAGCTCGACGCTTCGGGCAAACAAAAATGGAGAGTAGTAATTGACTACCGTAAGCTTAATGAACTAACCGTTAACGATAAATACCCCTTGCCTAATATTTCAGATCTCCTCGACCAGCTAGGAAAATGTGAATATTTCACCACTCTAGATCTCGCATCTGGCTTTCACCAGATCGAAATTAACAAAAAAGACATCCAAAAGACAGCATTTTCTGTAGAAAATGGCCATTACGAATTCGTTCGTATGCCATTCGGCCTCGAAAACGCATTCAAAACGAGCGCTGTCTCGTGTATATGGATGATATAATTATATATTCACCCATCATTCATGAGCACATTCCTAGACTCACAGATGTATTCAAAAGACTAAGGAAAGCGAATCTCAAAATCCAGCCGGATAAGTGTGAATTCCTCAGGAAGGAAGTAGCTTATCTTGGTCACCTTATAACCCAAGACGAAGTCAAACCGAATCCTTCAAAAATTGACTGTATTCGAAACTTTCCAGAACCAAAGACCCAAAAAAGACATCAAATCCTTCTTAGAACTATCTGGATATTACAGACGTTTTATCCCTAACTTTGCCAAAATTTCTAAACCCCTTACTAAATTATTGCAAAAAGACATCCCGTTTAACTTCGATTCAACTTGTAAAAATTCTTTTGACGAACTCAAGACCGCTTTAACTTCTACCCCCATTTTAATATACCCAAATTTCGACGAAACCTTTCTCCTAACAACAGATGCTAGCGCATACGCTATTGGCGCTGTACTTTCCCAAGTACCCATAGGCAAAGACCTCCCTATTGCTTATGCATCGCGTACACTTTGTAGCGCAGAAACGAAGTACTCCACGATTGAAAGAGAGCTTCTAGCGATCGTGTGGGCGGTAAAGCATTACAGACCGTACCTTTTCGGAAGAAAATTTACACTTATCACTGACCATCGACCATTAACGTGGCTATTCTCGATTAAAGATCCCGGTAGCTGGCTCGCACGTTGGCGCCTCAAGCTAGAGGAATATGATTATGAGATCATATATAAGCCAGGAAAAATTAACAAGAACGCAGACGCTTTATGCCGTATTAAAGGAAATCATATACAAAATGTATAGCGTTCCATAACAATATCCAAAATTTAGATGACTCATCTGACACAGATGATAACCCTGAAGAAACTTCACCAGAACAAATAACCCAAGAATACGACGCTTTCGAAAAATTGTATCAGACAACCTCTCTCATTGACTATACAAAAATTACATTTTCAAACAACCAATTACTTGACAAAGACCACAAAAACATAATAACGTTCTTTCAACAAGACAGTCTACAAAATATCCACTATAGTATTATAGAAGACATTTTTGAAGAAAACCCTGACTTTACCAACAATAAAATTAACATTCTTTCCAGTAAAACCGTAAAGAAACGATCGTACTATATCGTACCTTTACCTTTCGATCCCGGTTCAGCTATATTGCAACTCTTCGTTACAATATATAAAAACAAAAACGGCAATGACCCATCTAAGACATATTACGTCGAAAATAACCTTAATTTACCCATTCTTGAAATTTTATCATTTATTTTCAGTGACAAGGACATAAAACTAGTTATATGTCAAAACATTGTAAGAACCCCTGACGAAGACCAAATTACCATAACACTCTACCAATTTCACGCCGGTAAAAACAATCTTCACCGTGGCATAAACGAAACTATTCGCAGAATAAAAAATAAGTACAACTGGAACAGATTAACTAAAGACGTAGAAAAATTTGTAAAAGCTTGTGAAATTTGTCAGAAAACAAAAATTTTAAGGAAAAATCTCGATAATCCTTTGGCTATCACCGAAACACCAAAAACCCCTTTCGAACGAATCAACATCGATATCATCCAAGTTCCCACTAAATATTACGCCCTAAGTATTAGAGACGAACTCACCAAGTTCACACAGGCTTATGCCATACCAGACAAAACCGCAAAATCTATTGTGAACACACTCTTACTCTATTTTCAACATTTCGGAACACCCCTTCGCATACATTGTGATTGCGGCAACGAATTTGATAACATGCTTCTTAAAGATCTTTGCACCCTTTATAACATCAAATTAACCTTCTCTAGTGTGCATCACCCCCAATCGAACGGTTCAATCGAAAGACTTCACGCGACCCTTATGGAAATGATTAGAGCTAACAAACTAGAAAACCCCAGCGAACACCCATTGACAGTCTTACCCTACGCAATCATTTGCTATAACAATTCTGTTAATAAGACACATGGCTTTACCCCGTATGAATTGATATTCGGGCATACTTCTAGCCGTCCCCCTGAAACACTTTACAATCAGCAAGAACTAATATCTAAGTATATACGAGATTTAAATAACAGGATCTCACACTACTACAAAATAGCTCGTACAAAAACGGAATTACAAAAACAAAAGTCCAAAGTACGATTTGACAAACACGTAACTGATAACTACGAATTCAATGTAGGCGACAAAGTCTACGTAAAAGAGAGTCAAATTAAAAATAAATTAGGAAATAAATTTAATGGACCATTTATTATTAGGGAAATTTTAAGAAATTCCGCTATTCTTTATAACCCTGAAACTGAACAAAGTACAAAAATCAACTTTGACAGAATGAAGCCATACTTTGAAAATTTATTTATTTTCAGGTTTCTTCTGCTGCTCAAAGCAGTATCACCCCAATACTCGATAGAGACTATCAACAATACTCTAGGAATTTACTACCACGAAGAAGGCCGTATGGAAATTTCAAATGACAAGTGGACACTTTTAGTTTACAAAGACATCGAACCAATTAAATCAATTCTTGACCATAACAATAACATTTTAAATGACATGATAACCATATTCGATACTGACAACCCTCGTATGACATCATTTCGATCAGAAGTTAGAACACATATTAGCCTCTTAACCCAAATTTCACAATCTCTAGAATTAAAAGTCGAAGAAATATTCGCGGACACAAAACGATACAAACGCGGACTTAGACGCCTCTGATGGTGAATATTATACAAATTGTATTAATAAACTTATGAGTGATGAACATCAATTAGAAAATTTATTAAAAAACCAAATTTCAGTCACAACCTCTGTTATAAAAAGTTTCAATTCAACAGTTCAAAAACTAAAAGTAGATGAGGAAACCTTTAATAAGGACATCAAGGAAATAGAAACTTCAATTTACGACATATCAAATGATTTAGCGCATATTGAATCAAAATTAAGAGTACTTGAGTTATGTGAATCTCTAATAGAAAGTTACATGTTTATAGAAAATAGTTTAGATAATATTTTAAATTCAATAACATTTGCTCGATTAAAAATTCTGCATAGTTCAATAATCACACCAAAAGATCTTGTCGCTTCTCTTCAGGAAATATCTCAGTCTTTACATAAAAACAATTTGCCGATAACTCCTCAAATTTCAAAGATAGCTCAATATTTTGATATCATAGAACTCCAGGCCTTTCAAGCCGGATCTAAGATAATATTTGTTTTAAAAATTCCATTAGCAGAGCCAGAAAAATACACCCTTTACCACCTTTATCCCATTCCTATATTGGATAATCGAACATGACTTCATCACATCCTCTCAACAACGCATAAGTATATTGCCAAAGACGATGATTCATTGTTATTTGTACCCCTTCCGGACGTCGACAACTGTAAACCATTGAACCCCAATACAAGACTATGTCCAAATGTGCTTCCGTACCCAATAGACAGTGACGCGATATGTGAAGCCCAAATCTTAAGACAATTAAGTATAGCGCCCCGAACTTGCCAGTCAAATTTATTGTTTGCCAAAGACCATAGTATCCAAAAACTTAAGAACAATAAATGGCTAATATCAGTATCAGACAATTTACCAGTGACCGTGAAATGCAACAAAAGAGATGTTATCACGAAGATAATTTCTATAAACTCTATATTAACTTTACAACCGGAGTGCAACGCATTCATAGACAGCACCTGAGTGCACGCATCCTCTCACCAACAGGACAACATTACTTACGGCAATCACGTAGTGCGTATACCATACGATTGTTGTAATCACCTACCCGAAAGACATAAACTCCCCAAGTTAAGTAACCTTAACACGGACGATTTAAACATCGCGAAACACAAACTAGATTAGTACTCTGATGATCTAGACAGATTAATCAATGAACCATTTTTAACCAAAAATATATCCTGGTTCACATATTTAACCATTACTTTAATTTGAACACTTATTATTCTTTATATAACCTGTAAATGTAAGAAGAGAGGGAGAGACATAAAAATTGGGATATCGTCATCAAATGATCAACCCCCGAAACCTCCACAACCACCAAGATCCAGGCTACTACACAAATACGGACATCTATTACCCAAAAGGAGACCCAGTGTAAACATACAAGAAGAACCCTCTGAAGACATTGAACTAAACCCTAGTTATAGAAAAGCTATGCTTAAAAGTTGATCCATAGCATCAACTTTTTTATAAGAAAGGGAGCTGTTATATTAGCTTTCCACATTGTTATTAGTATTAAGTCCATTATCGATAACATCCCACAAAGTAATTCAATACCAGTGTAGATAAAATTATAAATTATATCATATTCCTTCCTGTTATCTTTGCAACCTAATATGTCTGCTGTTTTTAAACACGTACGTCTGGAATTACTATGTGAAATGCGAATGTAGCAATCTGATGCTAATTCAGCATTTATTGTAAATATTATAAATACACGTAAAGACCTATGCCAGTCAGTTTTTAGGTCAGTTCAGTTTTAAGTTTAATTCAGTCAACAGACTGCAGTGTTTCTTATTCGAGATCCACATTTATTTATTCCAAGTACTAATTTCATAAGCATACAGCTTCATAAGTCTCTAAGTGAATATTGTGAAACATCAATAATAATAACACACAGTATCGGGTCGAGTAAACACGTGCGGTGAAACGCTCCAGACAAAAACGGGTGTTAGTGCGGATAAAATAACAATTAAAAAAACAAAGTTGGGCCAAAATACTGTGTAAAAAAACCCGCGTTAGGCCATACGAGTTGACCGCTATAATATATTTAAATAATATAAAATAAATCAATTAACAATAAAGTGTAGTAGAAAAATGGACAGGCAAAAACTTATTCCTCATCTCAGGTCAATTTTGTAAAGGGCCACAAGTGCGTAAAGTGCAATAAAGTGACAGTTAAAGATATCCTAGAGAGCGGTCGGTCGTCGTGGTCCGAACCACCATCTGGCAAATAATAATGCGATAAATATTTATTGCTCTCGTTATTCTATTCTTCTTTCGCTGTAAGTTTTTGTGTGTAAAACGGACAATATTATTGCATCTTTATGCAATTTAATACTCGCCTGCCATGGTTATCTGTAGTTTTTGTAGCAGTGCTATTAATATTAGAAAACCAAACATTTCTTGTTCTACTTGCAAAAAACAATTTCATTCAAGTTGTATCTGTGAGTCAACCGATATCAGTCAACTATTAGAAAAAGTGGCTGGCCTATCATGGAAATGCGGCGAATGTACGGAAAACTTTGTTACGCTAAACCAAACTGACTTAACAACGATGCTGAATAACATGGTCCAGGACGCCTTAACTACCCTAAATTCTACCTTTGCCGCCTTAAAGAATGATATCATAAAATTAACCGCTGATAAATTAAGTTGCATTAAAGAACCGGACGTCGATACTGATCAATATAGGTATTTTGATGTTGTGAAAAACAAAAGTCAGCCTGCTGTAATTATTCGTCCCAAAAATCAGAGTCAATCAAACCTGCAAACAAAGGCTGAAATTAAGAGTAAAATAAATCCCGCGGATGTAGACATCCAACTTTCTAAAGTGAAGAACATAAAAAACGGTGGTATTTTAATTGGTTGCCGTAACAAGGATGATAATGAGAAATTTAGGAAAATTGCGGTTGACAGACATTCTGACCAATACGAAGTCAAAAAATTTCAAGGTTTGAACCCAAGGATCCGCGTAGTTGGCATTACCGAGAAGTATGAAGAAGACGAACTACTGGAAGTTATAAAAAAACTAAATGCTGATCTGTTTGCTTTGAATACTGCATGTAAATTAGTTAAGCTAATTCCCACGAGAAAAAATAAAAATATTTTTCAAGCTACTTTACAACTAGACCGCATGACCTATGACAGAGTCATTAAGGCTGGAAACTTATTTGTTGGTTACGATAATTGTGCGGTATTTGATACCGTGGACATATCTCGTTGCTTCACATGTAATGAATTTCATCACTCGCCAAGAAGCTGTCAAAAGCCTATTTCATGTCCTAGATACGATCAAAATCATGAACTAAAATCTTGTAAGTCTGATATCTTGTGCTGTTCTAACTGTTTGAAATTAAAAGATGTTTCTACTGATCATGCTGTATGGGATATCAACAAGTGTACTGCGTACGTTCGTGCGAAAGATAAGGTTCGTAATGATATCCTTGCTGTGAAATAGCAATTAAAATCAAGCGAGGCTCCTGCTAGGCGCGGTAAGTCTTTTATCCCTACCTGTGGAATTTCCCCACTTTCTATCTCTGATAAGGTGGGTTACTCACAATTTTTAATCTACTATCAAAATACTCGCGGGCTTAAGACGAAAACAACTGAGATCTTTAACGCTACGGTTGTCTGTCAATATTCGGTAATAACGCTTACTGAAACCTGGCTCGATTCCTCAGTTTATGATAGTGAACTCTTTTACAATAAATACACTGTCTATAGATCAGATCGTAACTTTACGGCTACAGGTCACACCAAGGGTGGGGGTGTCTTGATTGCAGTAAATGACCAATACTACTCGGCTAGAATTGACTTAAGTTCTGCTGGTTTTAATGCTTTGCCAACTATCGACTTAGTAGAGGTGAAGCTCTCATTGGCCAGTTACACAATATTAATCTTTGTTGTTTACATACCACCAAATACAACTGTTGCTGAATATGAAACATTCTTTGAGTTGTTTAGCACATTTGAATGTAGTCAAGCGAATAATGTGATTCTAGTGGGTGATTTTAACATTGCACAGTATGCTACTTATATACGTGACCATCAGACGAATGGATCAGTTTTAGCACTCGTGAATTTTATGTATACCTGTGGTTTGTTCCAACACAATTTTGAACATAATGATAATAACAACATTCTTGATCTCGTCCTTAGTAACACAAATTGTGTGGTAGAAAAATGTCTTGAGCCGCTCGTAGCGGAGGATAAACATCACCCGGCTTTAACTACATCTATTCAAGTATCCACCTCTGACAACCATAAAAATAATTTTCCAACCAACTTTAATAACTGTTTCAATTTTAGGAAAGCTAACTTACATGTGCTATATCAAACTCTTTTAAATACTGATTGGTCATTTATTACCTTATATAATGATATTAACGATGCATGTGACATGTTTTGCGAGAAACTGTATTCGATTTTTGACTTATGTGTTCCAAAGTATCGCCCGTCGCAGAAATATAAGTATCCTCCCTGGTTTAACTTCAGTATTATAAAAGCTATCAGGCTAAAATCTAAAATGTGGCATACATACAAAACTTCAGGTGATATTGATGCTCTTAATGAATTTAAGCGTTTAAGATCGACAATTAAATTTGATATTAGTGTCTCGTATAAAAATTTTATTCAAAGATCAGAAGGTAATATCAAAACTGATCCTTCTAAATTCTGGGCTTTTATTAACAGTAAAAAAGGCGTGACCAATATTTCCAACCACATGCATTTTAACGGTCAAACTTTAACTACCACAGATGATATAATAAATGCTTTTGCAAATTTTTTGGTGATTCTTATTTACCTGATGGTGGCGACTCAGATTTAGACTTCAATGATGCATTGAATAATGTTAATATCCACATACGAGCCTTTGACGAATCTGACGTGTTCAAAGCTATCAAAAAAATTAAACCTAAAATGACGACGGGGCCAGATGGCGTTCCAGCATTTCTTATTATGGATTGCGCTCAGATATTTTCTTATCCTTTAATGGTTTTATTTAACTTATGCATTAAGACCTGTTCATTTCCGGTCATCTGGAAGCGATCTAAGCTATGTCCGGTTTATAAAAAAGGAGATAAATTTGATATAACTAATTTTAGACCTATTTCAATCATTTGTAATTTCTGTAAAATCCTGGAAATACTGCTACATGACACAATTTATCCAAGTGTCAGTAATCAGATCTCGCCGTACCAGCATGGTTTCATGAAAGGACGTTCAACTACTACTAATTTATTGTCCATTACACATAGCTGAAGTTTTGGATGTACAGTCGCAAACTCATGTTATATATACTGATTTTTCCAAGGCTTTCGACAGGCTTAACCATAATATTCTACTTCGGAAGTTACATGATATAGGTTTGTCTTATTCACTGCTACAGTTATTTAGATCTTATCTGTCAAATCGAATACAATATGTCGCGTATAATGGAGTTAAGTCTGTCGAATTTTTGGCGTCATCAGGTGTCCCTCAGGGCTCGGTGCTAGGTCCCTTACTATTTAATATTTTTATTAATGATATAGTGGATATTTTAGATGTTTGTTGTTTGTTATATGCGGATGATTTAAAGATCTTTACAGAGATAACGAGTGTTGAAGACTGCTACCGCCTACAGCATAACCTTGACAGACTATCACAGTGGTGCCTAAACAACAAATTGCCATTAAATGCCAGTAAATGTAATGTTATGTCGTTTACGCGTAAATCAACTCCCCATGTGTTCAACTACCATCTTAACAATACCGCCATACAAAGACCTGATACTTACCGTGACTTAGGTGTAATTTTTGATCCGAAGTTAACATTCAATGCCCACATTGAAAACACAGTTGGTAATGCATTTAAAACACTTGGTTTCATAGTGCGCAGTAGCCGTGAATTTGCGAACATAAGCACTCTACAAACATTATACTGTTGTTTCGTGAGGTCTAAGCTAGAGTACGCGTCCCTTGTTTGGTATCCCTATTATGATATACATATTAACAATTTAGAAAATGTGCAACGAAGATTTCTAAAACTTCTGTTTTTTAAAACCAATGAAACATATCCTCCTATTGGCTACCCTCAACAACGCTTACTCGATACTTTTGGTATGGTTAGTCTTGATGACAGGAGGCAATACCTTTCGCAAGTTTTTTTATACAAGATCATTCATAATATTTTGGATTGTCAGGAAATAGTAGGGAAGTTAAACTTTATTGTCCCCAGGCTAGCTTCTAGACAGGAACTAACCTTTTATATACCAACGGCGCGGACTAATACCTTAAAAAATTCTCCTTTTTATTTAATTTGTGGCAACTACAACAAACACTGTAGCCGCATAGATATTTTTCACTGCAGCCTTAATGACATTAAGTCATATTTGTATCAAAGATAATATTATATATAATTTTTCATGGTTTATATGTATTACGTACTATATCTCTTATATGTTACAATCATTTTGTATATGTCTTATATTTTAACTGTATGTATTAGTTTAGTTTTAGTTATATGTATTTTTTCTGTATTTCCTGTTCAGTAATTGGGTGTTTACCTGTTGAACAGTGTACTTTAAATAAATAAATAAATAATAATTGTAATTATCTTAAATAAATTGTTTTTAAAAAATCAATCGAAGAACTTCAAATCTAACATATATATATTGATGATATGAAAAATAAAATATCAGAAAGATGCACCTTTTAAAATCACACAAAATTTATGAACTTACTAATCAGAATCACAAAACATCAAAACATCATTTGAGAGTAAATAAATTTAGACGAAGAAAAAAACCGCAATCAAAAGTTAGACAATAACAAATTCAAAAACGTACCAAACATAAATATTGCGTAAAACATTAAAATGTATCAGTTGAAACATTTATATTCAAGAAATTTCACAAATTTTCCACGATTTATAAACTTGCTGACAAACATATCAAAATTCACTAAAGAAGGAAGAAAATAAACAGTCAAAACTTAAATAAAATCATACAATATTGTATAGAGGAACTTTTGAATAAAAAATTTCAATAATGAAGCATAAAGGGGAGTGTCTACAGACAAAAATGGGGCCTTAAATTGAACAAATTGGCAACTTTGAGAAAACAGGTCAAATTCAGATGTTAAAATTTTGTTTTGGGAAAAGACAAAAATAAAAAAAGTGTGTGGGTACACTCAACTTTCACCCGAACTTGAAAAAAGACGAGAAAAGGGGGCTAATTTAGTGTAGTGCGCGGAGGCATCCATCGGCAAGGGTACAAGTGACAGGTAATTTTTTAATAAAGCACGTAGAAACATAAAAGGCACATCAAAAGAAAGAGGGAGAAGCACGGAGAAAGAATCAAGTGAGAAAGGACAGAGAAGAATAGTACAAATATGAAAACTAAATTTGACCAGTTTTGACAAGGAAGTCAAAATCTTGTAACCATGACAACAACCAAAAAAGTATAAAAGAGATGTCAGATTTGATGTCCAGATCGATCAAAATTTGTTTACAAGAAACCATAGAAACGCTTTGTTTTAAAAAAATCTAACCGCAATGAAGGTGTTGTGATGTAAATTTGTCACAGTATATCAGCTACGGCGGTGAAGAGCCAAAATTGCTAATAAGGCAAATTTCAAGTAAGAAAACTAAATTATAGAGTAACAATTATTATAAACCTACCTGCAATAATTCATAAAAGTCGAGTCGGTAAAATAAAAACGGGACTTTAAAAATTTGTGTTGCGTGCACGGGTCAACTTTCTTTAATCCAAGGCTGAACTTTGTGAGCTGCATTGTGAACCAGGACGTCGAGGGAATAAAGAAATTCACCAACATTAACAAACTAAGGTTTTTTAACAGGTGTTTTTTTAATATTAATTTAGTCACATATATTCACTGTTTACATTTCTAAATAAATAAATGAGACCTTGACATCCAATTGCAAGTTGCAAGATATTAACATAATAAAGCAATAGTTACTAAATTTAAATTTCTACATTCAAATAAAAGAGATATCGAGGTAACATTTATAGATAAGTATATTTAAGTTAGCTAGATTAGGAATACAGGTAATTTTAAGAAATTTAGGAGAAAATTTAACTTTATAGTGTTTGAAATTAAACCGTTGATATATAAAATAAAAGGTTTACGATTAGTTCAATTTAACACGATATTTTACTCCTTAAAAACATACAAATATGCAACCAATATCACATCTATGTGAAATAGTCACATCTGAGGATACCCAGCATTATGAGTGTAATAAGATTATTTAATAAAAAAGAATGCAACAAATTTATGGAAATCGCCTCGAAAGATTCACGGACCTGAGATATTTTTAAAACTGAGCTAGCCCAAAAAAAAGGTAAATACCATATAATTTCATTTGCAATAAATAATTGATAATCAATTAACAGAACTTCTTATCAAAATCATTACAACTAATTATTTTATATTATTTGGCTCCCAACGAAAGGGGCTTATCTAAATCATCATTACAATTTATAATTTTATGTAATTTGGCTCACAACGTGGGACCATTTATTTTCAATTCATAATTTTATGTAAAAATATATATATGTATATATATATATATATATATATATATATATGTATATTGTCATGAGCACCCATACTCACATAAAAACAGAGTAGACAAATAAAGTCTAAAATTAATAAAAATAAGCATTTTCACTACGAGAAGTCTCGATTCTACTTTAATAGCTAACGCTATCATGTAAATATTGCTTACAAAAACATAAAACCACATATTTATCTTTTAAGTTTCATTTCATTCATTAATACTCGATAAATATAGGAAATTTGTTATATTAGAATTAAGTTTTGTGCTAGTTATAAGATAAAAACATAAATACCTAAGGTAAAATAACCCAGAAAATGTCCCAAATCAAACTAAAGACACTGAAAAGACAATATTCTCCATTGATTAGCTACCATAGTGCTTTAGAGTCCAAAACGATACTGGAAAACAGCTACAGGAAGCTGGAACTCCGTAGTCAGGTTTCGACATAACGGCAGATCTGAAAATTTCACATATGTTAAAAAATAATCCAAATAATTTTGTATGTCAACGAGATTTGACCATTGCATAAGCAAATATGGACCTTAATGTGTAAATAAAGCACAAAATGCATGAGTAACATACTCAAATAAGAAAATTATTCAGATAAATATATGTGACAGGACTATGGAAAATGTAAATTATGTAAATAATTTTAATTACAGGGAATAAAAACAAATTTTTCGTCATAAACTAGTTGGACAATTACCTAGTGTAAATGACAGCAGCAGCAGAACTAGAACTGTTGATTCGAATAGGGCTCCAAAGTCAAATTTGTGGGTAGAGCACCTCGTGTCGTGAACTTTTTAACATGGTCAAAACCATATAAACTTTTCAACGCAAAATGTGTACTATGCCAAATATAGACAGTCTAAGGTATGTGAAGACACAATTTGGGGACACTAAGTGTATGGTGGGGCATAGATAGGTCCAAGTTATCCCAGGGTCACGACCTGAAATATTATAAATATGTTAATTTTAAGGAAAAACCATTATATAGCCCTAAAAACTATAGAAATAGATGTAATAGGATATAATGTTCATTTTTCACTAGTGTTAGGTACTTATTTATTGTTAAAATCAATGTAATAGGAAAAAAGGACTCAAAATTTCAATCTTTCAAAATACATAACCTAGAGAGAAAAGCAATACAGCAAAAGAATCGGTAAGAAACGCTGATGAATAATACATTAAGAAAGTTTCAAGTATTTATTTCAAAAGTTAAAAATTTTGCATATAAAGAAAATCCAATTTCAGATTTCAGAAATCTAGGAGGCTAAATCTGTCATAAAACTAGGTTTCCATGACAAATTTACCCAAGGAGTCGAAATAAATCGGTTGCCCAAGTAACATGTGAAAAAATTTTCTCGCAACAATTAAAACATAACCTTAGAAATTTTAAAACAAAGTAGAGCCAGCAAAACGTCAAATCGTGACAGGTGTCACCGAAAAGAGGTTAAAAGTCGACTCACAGTGACATTTTGAGTCTTTTTAAGAAAAATATTTAATTATATCATCCTAAATTCACGAATAATTGTTAAATGTAAAAATTTCAACTTACCGTAAAGTGTGTAACGTATAAAACAAAAGTTAAAATCCAAAAGTGCATCGACCAATAAATTAAAGTGTCAACGAATTTCACCAGTAACTTCAACCAGTCAACTAGAACAGCATTCAACCAACAGGAGACCACGATTTTTCGAAAGTTTAAAAGGTACTGTGCAAAAAGCGTTCTTAAAAATAACAAACAATAACTGTGTTTTATTATTATTGTCTATGTTCATGTTCGATCAACAAATCGATAAAATCTACACTGTCAAACTCGATATATTGTAAAACCTGTATTTTTAAAACACCATCTGGTGATCATTAAAAGAAATTGTATAGAAACTTATGAGTTTATGTTTTTAAAGTAAAAAATTAGTTGTCAAACGGAATCTACTTCTGAGAAACGGAGTCTTGTGTTTCATTTTAATTCCTGTAACCAGGTGGCGCCCAACTTCAGTCAGTATTTAAATAATAGTAAATTGCATACCCAAAAGGGGTCAATAACTTCATTTTCAAGCATTTTAAATTCAAATTACTTCACTTAAACAATTTAATCAGAAACAAATTTATATAACCCATTTCCAAACATCTTAATATATATATATATATATATATATATATATATATATATATATTGCGATGTATTTGCATATTGGACGAATACGAAGATTGCATGTTTGTGTTATTTGCTGAATCAGGGTTTGAATTTGTTTATTTCCTTTAGATGGTTTTCAAAATTTATTTAAATTAGCTAAAGATCCGAAAGGTATGTGTTTTAGAATGTTAATATTTGTTTAGAGGTGTTTTAATAGTTTTAAAGTTTTTATTTGATGTCAACAGTAAGTTTGATACTGACATCTATGTTAGTAGTTATTAAGTTATTGTTGAAATAATTTCTGACATTTAAGTCATTATGACTTTTCTTTTAAGTAGGAAATTTTATTTTATAGTTGGTAAATGTTTTCCTGGAGAAAGATGAGGAGGTTTAAGTTAGGTTATGTTTGGAATGAAATTAATCAAAATTCATATGGTGTTTTGTTTTGTTTATTTTGGATGCTTTGATATTTAGTTATATAGAACAACAAACAGCAGATAAAAGAGAGTTTGTAAAATGGGAAAAACAAATTTAAGAAAAAAAAGAACAAATGAAAATTAGGGAGTGAAGAAGAAAAATAATAAACATGGATTAATAATTTTGAAATTGAATTGAAAGTCAGAAATTGTGGAGATCAGTGAAGAAGAGTAAAAAGAGACTGTAAATAAGAAGAAAGAGGTGTTATTGTGAATAGAAGTTGCAGAGGAGATAAGGACGAGATAAGGTGAAGAATTAATGAAAGGAGAATTGTTGGATTTGGAAAGAGAAGAGTGTAGCTACGAAGAAGGAAGGTTTTTGTCTGTTTAATTTTGGACAAGGTGGTATATTAAAATTTAAATAGTGTACTTATTAGACTTTCGAACCTGTTATAAAGCATTTATATCAGATTAAATATTTTGACATACTTTCGGATCAAAAGGTAAGAGATTTTAATTTGATCTTTTGGTTTTAAAGTTTATTTTTTATCTATTTGAAATAAACAAGTTAAAGTTTGATTAGTACTGCAAATTATTAAGTTCAATAAAAGTAGAACAGCACATTTGGCGCCCAACGCGTGGCGATTGTAAAATTGTTGATTTAATAAAGTGTGCAGTCTTGGTGAAAGTTTGTGTTGATTGTGGTACATAGTTTTAAAATTCAATAACAATTTCATTTATTAATGGTATATAAAGTATTAATTCTTAATTGTGTGGTATTTGTATGAAATTAAGATCAGGAAAACAAACAAAAATGGAGAATAAAAATCAAACACCAGAAACTTCTCAACAAGCTGATACATCCCAACAAACACAAAATGATGATAAATTTATACAATTAATGAACATGATAGCGAACAGATTTGATGAAAATAACAAAAAAATGGACGAAAACAAACAAGATATGAATAATAAATTTGATGAAAATAACAAAAAAATGGACGAAAACAAACAAGACATGAATAATAAATTTGATGAAAATAACAAAAAATTGGACGAAAACAAACAAGACATGAATAATAAATTTGATGAAAATAACAAAAAAATGGACGAAAACAAACAAGACATGAATAATAAATTTGATGAAATCAACAACAAAATGGACAATAAATTTGAAGAAAATAAACAAGATATGAACAAAATAATGGATGAGAACAATAGGAAATTGGAAACGAGTATAGTAGAGTTACACAATAAAGTGGACCAGAAAATTAAGAAAGTAGAAGAAAAAGTAGAAAAGGTTTATGAAGAGATAAGTGAATTTAAAAAAGAAGTAAGAGTAGAAGTAGAACATGTTATAGTAGATGGTATGAATGAAATAGATATACGCATGAAAAAACAAGAAGATATAATCAAAACACAATTAAAAGAACAGGATGGTAAGATCGAACAGAATACGAAGATATTGAAGGACACATACACATCTATATTTAACACATATGCTACACTACATCATACACTGGTAAATCAATTCTATGGTGATTCCAGAATCCACCCAAAAGTATTTTTAGAACGTTTAAGGCAATATCTAAAATCTATAAATTTAAATTTTAATTTAAAGCATAAAATTCAAAATTCATTAAAAGGTGAAGCCGAAATTTGGTATCAAATTGTAGAATCTGAATTTGAAACTTATAACCTCCTCAGTTAATTTTTTTGGTTCCGGTTTGCTGTTGTTATAAAAATGGTTAGGCACTAAGTGAATATTAAATATAATTTATAGCAAACCTATCACGGTGGTGACTGCCCTAAGAAATGGAGGATACACAATGCACGGCTAGGCAATTTATAGCTGAGGAGAGCAAGGGGTGGGTTCGTGAAAAGCGGGCGCCAGACCACTTAGTATGGTCAGAAAAGGAGTAGAAAAAATACACTTAGTTTAAAAATATCACCTACAAGATATATTTACCTATATACAGTATATAAAAATAATTTTTTTAAAGAACTATTGCAACATTAAAATTTAAAAGTTATTGTAAATTAGTATTTCCCAAAAAAAATGTTAGTTTTAAATTTAACTATTTAAACCAAATAGAAATTATGTTCTAAAAAAAATGATGAGAATTACAAAATGGAGAAAATTAAATTTTTAAGCTAGTCTAAAAAATTGTTGGAATGTGACTGAAGGTCACGATAATAAAAAAAGTTATGTTTAAACTACTAATAAATTTTAAGGCATGAAAAGAACAGTATAGTACAAAAGTTACAAAAGGGAAAAATGAAATATCTTATTTTTTTTTTAGTCTTAAGAAATTTACAGTTACCAAATGGAGATAATACTCTGTTCACTATGAAGTGTAAGCGTCTTTTAGTAAGATAAAGAACACAAATACTTAACTTAAAGACTGTCTCTAATTCCTAGAGTGAAAGGGTGATCAGAACCACGGTTAGGTCTGAACAGTCGAACTACTTCCAGTTGTTCAACTATGCATCTCATATCCAAAAATAATGTTCCCATGTAATATAACTGAACTCAATCAGAACCATGTGGAATTTGCAAGCGTAAAAAAGAAGAAACCATAAAAAAGAATTTAATCCTCATAAAAGAGTTTGCATAAAGTAATCTTCATAGAAAGAGTTAATCTTCGTACAAAGAATTAATCTTCGTAGAAGAAAAGATTTTCGTAAAAAAAAAAGAACCTAAAAGTAACAATTTGACAGTAATAAGATGGTTGTCTTATTTAACAAGATTATGTTCTTACCTTATTAGCATAAGGTTCTTCGAATTTCTCGCCGATGATATTATTAGCTAATTAATCCATCTATCGATGAGTACTTAACAAGTGTTAAATAACATACAGCTAACTTATCACAAGCGTGTTGCTCTTAGGCAGGTAGAAGCGGAAAGAGCTGTTTAAAATTCACCTGTTGAATTTTCGACTACCCCCGTACCAACCCAAGATCAGACATTACCGAAGATACCCGATCGCTACTTGTCCACTGAATGGAGTAGGAAAATTATGTTATTCTAAAATATCAAAATATATCGTCTTTGATATTCTTTTAGGAGCTTTCATAGACCCTAATTAAGATAATTATGATTATAAATAACAAATTGTTGCATAATTTGAGAAATAACGACAAATGGAACATTTATGAGAGGATTTTCTCGGCTCTTAGCGCCGACGCAATCAGCTGGTTAGCATTGGACAGCGTTGTAGGTCATAGTCCAGTACGATAGTATTTAATTTATAGCGCACTCATAGTCCAGTCCCTTATTAAGGTTTAATCATTGAGTTTCCGATTTACTGTTGTAACGGAAAATGAACATGGAACCGTTACAATACCCCCCTCCTAAGAGAAAAAAATTTGAAAACTTCAAATTTTTCGAGAGGGTGATATACCCTATTATACATATGGTTAATGAAGAAAGCGAATAGAACAACAAAATAAACCACAAAGATAATGTGTTCCACTTGAAAGAGCAATTGCTACCCCACAAGCATGCCCACAGTCAATTGCCATGTGATCGATTGAAAAGATAGAAGGTAATCAGATCAATGTTCACTCTGCGCATATTCCAGAAGCAGGAAATGCCTCGATAGTGAACATTGCTAGTTAGCCATGTCAACTAATGCAAACATACTCATAAAAAGCCACAACACACTTCCAAGAGGATCACGAAAAAAGACAGAAGAGAAAAAGAGGAAACTTAAAATTTTCTAGGAGAGGACCGTAAGATCAGTCTCCACAGACGTTGTGGTTCTACGCCTGAGCCACATTAAAGCAGTTGCCATTGCTTGAAATAAGAGTTGAAGACTCTTAACGACAAAATAAAGTTACATTGGGATACTCCCGAAATAAATGCGACGTTCTATCCCTTGACCCGGCGATTAGGAAGAGGCTGAGGTGAAGCACGGCGGTTGACCTACCTCCTCTAGGGAAATCAGGCAGCCTCAGCTGACACTGACTTGTAGTAAGCCCCCTTACCCATGGAGATAAAAGATGAAAAAAATAAATCCCGGAAATACTAGACCCTCTCTAACCATCTTGCAATTGAATGCAGCCCTGTCAAGACCAAAACGCCCCCATTCAAACCAAGTCCCGTAACATTTTAAATACAGGAATGTAACCACCTGTAAGATACCAAGACAAAGGATACGATAGAGAATTACCATAAACCATAAACTAAGTCATCCCATGAGGTGAATAAACTTCGATTGGCTCTAAACCAGTGTAGAGCATCGCCTTCAAAAAATTCGTGTGCAACATTTAAAAGTCGTGCCTTGTCGATACCATAGGCTAAACAAAATTCATTAACCTTATCAAGGAAGTGGTGTACACTTTGATTTGTGCCGCTAAACTTGAGGTTAGTTCGGCTAATATGTGATAGTGTTGAACTAAAACTGCTTTGAAAATTTACTTGGTTAACAGCATTATATGGCTCTGAAAAATGACCTCTAAAATTAAAATTATTTGCAGCATTATGGGAAAATGGCTGTGAGAAATGATCTCTAGAAATAAAATTATTTGCAGCATTGGGTAGGTTTGTACATGGTGGGAAACCCATATTATTTGCCTTAAAATTTGTACTATTATACAAGTTATTATGTAAGTTAACATTTTGCGCAGGGTAGGCGTTGCCTAAATCTGGCCTATCACTATTAGAACTTGGACCATTACAAAACAGACTACTAGATACTGTAAAAATTTGATTATTTTCAAAGATAGGGTTTATATTATTTGGTACGCTAGGTATATTTTGACTATAATGATTTTGACCTATCGATACTGCACAATCATTTCGTGTATTAACTGTTTTCACACAAGCTCCTCGCTCCCCTTGTAAAGTTAGCGATTGATTTCTAACGTTTTCATTATTAGATACAACCGGACCTGAATTGAAATTAGATGCCGTTACATTTAATTGATGTTGAGGTCCCTGACAGTTACTTGAAATTGGTAAATGCACATTAAGTGGTGGGCGATTAATTTCATTTAAGTTAGGATAAATATTATTAGTTGAGCTAACTGGTGGAGTATTATCTAAAGCTTCATTAAGTAAAGAAATATTACTTCTTTCAGGTATGCTCTCACGATATAGTTCTGATGTTACATGGCCTCTCCGAGGTTCATTATTATTTATCGGGCTACTGTGACTAGACATATCATTTGAAGTTGGCATTTTATCAAAAGTTAATAAATCTTGATCAGAAACAGTGGTCTGAGTTACTTTTTGTTCAATTAAATCTAACAATAACATATTTTTAGTTAGTAAATCAGTTTTCAAATTAGCCTCTAACTGATCATTACATGGAAAATAATCTATTCTGTTTTTTAGGTGACATAATTTAGTGATTATCCTTTTATAATCAGGATGTTTTTTATCAGAATTAAATTTACCTATCATACCCTCTAATATTACCAATTTTTCATTACAAATCATAGACTCCGCTTGAAAGTCCAACGGAACTTCTGGATGGGAGAATTTACCATTTAGCTTTTCGCTCTGTAAATGTCCTCTAAGAAGACGTCTTTTTATGTCCATATTGGCCTGTACGATAGCTCCTCTGACCTTTAATTCCCAGTCCAACTCATCAAGATGAAGATAGTTTACCTCCATTTTGCAAAATTTTAGCTGTAAATATAACAATAAAGGAGTTAGTACCCTAATAAATATTTATATGTACAAGTTAGTAATAACAAGAAAGAATTAGTATTCAAGAATAGAAAACACAGCTCGATTACCTACTAAAATAAAGATAAGACAGAAAGTTTTAAGAAATAGATAAGACAGAGAAAGTTTTTAGATACAGATAAGACAAGAGAATCGAAACTACCCTCTTCCTCTCTACGATAAGTGCCTTACTAAGTCTGGCCTCGACGTTGCGGCGCCATTTTGTATAACCTCCTCAGTTAATTTTTTTGGTTCCGGTTTGCTGTTGTTATAAAAATGGTTAGGCACTAAGTGAATATTAAATATAATTTATAGCAAACCTATCACGGTGGTGACTGCCCTAAGAAATGGAGGATACACAATGCACGGCTAGGCAATTTATAGCTGAGGAGAGCAAGGGGTGGGTTCGTGAAAAGCGGGCGCCAGACCACTTAGTATGGTCAGAAAAGGAGTAGAAAAAATACACTTAGTTTAAAAATATCACCTACAAGATATATTTACCTATATACAGTATATAAAAATAATTTTTTTAAAGAACTATTGCAACATTAAAATTTAAAAGTTATTGTAAATTAGTATTTCCCAAAAAAAATGTTAGTTTTAAATTTAATTATTTAAACCAAATAGAAATTATGTTCTAAAAAAAATGATGAGAATTACAAAATGGAGAAAATTAAATTTTTAAGCTAGTCTAAAAAATTGTTGGAATGTGACTGAAGGTCACGATAATAAAAAAAGTTATGTTTAAACTACTAATAAATTTTAAGGCATGAAAAGAACAGTATAGTACAAAAGTTACAAAAGGGAAAAATGAAATATCTTATTTTTTTTTTAGTCTTAAGAAATTTACAGTTACCAAATGGAGATAATACTCTGTTCACTATGAAGTGTAAGCGTCTTTTAGTAAGATAAAGAACACAAATACTTAACTTAAAGACTGTCTCTAATTCCTAGAGTGAAAGGGTGATCAGAACCACGGTTAGGTCTGAACAGTTGAACTACTTCCAGTTGTTCAACTATGCATCTCATATCCAAAAATAATGTTCCCATGTAATATAACTGAACTCAATCAGAACCATGTGGAATTTGCAAGCGTAAAAAAGAAGAAACCATAAAAAAGAATTTAATCCTCATAAAAGAGTTTGCATAAAGTAATCTTCATAGAAAGAGTTAATCTTCGTACAAAGAATTAATCTTCGTAGAAGAAAAGATTTTCGTAAAAAAAAAAGAACCTAAAAGTAACAATTTGACAGTAATAAGATGGTTGTCTTATTTAACAAGATTATGTTCTTACCTTATTAGCATAAGGTTCTTCGAATTTCTCGCCGATGATATTATTAGCTAATTAATCCATCTATCGATGAGTACTTAACAAGTGTTAAATAACATACAGCTAACTTATCACAAGCGTGTTGCTCTTAGGCAGGTAGAAGCGGAAAGAGCTGTTTAAAATTCACCTGTTGAATTTTCGACTACCCCCGTACCAACCCAAGATCAGACATTACCGAAGATACCCGATCGCTACTTGTCCACTGAATGGAGTAGGAAAATTATGTTATTCTAAAATATCAAAATATATCGTCTTTGATATTCTTTTAGGAGCTTTCATAGACCCTAATTAAGATAATTATGATTATAAATAACAAATTGTTGAATAATTTGAGAAATAACGACAAATGGAACATTTATGAGAGGATTTTCTCGGCTCTTAGCGCCGACGCAATCAGCTGGTTAGCATTGGACAGCGTTGTAGGTCATAGTCCAGTACGATAGTATTTAATTTATAGCGCACTCATAGTCCAGTCCCTTATTAAGGTTTAATCATTGAGTTTCCGATTTACTGTTGTAACGGAAAATGAACATGGAACCGTTACAAACTTGAGAAGAATTTGAAAAGTTATTATTAAAAAAGTATTGGTCTGAACATTGTCAGGAAAAAATTCGTTTCAATTTATTTAATGGAAAATATTCAGAAAATAGTGGTATGTCTAGGGAAAATTATGTCATGCGTAAAATATATAATATTAAATTCTTAGAGCCAAACTTGACAGAAAATGAAATGATTAAATATCTAGCAAGACATTTTTCTGATGACATCCACCAAGTAATCATTACACAACGCATTACGACATTAGATGGTTTGAATGAGTACTTGAGAGTGATCGATGATCTACATATGGGATGGAATAAAAATTATAAATCATTTAATAGAAAAACATATAACCAAACAGATGGTAATGACCAAAATTTCAACAGACAAAATTATTATGCAAATAGACAACAAAATGGGTATAATAATAATTATCAAAAAAATTATGACAGTAGAGATTTTAATAATCAAAATAAAGGTAGAGATTTTGACGAAAATAGGAGGTACAAGGGTAATGTTGATTATAATAAAGAACAGAATAGGCATGATAATAAACGAGATTCAGTAAGATATGCACAGGTAAACAATACAAATGTCAGATCTGATCAACAGAATGACATGAATCAAATTAAGACGACAGCAGAGGGACATTTTCCAAGGGAAGATTTTTAGATAGGGAAGTTTTAATTGGGATGACGACATACGGACATATGCGAGAATTTATAGGTATTGAGAATGAATCAAATTTATATAATAATAGAATTAGTAATTTACCAATCATCAACATTAAAGTTAATGAAATAAATTTAAAAGCATTGATTGATACGGGATCAGAAATCAGTTTAATAAATGGAAAGATAATAGATAGTAAAAAAGAGTTATATCAAAAATATTGTACTAAGATTTCAAAAATTAAATTAGTACATGCAAATGGTAAGAAATTCACAGAATGCAATAAAATCATAAATTTAGATTTTGAAGTAAAAGAGATACGCTCTAGAGGCGAGTTTGTAATTGTTGACAATTTGAGTTTTGATGTCATAATTGGTGAAGATATTTTATCACGACTTAAGGCAAAAATAGATTTTGGGGAAAAGTTCCTAGTTTTAAAAGGTACTGCGGTGAAAATATTTAATAAAAATGAGTTAAACATAGTGGGTTATATAGGTAATTGTAATAATAATAATTTAAATGATTTAAATGATGAAAAATATAAGCCTACATGTGAAATGAATAATTATAAAATGCCTAAAAGGTTGGAGATAAATTGTCCTACTAAATATGAAAATCTAGTAAGAAAATTGTTACAAAATTATATGTCGTTAATAAATTACAAACCGAGAATAGCTGAAAGTTATGTACACAAGTAGATAGTAGATGAAAGTAAATTCAAATTACTTGGAAAAAGAAAACACAAAAACTTCAAGACGAGGAAGAAATTTTACACGGGAAATAATTGGAACAGGAGCAATAAGAAAAATACGGAAAGGGACATGAATAGGGAATTTTATATGGAGTTATACACTATATACAAACACGGATCTATTAACAAAGATAATTTGGATTTGTGGGATATAATGAAAAATATACTAGTGATATATAAGCGTGGATATAAATTTAAATTAATATGTAATGACGTAGTAAAGGGTATTGTAAATAAAGATCGTTGTAGTTTGATATTTGAGAGCAATGGCAATGGAGACGAGTTGGTCATTACGCCTGTCCTCAGCATTTGATGTTATATTGTGCAGAGATATTTTGTTTGGACCAAGGGAAATGTAGTTTTAAGTGCGGAATAAATAAATAATGAATTATATAAAACGGTCAAGAGTTACCGGAACATATATGAAAATAAGTATGATTATAAATGATAAATGAAAATATAATACGTGCGGAGACGCGTCAGTTCTCCAAAGGTATATGAATGGTGAAGTTACCACATATGTCAATTTTAATTTTAAAATATCCAAGGTCCAAACAAAATGTTTATTCTCATTATGATACACGTGTGCGGGAGTTGACATGGGTTTATATTCAAACGGACTTCCCGAGTTTAATGATATAAATTTTAACAATATTATAATTAAAGTTATTAATTCAAATTATTATTAAAAACGCATTACAAAAAACTCACAAAGGTATATCCTACAAAAAGATGTAATACAAATACGGTTTGTAGAATACTTTCTAATTATTTTAAAACTGTAGGCACTCCTAGAAAAATTTTAGCTGACAATGCGACATATTGTGACAACGACAGATTAAAGAAATATTTGACAAATTAAACACACAAAGAAAACACAACAAAACTGATGATAAATACAGTATTTTGCAAATACAGCATAATTGAATAAAATTAAACAGTTTTACATAAGTAAAAGCTTATAATTTGGGGAGGGAATGCGATGTATTTGCATGTTGGACGATTACGAAGATTGTATGTTTGTGTTATTTGCTGAATCAGGGTTTGAATTTGTTTATTTCCTTTAGATGGTTTTCAAAATTTATTTAAATTAGCTAAAGATCCGAAAGGTATGTGTTTTAGAATGTTAATATTTGTTTAGAGTTGTTTTAATAGCTTTAAAGTTTTTATTTGATGTCAACAGTAAGTTTGATACTGATATCTATGTTAGTAGTTATTAAGTTATTGTTGAAATAATTTCTGACATTTAAGTCATTATGACTTTTCTTTTAAGTAGGAAATTTTATTTTATAGTTGGTAAATGTTTTCCTGGAGAAAGACAAGGAGGTTTAAGTTAGGTTATGTTTGAAATGAAATTAATCAAAATTCATATGGTGTTTTGTTTTGTTTATTTTGGATGCTTTGATATTTAGTTATATAGAACAACAAACAGCAGATAAAAGAGAGGTTCTAAAATGGGAAAAACAAATTTAAGAAAAAAAAGAACAAGTGAAAATTAGGGAGTGAACAAGAAAAATAATAAACATGGATTAATAATTTTGAAATTGAATTGAAAGTCAGAAATTGTGGAGATCAGCGAAGAAGAGTAAAAAGAGACTGTAAATAAGAAGGAAGAGGTGTTATTGTGAATAGAAGTTGCAGAGGAGATAAGGACGAGATAAGGTGAAGAAATAATGAAAGGAGAATTGTTGAATTTGGAAAGAGAAGAGTGTAGCTACGAAGAAGGAAGGTTTTTGTGTGTTTAATTTTGGACAAGGTGGTATATTATAATTTAAATAATGTACTTATTAGACTTTCGAACCTGTTATAAAGCTAAATTATCTAAATATCAAAGAAAATAAATTATTTATATCAGATTAAAAATTTTACTTTAATGAAATTTCATTTTAAATAGGAACTGAATTTGAACCTGCTCCTGAAGGGAAAGATAAGCTAGCCGGCCCATTAAATATTTTGACATACTTTCGGATCAAAAGGTAAGAGATTTTAATTTGATCTTTTGGTTTTAAAGTTTTTTTTTTATCTATTGGAAATAAACAAGTTAAAGTTTGATTAGTACTGCAAATTATTAAGTTCAATAAAAGTAGAACAGCACAATATATATATATATATATATATATATGTACCGGTGAGAGGTAAGTGAATCCTCTCCTGTGGTCAAATGCTACTATACATCAGACATAGATGTCTCTATGGTGTATAGCGACTTGCTATTTTGCAAGTACCGAGAGCGGCGACCTTCAGTCCTTGGTGGACTTAACCTATACTGATATTACATATGATTTGCAGGAAACAACTACTCAGCGGGCAAATACCCCGACCTGCATTGAATTATACCTTACAAATCATGAATGGTAGCCAATGTCATTTGTCAATTCCCCGACCAGACATAGACCGGTTTCGAACTTATTAGTTCTCATCAGTATGCCATAGGTCGTGGAACAGACAAATGACAGTGGCCAACCTGCTAGTTTTATACAAACTGATGTAAATGATGTACCGGTGAGAGGTAAGTGAATCCTCTCCTGTCGTCAAATGCTACTATACACCAGACATCATAGATGTCTCTATGGTGTATAGCGACTTGCTATTTTGCAAGTACCGAGAGCGGCGACCTTCAGTCCTTGGTGGACTTAACTTTAAGTTCGAAACCGGTCTATGTCTGGTCGGGGAGTTGACAAATGACATTGGCTACCATTCATGATTTGTAAGGTATAATTCAATGCAGGTCGGGGTATTTGCCCGCTGAGTAGCTGTTTCCTGCAAATCATGTATAATAACAGCATATATATATATATATATATTACATATGATTTGCAGGAAACAACTACTCAGCGGGCAAATACCCCGACCTGCATTGAATTATACCTTACAAATCATGAAAATTGGTAGCCAATGTCATTTGTCAATTCCCCGACCAGACATAGACCGATTTCCAACTTATTAGTTCTCATCAGTATGCCATAGGTCATGGAACAGACAAATGACAGTGGCCAACCTGCTAGTCTTATGCAGACTAATGTAAATGGTGTAGTGGTGAGAGGTAAGTGAATCCTCTCATGTGGTCTAATGCTACTATACACCAGACATCATAGATGTCTCCATGGTATATAGCGACTTGCCATTTTGCAAGTACCGAGAGCGGCGACCTTCAGCCCTTGGTGGGCTTAACTTATATACTGTTATTATACATGATTTGCAGGAAACAGCTACTATATATATATATATATATATGTTATATACATCATTTTAAAGCTAAAGAACGGATGCAACTTTTTTATTTAGGAATATTTTTGAGAGACTATTCCGCTTATTTTCACCGATGAAACAACAGAGAACTTTCTTGAAAAAACAAAGGTGGAAACATATATATCATATACATAGAAAGATGCCTTTTAATAAAATAACTATGTCCCCAACTTTAATTATTTATTTCCCACGAAATCCCTAATCTAACCGTATGCGATTCTATTATATTAAATATACTCGATATAAACAGAGTTTGTTGTATCATAATAGAAGTTTGAGTTCGATATTCCACTGCATTTTCAATGTTAACTAATATTTCCTCTTTAAAAAATTGATGGAGGCATCAGAGCAGAACGGCTGCTATCAGGATTATGAGGTGTGGATGAATATTGTGGGGCTAACTGCTTTCTAACTGCAAGATGATGTTCATATATTCTATTGTTAATCTTCTGTTGGTTTGTCCAATGTAGGTTTGGGGACAGTTTGAGCAAGGTATTTCGTATACACCGTGGGAATCATTAGGTATTTGGTCTTTTGGGGTTCTGATTAAATTGGAAATTGTTTGGTGTGTTGTGAATATGGTTTTTATTTTATTGGATATCAGGACTTTTGAAATTTTGTCTGTGACACCTTTGATGTAGGGTAGGAAAGCTTTTTGCTGAGGAAGAGTTTCTGTCTGTTGAATTTGGGAACGATTTTGTGCTTTGTGTATGGATCGCGTTATATGTCCTTTGTCGTATCCGTTTTGTAGAAGTGCTTCTTGTAATGTTTGTAGTTCGGATTGTCTGCTGTGATTGTCTGTTAGTCTGAGGGATCTGGTTACAAGAGTGTTGACAACGGAATTTATTTGTGATGGATGGTGGTGTGATTTTGAGTTAAGGTAACGGTTGGTGTGGGTTGGTTTTCTATACACAGAGTAGGAGAATTGATTGTTGTTTTGTTTTGTAATGAGGACGTCTAGGAAAGGAAGAGAACAATTGTTTTCGATTTCAATAGTGAACTGGATCTGAGGGTGTATGTGATTAATGTGAGACAGGAAGTTGTTTAGATAATCTCTACCATGTGGCCAGATAACGAAGATGTCATCTACGTATCTTAGCCAGCAAGCAGGCTTCAGTTCGGATGAACTCAGGGCTTGGGTTTCGAAGTTGTCCATGTAGATGTCCCCCGTCATAGCCAACATTTCTGGTTCTTCGTACCTATCTCGAATTATTTTGAGACCAATGCCGAGTGGTCTGTATAGTCACAAGCCCATTACTATGGAAGC
Source organism: Leptura quadrifasciata (assembly GCA_963675555.1). Classification (NCBI taxonomy): domain Eukaryota; kingdom Metazoa; phylum Arthropoda; class Insecta; order Coleoptera; family Cerambycidae; genus Leptura; species Leptura quadrifasciata. The sequence continues at coordinate 73,124,058 of OY776677.1, forward strand.
AGTTCTCATCACTCCACAACACATTTTTCAAATAATTCGGACTTTTATCACGTAATACTGACAATTCGGCAATAAAATTTATGAGACGCTGAAAATCACCAGGTCTTAAATAATAAACGTAATGAACTTTATACAGACGATACTTATTTTTCTTTAAAACTCCTTGACAGGAGGAGTAGGAAATATCTGTTTCAGACGATAATTTCCGTAAAGATATATTTGGATTATTTACAATATTGTTAATTACCAAAGCAGTATTTGCATCATTTGTAGCCGTTAACTGTTTATTATGCTTTAACTTTTTAGAACTTCAGTAATTTTTCAAATTATTGGTTAAAGAAATAAAGGTCTTATGGTTTGAATTAGGCAAATTCTGAAAATGTAAATGGAGCAACCTTTCACCCTCATGGGAATTTTTTTCTACATTCTCCGTAGATCTAAATCATATTTAATTTGTCTTCGTTTGTGTACACAACCATTTCTGACTTATCTTGTAATAACAAACGCATTCAAAAGCTTAAAAATTGATTGTATGTCAACAAACGTCAAAATAAATTACTACACAACATACTTGACTTTGTATTATTAAATTGGACTTAGGACTACTAGTTTATATCATTAACAAAACAATACAGGGGTTAATGAATGCTTTAAAAAATGTAAAACTATGAAATATTAGATATGAAAGACATTGGCCTTTTTAAAAAATGTGTCATTACAAAATTATATGTATATTATTTAGTTCCTTATCGTGTATGCTATGTTTCGATGTTAAAATAAAAAATAATTTTGCAGTTCAACGCCATCTTTGTACAACCATTTGAAACATTGCGAATCACTTTAAACTAAGTACCTATTTTATGTAGCGATTACCTTTTGCTAATTATTTAACTGAATAATTTTTTTCGATTTATCTCGAAAGCCTCTGGTTTTAATACAAAAGTGTATACTGCAAAAAGTACCTAGAATTAAACAAACTTTAATAATATTATACTTTCAAGTTCCAGTCATCAAAAATTTTCTTTCCGTCGCGGACGTCACTATCATTAACAACATTTGAACGACAAAATAAAACCACCAAAAATATGTAACGGCAGGCCTTTACAGAAAGTGAATACCTCTTTTCGTTAATACGGAAACTGCCTGGGGAGTTTTATGTGAATCAACCTGTATAGAGGCAGTTAATAACGTGAAAATTACTTATATAAATATCTTTCTCCTAATTTCAAATTAAATTATCTTAAAATTCCGTATTTAATAAAATATATGTTCTGAATTTAGAAACCTGTAACAATTAATATTGTTTTATGCTCTATAACAATGTACAAAATAATAGGTAAGTATGTGAAAGAATGAAATTCGGGATTAAACAAAATGTATTTCTTTTTTCGGGCCCTATATGTGTCGAAGAATACTTCTGTTGCTATGTTTAAACTGAAGTATTATGATTATAAAATCACGTGCTTTATTAAAATCACGTAGATCAAATAGTAAATGCATAATAATATATTTTATTTCCTTATTGAAGATATCTGGTGTTTATATGATATGTTATACGTCAATAATCCTAGTGTTAGCTATTCTCCTAACACGCCGTATACCTAATACAGAATAATTTGTTAGTGACACAATAATTGACAGCAATGCGTATGAGGTTATGCTCTCATTCTTCGAATATTGAAAGAATTGTTTATAGTTTATGTTTTTAAAATAAAGGTAACTTATCAAATTAAATAGTAAATAAACTCCATGACGTTATTGTTTTTGCTTGTGGCTGGTCAAGAACCTAGAAACCACTAAAATATAAAATTAATGAATGCTTCATAATAACCACTTTCAAACAAAAGTATTATTTTAACACTAGTTGAATTTTTATAATTAGCATATTACGCACAATAACATTTTATCTAAGCATATAATTTATACATACCAAGAAATACGTATGACTACTCGCTTAAAAGAATACTTATCAATAACTGAAATATTTTTCGTATTCAAGCTTCTACAAGGAGCTTTTCACAAAAATACTTCTGTTCTGTATTGTTAAAAAATCGAGAGAACAAAAATTAGCATTAGTACCTATATTGTGTTAAAATTTTCATCCTGTTTCATATATGTTCTTTAATCCTTCCAAATCAAGGATTTAAACAGCGCAATAATTATACTTCTTCTTTGCGATAAATTCTACTGTGAAGTTATAACAGCTTCCATTTTAAACCTTAATGCCAAGCAAAGAAAAAATTGCCACTTTCCCAATATACTGAATATTATAAAAAGCAATAAGTAATTGTTATTTTGATTAATATTATTTGCGCATTAGTTTATGCCATAAATACCAAAAAGAATTATATTTCAGCATCAAGTCCGAAGATATAAATTTTAATCATACCACAAGAACACGAATTTATAGTTGGGGTGGCTGGGGAAGAGGGGTGTAAAACTAAAAATTGTAAATTGCACCAAAAGTTGCGTAATTGAATATAAAAATCGACTTGTCCAAGGGTTTTTTTATACAAACAATTTTAAGACTTACGGTCATGTTTCAATACACACGCTGTATATTAAATATCGGAAAAGCGACGAATAATTTATATATATATATATATATATATATATATATATTGTGCTGTTCTACTTTTATTAAACTTAATAATTTGCAGTACTAATCAAACTTTAACTTGTTTATTTCCAATAGATAAAAAAAACTTTAAAACCAAAAGATCAAATTAAAATCCCTCCAGGAGCAGGTTCAAATTTAGTTCCTATTTAAAATGAAAGTTTTATTGAAGTAAAATTTTTAATCTGATATAAATAATTTATTTTCTTTGATATTTAGATAATTTAGCTTTATAACAGATTCGAAAGTCTAATACACTATTTAAATTTTAATATACAACCTTGTCCAAAAATTAAATACACAAAAACCTTCCTTCTTCGTAGCTACACTCTTCTCTTTCCATATGAATTTTGATTAATTTCATTCCAAACATAACCCAACTTAAACCTCCTTATCTTTCTCCAGGAAAACATTTACCAACTATAAAATAAAATTTCCTACTTAAAAGAAAAGTCATAATGACTTAAATGTCAGAAATTATTTCAACAATAACTTAATAACTACTAACATAGATGTCAGTATCAAACTGTTGACATCAAATAAAAACTTTAAAACTATTAAAACAACTCTAAACAAATATTAACATTCTAAAACACATACCTTTCGGATCTTTAGCTAATTTAAATAAATTTTGAAAACCATCTAAAGGAAATAAACAAATTCAAACCCAGATTCAGCAAATAACACAAACATGCAATCTTCGTAATCGTCCAATATGCAAATACATAGCATTTTCCCTCCCCAAATTATAAGCTTTTACTTATGTAAAATTGTTTAATTTTATTCAATTATGCCGTATTTGCAAAATACTGTATTTATCATCAGTTTTGTTGTGTTTTCTTTGTGTGTTTCAATTTGTCAATGTGTATGGATAAATCATTTCTATGTGAAATTTACCTCTTATGTTTCCATTATTCATGTATTTTAGTTCATACGTATTTTCATTTAAAACCATGTTTATCATATATGGTCCTTCACATGGATATTGAAATTTAGCACATATATTCTTGTCAATTTTTGATACCTTCAGACTTTTAATTATTACTACATCACCTTGTTTATAAACTATCTGTCTTATAATTCTCTTATTTTCGTCATAATCTCTACCTTTATTTTGATTATTAAAATTTCTACTGTCATAATTTTTTTGATAATTATTATTATACCCATTTTGTTGTCTATTTGCATAATAATTTTGTCTGTTGAAATTTTGGTCATTACCATCTGTTTGGTTGTATGTTTTTCTATTAAATGATTTATAATTTTTATTCCATCCCATATGTAGATCATCGATCACTCTCAAGTACTCATTCAAACCATCTAATGTCGTAATGCGTTGTGTAATGATTACTTGGTGGATGTCATCAGAAAAATGTCTTGCTAGATATTTAATCATTTCATTTTCTGTCAAGTTTGGCTAAGAATTTAATATTATACATTTTACGCATAACATAATTTTCCCTAGACATACTACTATTTTCTGAATATTTTCCATTAAATAAATTGAAACGAATTTTTTCCTGACAATGTTCAGACCAATACTTTTTTAATAATAACTTTTCAAATTCTTCTAAAGTTTCAAATTCAGATTCTACAATTTGATACCAAATTTCGGCTTCACCTTTTAATGAATTTTGAATTTCATGTTTTAAATTAAAATTAAAATTTATAGTTTTTAGATATTGCCTTAAACGTTCTAAAAATACTTTTGGGTGGATTCTGGAATCACCATAGAATTGATTTACCAGTGTATGATGTGGTGTAGCATATGTGTTAAATATAGGTGTGTATGTGTCCTTCAATATCTTTGTATTCTGTTCGATCTTACCAGCCTGTTCTTTTAATTGTGTTTTGATTATATCTTCTTGTTTTTTCATGCGTACATCTATTTCATTCATACCATCTACTATAACATGTTCTACTTCTACTCTTACTTCTTTTTTAAATTCACTTATCTCTTCATAAACCTTTTCTACCTTTTCTTCTACTTTCTTAATTTTCTGGCCCACTTTATTGTGTAACTCTACTATACTCGTTTCCAATTTCCTATTGTTCTCATCCATTTTTTTGTTCATATCTTGTTTGCTTTCTTCAAATTTATTATTCATGTCTTGTTTGTTTTCGTCCAATTTTTTGTTATTTTCATCAAATTTATTATTCATGTCTTGTTTGCTTTCTTCAAATTTGTTCGCTATCATGTTCATTAATTATATAAATTTATCATCATTTTGTGTTTGTTGGGATGTATCTCCTTGTCGAGAAGTTTCTGGTGTTTGATTTTTATTCTCCATTTTTTTTTGTTTTCCTGATCTTAATTTCATACAAATACCACACAATTAAGAATTAATACTTTATATACCCTTAATTAATGCAATTGCTATTGAAATTTAAAACTATGTACCACAATCAACAGTTCACAAACTTTCACCAAGACTGCACACTTTATCAAATCAACAATTTTACAATCGCCACGCGTTGGGCGCCAAATGTGCTGTTCTACTTTTATTGAACTTAATAGTTTGCAGTACTAATCAAACTTTAACTTGTTTATTTCCAATAGATAAAAAAAAACTTTAAAACCAAAAGATCAAATTAAAATCTCTTACCTTTTGATCCGAAAGTATGTCAAAATATTTAATGGGCCGGCTAGCTTATCTTTCCCTTCAGGAGCAGGTTCAAATTTAGTTCCTATTTAAAATGAAATTTTTATATTAAAGTAAAATTTTTAATCTGGTTAAATAATTTATTTTCTTTGATATTTAGATAATTTAGCTTTATAACAGGTTCGAAAGTCTAATACACTATTTAAATTTTAATATACAACCTTGTCCAAAAATTAAATGCACAAAAACCTTCCTTCTTCGTAGCTACACTCTTCTCTTTCCAAATCCAACAATTCTCCTTTCATTAATTCTTCACCTTATCTCGTCCTTATCTCCTCTGCAACTCCAAGCCACAATAACACCTCTACCTTCTTATTTTGAGTCTATTTTTCTCTTCTTCGCTGATCTCCACAATTTCTGACTTTCAATTCAATTTCAAAAAATTAATTCTTGTTTATTATTTTTCTTCTTCACTCCCTAATTTTCACTTGTTCTTTTTTTTCTTAAATTTGTTTTTCCAATTTTACAACCTCTCTTTTATCTGTTGTTTGTTGTTCTATATAACTAAATATCAAAGTATCCAAAATAAACAAAACAAAACACCATATGAATTTTGATTAATTTCATTCCAAACATAACCCAACTTAAACCTTATCTTTCTCCAGGAAAACATTTACCAACTATAAAATAAAATTTCCTACTTAAAAGAAAAGTCATAATGACTTAAATGTCAGAAATTATTTCAACAATAACTTAATAACTACTAACATAGATGTCAGTATCAAACTTACTGTTGACATCAAATAAAAACTTTAAAACTATTAAAACAACTCTTAACAAATATTAACATTCTAAAACACATACCTTTCGTATTTTTAGCTAATTTAAATAAATTTTGAAAACCATCTAAAAGAAATAAACAAATTCAAACCCTGATTCAGCAAATAACACAAACATGCAATCTTCGTAATCGTCCAATATGCAAATACATAGCAATATATATATCTGGTGGATAGCCGAGTGGGTTAAGGCGCGAGGTGGCAATCGCGATTAATCACACGGACATCGCACCACCGGGTTCGAATTCTGGCTCCGGCTCCGGCACTGTCGGAGGAAATGGTTGTATGTCCGCGTTTTTCAATGTGTAACCCCCTTCCGCACAAGCCTTGGCTTCTGGAATTGGGGGGGGGTTGTCTAATTTCTGTATTTCTGTGATATTTAAGTATTTTAAGTAAATATATTAAGTAAGTATATATATATATATATATATATATATATATATATATATATATAATAATAACTCATTTATTATTTATCAATATGTACATACAAAATATTTAACAAAATAAAATTTAATTGTGATAAATAAACGGTAAAGGTTCAGAATTCTGAAATAACAGATTCTGCTCTTCCACCAATACTCGGTAAATTATAAAACACAATTTATAAAGATGGAGAAATAGGAATGAAGAAAGAGAAAAAAGACAGAGAAGAAGCAGAAGGAAGAAAGGAAGAAAAAATGAAAACGTTGAAGAATTAATGTGATCGCTGGTTTTGCAATAAATGCTTTTTAAGTTTAATTTTGACCGAATTATATGATAAGTTAAGATCCATGTCACCAATTTTGTTAATACATTTTGCAGCGTTATATGAAAAAGACCGTTTAAAAATTTGTTTGCGGTGTTGAGGAATGGTAAGTATATCTTTTCTGCGAATATTTATATTGTGCACATCAGTTCTAAATTTTAATTTATCATGTAAATAAGATGGTGATTTCAATTTTAAAATTTTGAAAAATAAGCAAGTCATGTGAAGTTGCCGCCGATTATACATGTTTAACCATTTAATATCTTGGAGTTTATGAGATCTTCGGTGGCGCCTTCTAATTCCATAAATAAGACGTAAACAGGAGTTTTGAAGTTTCTGTATGTGTCGAACGTCAGTGGCGTCTAAACAGGGTCCGTAAACACTATCACAGTGATTGAATTGGGATAATACAAGAGAGTCGCATAAATTTTTTTTAATATTATGGTCTAGAAAGTGGCGCTGTGTATATATCATTTTTAAAGATAAATATCCTTTCTGCAATTTGCTTGCAACATGTTCTTTAAATCGAAGTTTACTATCAATTATAAGACCCAAACTTTTAGAATAATTTTTAAACGGTATTATATCATTCCCAATACGCAAACTAAGATCATTGTAAATAGTATTTCTTATATTTTCAGTACAAAATAGTACGGCACAGGATTTACTAGGGTTAATCTTCAACAGATGGTTAACTGAAACGGTAAAAAGTGCATCTAAATCCTTGTTGATCAGTTGGTTGGATTCCTCTAAGTCGCTCAAATTGAAGGAACAATATAATTGTGTATCATCAGCGTAAAAGTGAAATTTACGAAATTTTAATGATTCGCAGAAAGTTGACGTATAAACTGTGTACATAAGTGAACCTATGATACTCCCTTGAGGAACACCTGCTAAAACATTACGTGGTTCTGATGTGCTGTTGTCAAAGTGAACTTGCTGAAACCTATCCGTTAGAAAAGAGGATAACAGTGTGCAAGCACTGTCATTAAATCCAAGGAAATGCAACATAGATATTAATATAGTATGATTTATCATATCGAATGCCTTGGAATAGTCTAATAAAATTAAAATACTAATCTTATTTTCGTCGCTAGCTTTAATAATGTCATCTGTTATATCCAAGAGAGCTGTAGCACAACTATAACCCTGTCTAAACCCGGATTGTTTAGTTGGTAATATGTTATTGGCGTTTAAGTGTACTCTTATCTGTAATTCCATAACTTTTTCAAATACTTTTGACAAAACAGGTAAGATACTTATGGATCTTAGATCACTGAAAACAGTCGGATTGCTGACTTTCGGTAGAGGCATGACTTTAGCTTTTTTCCATTCCACGGGAAAATATTCAGTTTTTATGCATTCATTGATGATGTGTGTGATAAATGGGATTATAAAACAGCAAAGTTGGATAAGAGTTGTATTTAACATATCTAAGCCGAATGCTGTTGACTTTATATTCTTTATTATGTTAGCCACGGTAAATTCATTAGTTAGTTCGAAAGAAAATAAACTAGGCACACCCTGCTTAACATTGTTCAAATAAAAGTTTATTAAGTTGTCATCGGGCAAGGAATTGTGAATGGCAGAGTTAATAAAGAAATTGTTGATTGCATCAGCATCTTTTAAGTTGTCAGGTATATTGAGGTTTTTATTTTTTGCAATATTCAGTTTTTTTAGTTCTTTCCACTTGTCTTTAATATTGGAATTTTGCAGTTTAAATCTCAAATAAACCTTTTTTTCCGTTTTTATGGCAGAGTTTGTCAAGTTTCTCAATTGTTTATAGTATGTCCGATGTTCAGGTGTACCTGTTTGTTTATATTTTTTTAATGCTTTGTCCCTTAATTTTTGCATTAATTTTATGTTTTCAGTTATCCAAGGTGCATAGCTATCCTTTTTAATAGTAAAAGTTTTAATAGGGGCGTGAAAATCAAACAGCTCAATAATATTGTTGTTAAAAAATGAAATTTTTTCATCAATATTGTCTACGCTATATATTAGATTCCAAGGCAAAGATTCTAGATCTTTTTGAAAATTATTAAAATTTATATTTTTTAGAGGCCTGTAACAAATTTTTTTGGAATTCACTTTCGTTAAGCTTTGACTGATTTTACAATAAGTAAGTAGATGATCTGATATTTGAATATCCATAACTCCAGTTACACAAGTTTCATTTTCATTTTCAAAATTTACCAAAATTAAGTCTATTATGGATGCAGTTGTATTCGTGATGCGTGTTGGCTCGTTAATTACTTGTTTAAGGTTGAATGTATCCAAGATCGAGTTAAATTGCGAACACACATTAGAATTTATATTTAACATATTAATATTAAAATCACCACAACATATTACATTGTTAAAATTTGCATAAATATCTATTACCGTATCCTCAAAATTGTAAAAAATGATGTTATATTAGTATTAGGAGGTCGGTACACAACACCAACAGCAAGTTCCTGTTGGTTATATTTTATTTTCAACCAAATATGCTCAATGTGTTCTTGACAATCGCTTATTAAAACATTGTATTTTATTTTATTTTTTATATACATACCAACTCCCCCGCCTCGCGTTCGACGATCTTTCCTGATAAAACTGTACCGGTCAATTTTTACCATGTCACTGCAAATAACTGTAGACATCCATGTTTCCGTCACCCCTATTATATCATAATTATACCTGCTTATTTGATCCCGAAATTCATTGAAGTTTGCTACCAGCGATCTCACATTAATATGTGCAATACTAAGATTCATCTAAAATAAAAGAAATTAAAGAAAATGGACAGAAAAGAACAGCTAATAAGAAGTTATTAGAAAAGACAAAGTTTAGAGAGATTGAATAAGTAAAGCAAAATACCGTGAAACACTACCTCATATAATATGTATATACTTGTTACTTGTTTCATTTATCTAAAGAAAAACATAAGTATAAAAAAACAATTTGTTTGTCATAATTAGTTATTATAGGAAGTACCTAATAAAACACAGTAGAAAAACCCTAGTTTACGAGAGACATGCCTGTATTAAAAATAGGTATCTCAACATAATTAATAAAATAAAATAATTTATTTCAAAACTAAAAGTAATCCAAATTATTTGTGTGTGTAAAATATATCTCACCGTATGTGTTTATTTATACTGGATTGAAAGAAAAAAAACATTACTAAGTGCAGCAAATAGCAAATCAAATAATAATAACAATTCTTATATTTTCGTAAATATTTTAAGATTATATATATTATAATAATGGTATTAATTTGGTTTAACAGTTGGAATATCGTCCTCGCTCTAAACTCGTTGCACAACATCATTGCATATCTGACATATATGTTGCCGTTGTAACACCATACATCTTTTTTTTGAAATGTTTTTAACAAATTACTCATAAGAGTCAATCTATATTTCGTTAGGTCCTCTTGAATGAAAATATTTCTTGATTTTAATAATTTTCTGTTTTCTAGCACAGTTTCACGCATTGAGATATCGGTGAATCTTACCAAGATTGCAGGAGGTCGAGCGTTATCAGTGTTTACATTTTTTTGTTGTACACGATGACACCTTTTTATGGCTCCTTCATTTATGTTTTTTACCTTCATAGTATCTTGAAATAAATTTAATACTCTACTCCCTCATTTTCCTGAATACCAAATATTCTTATATTATTATTTCTGGAGTATTGTTCTTGTGCATCTAGGCTCATTCGAAGTTCTTTGATGGTTTTTTTCGCTACTACCAGATCCACATTACATTGGTCGATTAATGACTGTTGCATTTTCATTGTTGCATCATATTTCTCCGTGATATTTTTTATCACTTTATCCACCAGTTTTTGAAGATTTTCTTCTGTTAAGATATTTTTGGTCTTGTTTTCAACTATGATGGCGATTTCCTCAAGGTCCTTTTTTGTCAAACCCATATTGTTATTATACGTTATACACGTTATCAACCAAAACAGAGATAAAGCAAGTAAACAACAGTGTCTACTATAGCTTCTCTGAATGCTTTAGAATATTGTTACACCTGATATGTATTTTGCACTAATTATTAAAACTTGTAACTTGGATTTATAATGAAGTATAGGAGAGGTAGCGAGTGCGTGACTTACTCATTCGCCATCTTGACACCGTATATATATATGAGTTGTTAAATATCGGTTTAATCCAATGTGATTTAAAATAAAATCGAAACACTGATATAAAATGGAATGCTCAAAAAATAGAATGAATGATTTTTTAAAATCAATAATAGTAAACTAATGTAAAGTCTTCTACTAACCGTTGGTTCATTTGTTATATAAATAAAACTATATCATACAAATATTACAATATATAGGTGTCTCGATTTTGGCGCAGGACTCTAGTGCACCACACTGTGTTATATATTGTGTCCCTTTAAAATTTAAATACCCCAATTTTATTTTGTTTATGAGTAACATGTGTGTAGTAAAGAACAACACTTTAACCATTTACTTTTGTTTTATCTCATCCTCTTATTCTATTCTACTATGAAGTTATAACAGCTACCATTTGAAACCTTTATGCCGAACAAAACAAAAAACTTTACCACTTCTTAAATATATTAAATATTATAAGAGTGGTAAATAAATGCCATTTTTATTAATATTATTTGTGCGTTAGTTTATGCTCAAACTAGAATAAGGTTTTTTAAATTCACAATAATAAAGTCAAGTCGTGAGCTATGGGCCGTTCGACCACACAGGCTCTTTAAAATTTAAATACCCGAATGCTCTATGAGGAACGTGCGGTACTTGACACTTGTTTCACCATCTTTCCGAAAATGTTACCATGTATAAGTTATACCATAATTATCCTACGTATAAAATTTTATTTATATTATTATGTATCTGTAATCTAATTCACTTTGTGAAATTTTGTAATTTTAAAAATATCATATGTGAATACCAGTTACGAGACATCTAATTAATGTTTTTGAATCATTTTCATTTCCTGAAAATGTACAGGGTGACCAAAAATTATTTCTCAATTAAGAACAATTTTCTCAATTTTTTCAAATGGAACACCCTGTATATTTTTCAGCGATGTGATGTAGAAATGAAAAACGAACATTTTTTTGTAACACACTGTATATCTATAAAGAGTAATTTATTAGCGTACAAATATAAAAAAATAAATTGTGCTAAGCTAACAGCATCCCATTCTTCGAATATTGAAAGAATTATTTATAGTTTAAGTTTTTCAAAATAAAGATAACTCCTCAAATTAAATACTAATTTAATAAGCGCGGCGATACTATTTTTGCACCTAGACAGACGATAACCTAGGAACGTACCTGACATTTTATGTTCTAGCTGAAATATAATTTAGAGAATAATTTGATGCCTGATACCACTATCAAACAAAAATAATCTTTTAACACAGCCTTAAAATGTATTTGAATTTTCATAATCGGTATATTTTTAGCTACAATGTAAGTTTCTAAGTATATTACTTATAATAAAGAATTAAATATTTCATTTCTCAAGAATATTTAGGAATATTTGAGACTTGTTTCATATATTCTCTAATCCCTCCATAATGCAAAAAGGTTTTAAATAATGCTATACCATTTTTCCGTCTAACACATTTTAATGTGAATTTATAACAGCTATCATTTGATGCCTTAATGTGAAGCAAAGTAAAAATTGACCACTTCTTAAACATATTGAATATTACTAAAGTAGTAAATAACTGTAATTTTTATTAATTTGCGTATAAGTTTATGCAACACATGCCAAACTACAAGGATTGAGGCTAAAAGTAACAAATACACAATTAAACAAATTGACATTTTGACCTAAAATTTCAATAGTCTACTTTTCAGATCTAGTGCTAATATGAAAATCATAGATAATAAAATTTTGCCCCGTTCAATTCTCATTTACACGAAACAACGTTTAACTTTTCGCGACATAGACATAGGTCTAAAAACTAATGCAATTATAGGTTAAAACCATCAATCCATCAATTTATCTATAAATCATTAAAACCTTAAAAGTTAACATGTTTTGGTTTCAAATTGATATTTTGTAACGTTTTTGTTATTATTTTTTGCCAGAAACTTATATTAATAACAATAAAAATTGATATTGACAAAAATAAAAAATAATATTTTTACTATTACTATTATTTAAAAAAAAGTATTTTTTTTAAATAGATAATTTGTTATAAGGTGTTTAAGGTGGTTATATATCCAAGAGAGAAAGAGAAAATATTTATTATTTTTGGCCATAACTTTGTTTAATACATATATTGGTAAAAAAAAGTGTATAGGACTACCTAAGTAGTACTATGACAGGTGTAGTGATATGAATTTTCATACCTGCTCCAGCTAAAACTTCAAATGCAGCTTCGTTTTCAGTCGATTAAGGCTTTTAAAAAAATGATGGAGCGTTCAAGTGGGACAAAATCATCCGGAGGTAAAATACCCTCCCGATCGGATCTCCGGGAGAGGGTGCCCACAGGGACACCTCATCGAATGTCGAAAAAACACCGACAAGTTAAATCCAACAAAACTAATTCTTTCATGGGGGCGAGCGTGGGTGCGTCTTTACTATGTACATACTTCGATATGCGATGTAAAGCAACGTTAGGCGTGGTTAGTAGTTGGATTGGTGACCGTTCCAACGAAGACCACTTCCTCGCCTCACCCATCTTCCAGCGGCTTGTATATCAGTGTATGCGCGGAAGCTATACAACCTTAGGCGAGGGTTGTATAGGAGATATACCATCCTTCGGAGGGGATGTAAAGCCGTCGGTCCCTTGTCTATTAAATGTTAGGCAAGTAAAAAATCCCTACTCTTCTTAAGGGAAGAGGTTCGGCAAAATTCCTGGTTGGGGGTAGCTCGTCTACAGGCGTCGGTGTTAGGCCTCAGTAGCGGAAATAGGCCGACGTTAAATAAATGTATTAAAAAAAAAAAATAATAATTCTTTCATCTACGGCGCTTGGAATGTTCGTACTTTGAACGACAGCACTCGCACCGATCGGCCTGAAAGAAGAACTGCTCTAATAGATAGAGAACTTCACCGACTCAATGTTGACGTTGCAGCTCTCAGCGAAACTCGATTTTTGGAGGAAGGCTCTCACAGAAAAGTACTACACCTTCTATTGGAAAGGTCTTCCCACCAATTCAAGAAGACAACATGGAGTAGGATTTGCCGTTCGGAATCAACTTGTATCCAACTTAACACAAGTACCACACGGCCTATCCGAGCGTCTAATGCTGCTACGCTATGAGCTATCAGATGGCAACGCGGTAAATCTAATAAGCGCCTACTCCCACTCTGGATGCAAGTCACGAAACCAAGGAAAGCTTCTATCAACAGCTGGAAGAAACCCTCTGTAGAATACCTAAAACGGAACGACTCGTTATTCTTGGCGATTTTAACGCTAGAGTAGGGAGAGATGCAGACACCTGGCCAGGCATCATAGGCAAGAACCACTAACAACGGAAGAGATCTTAACCGCCATTGGGCAGCTAAAAAATAACAAATCTCCCGGCGCCGACTCACTCCCAGCTGAGATCTTTAAAGCTGTGTCGTCAGAGCTCATACCCTACCTCAAAAAACTGTTTGATGTCGTGTGGGAAAGTGGTCAAGCTCCGCAGGAGTTTACTACTCACTAAAGCGATGGCAAATAGGCTAACACCTGTTATGGAAAAGTTACTTCCTGAAATACAGAGTGGCTTTAGACCAAACCGAGGCACATCGGATTTGATCTTCACACTTAAACAGCTTCAAGAAAAAGCACTCGAACATCAAGGAGAAATTCACATGGCCTTCATTGATTTAACCAAGGCGTTTGACTCGGTGGACAGGGAAGTGCTCTGGAAAATTATGTTCCGCTTAGGTACCCCTAGAAAATTTGTGGAAGTATGTCGCAGTCTACATACAAACAACAACGCCCAGGTTATGTATAATAATGAGGCAACCGAACCTTTCCAAACCCTCACTGGAGTTAGGCAGGGATGTGTCCTGGAACCCCTACTCTTTAATTTGTTTACCACTGCTCTAACAATTATTGTTGACAACAAACCGACAGTCAGAGGAATAGGTCTCAGATACCGTTTTGATGGCGGTCTCTTTAACATAGGGCGCTTTAGAGCTTTCACGAAGACACGCACACGATTCATTTGTGATCTCCAGTATGCGGATGACTGTGCACTTTTAGCCTCTACGCAGGAAGAGCTTCAAGAACTTTTAGATGTGTATGCCCAGAGCTATGATTCCTTGGGACTTAAAATCAACATTAGAAAGACTAAGATTATGTCAACTCCTCATCAAGTGAACCAAATAGACATTACACTTAACGGAAATTCTCTTGAAGTGGTGGATCAGTTCAATTACTTAGGCAACGTTGTTAATGACAAAGCAAACATGGACAGCGAGATTCGCAATAGAATTAACGCTGCATCTAGGGCACTCTGGGGACTTAGAGAGAGAGTATTTGACAACCACGACTTTGCTTTGTCAACGAAAATGGCTGTCTACAGAGCAGTTGTCATTCCAACACTGCTATATGGATGTGAAAGCTGGGTCACTTACAGAATTAGAACGTTTTCAGCAAAGACACCTCAGAAGTATGATGAAACTCCGTTGGTTCCATCATATATCAAACGTGGAAGTACTCAGGAGAGCAAACAGCTTTCCAATTGAGGTGCTTATTTCAAGAGCACGCCTAAGATGGGCAGGTCACGTTCATCGTATGCATGATAACCGCCTTCCTAAATGTACACTTTATGGTGAATTGCTAAGCGGTAGAAGAAGGCGTGGCGGTCAACGAAAGAGGTTCAAAGACGCTCTCCATGAAAATCTAAAATCCTGCGGTATTGCAGACGAGCAATGGGAACAGCTTGCAGTGGACAGAACCGAATGGCAAGGGGTTGTGGCCAGCTATCAATGAAATGTTGCTGCAAGAAGGCCGAATCCAAGACCTAACCAGGTCTATGTTTGTCCTGACTGCGGTCGACATGTGCTCTCCCGAATTGGCCCCTATAGCCATAGTCGTGTGCACCGTAGATGAATGGGAATTACAATAGACTAAACCTTTTACTTGTTTTTTATTGTACACAATCTATCGACTGTAACATTTTTATACTCGGACTCGAGTAACGGCTAATAATAATAATAATAATCCCTTAGGATGGTACAGGAGTACACGCAGGCTGTCGGTATGCAGTTCGGGTTGGACAAATGCGCACTGATCCATCTCAAGAGAGGACGATGCGGTGACTACGGAGAGGACGCGCAGCTCGTGGACGGAAGCATCTTACACCATCTAGATGCCGGAGAGTCGTACACTTACTTGGGTGTCGAGCAACGCTCCACCCAAGAAGTGAGTGTAGTGAAAAACGCTCTCCGCGGCAAGTATCAGCACCTACTCCGACAGATCTGGTCTTCAGAACTGTCGGGAAAGAACAAAGTGTCTGCTACAAATATGCTTGCCGTTCCGATCCTTCTCTACTCTTTCGGAGTAGTGAAGTGGACTAGAGAAGAGCTGCGTCAACTTGATGTAGTAACCCGCAAGAAGATGCATCTCAATAGGAGCTTGCATCCTAAATCGTCCGTTCCACGGTTATATCTCCCACGACATCGGGGAGGCCGTGGACTCTTGAGCTTGGAGAGTCTCCATAGCAGGATGGTTCTGAATGGCGCGTGTAAAGTCATCAGGAGTTCGGATCCCCTCCTCTGCATGGTCCGAGACCATGAAAATGCAGAGGTAGGAGCTTTTCTCTTTAAGGCAGCACGGAGAGCAGCCGATGAACTTGGTCTCATCTTCGACGTCGAGCAGGTAAACCCTGTCTCTGTCACCGAGTTGGAACCCGCTCGACTAAAAGCCCACATTAGAGCTGCAGAACACAACATCCTTCTGCAGCTTCATAAGGATAAGCCATTGCACGGAGTCTTCTATAAAAATATAGAAGACCTCGGCTTATCCGAAAGGCTGACCTTTGCCTTCTTAAGGTCAGCTGGACTGAAGTCTGAGACCGAGAGATTTATAATGGCTTGCCAAGATGGTATATTTAACACCCTCGTCTATCGACGTCGTGTCATGGGTATGGAGGTCCCTGATGTCAGTTGTAGGGCCTGCCGCAGGGCGCCGGAGACTGTAATGCACTTACTGTCGGCTTGCCCGACATACGCAGTCTCGGCCTATATTCATAGACACAACGCAGCATTACGAGTGCTTTATTATCATCTAAGGCACTCGTATGGGATAGACGAAACACCAGTGCTGACTTACGTTCCGGGGGATATTGAGTCCGTTGTGGGGAATGAGAAGTGCCTAATTTATTGGAACTACTCGTTTCCCACCGTCAGGCAAATACAAGCCAACAAGCCTGACATAGTACTCCTCGACCACCAACTCAAGACAATGTATGTCGTGGAATTCTCAGCCCCCGCTGAGAGCAACATTGTCTTGAAAGAGGAGGAAAAACGGACAAAATATCGAGATTTGCTCTTCGAACTCCGCAGGCTTTATCCAGGCCATTCTGTTAAAATAGTGGTACTGATTATAGGAGCCCTCGGTGGAATGAGACAGACGCTGCTTTCAGAACTAAAGATCATACCGGCATGCCGAGATTCGGCAGAGATCTTAACGGCAGAATGCAGAAGGCTGTCATCCTCGGTTCATTGCGTCTACTCAGGGCACACGATTCGCGGACCCGGTAGTCACTCACCCCACGGGCGTGGGGAGTGGCTATTGGTATTACCAGCTCCCCTCTGTGAGGGTCGGAGCCACAGAGTAGGGTGACTGGTTTTTTGTAAAAAAAAAAAAAAAAAAAAAAAAAAAAAAAAAAAAAAAAAAAAGCAGGAGGGGCTAACTTTCATCTATTAAGCCTTTGGTGAGTAGCGCCACCACTTACTCCAGCTAGGGGTGCAAAACCGAACCGGCAGCCCTAGTGCACCCGGGAGGGGAAAGCATTTTCCCCTCTGGTGTCGGTAGTAGGCCTGCTGGGCTAACCACCCACAGGCTCTAACCTTTGGTTCCGGCAGGCCGAAGAGAGGGCCCCCACGATCGACCCCGTTCGGATAGGGATCAAGGGCAAGGTGGTGGGGCCCAACCGGATAGACCGCCCGTTGACGACTTACGCAATGTTCATGGACGCTTTGAGTGGACGGTTGAACTGAGGGATGAGCTTCTGCAGTGTTATGAAAGCAGTGAGCCCGCGCGAAGGGGGTACATGGCGCGGATGCATGCTCTGTGGTGTGAGAGGCTTCCAGAGCATAGCGCCTTCACGCCACAAAATCTGCGTGACTATGTATCCCACCTTCGTAGTAGGGGCTACGTGAGGGCTGCTCCTGGACCGGTAAATGAGGTGGCGGAAGAGCCGCCACATTCACCGGTTGAGGACGTAGCTCTCCTCGTTCCGCCAATACTAGAGGTCCTCAGTACCAGAAGGGGGTTACACCATCTGAAAACCCCCGGGCCACAAGACCTGGCCAGAGTGGACGCTGAACTTCGTACAGCGCTACCGGAAGAGGCTGACATCTGGCACATAAATTGTGCCGTGTATGCCGCTGCTCAACGCTCATCTCAGGTGGAGAGGCGAAATACCTCTTCCCCACATGAGAGAGCGCAGCGGCGCATACAAAAGATGGAGGCCAAAATCCGGTCGGCGAGACAACACGCATCCCGTGTCCAATGTGTGATGGACTACATGGCGGCCAATAGGCCTCTCACGCCTAAAGTTCGACGTATAGCCGCCAATTTAAGACGCGCCCATCACACACTCAACGGGGCAGTGCTACAAACCACCAAACAGAACTGCCTCGATAGGATACGGATGCTAGTGGCTTGCAAAAAGTCACTAGTGAGGCGGGCAAGGGGGCTGGCGGAAAATAACCTTTTTCGCCAAAAGCCTTCGCGCCTATTCGAACCGCCTCAGCGTGTTGCCGACCGTCGATCAGGTGGAAACTTTCTGGAAAACGTTGTACGAACAGAGGCTACCGCTCAACAGAGACTCTCCGGCCCTGGTACACTTTGAAGCCTTTTGCCAAAGGCTTCATCTACAACAGGAGGTGTGCCAACCAATAACCCCAGAAGAGGTTCGAAGAGCTCTTGAAGGCTCTAAGAATTTTGCTGCTCCAGGTCCCGATGGGATTAATAACTTTTGGTGGAAAAAGTTAACCAGTACCCACCACCATTTGGCCAGAATTTTTAATTCTTGGCTAAATGGGGAGCAGCAAATTCCTTCTTGGGTTGTTGAGGGGCGAACAGTGCTGATCCCCAAGAACGGAGATTTGTCCAACCCAAAGAACTATAGGCCGATAATCTGTTTAAACGCATGGTACAAGGTGTTCACACGCATCTTGTACATGCGGGTACTCCAAGCAGTTAACCCAGATTACGAACGGATATATGAGCAACGAGGGTCGAAGAGAGATGTCGCTGGCTGCAAGGAGAACCTGTTGATTGACAGATGTGTCACGCAGGACTCCGTGCAGTATAAGCGGAATCTCTCCATGGCGTGGAACGATTACCGCAAGGCATTTGACATGACATCTCATCAGCTTATTGTACACTTGCTCCGATGTCTTGCGGTCGCCGGTCCCGTAGTGAGATGCATTGAAGATCTGATGCCGCTCTGGAGGACTCGCTTTACCATAACATCTGGTAATGATAGAGTCCAAACAGAGCCGGTAAGGTTCAAAAGGGGAGTATTTCAGGGAGATTCCCTCAGCCCCCTTTTGTTTTGCATCTCGCTACTGCCATTATCCGTCTCGCTCCGGAAAACCCGCGGTTACAACTGTGGTACCCCCTGCGACAGGAGGCATAAGGTCACCCATTTGTTTTATATGGATGACCTTAAACTTTATGCCTCCGGAGAAAGGGATCTCCAACAATCCCTTAGGGTGGTACAGGAGTACACGCAGGCTGTCGGTATGCAGTTCGGATTGGACAAATGTGCACTAGTCCATCTCAAGAGAGGACGATGTGGGGACTACGGCGAGGACGCGCAGCTCGTAGACGGAAGCATCCTACACCACCTAGATGCCGGAGAGTCGTACACTTACTTGGGTGTCGAGCAACGCTCCACCCAAGAAGTGGGTGTAGTGAAAAACGCTCTCCGCGGCAAGTATCAGCACCGACTCCGACAGATCTGGTCTTCAGAACTGTCGGGGAAGAACAAGGTGTCTGCTACTAATATGCTTGCCGTTCCGATCCTTCTCTACTCCTTTGGAGTTGTGAAGTGGACGGTAGATGAGCTGCGCCAGTTAGATAGAGATACCCGCAAGATGATGAATATTCACCGTAGCATTCATCCTAAATCGCCCGTTCCTCGAGTTTACCTCCCACGTCAACGGTGGGGCCGAGGACTCTTGGGCCTGGAGTGTATGCATGGCCGGGTAGTACTGAGTATGGCATGCAATATCCTTAGGAGCTCTGACCCGCTCCTGCATCTAGTGAGGGATCACGAAAATGCAGGTGTGGGAGTAGGATTATTCAAGGCAGCAAAAATAGCCGCAGATGAACTTGGTCTCATATTCGACATCAGGCGAGGAGGCCGGCGAGGTGCCGACCCAGAGTCAGTCACTGAGCTTCCGCCAAATCGTCTGAAAGCCCAGATTAAAACTGCCGAGCAGGCAAATTTGCTTAGGCAGCATGTCGATAAATCCCTGCACGGTGTTTTCTATAAGAACATATAAACACTGGGTTTATCGACTAAGCTGACATTTGCCTTTT
This sequence comes from Leptura quadrifasciata, assembly GCA_963675555.1. NCBI lineage: Eukaryota > Metazoa > Arthropoda > Insecta > Coleoptera > Cerambycidae > Leptura > Leptura quadrifasciata. Next base: position 73,144,574 of record OY776677.1, read on the forward strand.
TGAAGTCAGCTGGGCTTAAGCCGGAGACCGAGGAATTCATTGTGGCCTGCCAAGATGGTGTTATTAATACCTTGGTCTACCGAAGCCGTGTGATGGGTGTAGGGGTTCCTGATGTCAGCTGCAGGACCTGCCGTCAGGCGCCGGAATCGCTCATGCATTTATTGTCTGCATGCCCAGTATACGCGATTTCGGCCTACATCCACCGCCATAACGCGGCATTACGAGTGCTCTATTACTATCTACGGCACTCGTACGGGGTAGACCAAACACCAGTGCTGCCTTACGTCCCCGGAGATATTGAGTCCGTTGTCGAGAACGAGAGGTGCAGGATATACTGGAACTACTCGTTCCCAACCGTCAGGCTAATTCAAGCCAACAAGCCTGACATAGTACTCCTCGACCACCAAACCAAGGCGATGTACGTCATCGAGTTTTCGGCACCCGCTGAAACAAACATCGCCTTGAAAGAGGAGGAAAAACGGACTAAATATCGTGATCTCCGGTACGAGCTCCTAGTGCTGTACCCAGGTTACTCAGTCAAGATGGTCGTCCTCATAATCGGTGTACTCGGAAGTATGAAGCCCACGCTGCTCTCGCAATTGAAGACCATACCGGCCTGTCAGAAATCTGCCGAATGGCTAGCAGGCCAAATGCAGAAAGCAGTTATCCTGGGGTCCCTTCGTCTACTTAGGGCACACGATTCGGGTGTTTACAGTCACTGACCCCACAGATGTGAGGAGTGGCTGTGATTTTAATCGCCGGCGCGATTTCCGTGTGGTGTCGGAGGCCACGGAAGTCCTGTCCGGTATCGGGAAACCGCAAAAAAAAAATAATAATAATGATATGAATTTTCATTCAATAATTTCAGTTTGCAGATTTAATTTTAAAAATTGCGTCAATCTTCGTATTTCCTAAATTTAAATCTAACTATTTCGCATACGTTTGAAATTATTGAGTGTAAATTTATAACACTAGTCTTGCTATAGTTCTACTTAGGTAATCTCATAGTTTGTTTGCAATATGTGTTTTAGAATAAGAAGTTATTGTCAAAAACAGTAAATATTTCCCTTTCGGATGTCTCCCTCGCTTGGATATGGCGACCTTAAGTAAATAATTTTATTTTGACAAATTTGGCACGATAGTTTAGTAAAAGACAATTTTTTTCGAAATATGCCGAATATGGATTTATAATGATTTAAGAATTAATATATTTAAAAAAGCAGATATTTTTCATGGTTTCTTGCAAGTTAACAAATTAACAGAAATAAATATTACTGCTAAGTTCATTAGAATTACGAAGAACCCGTATTTTTATTGATATGACAAATGCTTCTCGTGCCAGTCTTCCCATATCACTTGCAGACTGCAGGTTCGAGCTTATGGCTCTCGTTAGTGCAAGGTAGGCATGTGACGAACGACACGAGGGTCCCTTGACTATTTTTTTTACATCTCGGTATTTTTATGATAGCGAGATGTAAAATAGAAAGCAGGCGCCATCTAGTGGTCTAGTGTCTGTTGCAATCGAAAAATAAATAGGCTGACTGGGCTTAGCATAGATCAAGTGTGCTTCTAGAGGGCAGAAATATTAAAACATAATATTTCAGTCGCAAGCTCCTCTATAAAATTCTTATTTTACTATAAGGATAGTAACCAGACTGCAACCAACAGCTACTCTCCGGACTATGTGCCCCGCCGAGCGCTGAATTACCAAGTTACAAGCCTGGCGCGTTAAGTGTAATAATTGCATATTACCAACAAAACGCTAATGCTTCGATTGCAACAAACACCATCCTCGTGTCGTTCGTCACATGCCTACCTTGCACTGACGAGAGCCAAAAGCTCGAAACTTCAGTCTGCAAGAGGTATGAGACGACTGGCACGAGAGCTCCTTTAAGTAGGATCAGTCTTTCAGCTGGTGTTTGTTGCAATCGAAGCATTAACGTTATTTATTTATTTATTTATTTATTTATTTAGAATACAACTACCCAAACAGATAAGAAATCCAATTACAGGGTAGGAAAGAACAAAACATCGTTACAGAATTTTGTACGATAAATACATATGAAAAACTTAAGTATAATTACATAAAATATTTGTGTACATAAACTAGTAAATATTTTTAGTTTGAATGCAATACAGATTGCTTAATTTTTTTTCCAGTAGTACAAAATATATCAACATCGTCCTGTATATATGCATAGTTTGAACACATCATATGCAAGGGTGAAGATTTAAGTAAATTTGTACGAGGCGTATATAGATAAAAAGAATTATTTGAGCGTGTATGAACTGATGGAACATGTAATTTGACATAACTACATAACTCAGGGCAATCAATCACATTATTCAAAATTTTATATAAAAACACAATCGAAGAATACTTACGGCGGGATTCCAAATCATGTATTTGATATCTCTTTAATAGATCACATAGAGGTGTACCTCTTGCTGGATAAATTCCGTCATTTCTATACCAAAGATATTTACTGAGGATCCTTTGCGTTTTTTCAACGCTAAGTTTATGTACGGCGTATTCTGGACTTCAGATTATGGAGGCATACTCTAATTTTTGTTATGTTGGTAATATGCGATTATTACACCCACCACCGTTTGGCCAGAATTTTTAATTTCTGGTTGAATGGGGAACAGGAAAGTCCTTCTTAGGTTGTTGAGGGGTGGACAGTGCTGATCCCCAAGAACGGAGATTTGTTAAACCCAAAGAACTACAGACCGATAACCTGTCTAAACGCACGTTACAAGGTGTTTACACGCATTTTGTACATGCGGGTGCTCCACGCAGTTGAACCGGTTTACGAACGGATATATGAGCAACGAGAGTCGAAAAGAGGTGTCGCTGGCTGCAAGGAGAACCTGCTGATCGACAGATGTGTCATGCAGGACTCCATGCAATATAAGCGGAACCTCTCTATGGCCTAGATCGACTACCGCAAAACATTTGACATGACATCGCATGAACTCATTGTGCACTTGCTCCGATGTCTTGTGGTACCCGGCCCATAGTGAGATAAATTGAAGAACTGATACCGCTCTGGAGGACTCGCTTTACCATAACATCGGGTAACGATAGAGTCCAAGCAGTGTCGGTAACATTCAGAAGAGGAGTATTTCAGGGTGATTCCCTCAGCCCCATTCTGTTTTGCTTCTCACTACTGCCATTATCCGTCTCGCTCCGGCAAACCCGTGGCTACAACTGCGGTACCCCCGGCGACAGGAGGCACACATCTATTTTATATGGATGACCTTAAACTTTATGCCTCTGGAGAGAAGGATCTCCCTTAGGGTGGTACAGGAGTACACGCAGGCTGTCGGTGTGCAGTTGGGGTTGGACAAATGCGCACTGATCAATGCACTTACTGTCGGCTTGCCCGACATACGTAGTCTCGGCCTATATTCACAGATATGACGCAGCATTACGAGTGCTTTACTATCGTCTAAGGCACTCGTATGGGATAGATGAAACACCAGTGCTGCCTTACGCTCCGGGGGATATTGAGTCCGTTGTGGGGAATGAGAAGTGTCTAATTTATTGGAACTACTCCTTTCCCACCGTCAGGCAAATACAAGCCAACAAACCTGACATAGTACTCCTCGACCACCAACTCAAGACAATGTATGTCGTGGAATCCTCAGCCCCCGCTGAGAGCAACATTGTCTTGAAAGGGGAGGAAAAACGAACAAAATATCGAGATTTGCTCTTCGAACTCCGCAGGCTTTATCCAGGCCATTCTTTTAAAATAATGGTACTGATTATAGGAGCCCTCGGTGGAATGAGACAGACGCTGCTTTCAGAACTAAAGATCATACCGGCATGCCGAGATTCGGCAGGGATCCTAGCCCGCAGATTGCAGAAGGCTGTCATCCTCGGTTCACTGCGTCGTCTACTCAGAGCACACGATTCACGGACCCGGTAGTCACTCACCCCACGGGCGTGGGGAGTGGCTATTGGTATTTATTACCAGCTCCCCTCTGTGAGGGAGTAGGGTAACTGGTTTTTGTAAAATAATAATAATAATAATAAAGCTGTTTATTTCCAACAGGTTACACCCAATTACAGGAAATACTTAAATTATAAATAAATAGAGACAGAAAGAAGCAAAATATAATACTAATACATAAAATACTAAGGGGAAACATAATTGTGTAGTAATGAGGAGGCATAGCTAACAAGTAAAAGTAAAGTACCTACCTAAACTAAAACTAATTTCGAACTTGCGATAGTAACAATTTGATCAAGAGAATTATAATGAATATCACATAGCTGACAAATTTTATTAAAATTATTGCTTATAATAAATACTGGTGATCTGACTAAATAATTTGTTCTCGAAATGTCACAAATAAATGTGCAGTAATGTCTATCTGCTTATCTAGACACAAAAAAAGACAGTTTGTTTAATAAGAAACTACAATCAATGTTGTTATGTAGTAAATTGTAGAGGAACTTAATGGACACAATAGCACGCCTTAATTCTAACGATTGTAGCTGAAATATGTCTAACAATAAATTGTTATGTATTCCTCGCAGAGGGTGCCGTCTTCTTTAAATGGTAAATATTTCAGAAACTTTCTTTGTGGAGACTCAATATTATCTACATGACATTGATAAATACGGCACCATATCAGTGCTCCGTACTCAAGTTTTGATCTTACGTATGTGAAACATAACAATTTGAAAGTTGAGATATTCTGTAAATTTTTATAGTTTCTCATAATAAAGGCAAACTGTTTACATGCTGCAGAAACAGCGTAATTAACATGCGACACGAAGTGTAGTTCATCATCGAATAGTATACCTACCTAAATCTTTAATCTGGCAGCGAGTGATTTTAGTTGAGTTTATATGATAAGGATGGTTATAGGCACATATCTTTCTAGAGAAAGAGACAACATTACATTTGGATATCTTGAGGATGAGCCGAAGTTTATTACATCAGTTGACAACACTATTGAGGACTGATTGTAGGTACAAACAATCTTGTACAGTACGAATTGACTTATAGATCTTGAGATAATAATAATAATAATAATAATAATAATAATAATAATAATAATAATAATATAAGCAGGAGGGGCTGACTTCCATCTATCAAGCCTTTGGTGAGTAGCGCCACCACTTACCCCAGCTGGGGTGCAAAACCGAACCGGCAGCCCTAGTGCACCCGGGAGGGGAAAGCGTCTTCCCCTCTGGTGTCGGTCGTGGGTCTGCTGGGCTAACCACCCACAGACCCTAAACTTTGGTTCCGGCAGGCCGAAGACAGGGCCCCCACGATCGACCCCGTGCGGATAGGGGTCAAGGGCAAGGTGGTGGGGCCCAACCGGACGGACCGCCCGTTGACGAAATTGGCAATGTCCAAGGACGCTTTGAGTGGACAGATGAACTGAGGGATGAACTTCTGCATTGCTATGAAAGCAGTGAGCCCGCGCGGAGGGGATACATGGCGCGGATGCATGCTCTGTGGTGTGAGAGGCTACCAGAGCATAGCGCCTTCACGCCACAAAATCTGCGTGACTATGTATCCCACCTTCGTAGTAGGGGCTACGTGAGGGCTGCTCCTGGACCGGTGAATGAGGTGGCCGAAGAGCCGCCACAATCACCGGTTGAGGACGTAGCACTCCTCGTTCCGCCAATACCAGAGGGCCTCAGTACCAGAAGGGGGTTACACCATCTGAAAACCCCCGGGCCACAAGACCTGGCCAGAGTGGACGCTGAACTTCGTACAGCGCTACCAGAAGAGGCTGACATCTGGCACATAAATTGTGCCGTGTATGCCGCTGCTCAACGCTCTTCTCAGGTGGAGAGGCGAAATACCTCTTCCCCACAGGAGAGAGCGCAGCGGCGCATACAAAAGATGGAAGCCAAGATCCGGTCGGCGAGGCAACACGCATCCCGTATCCAATGTGTGATGGACTATATGGCGGCCAACAGGCCGTTCACGCCTAAAGTGCGTCGATTAGCCGCCAACCTAAGACGCGTCCATCACACACTCAATGAGGCAGTGCTGCAAACCATCAAACAGCACTGTCTCGACAGGATACGGATGCTAGTGACTTGTAAAAAATCACTAGTGAGGCGGGCGAGAGGGCTTGCGGAAAATAAACTGTTCCGCGAGAAGCCCTCGCGCCTTTTCCAACCGCCTCCGCGTGTTGTAGACAATCCGCCGACTGCAGATCAGGTGGAGAACTTCTGGAAAACGCTATACGAGGAGAGGCTTCCACTCAACCGAGATTCTCCTGCCCTTGCACACTTTGAAGCCTTTTGTCAAAGGCTTCAGCAACCACAGGAAGTGTGCGAACCAATAACCCCAGAAGAGGTTCGTAGGGCTCTTGAGGGCTCTAAGAACTTTGCTGCTCCAGGTCCCGATGGGATAAATAACTTTTGGTGGAAAAAGTTATCGAGCACCCACCACCATTTGGCCAGAATTTTTAATTCCTGGCTAAATGGGGAGCAGCAAATCCCTTCTTGGGTTGTTGAGGGGCGGACAGTGCTGATCCCCAAGAACGGAGATTTGTCCAACCCAAAGAACTACAGACCGATAACCTGTCTAAACGCATGTTACAAGGTGTTTACACGCATTTTGTACATGCGGGTGCTCCGCGCAGTCGAACTGGTTTACGAACGGATATATGAGCAACGAGGGTCGAAGAGAGGTGTCGCTGGCTGCAAGGAGAACCTGCTGATCGATAGATGTATCACGCAGGACTCCATGCAGTATAAGCGGAACCTCTCTATGGCCTGGATCGACTACCGCAAGGCATTTGACATGACATCACATGAGCTCATTGTTCACTTGCTCCGATGTCTTGTGGTACCCGGTCCCGTAGTGAGATGTATTGAAGAACTGATGCCGCTCTGGAGGACTCGCTTTACCATAACATCGGGTAACGATAGAGTCCAAACAGAGTCGGTGACATTCAGAAGAGGAGTATTTCAGGGAGATTCCCTCAGCCCCCTTCTGTTTTGCATCTCACTACTGCCATTATCCGTCTCGCTCCGGAAAAACCGTGGCTACAACTGCGGTACCCCCGGCGACAGGAGGCATAAGGTCACCCATCTATTTTATATGGATGACCTTAAACTTTATGCCTCTGGAGAGAGGGATCTCCAACAGTCCCTTAGGGTGGTACAGGAGTACACGCAGGCTGTCGGTATGCAGTTCGGGTTGGACAAATGCGCACTGATCCATCTCAAGAGAGGACGATGCGGTGACTATGGAGAGGACGCGCAGCTCGTGGACGGAAGCATCTTACACCATCTAGATGCCGGAGAGTCGTACACTTACTTGGGTGTCGAGCAGCGCTCCACCCAAGAAGTGAATGTAGTGAAAAACGCTCTCCGCGGCAAGTATCAGCACCTACTCCGACAGATCTGGTCTTCAGAACTGTCGGGGAAGAACAAGGTGTCTGCTACAAATATGCTTGCCGTTCCGATTCTTCTCTACTCTTTCGGAGTAGTGAAGTGGACTAGAGAAGAGCTGCGTCAACTCGATGTAGTAACCCGCAAGAAGATGCATCTCAATAGGAGCTTGCATCCTAAATCGTCCGTTCCACGGTTATATCTCCCACGACATCGGGGAGGCCGTGGACTTTTGAGCTTGGAGAGTCTCCATAGCAGGATGGTTCTGGATGGAGCATGTAAGGTCATCAGGAGTTCGGATCCCCTCCTCTGCATGGTCCGAGACCATGAAAATGCAGAGGTAGGAGCTTTTCTCTTTAAGGCAGCACGGAGAGCAGCCGATGAACTTGGTCTCATCTTCGACGTCGAGCGGGTAAACCCCGACTCTGTCACCGAGTTGGAACCCGTTCGACTAAAAGCCCACATTAGAGCTGCAGAACACAACATCCTTCTGCAGCTCCATAAGGATAAGCCATTGCACGGGGTCTTCTATAAAAATATAGAAGACCTCGGCTTATCCGAAAGGCTGACCTTCGCCTTCTTAAGGTCAGCTGGGCTGAAGTCTGAGACCGAGGGATTCATAATGGCTTGCCAGGATGGTGTATTTAACACTCTCGTCTATCGACGTCGTGTCATGGGTATGGAGGTCCCTGATATCAGCTGCAGGGCCTGCCGCAGGGCGCCGGAGACTGTAATGCACTTACTGTCGGCTTGCCCGACATACGCAGTCTCGGCCTATATTCATAGACACAACGCAGCATTACGAGTGCTTTACTATCATCTAAGGCACTCGTATGGGATAGACGAAACACCAGTGCTGCCTTACGTTCCGGGGGATATTGAGTCCGTTGTGGGGAATGAGAAGTGCCTAATTTATTGGAACTACTCGTTTCCCACCGTCAGGCAAATACAAGCCAACAAGCCTGACATAGTACTCCTCGACCACCAACTCAAGACAATGTATGTCGTGGAATTCTCAGCTCCCGCTGAGAGCAACATTGTCTTGAAAGAGGAGGAAAAACGGACAAAATATCGAGATTTGCTCTTCGAACTCCGCAGGCTTTATCCAGGCCATTCTGTTAAAATAGTGGTACTGATTATAGGAGCCCTCGGTGGAATGAGGCAGACGCTGCTTTCAGAATTAAAGATCATACCGGCATGCCGAGATTCGGCAGAGATCTTAGCCGGCAGAATGCAGAAGGCTGTCATCCTCGGTTCATTACGTCTACTCAGGGCACATGATTCACGGACCCGGTAGTCACTCACCCCACGGGCGTGGGGAGTGGCTACTGGTATTACCAGCTCCCCTCTGTGAGGGTCGGAGCCACAGAGTAAGGTGACTGGTTTTTTGTAAAAAAAAAAAAAAAAAAAAAAAAAAAAAAAATAATAATAATAATAATAATATAAGCAGGAGGGGCTGACTTCCATCTATCAAGCCTTTGGTGAGTAGCGCCACCACTTACTCCAGCTGGGGTGCAAAACCGAACCGGCAGCCCTAGTGCACCCGGGAGGGGAAAGCGTCTTCCCCTCTGGTGTCGGTCGTGGCTCTGCTGGGCTAACCACCCACAGACCCTAAACTTTGGTTCCGGCAGGCCGAAGACAGGGCCCCCACGATCGACCCCGTGCGGATAGGGGTCAAGGGCAAGGTGGTGGGGCCCAACCGGACGGACCGCCCGTTGACGAAATTGGCAATGTCCAAGGACGCTTTGAGTGGACAGATGAACTGAGAGATGAACTTCTGCATTGCTATGAAAGCAGTGAGCCCGCGCGGAGGGGATACATGGCGCGGATGCATGCTCTGTGGTGTGAGAGGCTACCAGAGCATAGCGCCTTCACGCCACAAAATCTGCGTGACTATGTATCCCACCTTCGTAGTAGGGGCTACGTGAGGGCTGCTCCTGGACCGGTGAATGAGGTGGCCGAAGAGCCGCCACAATCACCGGTTGAGGACGTAGCACTCCTCGTTCCGCCAATACCAGAGGGCCTCAGTACCAGAAGGGGGTTACACCATCTGAAAACCCCCGGGCCACAAGACCTGGCCAGAGTGGACGCTGAACTTCGTACAGCGCTACCAGAAGAGGCTGACATCTGGCACATAAATTGTGCCGTGTATGCCGCTGCTCAACGCTCTTCTCAGGTGGAGAGGCGAAATACCTCTTCCCCACAGGAGAGAGCGCAGCGGCGCATACAAAAGATGGAAGTCAAGATCCGGTCGGCGAGGCAACACGCATCCCGTATCCAATGTGTGATGGACTATATGGCGGCCAACAGGCCGTTCACGCCTAAAGTGCGTCGATTAGCCGCCAACCTAAGACGCGTCCATCACACACTCAATGAGGCAGTGCTGCGAACCACCAAACAGCACTGTCTCGACAGGATACGGATGCTAGTGACTTGTAAAAAATCACTAGTGAGGCGGGCGAGAGGGCTTGCGGAAAATAAACTGTTCCGCGAGAAGCCCTCGCGCCTTTTCCAACCGCCTCCGCGTGTTGTAGACAATCCGCCGACTGCAGATCAGGTGGAGAACTTCTGGAAAACGCTATACGAGGAGAGGCTTCCACTCAACCGAGATTCTCCTGCCCTTGCACACTTTGAAGCCTTTTGTCAAAGGCTTCAGCAACCACAGGAAGTGTGCGAACCAATAACCCCAGAAGAGGTTCGTAGGGCTCTTGAGGGCTCTAAGAACTTTGCTGCTCCAGGTCCCGATGGGATAAATAACTTTTGGTGGAAAAAGTTATCGAGCACCCACCACCATTTGGCCAGAATTTTTAATTCCTGGTTAAATGGGGAGCAGCAAATCCCTTCTTGGGTTGTTGAGGGGCGGACAGTGCTGATCCCCAAGAACGGAGATTTGTCCAACCCAAAGAACTACAGACCGATAACCTGTCTAAACGCATGCTACAAGGTGTTTACACGCATTTTGTACATGCGGGTGCTCCACGCAGTTGAACCGGTTTACGAACGGATATATGAGCAACGAGGGTCGAAGAGAGGTGTCGCTGGCTGCAAGGAAAACCTGCTGATCGACAGATGTGTCACGCAGGACTCCATGCAGTATAAGCGGAACCTCTCTATGGCCTGGATCGACTACCGCAAGGCATTTGACATGACATCGCATGAGCTCATTGTTCACTTGCTCCGATGTCTTGTGGTACCAGGCCCCGTAGTGAGATGTATTGAAGAACTGATGCCGCTCTGGAGGACTCGTTTTACCATAACATCGGGTAACGATAGAGTCCAAACAGAGTCGGTAACATTCAGAAGAGGAGTATTTCAGGGAGATTCCCTCAGCCCCCTTCTCTTTTGCATCTCACTACTGCCATTATCCGTCTCGCTCCGGAAAACCCGTGGCTACAACTGCGGTACCCCCGGCGACAGGAGGCATAAGGTCACCCATCTATTTTATATGGATGACCTTAAACTTTATGCCTCTGGAGAGAGGGATCTCCAGCAGTCCCTTAGGGTGGTACAGGAGTACACGCAGGCTGTCGGTATGCAGTTCGGGTTGGACAAATGCGCACTGATCCATCTCAAGAGAGGACGATGCGGTGACTACGGAGAGGACGCGCAGCTCGTGGACGGAAGCATCTTACACCATCTAGATGCCGGAGAGTCGTACACTTACTTGGGTGTCGAGCAACGCTCCACCCAAGAAGTGAGTGTAGTGAAAAACGCTCTCCGCGGCAAGTATCAGCACCTACTCCGACAGATCTGGTCTTCAGAACTGTCGGGGAAGAACAAGGTGTCTGCTACAAATATGCTTGCCGTTCCGATCCTTCTCTACTCTTTCGGAGTAGTGAAGTGGACTAGAGAAGAGCTGCGTCAACTCGATGTAGTAACCCGCAAGAAGATGCATCTCAATAGGAGCTTGCATCCTAAATCGTCCGTTCCACGGTTATATCTCCCACGACATCGGGGAGGCCGTGGACTCTTGAGCTTGGAGAGTCTCCATAGCAGGATGGTTCTGGATGGAGCATGTAAGGTCATCAGGAGTTCGGATCCCCTCCTCTGCATGGTCCGAGACCATGAAAATGCAGAGGTAGGAGCTTTTCTCTTTAAGGCAGCACGCAGAGCAGCCGATGAACTTGGTCTCATCTTCGACGTCGAGCGGGTAAACCCCGACTCTGTCACCGAGTTGGAACCCGTTCGACTAAAAGCCCACATTAGAGCTGCAGAACATAACATCCTTCTGCAGCTCCATAAGGATAAGCCATTGCACGGGATCTTCTATAAAAATATAGAAGACCTCGGCTTATCCGAAAGGCTGACCTTCGCCTTCTTAAGGTCAGCTGGGCTGAAGTCTGAGACCGAGGGATTCATAATGGCTTGCCAGGATGGTGTATTTAACACTCTCGTCTATCGACGTCGTGTCATGGGTATGGAGGTCCCTGATGTCAGCTGCAGGGCCTGCCGCAGGGCGCCGGAGACTGTAATGCACTTACTGTCGGCTTGCCCGACTTACGCAGTCTCGGCCTATATTCATAGACACAACGCAGCATTACGAGTGCTTTACTATCATCTAAGGCACTCGTATGGGATAGACGAAACACCAGTGCTGCCTTACGTTCCGGGGGATATTGAGTCCGTTGTGGGGAATGAGAAGTGCCTAATTTATTGGAACTACTCGTTTCCCACCGTCAGGCAAATACAAGCCAACAAGCCTGACATAGTACTCCTCGACCACCAACTCAAGACAATGTATGTCGTGGAATTCTCAGCTCCCGCTGAGAGCAACATTGTCTTGAAAGAGGAGGAAAAACGGACAAAATATCGAGATTTGCTCTTCGAACTCCGCAGGCTTTATCCAGGCCATTCTGTTAAAATAGTGGTACTGATTATAGGAGCCCTCGGTGGAATGAGACAGACGCTGCTTTCAGAACTAAAGATCATACCGGCATGCCGAGATTCGGCAGAGATCTTAGCCGGCAGAATGCAGAAGGCTGTCATCCTCGGTTCATTACGTCTACTCAGGGCACACGATTCGCGGACCCGGTAGTCACTCACCCCACGGGCGTGGGGAGTGGCTATTGGTATTACCAGCTCCCCTCTGTGAGGGTCGGAGCCACAGAGTAGGGTGACTGGTTTTTTGTAAAAAAAAAAAAAAAAAAAAAAATAATAATAATAATAATAATAAAACGTCTTTATTCAGGAAAATGCATAATCATACATTTTAATTTACATAGGCGAAGTTTAGCCATTGGCTACTCTAACACTTAACCTATGTCTACTTAAGCTATAACTAATACCTATTATAATAATAATAACAATACAATTTATTTAAAATATAAAAGTGAAGCTAAAGAAGAAAACTAAAACAGTAGAAGTGTAAATCTAAAATCCTGAAATTAATTATAAAAGATGGAAAATAAAAATGTGTACCCACATATTATTCGTTAACTAATAGTTGAGATCTTAAAACTATTGCGAAGTTTAGCTACAGAAAAATGTTTCAAGTTAGTATCCATATTATTGTAGTGTTTAACAGCGTTGTAAGTGAAAGATTTTTGAAAAAAAGTTGTTGAGTGTTGAGGCATTGTAAAATTGTTAACGTATCTGATATCGCGCGAATGCAATGCGTTACGTGGCACCAGTTTGTCTCTCAGGTACTTCGGTATAGATGTAGTCAGTAAACGGTGTACAAATAGCAAGAAATGAAGTTTCTAGATATTGTTGATCTTCAGCCAATGAAGCTCTTTAATTTTGACACTGACGTGGTCGTATTTACGCAAGCCAAAAATAAACCGACAACATGTGTTCTGAACTTTTTGAATTCTGTTCTTATTAACCAAATCCAAAAATGGAAAATACATAATTAGGCAATAATAAAATATTGGTAGAACGAGCGTTTCACATAATTTCTTTCTTATTTTAAAAGATAAAAACTGTTTGCTAGCATATAGCATTTTTAGACAAACGTATGATTTCCTCAGCAAGCTATTTATATGCGGTGTAAAAGTGAGATTATTATCAAAGCTAACTCCTAAATTTTTTGCCTCTGTTACTATAGGAAGGGTAGTGTTGTTGATTTTAATTATCATATGATTAGCTAGGTTTGAGTATTGATACTTTGGAGAAAATAATAAAACTGAGCATTTAGAAGCATTTAAAGTTAAGTTATGGTTCGCGCTATACGTAGAAATTGATGTAAGGTCGCTATTGATTTGATGCAAGGCAAGCTCCCGTAAGTCAGGAGGAAAGGTAATATGCAGTTGTGTGTCATCAGCATAGCTTTGCATGGAGCAGAACTTTACGTGTTCATATATGTCCGCAGTGTAAATGAGGAATAGCAGGGGACCCAATACGGAGCCCTGTGGCACTCCTGCTCCTACAGATTGGGCAGATGATATTCCAATTTTGGTACATACTCTCTGGTATCGGTCTGTGAGGTACGATTTGAAGAATCCTTGAGGTACAGTATCAAGGCCGTAGAAGTGCAGTTTAGCACATAACAGCTCGTGGTTTACAGAATCAAAAGCCTTTGAATAATCCAAAAGAATCAGGGCCGTAGCCTTTTTGTGATCGACTGCATGTACCAGGTTGTCACTTATATTAACAAGAGCAGTTGTGGTGCTATGACCTGCTCTGAAGCCAGATTGATGCTTTGGAAGTAAATTGTGTTCAGAGAAATATTTTTCGAGCTGAATATAAACAACCTTTTCAAGTATTCTGATTAAAACTGATAAGAGACTGATAGGCCTCAAGTGACAAAGCTCAGTAGGATTATTAATTTTTGGTATAGGAGAAATTAAGCTTTCCTTCCAGCAGGTCGGAAAGACACCAAATTCGAGACAAACGTTAATTATGTGTGTTATATAAATGGATATGGCTGGAAGACAAAGCTTTATCATTTCTAGGGTAATTCCGTCCTTTCCAAATGTATTAGATTTAAAATTTTTGATAATTTTTACAATTATGTCCGGTTCAACAAATGAGAAAGCAAACCTGTATTCAGGATTGTTAGTGTTGTTTTTATAACGTAATATTGTATTTACATCAGCATTTGTTGTATTAAATGTCTCCAAAAAACTGTCATTAATTTTCTCGGTATCAGCTAAACTTTCAGGCAATTCAATGTTTTGTTTAGTTCGAATATTCATATTTCCCAAAGATTTCCAAAACATTTTACTATTATTTGTCTCAAAAGTATTTAAGTACGCCTTTTTTTCTCTACGAATGGAGGCTAATGCAAAATTTCTTAGTTGTTTATAGTGTTGCCAATTTTCTTCAGTTTTATTTAAATTGTATTTGGTATATGCTTTATCCCTCTCCGACATAATTAATTTAAGGCCGCCTGACAGCCACGGAGCGAAAGGTTTACTCATTCGGGCTGTCCGGTAAGGTGCATGTAGATCAAATAAAGCAATTATGTTGTTGGTTAAATAACTTATTTTATCTTCAATATTGTCTAGATATAAAATATTATGCCAAAGGGTAGAAAATAAATCATTGTTGAAAAGCTCGTTGTTAAAATGTTTAAAGTCCCTGTACGTGCGCAATTTGGGTTTAGCCTTACCCGAGTAAGGAATCATAAAATTGCAATAAACCATTTTATGATCACTGGTTCCTACATCAATGGTACCGCTGGTACAGACATTTTCAACATTTAAGAAAATAGGATCAATTAACGTAGACGAAAATTCAGTAACACGAGTCGGCTCATTTATTACTTGCGAAAATCCATGTGCGTCCATACACTGTGACAATGGATTGGTCAAATTAAAGAGATTTATATTTACATCACCCGAGATAATAACATGTTCGTATGCTGGTATTAATTTTGATAAGATGCTATCAAGAAAATCAATACATTGTGTTACGTTCGACTGCGGTGGTCTATAGACCACTCCAATAGCCGTGCTAAAATTGTTTAATTTAACCTTTATCCACAAGTGTTCAAGCGCTTCATTTTGTTGTATATCAACAGAAATTATTTCACAAGTATATGAACTTTTTATAAAAATTGCCACCCCGCCACCTCTACTAGGGCGATCCCTTCGGAACAAACCGTACCCAGGTATATAAATGACATCATTCGAGATCTCTGGCGATAACCACGTTTCGCTTACCAAGAAGGCATCAAGTGAGTGCTGCATAACCATATTAGATATATCCGCAAATCCTGCAATTAAGGATCTAGTGTTTAGATATCCAATTTTAAACATAATATTTTTAGTTTTGTTACCCATAGTTTGTTTTAGATTTTAATAGATCTATTTCCTTTTTAAAAGCAAAACAAATGTTAGAATCCTTACTTAGATGATCTGTGGGAATATCTTCCTGGTTATGCTTACTTTTTAAATTGCAACAGTTGATACATTTTATTAGGGATGCTGCACAATCTTTCTCCTCGTGATTCTCTGCACATTTAGGACAATTAGGACGAGCTGATTTGCAATTTTTTTTTATGTGCCCAAAATGTTGATAACGATAACAGCGCAAGACTCCGAAGTAATCTTCGATCCAACACTTGTCCCATCCAATGTGCAGATATCCCTTGGTTATTATGATATTTCTTACGTCAGGCAACACTTCAATTATTACGTTTTGAGTATATTTGCGATTTATTTTTGTAACAACCTTGATGTCATTGTCGTTTGCGTTCTTTAAACATTCATTATTTAAAATATAGTCCACTATTAGCTTGTCACTGTTTAGATTTTATCAACACTTTTAATTAGTAATCTAGGGTTCAGTTTTTTAGATTCGTTCACATTAAATCTTTCTCCGAATGTATTTATCATCGCAGACTTGAGGTTATTTAGAGAGTTTATGTCCTCACATTTTATAAGCATGCCATCCTTGATAGGTTTAGTTTTATTAATAGATACATTTAAGTCTTTTAGATTGATCTTATTTTTTTATTTCATTTACTACGTTTACATTTTGATCCGTCGATTTCACTATTAATACAGCCGAGTTTTGTTGCTCGGTTGTTTTTGTGGAGTTTAGAGCCATACTGTAGGTCATCATAGGTGGTTTCTCAAAAGGAGAGGTACTTACGGTTTTTACATCTACACATTCCAGCCGTTCTTTTTGGAGCTTGTTAGTGTACTCTAAATTTTCTAATAATTTGTTTAGCAACTCTTTTTCATGTGTTAGCACATCTACTTCTTTTCTTAGCACGATTATTTCAATATTTTCACTATAGTTAGGTATGTTTTTTGGAGAACTACCACCATGTGTACACTTACTACAATGCCAGTCAGATTTGCTAATATTCCGCCCAAGAAACAATTTTGTTGAGCTTTCAAAACACCTAGTATGAACTGTAACGTTACATTTTTCGTTGATACACTTTATTTTATTTCTACGCATGTTGCTTCCACAAATTTCACGATTTTCCTCCGTCGCCTCCGCCTGACTGCTTGAACTCGGCATCGTGAACGAGGGATATTCATCAGCTTTTTTAACTTAATTCACTTTACACTAAGCCATGGGGCTACCACCGTACTTTCTCTCGCCTTTTATCATCCGCAAAAAGAAGTTTTGGACAGTTGATTTGGATAGCCAGGTCATTAATAAAGATAACGAAAAGTAAAGGGCCCAGATTGGAGCCTTATGATACATAATTTCTCTTGCCCTTGACATTTTGTTAATAACTAAAATAC
Source organism: Leptura quadrifasciata (assembly GCA_963675555.1). Classification (NCBI taxonomy): domain Eukaryota; kingdom Metazoa; phylum Arthropoda; class Insecta; order Coleoptera; family Cerambycidae; genus Leptura; species Leptura quadrifasciata. Next base: position 73,161,596 of record OY776677.1, read on the forward strand.
ATAATACGAATATTTCTTTAGGTTAGTTTGTTAGGTTAAATATGTTAATATTATTTGATGTAGTATAGCTACTTATGATAGATAATTTCCCTTGCCCTTGGTTCAATGTCACAATCGGACCAATAGAAACGCCTTATTGTGTAACTAACTAAAGCTGAACTAGAATCTGCAATTTCGCTGTCGGGAAGTGCTGACTTGGACAGCTGTCACAATAAACGTCATGTCATATTTCAAATTATTAAATTGTCAAAAATAGTTCTTTTTTTGTCGTGGGAAAAATATTGCACACAACTCACTGGAAAGTGTCTTACATACACGTGTAATTTCAGCACCCGGCCTTTAGCCTCGATCGTTAACATTTCCAAATGTTTTAAATTTGACTTTCCGTGCTCGTTTTGTACTATATTATAATTTATCATCCAAGAATATTATTTAACAAATATTATGTTAGTTTTGACAGCGCAGCGTTTGAAAATTAAGTAGCATTTGTCTTTTTTAACCCCGCGCCACCTGGATTTAAGTCGCCCATAATATAATCTGATATTATTTTATATCTGATATTATTATTAAATATTCATACACGTTAAAAACTTAAAGTTGTCTATTAGTTTTAATAAATTAATATAATCGTAGGTAAAGTATAGTACTGTCTTGAGCAGAAAAAAATAGGACGACTTTTTTTTCTAATGTAAATATGTCTTTATTTGAATATGTAATGAGTAGCTGAAATAAAACAGATATCACTTTTAATTTATTTTTTATTTTAATTCTGTAATTATTGCTATAGTAAATAATAGATGATTAATGAGACAAATTGGACTGCGTTATAACATTAACAAAAATTGGGTGTGTAACATTTTAAGAAGGTGGAGAATTAACGGTGCGATTAGTAGAAATCCTGGATCAAAGAACAAAGGATATCCCACTTAACAAGAAGCTAACTATTAATATTTCGTTATTGCACCATTTCTATTTATAACTTCTACAAGTCTATTTGGCATAGAATTAAATAACCTTATACAATAATCATTAGTAATAATATTTTCCCATGCATTATTTACCTTTTCCAGTAATTCTTCGGCATTCCGTGGTCTCACATTTCGCTTTTGGATACTTCTTACGAATAGTCCCCATACTTCTTCGACAGGGTTAAGATCTGGACTATGACTGAGCCAGTTAAGAACATTGTTGTTATCTTGAAACCAGTTAGTTACGGTATGAGCAGTATGAACGGAACAATTGTCTTGTTGAAATATGAACTCATTATTAGGAAATAATTGTGACACAGAAGGGAGCATAATATTGTCTAAAATCCTAATATACGTTTCACTATTAAATCGTTCCTCAATATACCATAAAACACCAGGACCACGTGCCGATATCCAAGCCCACATATTGACGGAAAATCTATCACTTTTATCATTGTTAGATATATATTTCTCATCGAATCGAATATTCGGAGGGCAGTAAACATGAATACGACCGCTGTGTGTTGACTGGAAAGTTTTTTCGTCTGTAAAGATTACATTGTTCTAAAAATTTACATCATGCGCTAAAAATTCAAGCGTAAATCCTACTCGAGCTTCTTTATGTTCAGCTTTAAGTAAATATTTCTGTGCTGCTGCATGACAGCATAGCTCCGATTCTCTTACTCGCCGGCGACCAGTACTACTCGATCCAGGAAAATTCGTTTCTTCGGCAGCCTGAATAACTGAGTAAAATGGATTTTCTACTAAAGCATTTACCAATTGCAAATCTTGTTGTTGAGTTGATATCCTTCGTCGCCCTGATCCAGGATTTCTACTAATCGTACCGTTTATTCTCCACTTTCTTAAAATGTTACACACCGAATTTTTGTCAATATTATAACGCAGTGCAATTTGTCTCATTGACCATCCATCTTCTGCTTTAGCAATAACTCCAGATTTAACTAAATCGCTTATATGCGGCATATTAGTTTTTTCATAGTTGCAATAAATTATGACAACTAACTGACAATGTCACAAAATTAAAGTTAGATGTACACTAGATTTTAGCAAAATACCGTTATAAGACTTGTCCTATTTTTTTGCCCACGACCGTACATAATTCGAATTGTAAAGCAATTACGCACTCATGGAACTGCGGCACTACTTGCTTCTTGCAATTCTCACTACGTAATATACTATTTTTATACATGTATTAATATATAGGTATATGCATGTACAAAACTTATTAATTGGGAATGTGCCATTAGCTGTTTACAATATAAACGTTATACGGAAAAGCCAGTGCTTCCGTACCTCGGCTTATTGTTCAGTATCAAGAAATTTAAATTCACTCCATTAAACAACGCCACCTCTTAGAAAAAGATTGAACTCTACTCCAAATTTTCTAGGTGTCTTCAAATTTTGAGAAAAATCTGCTTGATAATTGGTAATCCATGTGTTCTTTTTTCTACATTTTCTATACAAATAATAACTTTAGTATATATAGAGGTATCTTATGAAACTTATTTTATTAACAACAATTCTTTGTATATTGAATATCATTGATATTAAAATTTACGTTGTGTAGGTCAATTTTGATATATTTTTTTTATTATGCAAAATTATAATTCTTTGAGAAATGCTGTGTTTTGTTATGTACCTGAGGCTTTCAAGCTGGTCATATGTTATTGTTCTGTTTTATCTCTGGAACAGAGTTATTTAACCAAGTACGAAACTCTTATTTGTATCATTTTATGAAGATTATTAGGCAACCGGATATACTCTGCTTTTGGCTGTAATATTAAATGTCAATGTCTTTGACTACAAGTGCTGCCTTCAATGGGGAACATGGAACATTCTTTTTAATTTTATCCGTCAAAGTGCACCAACTGTACTCCGCTGTTTGTTCGTCAATGTTAATACGAGAAAATATGTCTTTGAATAAACCAAAGAGGTTTAAAAAGACACAAAGTTAATTAGGACTTAAAATGACAACTTGTTGCTGTGTACCAAAGTGTTCTATACACAGGAGAACATTTATTTACTAAAAATGAACGTTTCCGACAACTATAATAAACCTGGTGTTTACATTTGTAATCTATATCTTTATATTCAAGTGTACTAACTAGAATATTGTCATGATTGATTAATCTAGAATAAAAGAGGATTTATAAACAAAAAATCGACAAGTTCATAAATGCTTTTTTTCATGAACTCTAGCACCTTCTTTTCTCAGCTACGCTTTTAAATGATTTAATAACCAACTACCGTAATCCTTTTTATCAATTTGGTTCATTTCTAGGAATAAGAGATTGGGAAACTCTCGGAAATCGGGAAATTTAAACTAATGGTTATATTTATGATACAAGTTAAGAATGATATTAAACCGAGTACGCATGGCGCCATCTATTGCATATACTAGGAACTGGCTTGGATTCTTCCCCATTGAGTATTCAGATCCCAAGAACTACGATTTCAAATGGTTGGATATCTTATAGAAATCGGCAAATGTAGCATGTTATCAGTAAAATTCTTTACTTTTATATTTGCCAGCCAGTCTGTCAATTTTTTCAATAACAATTTAAATTCTTAATAGCAAAATATTGATTTTTCGGTTTATTTTGTATAAAATATAGATTAAAATTTACTATCGTTGGAAGTCTATTGGTAACTCTGTGACCACGGTCTATAGGGCCGTCGATAAAAATTTGAAATGAAAATTACGCTGTATTTTTAGGGAACTGAGCAGTGAACACAATTGTGCAGTAAGTTATAGAAAAATTGCCAAAAACTCGATGTCCGATGAAAACTATAGAAAATGAAAATATATCGAAACGATGTATTTATTAGAGATAATATCTGGAGCGCAACACTAGTTTAATATAAAATCTATTTATTTCCACATTATTTGTTACTTTTGATGGCAGAAAAAAAGTTATTTACCTGGCCAGTTTACATTTCATAATTTTGACACCATATAAACCTATTTCTACTCCCGGTCTTGAAAAATTCTTTTTAATTGCTTTTTAACAATTTCAAAATTTCACTAAATAACATCAATTTCCCTGTTAATCTTTTATGCAGCTGGGGAAGTGTTCATAAAGAGATAAAAATGTTAAAAATAAATAAAACACACATTCATAAAAAACTTACGTAAAATGTTCAAAATATTTCATCACTGCAGCATATTTTATATTACTAATAAACATATTTTCTAGGGAATGATATACTTACACGATTCTCCTGTGAGGTTTCATGGTGCTTTGAACACGGCAAACTGTCTAGTAGATTCCAGATGGGTCGTGAAATTGTCGGATTTCGGCTTAAGGGAATTTAAGAAAGGAGCAGAGGATCATTTTCTTAGGGATCCTATCAGAATTCGAGAGAAATGCTATAGTGAGTAACCTTTGGTTGTCAATACATTTTATTTATTATTTGCCTTTTATATTTTGGCATAAATCTAGCTGCTTATGTTAGTGTAATAAACAGTAACTGAAAATAGTATAAAAATTTGTTATTATATTTTTTATTTAATGAATTTTAAATTCATTATAGCCATTATAAGCAATACATAGTAGAAAGTGCCTGCTTTTCATATTATCAGCATTGCTATCTCGCAAACCATAATAGTTGCAAAATCAGTTAAATAGACTAAAAGTTTTGTATTTTGGAGGCCAATGAAATGGGTTATAGAAATTCAAATTGTTCCGATTGGTTCCGGGGATATATTGTAAAATACCGGTGTGAAAACAGCAGCCCAAGATAGCAGCTTAAATTTACGGAAACACCCCGAGCGTTCATAGACGTTCGTGTACTAAGGAGTTATAAATACAAAAATTAAATTACATAACTAAAACACGTCTCATCTTCACTCTTAACAGGAATTGTAAGCAATGTCACAAATCATAGTACATATTTGTATTGATTTGCAGACGGATCATGAGACTATAATAACAAATTAAATAATTTAAAAAATCATATCATTGAAATACAACTCGTCGCACATTTTCACCTCGAGAAGGAGTTGCTAATATTATTGGCAAATTTAATATTTTAGATTACCGTTGACTTCCAATGGGATCCAGGGGTAGAAACAACCCTCTGTTACGTTTCGCGTAAATATTTCCAATTAAGTACCCGTACTAATAGATTTTTAACAAGCCCTGAATGGTGCTGTTCCCTAGTGTAGGATTAATTAAGTAGTTGTGGGTCTATGGAAAAAAAAGGGAGGAGAAAAGAAATCACTCGATTCCGATATATGGCGATGGTGGCAAATAAAAATTAAAGAGCGTGAAGTAATTAAATTACGTAAATTACGGATAGAACTAACGCAAATTAAATGATAGATGGTATTGTGACGGTTTGGTGTTTGGTTGTGGTTTCGGCGATATCATCTAGCTGGCTCCGCTGGGGGAGGTTATAAGTATTTGCCATCGAGCGCAAGGACAACGTCTCCAAGTCATTTAGGGTGTTTCAATGGTTGGAGGTGAGTTTGTTCATTCATTACTTATATAATATGCAATCGATATACGGTTTATCATACATCGGAATCTCTTCTTTTAGGCGTTTTTTTTTTTTTTCGCCATACCCTGAAGTTTCGATTTAGATTTATTACGTAACAAGAGGGGAAGCCCTGGAAGCTGGGTTGATGCCTCCTGAGGAATTACGGAATAATACGTGAACTTCATAATAGCTAATAAATATACTTCGCCATTTAATAAGAAATCATCGGGTTGACCCGAACGCCGCTCCCAGAATAGGGATAAGTACCGCCTAGCGGGTTCTTCTCAACTTTTGTTTAGCTCTAAGTATTATTATTATTTTTATTAGCCGTTACTCGAGTCCGAGTATAAAAATGTTACAGTCGATAGATTGTGTACAATAAAAAACAAGTAAAAGGTGTAGTCTATTGTAATTCCCATTCATCTACGGTGCACACGACTATGGCTATAGAGGCCAATTTGGGAGAGCACATGTCGACCGCAGCCAGGACAAACATAGACTTGGTTAGGTCTTGGATTCGGCCTTCTTGCAGCAACATTTCCTTGATAGCTGGCCACAACACCTCGCCATTCGGTTCTGTCCGCTGCAAGTTGTTCCCATTGCTCGTCTGCAATACCGCAGGATTTTAGGTTTTCATGGAGAGCGTCTTTGAACCTCTTTCGTTGACCGCCACGCCTTCTTCTACCGCTTAGCAATTCACCATAAAGTGTACATTTAGGAAGGCGGTTATCATGCATACGATGAACGTGACCTGCCCATCTTAGGCGTGCTCTTGAAATAAGCACCTCAATTGGAAGGCTGTTTGTTCTCCTGAGTACTTCAACGTTTGATATGTGATGGAACCAACAGATTTTCATCATACCTCTGAGGTGTCTTTGCTGAAAACGCTCTAATTCTTTCACATGACGACGGTAAGTGACCCAGCTTTCACATCCATATAGCAGTGTTGGAATGACAACTGCTCTGTAGACAGCCATTTTCGTTGACAAAGCAAGGTCGTGGTTGTCAAATACTCTCTCTCTAAGTCCCCAGAGTGCTCTAGATGCAGCGTTAATTCTATTGCGAATCTCGCTGTCCCTGTTTGCTTTGTCATTAACAACGTTGCCTAAGTAATTGAACTGATCCACCACTTCAAGAGAATTTCCGTTAAGTGTAATGTCTATTTGGTTCACTTGATGAGGAGTTGACATAATCTTAGTCTTTCCAATGTTGATTTTAAGTCCCAAGGAAAGCTCTGGGCATACACATCTAAAAGTTCTTGAAGCTCTTCCGGCGTAGAGGCTAAAAGTGCACAGTCATCCGCATACTGGAGATCACAAATGAATCGTGTGCGTGTCTTCGTAAAAGCTCTAAAGCGCCCTATGTTAAAGAGACCGCCATCAAAACGGTATCTGAGACCTATTCCTCTGACTGTCGGTTTGTTGTCAACAATAATTGTTAGAGCAGTGGTAAACAAATTAAAGAGTAGGGGTTCCAGGACACATCCCTGCCTAACTCCAGTGAGGGTTTGGAAAGGTTCGGTTGCCTCATTATTATACATAACCTGGGCGTTGTTGTTTGTATGTAGACTGCGACATACTTCCACAAATTTTCTAGGGGTACCTAAGCGGAACATAATTTTCCAGAGCACTTCCCTGTCCACCGAGTCAAACGCCTTGGTTAAATCAATGAAGGCCATGTGAATTTCTCCTTGATGTTCGAGTGCTTTTTCTTGAAGCTGTTTAAGTGTGAAGATTAAATCCGATGTGCCTCGGTTTGGTCTAAAGCCACTCTGTGTTTCAGGAAGTAACTTTTCCATAACAGGTGTTAGCCTATTTGCCATCGCTTTAGTGAGTATCTTCCCTCCAACAGCCAGGAGAGCTACACCCCTGTAATTTCCACAGTCCGCAGCGCTCCCTTTGTTTTTGAAGAGGTTGATTAAAAGTGTATCACGAAACTCCTGCGGAGCTTGACCACTTTCCCACACGACATCAAACAGTTTTTTGAGGTAGGGTATGAGCTCTGACGACACAGCTTTAAAGATCTCAGCTGGGAGTGAGTCGGCGCCGGGAGATTTGTTATTTTTTAGCTGCCTAATGGCGGTTAAGATCTCTTCCGTTGTTAGTGGTTCTTGCCTATGATGCCTGGCCAGGTGTCTGCATCTCTCCCTACTCTAGCGTTAAAATCGCCAAGAATAACGAGTCGTTCCGTTTTAGGTATTCTACAGAGGGTTTCTTCCAGCTGTTGATAGAAGCTTTCCTTGGTTTCGTGACTTGCATCCAGAGTGGGAGTAGGCGCTTATTAGATTTACCGCGTTGCCATCTGATAGCTCATAGCGTAGCAGCATTAGACGCTCGGATAGGCCGTGTGGTACTTGTGTTAAGTTGGATACAAGTTGATTCCGAACGGCAAATCCTCCTCCATGTTGTCTTCTTGAATTGGTGGGAAGACCTTTCCAATAGAAGGTGTAGTACTTTTTTGTGAGAGAGCCTTCCTCCAAAAATCGAGTTTCGCTGAGAGCTGCAACGTCAACATTGAGTCGGTGAAGTTCTCTATCTATTAGAGCAGTTCTTCTTTCAGGCCGATCGGTGCGAGTGCTGTCGTTCAAAGTACGAACATTCCAAGCGCCGTAGATGAAAGAATTAGTTTTCTTGGATTTAACTTGTCGGTGTTTTTTCGACATTCGATGAGGTGTCCCTGTGGGCACCCTCCCCCGGAGATCCGATCGGGAGGGTATTTTACCTCCGGATGATTTTGTCCCACTTGAACGCTCCATCATTTTTTTTAAAGCCTTAATCGACTGAAAACGAAGCTGCATTTAGTTTTAGCTGGATCAGGTATGCAACTGACCAGCTCGGTTGCGGAAGGCGAGTGGTGTGGTCCCATGGCACAGAAGGAGACTGCGACGATGGGGTAACCAAACGATTCCAAAAGCAACCTTTGTGTGCGGTGGGTTATTTTTACCGCACTCTTCGTGAGAAGGTGGATGTGCTCACGGCAAAAGGTAAGGGTTATTCCGCCCTTACTCGGTCGTTAGAGCCTCGTTAGTGAAAACAGGGCGCACCAAGTTCAAATTGAACTCATCGCGAAGGTGAGGTTAACAATTAAGTAGGAGAGGCTATAACTTGCGCTTCACTACCTCATTACACACCCCCTCTGTAAGCTCTAAGTATATATGTTGATCTGCTTGATTGTGTATGGACAATATCATGTCGTCTGTGTATACCATTTATTTAGTGTTAATTTAGGTACTAGTTGAAAGATAAATTTTAGGAAGTTTTTTTAGTATTAGATGTAAGAATCGTAAATTCTATTGTCGCGAGGGTTTGATCGTGCACGATACTCGCTCCATTTAATCATTTTGTTTCTATGATTTTATAATCATACAACAACATACACACATACATACATACATTACAAAACTATGTTATCATAGTTTTGTAACCGCCATCCTGTGCAGATACTGTAATAGTATATTTCTTGTGATTTAGATATCTGGGTGTTTTATTAAGGAATTAAGTAAGAGTAAACTTTAGGGATTCAGTTACTCTTATATAGATAACTTTTGGGGCAGGTAAATAGAAGTCCTTGGTGGCCCCTGTAATAGCATTATTGAGATAAGTGTGAGAACCCGCTCCCGTCTCCACTGCAGCGAAGTCGAGAGCCGAAGCCCCAATTCCAACCCATTACCTAGAGACGAAATAATCTCGTAACACCTCAAAATAATTTAAAAATTCTTAACTCTGAAACTACAAGCCGGCGCACATTTTCGTTCTCAGAAAATATCTATGGTAGTGTTATTATATTAACCTTAATATAAATTTTCATCGACTTCCAAAGGGATCCTGGGGTAGAAACAACCCTCAAAATTATTTAAAAAATCATAACTCTGAAGCTACGAGTCAACGCGAATTTTCGTTCTCTGAAAATATCTATGGTAGTGTTATTATATTAACCTTAATATAAATTTTCATTGACTTCCAAAGGGATTCTGGGGTAGAAACAACCCTCAAAATTATTTAAAAAATCATAACTCTGAAGCTACGAGCCGGCACACTTTTTCGTTCTCAGAAGATATTTATAATAATGTTATCAATCTTAATATAAATTTTCATCGACTTCCAAAGGGATCCTGGGGTAAAAACATCCCTCAAAATTATTTAAAAAATCAGAACTCTGAAGCTACGAGCCGGCGCACATTTTCGTTATCTGAAAATATTTACGGTAGTGTTATTATATTAATCTTAATATAAATTTTCATTGACTTCCAAAGGGAATCTGGGGTAGAAACAACCCTCAAAATAATTTAAAAAATCATAACTCTCAAACTATAAGCTGGCGCACATTTTTGTTCTTAGGAAATATTTATAATAGTGCTAAAAATCTTAATATGAATTTTCATGGCCTTCCAATGGAACCCTGGGGTAGAAACAACCCCTGACATAATTTAAAAAATCATAACCCTGAAACTACAAGCTGGCGCACATTTTCGTTCTCAGAAGATATTTATAGTAATGTTATCAATCTTAATATAAATTTTCATCGACTTCCAAAGGGATCCTGGGGTAAAAACATCCCTCAAAATTATTTAAAAAATCATAACTCTGAAGCTACGAGCCGGCGCACATTTTCGTTCTCTGAAAATATTTATGGTAGTGTTATTATATTAACCTTAATATAAATTTTCATTGACTTCCAAAGGGATTCTGGGGTAGAAACAACCCATATATAGATAACTTTTGGGGCAGGTAAATAGAAGTCCTTGGTGGCCCCTGTAATAGCATTATTGAGATAAGTGTGAGAACCCGCTCCCGTCTCCACTGCAGCGAAGTCGAGAGCCGAAGCCCCAATTCCAACCCATTACCTAGAGACGAAATAATCTCGTAACACCTCAAAATAATTTAAAAATTCTTAACTCTGAAACTACAAGCCGGCGCACATTTTCGTTCTCAGAAAATATCTATGGTAGTGTTATTATATTAACCTTAATATAAATTTTCATCGACTTCCAAAGGGATCCTGGGGTAGAAACAACCTTCAAAATTATTTAAAAAATCATAACTCTGAAGCTACGAGCCAACGCGCATTTTCGTTCTCTGAAAATATCTATGGTAGTGTTATTATATTAACCTTAATATAAATTTTCATTGACTTCCAAAGGGATTCTGGGGTAGAAACAACCCTCAAAATTATTTAAAAAATCATAACTCTGAAGCTACGAGCCGGCACACTTTTTCGTTCTCAGAAGATATTTATAATAATGTTATCAATCTTAATATAAATTTTCATCGACTTCCAAAGGGATCCTGGGGTAAAAACATCCCTCAAAATTATTTAAAAAATCAGAACTCTGAAGCTACGAGCCGGCGCACATTTTCGTTCTCTGAAAATATTTACGGTAGTGTTATTATATTAATCTTAATATAAATTTTCATTGACTTCCAAAGGGAATCTGGGGTAGAAACAACCCTCAAAATAATTTAAAAAATCATAACTCTCAAACTATAAGCTGGCGCACATTTTTGTTCTTAGGAAATATTTATAATAGTGCTAAAAATCTTAATATGAAATTTCATGGCCTTCCAATGGAACCCTGGGGTAGAAACAACCCCTGACATAATTTAAAAAATCATAACCCTGAAACTACAAGCTGGCGCACATTTTCGTTCTCAGAAGATATTTATAGTAATGTTATCAATCTTAATATAAATTTTCATCGACTTCCAAAGGGATCCTGGGGTAAAAACATCCCTCAAAATTATTTAAAAAATCATAACTCTGAAGCTACGAGCCGGCGCACATTTTCGTTCTCTGAAAATATTTATGGTAGTGTTATTATATTAATCTTAATATAAATTTTCATTGATTTCCAAAGGGATCCTGGGGTAGAAACAACCCTCAAAATAATTTAAAAAATCATAACTCTCAAACTATAAGCTGGCGCACATTTTTATTCTTAGAAAATATTTATAATAGTGCTAAAAATCTTAATATGAATTTTCATGGACTTCCAATGGAACCCTGGGGTACAAACAACCCCTGACATAATTTAAAAAATCATAACGCTGAAACTACAAGCCGGCGCACATTTTCGTTCTCAGAAGATATTTATAATAATGTTATCAATCTTAATATAAATTTTCATCGACTTCCAAAGGGATCCTGGGGTAAAAACATCCCTCAAAATTATTTAAAAAATCATAACTCTGAAGCTACGAGCCGGCGCACATTTTCGTTCTCTGAAAATATTTATGGTAGTGTTATTATATTAATCTTAATATAAATTTTCATTGACTTCCAAAGGG